>CM053769.1:273402130-273553228 GCA_028658325.1 Potorous gilbertii | reverse complement strand
AAAGGACTTGTTTCTTGGTCTCTCTTTTTTTTCATGCCAAGTAAAGGGAATGGCGTCTCTGACCTTGGGAGGGGAATCATCATTTATTAAGCACTACTATGTGCCAGGTGTTGTGCTAAGAATTTTAAAAACATTATCTCATATGATCCTCACAACAACCCTAGCAGCTAGGTGAATGTGATTTTCCCTAATTTTACAGCTGAGGAAACTGATGCAGACAGAGTTTAAGTAACTTGTCAATGATCATATAGCTAGTAAGTGTCTCAGGCCAGATTTGAACTCAGGTCTTCCTTCAGGCCATCTACTATGCCATCTGACTTCTCCCATCTTGGGAGTTTCAAAGTCAGGAGAGGAAGTCAGGAAAACTGTGAATTGGAATTCAGGCTAAGTTTTTCAGCCAGTATGTCACTGATGTACCAAGAAGCAAGTAGTGGTCCCTGGAAATGACCTTGAGGTCCACATTCCAATGAAGGGACTCACTCAGCCACTCATGCCACATCTGGACATGAAAAGATGGGACCAAATGTAGGAATGGAGCTGTTTTGTATCTAATTCCTCTAGAGTGATATAGGAGAGAATATACACTAGAAGTACTGGGGAAAATGAGTATATATTTGATTTTTTCTGAATCTTTGAAGTAAATGTCCTTGATATTAAATGGAAGTGGGACCCTGGCAACTGGCCTCTACCAAAGTGGGGAAGGTGGCACACAGCTGGTGGAAACCTTATGGCATCAGAAAGGTGACACCCCCAGAGTTAACCCTTGAACTCTAAGGGCAAATAAAACCAGTCTGGCCTTGGGTGAGTAGAACCAGAACATACAAACTACAAAGAAAAAAATCCTCTCAAAATCTCAAGAAACCAGGTAAGAAGAAAAATTTCTTTATTCCAGAAGTAATGGAGCTGAAAAAGAAATCATTTTCTCCCTAAATTTGATTATTAAGACAAAATTACAAGATAGCTGATGAGAGTGAAACTGACTTTATCCTGGCCTATCCTGCAAATTCCCATCACAACGCACATCTGATAGGAGAAGATGATTATTTTTTCTGATAAGAAAACTCGAATGCTATCAATTATCAAGAGACAGAGAAATTAGAACCCTCTGGCAAAGGGTGGAAGATTTAGTCCTCATTGAAAATAACAAGAATAACGCTGACAGTCCATAAGCAATCTGCCATCCTAGAAAGAAAAATTGTAACAACAGCCTGACAAGAAGAAACAAGCAGAATTTGTAGAAAAACACACTGGCCTGGGAGCCAGAAGTTGCTGTATTGCATTGGCGCTAGGATCCTGGTCTTGGAATTTGGAGACGTGGAATCACTTATCCCTGTGTGATAAGTCACTTGACCCCTACAGATCTCAGTTTCCTTATCTGTTAAACAAGAATAATTTCTTCTTTGTTCTGCTTTCCTCCCATTCTGGGTGTAAGAATCAGATAAGCTATTGAATATAAAATGCTTTGTAACTGTCAAATACTATTAAACATGCAAGTTGTTTTTAATGATGACTATATTTATTTTATGTTTGATTAATAGTAATAACAGCAGCACTCTATGCCCTGCACATACTACATGTCTACATTGACAATCAAGTCTACACATTCTTCCTTAGATTGCCAAGAGATCAAATCCAGTGGATTCTTCGAATCTTCGTTTTTGGAAGATTCCTTTGGTTAGTTATCCCAAGTCTGACTGGTTGAGAACTCATAAAATATAGATTAATTAAAAAAAATCAAACTTGAAATTATCTCCACATGAGACCCAGCACTTGCTAAGAATCACCCTGCTCTGTGATGGTGTAACAGGCCCTGGCAAGCTCCAATAATTTGCTAATGTTCATTCTACTCCTGAAAGCTCTGTCCAGGTTGGGCTAAGTCAAGTCAGACCCTTGGGTGGAGGCACAGTTAACCAGGAATCACAATGGTGCCTGGGACACAAGAGTGACTTTTCAAACAAGGGCCTGGATAATTGAGGAAATGAGACATGGGGAACATAACTGGGGCATCCAGAAGGCCAGTCAATAGAGTTGTTTCCCCAAATACTCCTACTCCCCTCTTTCCCATATTTAAACATCTCTGTACTTACTGAGACATCCAGACAAAGAAATAAGATGGGTCTGCTCCTGGCTCATGAGAGTTAACAGATTTTTTCCTCAGGAATGAGGGACTTGCTTCTTTACTGAGGGGACAGATAGCACAAGAAAGAGGCCAAGAAACTACTAATAAAAACATCTCTATTCAGTGCTTTATAGTTTATAAATCAACTTTTCTCCCAGCAACCTGACCAAGTAAGCAGTATAAAGGTCCTTTGTCCCATTTTATAGATAAGGAAACTTAAGTTTGGAGAGATCAATTCTTCAGAGTCACACAGTTAACATACGTAGGAGTGTGTGTTCATCCTTCATTGCCGAAGAAGACCATGCCATCAGAGAAAAAATTGACTTTGTTTTGAGTGAGGGAGGGCTGTGCAGGTCACCAACCTCACTTCTCCTCCAGAGTCATCTGAATCCAGTGACCAGATATTCCTCAGGATGACTGGAGATGACCCAGGATGAGGCAGTTGGGGTTAAGTGACTTGCCCAGGGTCACACAGCTAGTGAGTATCAAGTGTCTGAGGTGAGATTTGAATTCAGGTCCTCCTGACTCCTGCATTAGTGCTCTATCCACTGCACCACTTGGCTGCCCACACGTAGCAGAGCTGGGACTTAAATCTATATTTTCTGATGTGAGGTCTAATACACTCCCTCCCCAAATCTGCAAAGGGAATAAATGGTGAACGCAGGAGGCTGCTGGGTGTGTAGTAGATAACAGTGTTGACCTTGGGATCAATAAACTTTTCGTTCAAAACCTATCTCAGAGACTTAGCTTTGTGACCTTGGGCAAGTCATTGAATCTTTCTCAGTCTCACTTTCCTTATCTGTAAAAGGGGGTAAGAAAAGCACCTACTTCCCAGGGTTATTGTGAAGATCCAACAAGGAAACTTGCAACAAACCCATATTTCTGACACTGCGTCCAATACCCTGCTCCTCCCCACCCCACCCCCAACTACGCAGGTAATAAAGAGACAGATAACCAATTTGCCATCAGCAGATGACTATGAAAGGTCAATAAAGATGCCTCCTGGCTTACAATATGTGGTTCCAATGTTGATCATTAGAACTAGAAGGGCCTTTAGCACCTGGTTTAACACCCCTCAGCTCCATTTTATACAGGGGGCCTAGAGGAGGAAATGCCACTCAGGGCCACATAAGGCCTAGGCCTCGGAACTCTCAGACAAATAGTCACTTCCCTCTCTCTCTGCCGTTCCTGTTGACTGAAAAAGTGATTGATTGTACAATAACAGGATTGGACTCTATTAAGCACCACCATAGGACAGAGTGGGGAGGGTGCTATTGAAGGAGAAGCGGTAGTATTTCTGAACGACAGGGAAATGCATGTCCTCAATAGCTTTCTGTAAACATTGTAGTGAGGAAGGGGAGGGAGAGAGGAAGGGAGGGAGGCAGGGGAGCCGGAGAGATGTACGATATTTGCTGGACCATGGCCCCAGCGAGGAGACAACGCTTCCTGATGGCGAGATGTGCATAGGTCTCTTGTCCCACGCTTGTCAATTGTAGGGGCACTGGAAGAAGCTGGGGCGACACCCCAGGCCCCAGGGGTCCTGACCCTGACAGTTCCTCAATTCTTAGGTGATTCCTTTGCAGTCATTCCCATGCTAGTTTGTCAGGCAGGAAGATTGCCTCAGAGGGTGAAGTACAGGATTTTAAGGAAGGCTGTTCTTTTCAAAGGCAAGGTGTTACGGTGGAAAAAGTATTAGCTTGGGAGTCAGAGGGCCTGGGTTCAAATCCTAACCCCACCATTAAATATTTGTGTGTTACTTCACCTCTCTGGTTTCAGTCTCCTCATGTAAAATGAGAGGGTTAGAATAGGTGATTTCCAATGTTCCTTCCTTCTCTGAATTGTTTTATCATCTGATATTTAATACCTGTGTGAACTGAGGCAGTCATTTAATATCTCTGGGCCTCAGTTTCTTCATCTGTAGAATTAGAGAGTTGGACTAGATCGCTTCGGAGGGCTTTTCTAGATATACATCTATGAGCTATAAAAGGGCATAACCTAGCCAGCCCTGCACATTTTGTAGCTGAAGGTAATTTTGTCTTTGGCAAGCTATCTCTATCCATCCATTCAGGGTGGATGACACAATGGATAGAGCACAGACCAGGAGTCAGGAACACCTGAGTTCAAATCTAGTCTCAGACATTTACTCACTATATGACCTGGAACAAGTCACTTGTCTCTGTTGCCTTAGTTCCTCATCTAGTAAAGGAGCTGGTGAAGGAAATGGCAAACTACTCCAGTATCTTTGCCAAGAAAAACCCAGATGGAATCACGAAATGTTGGAAATAACTGAACAACAAACAAATCTACATTGCAAGTACACATATATGCATGCAATATTCATCTATGTTTGTACCATATTGTATATAACATGTGTGTACCATTTATGCATGTGTACATCGTGTGTGTATTACCCATGTAAGTACCATTTTATATATACATCAGCTATATATGTGCATATTATTATATATCTGTCATCTATGTATGTATATATGTATCACTATGTAGGCATGTACCTATCATCTATGTATTCAGATGTGTATGCATGTCATCTGTGTATGTATATCTATCATGTAGGCATGTATACGTCATGCATGTATTATCTATATATGCACACATCGGCTATGTATGTATCAACCATCTATGCATCATGTATCTATGTATGTATTTATCACTTATGCATGTATGTGAGTCTCATCTATGTATGTATTATCTATCATCTGTGTGTATATATATATATATATATATATATATGTATACACACGTATACATATATATATATATATATATATATATATATATATATATGTATGTATCTATCATCCATCCATCTATGTATCCTCACTCTAGGGTTGTTTTGAGGATAACATGAGATAATATTTGTTAAGTGTTTAGCATGGTGCTTGGCACAGAGTCAGTGTTTCAAAAATGCTTGTTCCCTTTTCTTTCCTTTTCTCCCTTCCCTTTCCTATCTGCCTTTATATTCTAGTATTCTTAAAAGCGTCAATGGATCCATGATCTTTTCAATGTCTTTACTTCCTTCACTGGAGCAGATCACAGCCTCTTCTTGTTTTCTCATTCATATCATTCCACAAAGTCTCTGTAGAATCTACCAATGTGTGGGAAACCTTCCTCCAGTTCTTTTAATATTGTGTGTGTGCCAGTCTAGTACTCAGAGTTTTGATTACATGATATGTCTATTCAATCAATCAAACAGTAAACAATTATGAAATACCTACTAGCATCTATGAATGCAAAGACAAAATGAGGTCCTTTCTGCCCTCAAGGAGTGAGTTTATGTTCTCTTGGGGAGACAACATATACATAAATAAGCATGTGCAAAACTTCAGCAAAATAAATCCTACGGGGATGGTGGTGGTGATGCACACTAGCTGCTGAGGGGAATCAGCAAAGATTTCACATAGAAATGGTGCAGAGTTTTGAAAGAAACAAGAGACTCTAGAAGACCAAGGTGAGGTGGAAGTGTATTCCAGGCCTGGGGGCAGCCAGTGCCAAGGCATAGAGGGAGGAAATGTGTACAGAATAACAAAATGTCCAGTTTGACTGGACTGTGGAATAATGTATAATAAGGTTGGAAAGGGAGATCAGAGCAAGGCTGGGAAGGCTTTAAAAGCTAAAATTATGAATTTGTATTTGATCCTTGAGACAAAAGAAAGGTAAAAAAACAGTCCCTGTCCTCAAAGTGCTTACTATCTAATGGAGGGGACACAATAAAAATAATTATGCACAAAAAAGCTGTCTAAAGAAATAGGAAAATAGAAAATAACTGAGGGAAAGCATGAGAAGAGGAAGGAGGGAGGGAGGGAAAGAGAAAGACAGAGAGAGGGAGAAAGAGAGAGAAAGAAAGAGAGAGAGAGAGACAGAGAGAGAAACCTATTAAGCAGTCACAATGTTCCTGACACTGCTAAATGCTGGGGATATAAATAAAAGCAAGAAAGATAGTCCCTGTCCTCAACGAACTTACCTTCTAATGAGAGAAGATAGTATATAAAGGCAAATTGGAAAGTAGACAGAGGATGGTGGTGTGGTGTGGAAATGAGAAATGACCTGAAGTCCTGGTTGTGTTCAACAGTGTCAAATGCTACAGAGTGGTCAAGAAGGATGAAAATTGAGAAAAAGCATGAGATTTGACAATTAGCAACTTTGGAAAGAGTACTTTCAATTGAGTGATATCAAAAGCCAGACTTCAAAGGGCTTCAGTGAAAGGAGATGAAGTAGAGGCAATAACTGTAGCTAGGGGGCAGGTAGGCAGTGCAGTGGATAGAGCACTGACCCTGGAGTAAGAAAGACCTGAATTCAAAAACTTACTAGCTGTGTGCTAAAGTCACTTAACCCAATTGCCTCTTTAAAAAAAAAAAGAATCATAGACAGCTTTTTCTAGGAGATAGGTTGAGAAGAGGAGACAAGACACAGGATGATAACTTGAGTGGTCGATGGTAGAATCTGATGAAGGATATTTTGAGGATGAGGGAGATGGGCATGTTTGTAGACAGCAAAGAAAGAATATCAGAGAGAGACTGAAAATTAAAGGAGGGAATTACAGTGGAGACAATCTACTGGAAAAGACAGAAGGGGATGGGATCAAATGTACATGTAGAAGGATTGACCTTGGAAAGAAGGGGCACTTCAATACCAGAGTATAGAGTTTCTGGAAGAAAGAGTGAGGATGATGTCAAGGGTTTTGAGGTAAAGAAACTGGGAAAAGAGGGAGCTTACAGTTAATGGCATCTATTTTTATTCAGTAAAGTGTAAGGTGAGATCTTCTGCTGAGAGGGTGGAGAAGTTTCAGGAGAGAAGAGAAGATTTAGAATAGCCCTGATGGAGAATCGAACAGATAATTAGGAAGGATTGCCTTGATTCAGTGAAGATTCAGTTGAGATTAGATAACAAATTGGTAGTTGCTTCAGTTAGCTTACTTGTGTGACTTCCTCCAGCTCTGTCAACCAGGATGAGAGTAGGGTCAAAGTGGATCTTGGGAATGTTTTATGGTGACAGAACATACCTAACAACAGCACGAAGGAGAAAGGGGTTTAAGAACGGGGAAGAGTGAAGACCTGAACTGGTTAGCTCTATAAGGTTAAGATTGGGAAGAGAAAAAAATGATGTCAAAGAGGAATAACGACCAGAGGAATGAGTGTTCATCCTTTGTTGTTGAACAAGACCATGGCATCAGAGAAATGATGACATGACTTGCACTTGACTTTGTTTTGAGTGAGGGAGAGCTGTGCAGGTCACCAGTCTCACTTCTCCTCCATAGCTATCTGAATCCAGTGACCAGATATTCATCAGGATGACTGGAGATGACCCAGGATGAGGCAATTGGGTTAAGTGACTTGCCCAAGGTTACACAGCTAGTGAGTGTGAAGTGTCTGAAGTGAGATTTGAACTCATGTCTTCCTGACTCCTGCACTGGTGCTCTATCTACTGCACCACCTAGCTGCCCATAGTGGGTTGGCAAATTCAGTGATGAAGAAGGCTAGGTTTAGGAAGCCTAAGGTATTGGGAGAGATGGAGTGATACATGGTTGTGCTCAGATTAAGGAATATCGGAGATTTTGTTCATGGAGGTGCAACACTTTTGGGGGAAGGTGAGATCTAGGTTTTGGCCCCCTTTATGTGTGGCTGAAGTGAAGTGGAGGCTTAGATCATGAGAACTGAGGAGACTGAGGTAGTGGGAGATTAGAGTGTTTGAGTGAGCATCAACATGTGTGTTGAAGTCTGTTAGAGTAGGGGCAAGAGTTGAGAAGGAAAGACAATAAGCCAGTCATTGAACTCCTTGAGAAAGAAGCGAGAATGATATGCAGACTGGTAGAGAACAACTGCCATGATCTGGGGTGGGTGATAAATTGTGAGAGTGAACTTCAAAAGAGCAGAGATCACTGGTAATAGAGGCAAAGGGAAAATCTGAAAGTAACAGTGGAAGAAAAAGAATTTCAGGATGAATATGACAGGAAGAGTGAGGTTGAGTATAGGAGAGAAGGTTCAGCCCTAACTGGAAAGGATGGCCCGGGATGTAGTGTGATCTAGGGGAAGCCAGTTCTCTTTGAGTGCCAGGAAATGTGAAGAACATGAGAGAAAGAAATGAAAAATGAAGGGAATTTTGCTAGTTATGCAAAGGGAATTTCAAAGGTCAAGTGGGACATGGGGGAAATAGGACTGACAAGGATGGGGATGAGAAAACAAGAAGAGAGATGTGAGGAGGAGATGATTTACTCTCAGTCCAATGATTAAGTATCACAGGGACTGGGAAAGTAATATGTGGTAGGGGTCTATTAGTCATAGAGGATAGTTGTGGGTGGGAGCAGCTCCAATAATGACGGCAGATATTTAAAAGATTAAAATACTCCTATAATCAATGGCTCTGCTGTGAGGCTTTCATTCATGTTGGCTCAGGGGGCTCCTCTGGGCATGGAGATCAGAGCAGGCTGGCAGATGTGGGGTGTGGAAATCCTCCTGCTGTAAAAACTGGGAGTTTTGTGTTGTTCATTTACTTTGTTTTTCCAAAGTATATAGCTAGGCTAATACCTTTTGAATGAGCAAGGATATCATTTAGGAAGTCCCATGGCCCAGTGCAGTAAGTACCGTTGTCATCTGCTAGTAGAAGTATTTGGATTTTGTGCAATGCATTGACATACATCTTTGGTGAATGTTTTTGGTTGGTTTGTCATCCTTCATTCTTGAAGAGGATCAAAATGACATCACTATTTTAGGGTCAGATTACATTGTGTCCGACTATGGCTGATTGGACCCATATGATCTTGGAATGCTCTACCACAAGTTGGACACAAATAGTCCATATGAACATGGGGGTGGATTCTCTAAATTTGCACATCTTGTGTTTCTTTTGAGCTGCTTCTGTAATGCTTTGCTCATAAAGCATAGCGGCTTCTCTAATGAGGGCACGCCATGCCGGGTGGTCCTGTGTCAATGTCTCCCATGTCACAAAATCAATTCCCCAAACCAAACCAAACTGGGTGATTTGTGCTTTGCTGGATACTGATCCTCAGATCACTGAACAAAATTATTTTTTGTGGTAGCAGCTGTTATAGAATCATACACAATTCTAACATATTTGGAGAAATACCTTATTTGAAGAAAGTCTTTAAGGTTCCATTTCATTTTATAAACAGATACTTTTTTTGTAATCAACAATCAATGGGCAATTAATAGAACATTCTCCATACCTTTTATTTGTGTGACTAAAGATATAGTCCATTGTACCATTGAAGATCACCAAAAATAAAATAAAATAAAGGGGCAGGTAGGTGGTGCAATGGATAGGGCACTAGCCCTAAAGTCAGGAGGTTCTGAGTTCAAAGCTGGTCTCAGACACTTGATATTTACTAGCTGTATGATCTTGGGCAAGTCACTTAACCCCAATTGCCTAGCCTTTCCCCCAAAAGGAAATCACCAGTTTCTTCCCTTCATACATTTTCAGTAAGGATGTGTTCAGTGTGTCAATAGATTTTACTCATAATAATTTCTAGAGATGAAAAAGTAAGCATATGGATTTGATACCTTCTTGGTCACCTTTTATTGGTAATAAGGTTTCCCATTCTTATAAAATCTTCCCCTTTTTGACCATTCTGATTTTCTGGACTTATCCACTGTGACTTAGCTGCCTTTTGACTCTGCTCCTATAGGACCCTTCTCCCAATGATGATTTCTTCCTAGAACCTTCATTTTTTGGTGGTGGGGAGGGAAGATGCAAACTAATTATTCCTCATTCCCTAGACATGGCCACCATTCCCCCATAATGACCAAGAAATTATCAGAAATGATAAATCTATACCTACTTTTTTATCCCTAATATTTTTTATGAGAAATGCTTATGGATACATTGAACATAACATTGACAAAAATATGAAAAGGGAACAGGAAGATGATTTTCAGCAATATAATAGATCACAACTAAGATGAGAGGTATAGAGAATGTAAGATTCTGTTGTGTTTTATTCAGTGACTACTGTTTGTTGATTACCAAAAAAAGGGAAGAAGTATATGACTCTTAAATGAAAATTTTATGATAAAAATCTATGGATACATTAAGCAGATCCTTGTGGTTTTCCCTTACCATTTTCAGCTTCTTTTTTATGTGTTCCCCCATTAGAATGTAAGTTTTCTGAAGGCAAGTGCTCTCTCTCTTTTTGATTTTATTTACTATATCCTTAAGCACTTTAGTATTGTGACTAACCCATAAAAAGCACTTATCGAATGTTTGTTGATTTATTCAAAATGTCTTTAAAACAATCTGAGTGATTTTAAAATTGAGTCACCTTTAGCATGGAGTTCTTTTATTAAGGTAGAGCTAGTCTTCTTTTTTTTATCTTCCTATTTACACTTTCATACATGGTATACTGAGTACTGAAGCAGAGAAGTCCAAACATATCCAGTAGTCATTGCTCATGAGACTATATTTTTTGCCATAAAAGTGATGACAGATTTATTCCATTTCACACCTATATTTTATCTTTCCAATTTAATTTACAAATGCTCTCAGGATAACCTTACTTCTCAATGTCAGCCTCCTGTACAGGCTCATTTCCCCCACCTAAATAGTGTTAATTTATTGTTTTTTAAAAGGAAAATGCATGTAATCTTTCATTATATTATTGCTTTGTCTTTTGTAAATGAGCTTTTGCCCTAAACTGATTTTGCCTTTGGGTTTCATTTTCCACTTATTAGTAGGACCAAGTGTTCGCTGGCTGATGCAGTTTTTGGGCTCTTTTTTCCGCCTTGTTGTAGGGTCTGTTTTTCATTGGTTAAATTTCTCTAAAAATGTAACAGAGTCAATGTCTACCTCTACAAGTCCGCATTTCTATGAGTCAACAGCTTCCTCAAATAGGTAGGATTAACTCATTATAATTACATATAATATTATCTTATCTTTATCTTTCTTCTAATTTGGCATTGATTTTTACTTTAGGTGACCAGATTTCAGACAACTGAGTGTGAAGTGATTTCTTGGGTGGTAACTCCTTGTTTACTTGATGTCTGTTAATATACAATCAATTTAACTTTTTTTGCTATGTTACTAAGTGCTCACTACATTTAAAACCTTCTAAATCTCCTCTTGAATGAAAAATTAATTCATGTTAAATAGGCATGAAACTTGTGAGCAGGCTATAAGCATTTGACTTCTTTCCTTTCTTGATCCCTAACCATATCTTCCATTATATTTTGCAGTGTCCGCCTCAGTGCCCACCTTCACATTGAAGCCACAGAACCTTGAGGCAAATATTAATTTAGTTAGGAAGATCTTGTCAAATTCTTCATAGACTTTCTCTGCCTCATATTCTGCAACTGATGTTAACGCGTATGTCGCACGTCATGATACTCTGCTTGCTTGTGTTCATTGTGAGCACTAAAGGTGAGATATTCCTTGAAATAATGTTTCTTTCTCCTTTCAGGTAGTCAATGAAACCAATTCTGACAAGTGATCAACCTGGCCCAGATATGGGGGCTTGAAGGGTTAGGAAATGAGAGGCCGAAAGGGGAAAAAAAAACAACTACCAAGGAAACATGAGGGTTTTCTTCTGGGGAATGGAGAGAATTAGAAACTAAAGGCTAGAATCAAATGACTAAGGGGTCCAGAGAGAGGGATAAGAGATGAGGAAACTAATGGTACTGAAGTAAAAGAATATAAGCTCTCCGAAGGCAGGAGTTGTTTCATTTTTGTCTGTATTTCTGGTGCCTGGCACAGAAAAGACACTTAATTAATGCTTATCAAATTGCGTTCTTTTGTTCCTTTCTTGGAAGAAAACCTATCACTTTTTTTTCTACTGAAACTTCTCATATCTTTGGATTTCATTTATAGTGAGAATGTCAATATGGATATGATTAGGTTTTCCGATTCGTGTATCAAAGTATCGATGGACAAAGATATTATTTTAAGCACAACAACTGTTAAGATAATGTTTATAGACAGTCACAGAGGCTGTGATTTTAGGACCCTTCTCCACTTTTTCTTTTTACCACTGCAAAGGGGAAGAAGGCTTCCCAATTTTTTTATTTTGTATTTTTGTCTGCTTCATTAGTTGTCATGGTCAGAAAAAAAATATCTCCCAGTGGCCATCTTTTCTCATGATGAGCCTCTTTGTAATTAATTAAGCTGGTCCTTTCTCTGTTGAACAATCGGTCACTGGGACTGAATTCAAAACCTTTTCAGCACAATAGAGCTTATTAGAATTTGTGTTCCTCTGGCAAAGTCTTCAAAAACCCAAGGTTATCTCTATATTATGGAAAAGCATCGGGGAGGACTTGGTGGAGGAAATAGCAAGAGTGACAAAAAGAATAGGATGAGAAGAATATTAGAATGATATGGATTGAGCAGATGAGATAAGGGAAGGGACGTCCAATGAGATTCTGACGCAGCACTGACATTGACTTCCTGCATAACATTGTCTTAGCTACTTTGCTTCCCCATCCTCAGCTTCCTCTGTAAATCTGGGGAGTTGTATTTAATGATGTGGGCCCCGTACAGCTCTGCCTTATGATTCTGTAGTTCTTTGTCTTTTAAATGTTGCTCCTCATCCGATCAGAGTAAAAAAAAAATCTCAGTTAAATGTCTCATTTTAAAGAGGAGAGATGTTCTTGTTCACCTTGATTGTGGTTTAGTCCTTTGTTGCTCGGGGCAAAGAACATGACCCCCTTTTCCTTAAGAGAAACTCTACCTCTTTCTAGAGAGCTATCTTCTAGGTACTCCTGCCTCCAAGAGTCAGGTATTGTCATCCAGATACTCTCTTTTCTCTCTCTAGAACTTCCTAATTTGACACTGACCAGGAGATCTCTATCTAGGAGACTGGGGTTCAGGAACGCCCATGCTATGACCACATGGTTCTTCCTCCCACAGCTGCTGTTTCGAAGACCAAGAAGGGATGCCACTGCTGCTCCACAACTGAGACTGGGAATTTGGAGACTGAACTCTTTTCTTGGGACGTGAAGGTCTGAGCCACAGGGCTGCCATAAGCAGGTCGCCACCTCCCTCTCTCCTTTTACTCCCTTTGTTCCCACTTACCTCATTCAGATCTAGTCTTAACTTTACTACTTTTTGGATCTTTCTGAAATAGGGAAAAAAGGAAAAGGGGGACCCTGACGTTGAAGACTATCAAGGTGATTTGTATCATTTCCTGAAATTTTATTGGGGGCCTTCTCTCTCTCTATAGATCTTGAGCCTCGCGAGATTGGGGACCATGTCTTACACTCTGCACCCCCACAAAACTTCGATTAAAGCTGGGTCAACCATATGTACTCAGTACAGACTAGCTGATTGACGAATTGATTTCACAGAATTCTCAGAAGAATTATTGGAGGTGGAAGGGGCCTGAGAGATTCTCGGGCCCCCAGAATCCAACGTGTAACACTTGAGCTAAACATAGCCTAATAGAGATTTTTTAAAAAGCAAAATACATTTGTATCTAATTAGCTAGTATGAGGATTACCAAAATTAACATGAATAAAGTCAAACCAAAACATGTTATGATTTGACACAAGAAGCAATCAGAGTTTGTGATGAGATGCTAGCCAAGCCAGTCTAACACCAGGTGGCTGCTGGCAATGCTAGCCAGCACATAGGAATCAGTAGACCAATAGATCTGGACCATCTATTACTGCTGCATGTAACTCACTGACACCAGGTGCATGCTAGCAGGCTTGGATCAATTAGTAATTGAAATTGAAGCAGAATGCAATTAATTATGTAATTAAATTCCTGTGGCCCACACACATAATGGATTTTTGGTCATATGGTACACTCCCAAATAGCTTGAGTACCTCAATCCATCTTTTATAGAAGAAAACTGAGCCCCAGAGAAGGATAGTGCCTCACCTATGGTAACACAATTAGTGACAGATAAAAGAGCATGCCTGATTGCCTTAATTTCTCTATTTGTAGAAATTCCAGGCCATTCATTCTCATATCTTTCTCAGTCTGTCTTAAAGACAGAAACACTTTCTTATACATGATATTTCATCTTCCATCTCCATGCGTTTGCCCTGATTGCCATGTCTGGTGCACTCCTTCTTCAACTCCGCTTTTTGAAATTCTGTTTCTTTTCTGACTCAGCTCAAATGTTGCCTCCTGTAAGAAGCCATTTTTTATTCCCTTAGTTGCTACCCAATTACTCTAGATTTATTTTACTTTTTATTATTTTGTTTATTGTTATATATTTTGAAACTTATCTATATTGTTTCTCTTGGTAGAATATAAGCTCCTTGGAAGAAGGAATTATTGTACTTTGGTCTTAATTTATAGCATAGTGCCTTGCAGACTGCAAGTGATTGATACATTCTGAGTGAGTAATTGATTGATGGTACACTAATCCAAAGGCCAGTGGCTTAGGGCAAAATCCCAGCCCAGGAAGAAAATCTCAGGCAGGTTAGGGCATTATGAGGGGGAGAATACCACTTGTTGACCCAAACTGTCTTTTTCAGCTTGACTCTAATGGGTCTGTTGTTTCATGCAACAAAACCTGAATAAGTAAAATTGCTTGGAAAAGAGTTTTTATGTACTATCTGCTGAAGAGCTTAAAGTATTTTCATGTTTATGACCTTGAGATAGTACTGACAAATAAAAGTAGATGAGATATTAGATGTAAAAACCCTAAGCTCTTTGGCAGAGAGGACAAAATGTGTATTAGGCATGAGAACTCATTCAGACCATGAAACATGGCAATCACTCACAGAGCCATAGGAAATCAGGGCAAGAAGGAGCCTTAGAACATAGAATTTTACGGATTAAGGAACACAGTATATCATATCTGGGAGAGACCTTAGAATATAGGAGGCTAGAAGTGGAAAGGACTTTAGAATGTAGAACAGAGAGGGTCATGTCTGGAAGATATCCTAGAACATTGAATGTTAGAGCTGAGGGGGACCTTAGAACATGGAACCCAGAATACTAGAGCAGGAACCCTCTCAAAGTTTTCATCTTTACATCTCTCCACCCTTTCACAGCCTCTAGAAAAAGTCACCTTGCATTTTCTCCATTGCTTCTCCTCCCACCTAACACCTTTCAGACTGGTGTCTGACCTCACTACCCAACTGGAATTACTTTCTCCAAGGATGCTGATGATCTCTTTAATGGTAAATTGGAAAACCTATTATCAGTTCTCATTTTTCTTGGATTTTATGGATTTTGACAGTTGTTTAAAATCCTCCCATATCCTCTGGCTCCCCTAGATTTTTTTTTATGCCAAGGCCTGTGGATTTTACTTTTGTAACATCTCTCAAATGTGCTCCTTTCCCTCCACTGACCACCAGGTGGTTCAGGCCCTCATCACCTTATGCCGGGCTATTACAATGACCAGTCTCAACCACTGAGCAAAAAACTTGGTGGTTGACTCAAGTCTCTCCCCATTCCAGTTCATCCACCACTGAACTGTCAAAGTGCCACTCTGTTCATGTCACCCCCCCTATCCAATAACCCCTTAATTGCCTCCAACAACAAATGTTAAATTCTCCATTTGGTATTCAAAGCCCTTCATAACCTTTTAATTTGCTTCTCCCGCCATAAACCTTTCTGGCCTTCTTATACTTTATAGTCTACCCATGTATTCTGTAATCCAGTGACCCTGCCCTCCTTGTTGAGTTATTTTTCAGTCATGTCTGACTCTTCCTGGTTCCCTTTGGGGTTTTTGGCAAAGATACTGGAGTGGTTTGCATTTCCATCTCCAGCTCATTTTATAGATGAGAAAGCTGAGACAAACAGGATTGAGTGACTTGTCCAAGGTCACGTAGCTAGTAAATGTCTGAGACCGTATTTGAACTCAAGAAGATGAGCCATCCTGTCTGAGCCTACTGTTCCCCAAAGAAGACAATGTAAATTTGCAAAATATAAATTCTCTTCCTCAAAGATGAAACCAAAATATTTATTCAGATACCTGAAAACCAATTCCACTATGGCAACAATTAAGTTTGTACACATTACCAATAAAGGGAGCACCACCATCCCCAAGCCTTACCTTCATTTGGCCTCCCCATAAACAAACTCCGCTAAGCAAAATTCCACCCTCTCTCACTCACTAGTTACTTTGCCTCACCTCTACCTCACTCTCAAAGCTCTGCCCTTCCTGCTCCACCTGTTAGGCAAGCTCCTCTCACCATGGGCTTCATGTAACTCAAGCTGTGGGCTGGGTCAAAGCTCAGATCAAGTCACATTAACCTATTAAGGGGTAGGGAAGATCTTTAAATTCTCTTCCCATTACAGTTCGGTAAAACTTGGACTTAGTCAAAAGGGTGCACCCAAGGACCAAGAAGGCCACACGGAGCCAAGAGGCTACAGGTTCCCCACCCCTGAATTAAATGATATCTACATAACTGGTCCTAGTTTCTCTCCTGACTTCCAGCCCCATTTATTCAACTGCCCATTGGAGAGCTCCTATTAGATGTCCCACAGGCTCTCAAACTTAACATGTTCAAAGTGAACTCCTTATTTTTTGTCCTAAACTACTCCCTCCAAATTTTCCTGTTTCTTTTGAGGATACCATTAGCTTTTTAATCACCCAGGATTTGTACCTTGGAATTATCCGTTTTTTCCTCATTTCCTTGATATCAAATCAGTTGTTATGTTGCATCTTTCCCATTTGTCCCATTCTCTCCATTCACCTGGATAGTCTATTCAAATAAAGGCTCACACTAGAGAAAGTAATACAAGGACATTCTCAATGTCTCTGAAGAACTCTAGAATTGATTATGAGGCATGGCAGACACCACAGGGCAGGACCACTCCACATGGTGTACCATCATCAGAGAAGGTGCTGTGCCCTAGGAACAAAGCAGAATTGCAGTAGCTCAAAAGAAATGTGAGATGCACAAATTTAAAGACTCCAAATATTTATGTAGATATTTGAGCCTGACCTGTGGTAGTGCCTTCCGAGCTTGTACTGGTCTGATTAGCCAATCAGACACATGGTTACTTGACCTTAACAAAGTGATGTCATTTGGATCCTCTTCAAGAACAATGGATGACAGTCAACCAACCAACCCTTCAACACATTCTTGCTTAGACTATTCCAACAACTTACCAATTGTGCTCCTGGCATCCAGTCTCTCTCCTCTTAAACCATTGTCTACATAACTATCCCCCCACCCCAAATTGTCCTAAAGTAACAATCTGACATGTCACTGCTTCTGCTCAAGAAATTTCAATGACACCCTTTGACCTGTAGGATAATATAAAAACTCCTCATATTGGAATTTAAAACTCTTCACAGTTTGGCTGTTCCTTACCTTTCCTGGCCAACTGTATACATCTTTCCTCCATGCTCTCCATGTTCCTGTCAAAAGAGCCTATTCACTGTTCTTTGAATTCAGTGTTGAGCTCCTGTCTATGTGCTTCAGCTAAGTTATCCCTCATGCCTATATTTTGTTCCTTCCTTATTGCTGCCTCTTAGGATTCCTAGCTTCTCTCCAGGCTCATCTGGCACCTTCATATTATTCCCTACTCCTTCCTACTCAAATGATTCTGAACCTACTTTTCTGTTTACATGTTGTACCCCTCCCCCAAAGTAGAATATGAGCTCTTTGAGGGTCGTGGCTGTTTTTTTGTTTTGTCTTTGAATCCATAGCATCTGGCATAGACCTTGATCAAGGCAAGTGTTTAATAAATGTTTGTGGGATTGAACTGAGTTGGTTAGAACATCAGAACTGTAAGGGGTTGTATGGTACAACTTCTCCATTTTACAAATGGGGGAAAATAAAACTCAGATGGGGCAGAGAGTTATAGAGCTTTAGAATCTCAGAACTGGCCATTTATACTTGACTATATATCCAAGTGCTACAACATGCCTAGCAAATGGTAGTGGAGTTTCCTCTTGTATACTCCTAGTGAGGGGAATCCATTGCCTCCCAAGATAAACCATTGAATCGCCCAAGGTCACGAAGCAAGCTGTTGGGCCCACAGCAGAGGAAGAACACAAATAGTGACTTTGATGCCGAGTTGCAAACCAAAACTAAGTTTCTCTCCAAAAACATGCCCAGTGAGCTGGTTCAGACCAGAACTGAACATACATGTTTGCTGAAACTATTGAACAGACTGATGTTTCATTCAGTTTGAGTTTCTGATACAAGTACCTTTGGGTATACAGTAGAACTATATTGAAGGGAAGCAGTTTTCACACTGCAGATTTTGGCTTAATATGAAAGGGGAAAAAACTAAAAAAAAAACCCAACCCTAATTAGGCTATCCAACAGTGGAATGGGCTGCCTTAGGTGGAAATAAATTCCTCATCACTGGAATGTAGCTGAGGTGAAGTGGAAAAAGCACTAGTTTGTCTGGTTTTGTTTTTTACTAGCTATATGAACTTGGACAAGTCATCTAACATTTTCTGAACCTTTTCTTCATCTACAAAAGTAGGATTATATAGTTCATAGGGCTGAAGTGAGTGTCATATAAAATAGACATAGGACCAGGGATGTGTTGGAGCCCCCTTAGATGAGCTATGGAGAGCCTGTTATGAGCATTTACATTTCTAAATCAACAAACTATAAATCAAGGTTTGATTTATTATGTTACTTATTATTTAAACTTCTTGTTGTGATTGTTGAGTCATTTCAGTTGTATCCAACTCTTCGTGATCCCATTAGGGGTTTTCTTGGCAAAGATACTGGACTAGTTTGCCATTTTCTTCTTCAGTTCATTAGAAAAATATTAATAATGTGAATTAAATTTAAGAGTGGGTCATGAACACATTTTTATTTTAAACAGAGAAAATGATTGTTAAACATTTACCAGGATGCCCCTGAATAAGACCTATGATTTCATTAGTAAAGGGAACTTCTGGGGAAGGAAATTCTCTCTGCTACTGCATGTTAGTGCCTTCTCGGTAACTTAAAATCTTAGAGAATTGACTAGGTTATTGAGACGTTTCGTGATTTGTCCAGAGTCACACAGCCGGAATGTGTCAGAGGTCTTGCTGGCTTCATGACCAGTTCTCTCTCTGCTATGCCAGATTGACTCTCAGAGAAGACACATGTAAAATACTTTGTAAATTATAACCTGTCAAATATAAGTGCCCTGATCCCTTTATCTCAATACCAGGCAGCACTGGTTTAGTGAAGAACGTTGCCTCTGGAGTCAAATGCATTGGGTTCAAATCATGACAAGGCCACCTAGTGACTGTCTGTTGGCAAATCATGGAACCTTTTCAGACTGGAGTAGGTGATTTCTAACGCACTGAGGCCCCGAAGATCTCGAACACATTGTTCCCAAAACTGTACCAAGCTTTCACCAGCCTGATCAGGATAGAGAGGGAGCTGCTCTCTGGCAGGTGTATTTAGCAGATATTTTAACTCCAATTTCAACTTTAAACTGCAACTCCTATTGTTGCCTGGGGACCCCTATCTTTTTCCAAGTTATTGCAGCTCAGTTGCCTGGCCACAGTAATAAAGAAATCTCAATGGGTTGTCTGGTATTTATAAATCTACCCTGGTGGCAGGTCTGGCAGATAAAGAAACAAAAGCAGCTCCCCTTTAAGGTGGATTAGCTCAGGCAGCCTGAGTGGGCCTTCTCAGGGTCTGGGTTGATGGAGATTAGTGCTCCATTCATCAGAGGAATCTTGAGTGGTCTCACCCCAGTCAGTAGTGTGGTGCTGTGGTAGGTTCACACAGAAAGCCAGAAAGGCTCCGTTGCAGTCCTGACACAACCCTGATGAAATACCCGAGTAGCTCCCTGAGCTGGTCAAGGAATCAGTCAACAGGTATTTCAGTTCCATAGTTTTATTTGTTTTAAATTATCAAGTATTTAGTTTTTCCCTCTTTCCATCTTCCCCCTCCTCCAAGAAAATGATAATAAATAAATTGTAACAAATAAATATAGCAAGCAAAACAATTTCCCAGATTGACCATGTCCAGAAATATATGTTTCATTCTATTATATATATTCCTCTGTTAGGAAGTAACTGGCATTCTTTGTCTTAGTGCTGTGGAATCATGATTGGCTACTGAGCTGATCAGATCAACAGGGCAGTATTTCCCTAAATCCAATTCTGTGCTATATGCTATAGGGCAGATAAAACAGTATTAGCCCTCCCTCCCCAATTCTTTTTGTAGGAGGTTGCCAGGAGGGCAGATCCCATAATGCCATTTCATAGCTCAAAACCTTCATGGATACCAGTTTCTTTATTAGATTTGATCCCCTCTCCTTATCTTGGTATGCAAGGCCATCCACAAGTCAACCTTAGGTGAGGGCAATTGGGCATGGTGGAAGGAGACCTAGATTTGGAATCTAAAGATCTAGAATCGAATTCTGGATCAACTATGTGCTACTTGGGTTACCTTGAGCAAGTCAGTTGACCAGTTGGGGCTTCAGTTTCCTTAACTACAAAATGAGGTAGTTAGACTAGATGATCTCTAAGGTACCTTTTAGTTTAAACTTAGGAGGTGGCTGGCACTCTTTGTCTTATAAATTTTTTCTTTAGAGATTTATTTATTTATAGCATCCTTTAAAATTTTTTTTTGAGTTCCAAATTCTCTCCCTCCTTCCAGGCCCTCTTCCACCCAATGAGAAGGTAAACCAGAAAATATAAATTATACATGTGAAATCATGCGAAATCCATTTCGATATTAGCCATATTGCAAAAAAAGCAAGACAATAAAATGAAAAAAATTATACTTCAGTTTTCACCCAGACTCTCTAGAGGTAGATAGTATTTTTTCATCATGAATCCTTTGGACCTGTCTTCGGTCATGTAGTGACTAGAGGAGCTATTTTTCACACTTGATCATTGCTACAAGGTTATTGTTACTATGTACAAAGATTTCCGGGTTCTGTTCACTTTCCTCTGCACCGATTCATTTAGGTCTTCCCAAGTTTTTCTGAAACTATCTTCCTCATCATTTCTTATAGCACAATACTATTATATCATAATCATATACCATAACTTGTTCAGCCATTCCTCAAATTGATGGGCAGTCTCTTAATTTTCAATTCTTTGCCACCACAAAAAGAGCTGTTGTAAATATTTTTGTACATATACACATTTTTCTTTTTATTTGATCTCTTTGGGATATAGACTTAGCAGAGGCATTGCTGGATCAAAGGGTATGCACAATTTTATAGCCCTTTGGGTATTGTTCCAAATTGTTCTCCAGAATGGTTGGACCAGTTCACAACTCTACCAACAGTGCACTGATGTTCCCATTTTCCCCCATTTGTCATTTTCCTTTTCTGTCATGTTAGCCAATATGAAGGGGCAGCTAGGTGGTACAGTGGATAGAGCACCAGTGCAGGAGTCAGGAGGACCTGAGTTCAAATCTCACCTCAGACACTTGACACTAGCTGTGTGACCTTGGGCAAGTCACTTAACCCCAATTGCCTCATCCTGGGTCATCTCCAATCATCCTGATGAATATCTGGTCACTGGATTCAGATGGCTCTGGAGGAGGTGAGGATGATGACCTGCACAGCCCTTCCTCACTCAAGACAAACTCAAGTGCAAGTCATGTCATCATTTCTCTGATGGCATGGTCTTCTTCGGCAATGAAGGATGAACACACACACAGCCAATATGACAGGTACAAGGTTGTAGCAGAGTTGTTTTACTTTACATTTCTCTAATCAATAGTGATTTAGAGTAATTTTTCACATGACTATAGATACCTTTGAGTTCTGAAAACTGCCTGTTTATATCCTTTGACTATTTACCAATTGGGGAATGGTGCTCATTTTCATAAATTTGGCTTAGTTCCCTTATTATTTTTTGGGAAATGAATCATTTATCAGAGAATCGTGCTGTAAAATGTTTTTTATATTACTTCATTGCCTATGATACCTTTGAAACAAAATGTAATTTCCCTAATTATCTCTTTTAATTAGATCTATTTTTACTTTTGCTTTGTCTGAGATCATGATTGCTTCCTCTGCCATTTTTACCTCAGCTAAAGCATAATAGATTCTGCTCCAGCCCTTTATTTTAACTTTGTGTGTGTTTTTCTGTTACAAGCATGTTTCTTGTAAATAATATATTGTTAGATTCTGGTTTCTGATTCTTCCCACTGTTCATTTCCCTTTTATGAGTAAGTTCATCCAATTCACATTCACAGTTATTGTTACTAACTGCACGTTCCACTATTCTGTTTTCTTTTTGTGTATTTTTCTTTATCTCCTCAAAAGGTCTCCTCAAAAGTCTATTTTGTTTCTAACCACAGTCTCCCTTAATTTGCCCTCCCATTTATTACATGACCCTTTCTCTTATCTCTTTCCCTCTACTTCCCTTTTGGATAAGATAGATTTCTATAAACAATTGAGTGTGTTTATATATATTTTCCCTCTTTGAACCAGTTCAGATGAGAGCAAAGTTTGAATGTTGCCCTCCATCTCACCCATTTCTCCTTCACTGTAAAAAGCCCTTCCTTGAGTTCCTCTTTTATGGGAGATAATTTCCCTCATTTTTACCTCCCTTCCCCCTTTTCCAGTGCCACCCTCTTTCTCACATCTTCATTTTTAAAGTCTGAGATCATTTCAACATAATTGACTCACACTTGTGCCCTCTGTTTATGTTGACACCTTAGACTGCCCTAATAATGATAAAGTTCTTAGGAGTTACATTTATCATCTTCCCCTATAGTAATGTAAATAATTAACTTATTAAGTCCCTTATGATTTCTCTTTAGCTTTTGCCTTTTTATGCTTCTCTTGAGTCTTGTACTTGAATTTCAGATTTTCTATTCAACTCTAGTCTTTTTATCGGTAATGCTTAAAAGTCCAGTATTACTAAAATGTCCATTGTCCTCCCTTTCTGAAGGATTATACTCAGTTTTCCTAGGTGGTTTATTCTTGGTTGTAATCCAGGCTCCTCTGCCTTCCGGAATATTATATTCCAACCCCTCTGCTCCTTTAATTGGAAGCTGCTAAATCTCGTGTGATCCTAACTGTAGTTCCATGATATTTGAATTGCTTCTTTTTGATTTCTTGTACTATTTTCTTCTTGACCTAGAAGCTCTGGAATTTGGCTGTCATATGCCTGGGAGTTTTCATTTTGGGATCCCTTTCAGGGAGTGTTTAGTAGATTTTTTTGAATTTACATTTTACCCTCTGCATCTAAGATATCTGAGCAATTTTCCATTTACAATTTCTTGAAATATCGTGTAGAGGCTCTTTAAAATTTTTTTAATCATGACTTTCAGGTAGTCCAATAATTCTTTAATTTTCTGTCTTTGATCTGTTTTCCAGGCCAGTTGTTTTCTGGTGAAATAGTTCACATTTTCTTCTATATTTTTTCTTTCTTTTGACTTTGTTTTGCTATTTCTTGATGACTTAGGGATAGTCATTAACTTTCACTTGTCCAATTCTAAATTTTAAGGAATTATTTTCTTTAATGAGCTTTGTATCTCTTTTTCCATCAATTTTTCTTTTTAAGGAGTTAATTTCTTCAATGATTTTTGTGTGTGATTCTTTTGACCATATGGCCAATTCTGGTTTTTTTAGGTATTATTTTCTTCAGAATTTTTGTGTGCCTCTTTTACCAAGCTGTTAGTTCTCTTTTCATAATTTTCTTGCATTTACTCCTATCTTTTTCCAGTTTCTCCTTTACCACTCTTATCTCTTGTTTTAACTCTTCTAGAAATTCTCATTGGACTTGTGTTCTATTGCATTTTTTCCTTTGAGGCTTTGCTTATAGCTATTTTCACATTATTGTCTTCATCTTTCTTGCCACCATAATGGCCTTTTGACGATAAGTTTCTTTTTTTGTTTGTTGTTGTTTTGCTGTTGTTTGCTCATTTCTATAGTCTAGTCAATTTCTATATATTGATTATTATGTTAAAATTGGACTCTGGGTTTGGGGTGGCACTGTCCCAAGCTTCGGGCTTTGTTTGCACTACTGTTTTCAGAGCTAGTTCTAGGGATATGTAAGTGATCCAGTGATAAGTGTGGTCACTGCTCTCCTACTCTGTGTTCCTAGCTCTCCTTTCCACCCTGCACCTGTGACCAGGTTTACTCTTCCCTGTAGTAGCAAGCATGAGTGCTCTTCTCTGTCCTGGAACCCAGTATTGCATATGGGTTATACAATTGTCAAACAGTGCCTGGCCCTGTGGCCAGGATTAGCTCAGGATCCGCGATAATCTCTCTCTGGTTGTCCAGTCTCCTCAGCATCTCTGAATTGAGAGCTCCAGAGGCTGCTGTTGCTGCTGTGACCCACTAGCTTCCTGCAAGGAAGTTTCTGCCCCCATCTTGGTATCTGACCTCCTAAGTTATCTTGGGCTGGAAAAATGTCTCAATCTGACCTTTTGTTGGCTATGCTGCTTCAGAATTCAATTTGATACATTATCTTAAAGTTGTTGTGGTAAAGTTTGGATGGATTGTTGCTTCTCGTCCGTCATTTTGACTTCTAGTAAGCTTGTATGACTTGGCTTTCCCTTTCTGCTAACCTCCTTTGTATACTTTACATCTCAATCTGAATGACTGTTGCACAACCAAAGGAGTGTTGAAGTTGAGATCAGAAGACCTCAGCCCAAATCCCTGTTCTGCCATGTGGCTTTGGGCATTTTTTTTAAAGAATCATTTATTCCTCAGTTTCCCCATCTGTAAAATGAAGTGGTTGGATTAGAAGATCTTTAATATTTTTTTCTAGCTTTAGCATATATTGCACTCTCTATTACCTCTGGGATCAAATATAAACCATTGTTTGGCATTTAAACCTGATTTAAATGCCTTCCTACTTTTCTAGTTTTCTTGTACTTTATCCCCCTCCCTGTATTCACAATCTATCTCTACTGGACTACTTACAATTCCTCGAACATGACATTCTGTCTCCCATCTCTTTGCTTTTGAATTGACTGTCTTTAATGCCTGGAACACTTTGCCTCCTTACCTCCTGGTGTCCTATAAATCTCAAGTTCCACCTTCTGCAGGAGGTCTTTCCTGGTCCTCTTACTTGCTAATGCCTTTTCTGCTGATATTATCTTCCATCATATTATTGTTGAGTCGTTTCAGTTGTGTCTGACTCTCCATGACCCTATTTAGGGTTTTCTTAGCAAAGATACTGGAGTAGTTTGCCATTTCCTTCTTCAGTTCATTTGACAGATGAGGAAACTGAGACAAACAGGCTTAAGTGATTTGCCCAGGGTCACACAGCTAGTAAGTGTCTGAGGTAGAATTTGAACTCAAGTCTTGCTGACTGCTGGTCAGTCTCTATCCACTGCACCACCTAGCTGTACTATGTTCCATCTATTCTATCTGTATATTGTATGGGCCTAATTGTTTTCATGTTACACCCACCCCACTTCCATTAGAATGTTCCTTGAAGCCAGGTTCTATTTTTATCTTTCGTTGTATTTCTAACACTTAGTATAGTACCTGGAACATAGTAAGAGCTTGATAAATGCTTGTTCAATGACTGACTGTGGTTGCTTCCACCCCTAACATTCTCTGTTCTCAAGTCCTTTCCAGCTCTCAGATTCTCTATTCCATGTCTCTTCCAGCTCTAGCATTCTCTGTTCTAAGGTACTTTCTAGTCTTAGCATTTGATTTTCCATGTATTACGATCTCTTCCAGCTGTAACAATCCATATTATATGTCCTAAGGTCTTTTACAGCTTGGATAGTCTAGAATTCTATCTGATTTCATCACTCCATATAAACCCAGAGTGAAAAACAGCTATTTTTCCCAGTTGCAACCCTTGGATTGCTGAGTTTCCATCTAAAAAAGAATTCTTTTCTGTGTTAACAGGTGCTTTATCTTATCCTTTGCTCCAGGGATTTCTGGGAACCCCCTAAGTTAAGGACCCTTCCTTACAGGTGATCAGGTGCAAGACCAAGGAGTCATATGAAGGCCATGGAGAGAATAGGTTTCCTTCTGTATCGTTAGTGTGGGTGGAAACTTGAATGGCAGTTGGGTTCCAACCTGGTCCAGACAGTCAACCTCCTGGGCACTTTCTATCAGGCTGGTGCAGATTGCCATCAAGTATTTCCAAAACCAGCAGGAGATTACTAATGGGAAGCCTTGGTTCTCTAGGATATTGGACTGTATCTGTCACTCCAAGGTGAGCTATCAGTTCAGCTAGTACAGAAAATCTATGGCTGAGGGACAAAGGACCAAGGGGAACTCATAAATGCATCAAAGAGGCAGCTTAGGTGGGAGTTGACGCACATTCAAGTTTGCTTCTGGGACCCAAGCGATTGGCTGGCATTGGGGGTGGTGAGGGAGGCACACTTTTCATTATCTTAAATATTTACTCACAGGGAAACAATTAACACCCACTTTGCACCTAGCAGCTGTGACTGTATAAAAATTAATGATAAATGGGTTTATTCCCATTCCTTGGTCAGAAAGAACTCAATGCTGACAAATACCTCGTGAACTATTTGTAAGAAAGAGCAAATAAATCACATGGAATTTGTTATCCGATTTATCCCCCCCAAGCAAGAGATATTTCTTGCTTTTGCCCTAGAATTCTTTCCCTTTATTTTATCTACCTTGTTCCTTTCCAAGGAAAACTTGTTAGAATGTTTCCTTGGGGCAATTAATTTTTGCTTCTCTTTTCTTTTCTCATCTGTGGGTAAATAAGTTATTGATTTTGTTTTCAAGGTAATTTAAGGTGGTAATACAGTTCTGATTTGATAACTACCAGCTTAATGCCCTATGAGTGAACACATTTGGGGATTTCAGTTTGTTATTTTTGCCAACCTGATGGACCCTGATAGTGAGTGGCCTGTGTAGGTGGGGGCACTCATCAGTGCCTTGGAAGAAATCACCATAAGGCATGTTAATATTTCAGAGATATTGTCAAAGGGGAAATCAGAATCAGAGGTCAGACAACAACTTGTTTAATAGAGTTTTAAGATGCATGTACTGGAGAGACACCCCAAAAGGGGAAGAAGGTTTTCTTGTATGATGAAGCAGATAGAGCATTGACCTGGCAACCAGGACCCTAGTGTTCAAGTCCTGGCTCTAACATCTACTAGTTGTGTGCTGTATAGATAGGATACTTAATGTCTCTGAGCCTTGGTTTGCCCATCTATAAAAATGGAGATAAAGAGGTCTATGACTAGGAAAGATGATTGTCGCATCACATAACCAAGACAGAAAGATAACAGACAGCCAGTACGCTACAATAGAATCACAGTAACGTTAGAGGAAGGCTGCCAGGATGTTGAGTAGACTCCAGGGACCAGAGCTCAGGAGAGCCAATTGTTAATTTTTCAGTGTAAGCATTTAAACCATCCAAATCAGCAAACTCTACAAATCAGAATTTAATTGTTTTCCTGATTGTTTAGACCTAAGAACATGATAGAGAAAAATGGTAATAATTCAGATTAAACTAAAAAGCCTGTTCTGATTACATTTTTTTTCCTTCTGGAGAGCTGGTTGTTAACCATCTACCAGGGACCTTGGTAGACCTGTATGGAGGATTTATTGGAGGACAAGGACAACAGTGGGGATTGGTTTAGAAAGGTTCATGGGTTTCAATGTTCATTTCTCACTTCACATTGTGGTGCATTGTTTTTTTGCAAAATAACAATGTGATTATAAAAATTTGAGAATTTTAATTTCTTTGTCTCTTTCCACTATCAGATATTATATTGTTTTAGGAGCGTTCCTAGTAACAATCTTTAGGTTTAAATATTCCATGTGTCTAAGATTCACTTCTCTACCTCAGTGGAAGTAGAACTTGCTCTTATCTCAGGTTTAATCATGAAGGGGAGATATATGTCACTTCTTGTTACACAATGTCTGTTAGCATGTTGGAAAGCATGAAATTAATTATAAGTGAGGCAAACCAGAAACTTTTTCCAACTTGTTTCACTATTTTCTAGAGTAATCATCTTGCTTTTTAAAGGATACATCTGGAAGAGACGACACAGATAAGGAAAGAAGAAAAATCCTGTTGTGTCATTCTGATAGGTGACTTTTTGATGAGCTCTAATGTCCCCAAAGACTAAATATAGTAAACTCTGAATTATTTGCTCTAATTGAGGGAGCCTGGAGTATAGATAATCTTCAAAGGCCGATAATTGCTATCCCAATCAAAGAGACAGGGTAGTTGAGCTCTGGGGACAGGAAGGCAATAGCTGTTATAGGTATACCTAGTATGGGCATCAGCCTCTCTCCCACTTGGAGGATTAGTAAAGGCAGGAGCTAAAGTTACATTGCAATCCTGGGGTCTCTAAACTGGACCTTCTACTCAATAAACTCCAATGATTCCATTAGTTCCAAGATCATACATAAACTTCTCTATTTGGCGTTTAAATTTCAACAACCTGGCCATTCTTATCTTTGCAGTCTTTTAACACATGATTTTCCTCTATATGTTCTACTGGCTTCCTTTCTGTTACACACACACACACACACACACGCGTGCACACACACTATCTCTTGTGTCTATGCCTCTGCACTGGAGGGTTCCTCATGCCTGAAGTGGTTGAATTCATAATAATTTTAGAACAAATAATGAAGCTATAATATGAAGACCTTATTTAAAGATAGTCATTTGTGGGGGGATATTTTAGGGGAGAGTCATGTTTCAGATAAAGGTTAGATGAGATAACCTCTGTGTACCCTTCCTGCTGAGGAATTTGATTAGCCATGTAATTTAACCTTAATGGACTGGTTTTCCATTCTGTAAAATGGGGGTGATAATCTCTGCTACGTGTCCCTTACAGGACTGTTTTAATGCTCAAAAGAAATTCACAGGAGTTTTGAGTTAAAAGAAACCTTTGAAATCATCCGCTTCAGTCTTCTTATTGTGTAAAGGGAGAAATTGTTTCCAAGAGAAGTAAAATGATTTGCCTAGGAACACGTAAGTAATAAGTGACAGGGGTAAGACCAGACTCAAATCTTCTGACTCTAAAACCAGAATTTTTACCTCTACTATTCTTGCTAAAATGAATATCTTATAGAAGCAAGACCCAGGAACAACTGAACACATGAATCCAGTGTTTGGTAAGCCCCCAAAAATAAATGACCAAGGGAAAGATTCCCTATTCAGCAAGAACTTCTGGGGAAACGGAAAAGCACTTTGGCAGAAATTTGATTTAGATCATCACTTTGTACCATATACAACAATAAACTCCAAATGGATACTTGGTCTAAATATATCATAAAAATCCACAGGGAAACAAGAAGAGAAATTGTTTATTGGGGGAAAATTTTTTCTGTATTAACTATCTCCAACAAAAGTCTAATCTAAGTAAGATTTCAGACTCATACAAATGTATAAGACCAAGAATCACTTCCCAATAAATAGGGGGATAAAGGATATGAAGACTTTCAAAAGAAGAATTGGAAACTACTAACAACCATTTAAAAATTTCTCCTAATCACTAATTAGGGAAAAATAAATGGAGACAACTCTTAATTAAAACACATTCATCACATTAGTTAATATGATAAGTTGCCAAGGTGATAGTCAATTTGGAAGAACTGAAGGAAGACAGGCTTCTTTAACGTTGTGGGTGGAGCTATAAATTGGTTTAATCATTACGGAAAACGATTTGGAATCACACGGAAAGTCACTACAGTTTTCTCTGATCTAGTGTCTCCCTCCGCCTCTGTTCCCCTCTTCCCTAGGGGCACATATGCCAAGGAAATCAACTCTGTAAAGGAAGATTCTATGTATCACAATATTCATATTAGCACTTTTTGCAGTAGCAAAGAAACAAAAATGGAGCCAAAATGGAGGTCCATTGACTAGAGAATGGTTGAATAAGTTGTGGAATATTAATTTAGTGGCATATTTTCAGACTGTAAGAAAAAATACGAAATATTTTAAAAGGACATAAGGACATCAGAATCAAATAGGACAGCTCTGAAAGTTACATGTAGGTTTTATTTCAAAAGAAACCCAAATTGTACATAGTAAAAATTAGTGGTTTCATATGCAATCAGCTTTTTCTGTTCTACTGTGTATATGAAAATGCTAATTTTATTTGGTATTTAAGTTTGGGATAAATTTTTTAAAAAATTAATTTAGAGTGAAGAAGGTATAATTAAATTAATATAATAATAATACAATACAATGTAAAATAATACAATAATAAAGTGAATTGAAAGAATACAAATGAAGTAAAATTCTGAGTAAAATGTAATGAACTACCTTGATTGTACAGTGGGAAAAGTACCAGATTTGGAGATTGGAGACCTGTATTCAAATCTCAGGTTTATTATTTACTAGCTGAGAGGCTTGGGGCAAATCACTTCACCTTCCTGAACTTCACCTTCCTTATCTACAAAACGAGAGAGTTGAACTAGGTGCTTCTAAGGTACCTTCAAGCTCTATATCTGTAAACCTTTGGTTCCTGAGTTAAGAGGATGAAACACAACTTCCTCCATTTGATAGAGTTGGTTGATTCTAGGTGTGGAATGCTGAAGAAAGTGCGGGTCATGATTACTCTGTCAGTTGGTTTTGCTCAGCTTTTTCTGTTACAGGGGAAGGCTCAATGTGTATGTGTATATGTATGTGTATATATATGTGTATATATGTATCTGTTATGTGCAGAATTGGTGGTGCAGAAGACAAAAGATTTATTGATATAAAACTTAGTTTTTAAGAATATGATTTTGTCCGCTTGAGAGAAATTTGCACTTTCATTTTTCCAGAATATGAGCTACTTGGCTTCTTCCATGATGCCAAAACAATGAGATATAAGGGGGTTCAGAGCATCTCAGTCACAGCTGTTATACTACAACAACGTGGCCTGAGTCAGGGGTCCATATTTGTCCTCCAAGTCTTTCAAAGGCTTTTGGCCAAGAGTCATGATGTGAGAAAAGAAGGAAAGATGGCACCCATGCAACTTTGGACTTATATGCATAACCTCTATGTTGCTATTATTAAGTCATTTCAGTTGTGTCTGACTCTTCATAACCCCATTTTGGGGTTTTCTTGGCAGAAATATTGGAGTGGTTTGCCATTTCCTTCTCTAGCTCATTTTATAGGTGAGGAAACTGAGGCAAACAGGGTTAAAGTGACTTGCCCAGAGTGTCACACAGTGTTTCTGAGGCCAGATCTGAACTCAGGAAGATGAGTCTTCTTCATTCTAAGCCCGGTGCTCTAGCCACTGTGCCACTTAGTTGCCCATATATTCGTATGTAAACACTGAAATATAAAAAATGGCATTTTAGGACAAGTCAGAGACCGACAACCAGGTAATTGACATCTATCTAATATTTCTATTTGTGTTTCAAATAAAGAAAGGGAAGTCATTTAGTAATGCCTTAGAAGAGAATCATGCATTTGAGAGCTACAAAGAACTTCAGAGCCTATGCAATGTAGTCAAATGTTTTCTTTGTACAAAAGGGGCAATTGAATCCCAGAATGGTAAAGTAAGTGACTCCTGTTCACACAGGTCATCAGTGTTGGAGTTAAGATTTGTAAGGGATAGATTGTATGTGTTTTGTCCATGTAGGTATCTGCTAGCCATGTCTAGGTATTGCTGGTACTCTATCCACTGCACCACCCAGCTCCTCATTTCCCCTAAGCTTCATTTTCCTTCTTTGTAATGGAGACTAGCTATATAGTGCCAGACATATCTGGCAAAAACAAATATCCCTAGTTTCCTATCTCCACCCTTCTCCAAAGGAGACTTTGATTCCTGCAGTGAGGGGAAGCAGGAGTTTGGGGCCAGAGCCTGGCCCATCTTCTCTCTTCAAAGAGGGCTAGAATGATAGCTCTCTGCTCCCTCTGCCCATGTACCATTAGTCTAGCTGAACTCCTGATCACTATCCTTTAATGAGAAAGAGGTGTCCCAGATTATATATCCAAGGCTCAACTCTCTTCTCACCAAATGTCAATGCAACACCCATAATAAATGGCAAATAAACCCATTTATCCAGTCAGAAATCAGAGAAAGTATATACCTGAGATTATATATCAGTGAATACTTGAGAGGGAATGAACTCTTCCATTGGGAGCAAGTTTATTTCTATGAGAGGGAGAGAGAGATTAAGGTGTGGGTGGGAGGGTGGGTGGGTGAGAAGCAAGAGACACAGAGAGAGAGACAGAGACAGGGACAGAATCTCAGATCTCATCTAAGGGAAAATTCCCCAAGGTCTCTAGTATAGTACACTAGGAATAAGGACATGATGGAGGTGTTTGCTTCTGCTCTACATGTTCTTCCCAGAGTCCTTTCATCCCTCGAGGGACCGGACCTCTCCTCGAAGAGAATCTAAAACTATGTTTCCTCTCTCAAAGCCAGAAGCCGGAAGACCAGGCTCTCTCTTCTCCCAGGCTTTCACCAACTCTGCCCCTTCCCAAGAGAGTGAAGCATTGAGTAGTCAGTCTCTATCAGTGAGGAGAGTCTTAAGTCTTATGCAAAGCCACTGAGCTACAGGTTCCATTCTTAACCCAAGTGCTCTGATTCCAGTTCCATGGCTCTTTTCACTCTACCATGAATGATCCCACTCTAGCTAGCTGAAATCTTTGGGGAATGAGCTATTTACAACCTTAAGCATCAAAACTATTTTTGCTACTAGCACTTTGGATATAAATGTTTGTCAGATGATTGCAATAGCTTAACTTCCTGGAATACTTGACAATTTAAAAAGCATTTTCCTTACAGCAACCCCATGAGGTTCATTGATAATAGGATTTGGAGTCTAACAGAATCTTAAGCAACCTTCTGAAAAGTATCCATTTTGGAGGCAATAGAAATCTGGATTTGAACCTATCTCAGACATTTACCAGCTCAGGAAAAATCACTTAATCTCTCTGAGTTTCCATATCCTTCTCTGTAAAACGGAGATGATAGAACTTATCTCACAGGGTGGTTGTGAGGAACAAATGGAAAATATCTCTTGCTCCCTTTGTGTGTTCTCTTCCCTTTAGATGATGAGTTCCTGGAAGGCAGGGACTGTCTTTTATTTTTTTAAATATATTGTATCCCTAGCATCCTGTTCAGTGCTTTATAAATGTTTATTGGGCTGGATTGGATTGTGACTTGCAAACTTTAAAGCATTATATATGTTGTTTGATTATATGTATCTCTAACACGTAGCATGTTGCCTAGCTTGTAGGAAGCACTTCATAAATGCTTATTGCAAGTCAGTAAACATTTATTAAGTGCCTACTCTGAGCCAGATGATGTGCTGGGCATGGGGAATGCAAGGGAAGGCAAACAGTTCCTGCACTGGGGGAACACATAATTTAATGAGGAACACAACATAAAACAGCTCTGTATAAATGACCTACAGAGGGGTTAATCAACAGAAGGAAGGCAGTAGGGGGATTTGAGGAAGGTGGGGAAAGGCTTCTTGTAGAAGGTGAGATTTTAGCAGGGATGTGAAAGCCATGAGTAGGACATAGGAGGGAGAGCAATCCAGACATTGGGAACAGCCATCGAAAACGCCCAGAACAGAGATGGAATATCTTGTTCTAAGAAGAACAAGTCAGCCAAGTCACTGCATCACAGAGGAAGTGGAGAGGTGAGAGGTGTAAAACTGGGCAGGTTATGAAGGACTTCGTCTGTTCATTCTTCCCTATTTCCAACTCCTCATTTTTACAAAGGAGGAGAATGAAGTTTATACAGGGTAGGTGAGCAGCAAGGTGATGTGGTGGATAGAGTACTGTGTTCGGTGTTAGCAAGATCTGAGTCTGATTGTGAGCTGGGATGTTTATTAGCTGTGACCCTGGGCAAGTCACAGCTTCTGCATACCTCAGTTTCCTCAACTGTGAAATGGGGATTATAACACCTACTTCCCTTTGTTGTTATAAAGATTAAATATTTGTAAATTTGTCTGGCACATAGTAGGAGCTATATAAATGACAGTTATGATGACGGTGATGATGTGATGTTGTCATTTGCCCAAGGTCATATAACTTATTAAGTAGCAGAGATGAGATCTGGACCCATTTTCTGTCTCTAAATCCCAGTTTCCCCCCACACACTATTGAATGTAACATACCTTAGCATCCCCATTTTACAGATGAGGAAACACCGTGGCTGAGAATAACAGTGACTTCCAAGGTCATCCAGCTGGGAAGTTCGAGGACTAAAACACAAACCCAGATCTTCTGACTCAAAATCCATAATGCTTTCCTACACAATCTGCTGCCTCTCTGAGAGGCATTGCATCTTCCCTGCCCAGTTCAATTGAGTCAATGGGACATGAAACAAACTAATCCTGATGACACAGGGTGATCATTGTGATCACCCATTCGTGTTCACTGCTGTGATACAGTGGTGCCCTCAGGGCCCCCTGCGGTGTGGAGGGCTCTTCTCCCTTACACTTAGTGGTCCCAGATGTTACCACAATCAGATAATTGAGCTGGTGGCCAGGAAGGCAGCAGGTGCTGCCAATAGTCCTAATGAGGGCATCAGCCTCTCTCTCTCTCCTCCTCCTCCTCCAGGGTAGCTTGTAGGCAGTTCATAAAAACCAAGGGAGCCCAAACCTCTGGGCTCCTGTTTTCTAAAGTGGCCCTTGAGCTGTAGTAATGACAGAGCTGGCAGAGAGGTGAGTAATGGCCAAGGTGAGCAACTCTGGAGAAGGCTGGTTAGCTGACTGATGTTCCCCAGGGGCAGTGGCCGCCCCCAAGCCTGCGGGAATTCTTTACATTCAAAGTTCAGCTCAGATGTCACCCCTTCCTTGATTTTCAGTCCACCTCCCCTCAAAAAAATCTCCCCAATTGGAAATAAAAATTCCTCAAACTCGTCTCCAGCTCTTTGTGTTGTGTGACCTTCCCCCACCTCCCTACTCCACACCTGCTCTGCTTTGGGAGAGATGGCTCATTCTTTGGTGTTGCGGTGCAGTTAGGAAGAGCCATGACTTGCTATAATTATGTCTATCTCACAGATTATTGCTCCCTCACACTTTCTAATCTGCACCTGTCTGGGAAACTACATAGGATGACTTTTAAGTGTAATACATGCTCTAATGTCTGCCGCTATCCTTGGAGCCATGGAAATGTACAGGTCTTTTCTTCCCAGAGCAAGAGGATTTTGGTGCCTCCTTTGCTTGCATGTGGGCCTTTAGGAAACATCAGACTAGTGGGATGATGATAATTTAGATAATTGGGTCTATAGTGATTTATGTTTTGAGTTAATGACAAATATCTGTTTCAGAGAAGCTATTAAATGAGGTAGAACTGACTGATCTAATAGCCCTCTTTGATATATATGACTTCTCAGTTCTATATGGAACACCTGTAGCATCTAGAGCTTCCCATTCCCGTCCCCCTTCCTCCATCCCCCTTCCCCCCACTTCTCTCTCGCCCACCTTTACACTCTCACCTGTTTACATTTATTAGTGATCTAGAGGACACAATATTTTTTTAAAAAGCATTTAATGAAATAGGAATAGAATATTCTTGCCTGTAGGCTTGGGACACAATCCAGCCCGAACATCACAGGGAAAAAAAACCCAAATATACATAAGAACATATATAGCCAAGGCACCTGAGTGGAGGGATAACTCACTGGTCTTAGGCTACAGGGTTTGTCATCGCCCGCTATCAGGGAGTCTGCTTTGTCGTTGGCATTATTCTCTGCTGGGCCTCCTTCCTGCAGCATATGCCATTACCATAACTTTCCATTGGGCATCTCATGGCTTCTCTGCCATCGTTGGCCAAGCCTTAGCTTGAGTCCAGAGCTGACATTTTCTCCATTAGAGGAAGAATAGGCCATATTATTTCTCTTCTAGCTCAGAGCCCTAAGGCTAAACTGCTCTTTTAGGAAGGCTGAGCCATCAGACAAAAGGAAAGAGACTTTCTCCCCTAAAAGAGAGATCTTTTTGCTCTGAAAGTCATAGCCTACAGAAGAAGCTGAGCTCTTTCTCAATACATAACATTCAGCTAAACACAGAACATTCAGCTCACTGGAACACACAGGCATTTATTTAGTCTATCTTTTGAATTTATTTCCTCCTCCTAACAAGATTAGCATTTGCTCCAAACCTGATCTAGGGTTGGAAAGTCTTTTAAATTTTCACTTAACTCTCTGTGACCCTAGAACCCCTTTCAAGGGGCTCTGCCATAGAAATCCCTATAAGAGTTGTACAGAAGGTAGGCTATAAAACCCACTTTTCTTCCAAGAGTTTTGGAATTCAGTTAATGGAAGATGGCAAAGTCATTATCCTCCACCTTCCTTTGCTATGTTTCAGCTTTTATTATCTAAGTGTAACCAGAAACAAATATGCCAGATTTTTAACCACCATAGAAGGCTCTAGTGCCGAGATCATAGTGCAGTGAGCAAAGGGTACCATAAACTCTTCTAAAGGTGGTTGACCAAGCAGGTGGTCCTAGAACAAAGGTTCCCATGATGGCTTTGGCTTTGAAGTCCAAATACTGTCCATTCAGTTCCAGCCTCAGGGATGGCCTCTCTGTTGTTGGTCTCTTGGTTGCCAAGCTGTTTTCAGCTACCATCTGCTGGGCTTCAGCTACTTAGCCTTTTCAGGACCATTTAACCTCTACAGGAGCACCTATTTCTCTCTTCTCTCAATGCCAGGCAGTCGGCAAAGGCCAACCTGAACCCAAGAGTCTTATTTTTCCTTATTTTACCTGTTTCTAGGTACTGAATTGAAATCCTCCATCTCAGACAATCATTTTTAATTTGAGGTTAGAAAATTTCTTTTTAACTCACATAAAAACTCAAGTTGTGAGGCTGTCTGTCCAAAGCCCATTTGGGAGATTCCACTCTCCCTCCACAAATCCTTATGAGCTGTCTGGGGACTGCGGTGATGAGGCTCCCCAAATGATTTGCCCCCAAGGTTAAGGACAAGAACATAAAGTTAAGTGAGTCAAGAGGGGCCTTTTTTCTGATGCCTTATTTCTGCTTTCCATTATTCCCTTTATCATTGTTAAGCATCTGCTACTGACATTTTTTTTGCCATGTTTAAATCAGCACAAACTTCTTACTTTTACATTAACTTTTTGGATTTCTATTTAATATTAACTAATATTAAGCTTGCAGTCCTTCAATACATTGCAACATTTTAATTCAAATTTCTAGTCATACTTTCTTCATCTTGTATTATGCATTTGATTTTCTTTCCTTTTAAACCCAGATTTGGGACTCTTACTATTTTAACTTTATTTAATTTCACCTTATTAGATGTGTATCATTTTTCTAGCCTGCCAACATCTGTCTTGAATCTAGTCTTGGTTGGCTAACATGTTACCTCCTACCTGTGCATCATCAGAAAATTTGGTAAACATGCCTTTATCCAACTTATTGATAAAAGTGTTGAACATCATAGGGACAAGGACAGATTTCTGGAACACTCCAATGGAGAGCTCTCTGGGTGATATTGATCCATTAACGGCTATTCAAGGTCCAGTCATTCAACCAATTCCCCATCAACTTAAGTATACAATTATCTTTCCCACATCTCTTTATCTTGTCCATAAAATAGCATGAGATATTTTGTCACATCTTTTGCTGAATTACAGGTATACTGTGTCTAGAATCCTCTTGTCTCTCTAAATAGTAATCATGTTATAAAAGGAAAGGAAGTTAATCTGTTAAGGCCTATTATTATTATTTTTTTTTTTATGAAACCACATTGGTTCTTTGTCTATATCCTCAAACTATTCCTTTAATAATATTTTCCAGAATTTTGCCAGTCATTGAAATCAAGTTCAAACAATATGATTTGAAGACTCTGCCCTGTCTTTTTCTTTCAAAATCAGAATATCTTTTGTTCATATCAAGTCTTCAGTCAAAAGATATGTTTTTGAGCTTTGGTTCTGCCACTTTTTCTAGCTGTGTGACAAGACACTTCATTGTTGGCCTCAGTTTCCTTATCTGAAAAATAAGGAGTTTTATAGCACATCTATAACCCCTGGAATCTGGAATAGATTTCATCCTCACCTTCCCCCAGCCCTGACTGTCTTTATTGAAATCCTTCCCTTTCTTCAAGGATTAGTGCAGCTGCCACCCCTTCCACAAAGCCTTTCCTATTGCCCCTGGGTGAACATGAATTTCTAGGATCATAGCATCATAGATCTGAAGCTAACAAAGCCCTCATGGTCATCTGGTCCAGTCTTCCCACATTACGTGACTTACCCATTGTCATATAGACAGAACTTAGTTTTAAACTTTGGTTCGCTGACCAGCCCTCAATCTTTTCATAGCATCATGCTGCCTCTTCTCCTCCCACCCAATTTTTCCACCCAATTTCTCTGGACCTCTTTTTTGTTCTCATTTTTTTCCTTTGAATCAACTAATGGTAGGCTTTTCCCTTCCATATATTAGATGGTAAGCTTCTTGAGACCAGGACTGGTTGTAGTTATCCTGGTAGCCTCAGAACCTAGCAGTGCCTTCCGCATAGTAGGTGCTTAAATGTTTATTGGAGTGAAAGAAGTCACCCAATAGTGTAGCTTTCAGATGAGTGATAGTCGTTGGATCCATTCCTGCCACTGACTTCTTTAAAAACTATTCCAGCCAGATGGTCTTCTGTTCCTTGTTAGTGATTTGACCAAACCTGAGGCCAGAGGAGAAGGAAAGGCCTCATGTTGGCTCTTGGGGGAAGGGAGAGAAAAGACTCTGATATATAAAGGTTTACCATATATGTATAGGTAACATAGATATTTCACGGCTTGTTCTATGATTTCAGAAGCTCTGTGGAGGTTAAAAGGTTAAAAACAATCTTCCCATTTCATCAGTTCCTGAAATCTTATTGTTACAATATGGTGTAGATGAAAGACTGCAAGATTTGGAGTTGGAGGACTGGGAGGGGGAGGGGGCAGAATTCCACTTATATATATATACTACCACCTATGTAACCCTAGGCAAGTCATTATACTTTTAGGGGCCTTAGTTTCTGTATCTGTAAAATGAAGGAGTTGACTATTTGACCCCATTTCTATAGCTTTAAGTTTTTAATTCTAGGGAGAAACTCTGATCCCTTCCCAGATGCAAGGACTGGGGAAGGGAAGAGGAAATTTAAATATTATCAGTCAAATCCACTGAGTGGGAATGGGCTAGAGGAGAGGATGATAATGAAGGTCACTGAATGCATTCACATGGTGCCAGGGAGAGATAGGGGGCTGGCAATACAAATAAAGATAATAGGTTTTTATGTAGTGCTTTAGGGTTATAAAGTCCTTTTATCCTTCATTTCTCACAGTGACCCTGTAAAGTGGGTGGGTGGTGCAGGGTTGATTAGTCTCCTTTTACAGATGGGGACCCCCAGCAAGTGTGGGCTAGAGCTGTGACTGACCCTGTGTTCAGCTATTATAGCAGGGTTCCAAACTCCACTAGTGTAAAGTACCAGTCAGGGAGCACAGGAGCACGAGGCAGGAAGGGCTTTGTGCCTTGCATCTAAATGGTTAGCATTTCCCTCTGACAAGAAGGCCCCAAGAGATGAAAAATATTTTTCCTTTTTAGAACCATATTCCGCCAGTCGCCATCACTAATTCCAAAGCCTGTCAAGGAGAAGGAGCAGCTGTTTAAAAACTTCAAACAGGGAAAAAAAAATCAGTGCTGAGAAGGCTTTTTATTTTTCCCCCCCTTCCAAGAGAAGGCTCATTCCCCTCCCCACTCAGAGGGAGGGCAGACTGGAGACGCTTGCTAAGGAAGCATTAACATTTCACCAAGGAGCTTTTGAATTGGATTTTATTTCTTAGCTGAGGAGTGTTCAATGTTCTCTCTCCCACTTAATGAATACTTAACCCCTTAGAGCACCCCAGTCAGGAGCCATCTTTGGGAATGGATGTCCTACCAGAATAGCTAACCCTAGATGTCAGGCTTTGGGTTATGGTCCTGGGAAGGGTGGGAGTGTTTTCCACACAGACAAAGCTGGGCCACCATCATAGGAATAGAGGTTTTAGAACTGGAAGGGACCATAAGGATTAAATCTCTTTATTTTACAGCTGAAGAATCCAAGGTGTGGTAGGTAACTTGCCAAAGGCCACTCAGGTTGTAAGTAAGGATATTATTTCTTATTGTCTTGATGAAGTTGGGCAAGACACCTTCTTCATCTGGGTCATGGTGATCTGTTAAATGGGACTAACCCATGCCTATACCTCACAGGAGTGTTGTGAAGTCAGAGTATTGTAAAACAACTTATTTTTCTATATCCTTTTAAGGTTTAAGGTATTTCCTCAACAGCCTAGTCACACAGACAAAGAAAGGATCGGTCCCATTTTAGAGATAAAGAAACTGGGGTTTATTAACATGAGGCAACTTGCCCAAGGTCATAATAACTGTTAAATGGCAAAGGTGAGACAAAAATTTAGGTTCTCTGCTGTCCAATTCAGTGTTCTTTCTGCTTTGACTGTTTCTGGAGGTGGCCTTCATTTTCAGCCCAGTGCATGGCAAGCACTTAATAAATGCTTAGTGCCTTGACCCATGCTTAGACTGGGTGGAAAGAGAGAGGATGGGGTCGGGGTGGTAGCATCCTGATTCTTCATGTAGAGCAGCTGTGATTCTGCTTCTCCTGGCTCACTGGTACAGACAATCTCACAGCCTCCCTCCCTTATGCTAACTCTTCCTAAATGCATTCTCTCTATTTTACCTCTAGAATGTTCTCTTCTTCCACTGTCATCTTGGCTGGTAGTCTTCCCTGATTCTCCAGCTAAAAGTAAACTTTTTCCTGAGATTTCTCATAGAGCTTGGACTGGATTTCTCCTTTGTCTCTTTCAATTCTACCTTGTTTCAAACTCATTTCCTCTCTATTTGTCAGTCCCTACTAGCCAGGGATTGTTATTCTTCATCTTTGTACATACAACGCTGAACCCAGGATCTTGCACATAGATGGTATCTACAATTTAATGAAGCTGAAATTTAATTTTTCCATCCGTGGTCTCATAAGATTCCATTTTCCTGCAAGAAGGATTAGCTTTCCTTAAAAAGTCCTTTGCTCCTGATTGGTCTGGGCCTTCCTTGATGCAGGCTTCTGGTTACCTAAGAGCAAAAAAGTCCCACCCATATGGTCTCAGTTTTCTCCCATCTTGACAGGTGTCTGAAGACCCTGAGAGTCACCATATCCTGCCCTGCTGAGCAGTTGAGTTGCCATAGGGGGACGAAGCACATCCAAAGATGCTAAATACCAGTGTATCCTGATTGCATATCCTTGCTTTAGAACAAAGTACACTTAATTTTTATTAATCTCTCAATGACTTGTAAATGCCATATTTTGTCCCACCATTGAGCTTGAACTAGCAGGATACTGGCATTCGTCTGATCCCTAACATTTAGACCCTGAATTTGTGAAAGGCAGGGATACACTGTGGTCAAGCTGTGAGAGAGGCAGTCTTCCTTGGTGGCCCTAGCCTCATAAAGAGTTTCTTTCTTCCCCTTCCCCAAGTAATCAGCATCCTCATGGTTTCTATGCCCTCAGAAAAGACTCATTCACACTAGAGCATGAATGATTGGTAATAGTGTTAAACCTGCTATGGGAATTCAGTATTCAAGATGCATGGAATGTCAGAAGTAGAAGGGATCTTAGAAAATAAGACAGACTGTTAAAGCAAGAGTAGAGTTTAGAATAAATACAGAGTTCTGGGATTTTGAACTGTGAGAGCTCTTAGAACATGTAATATCAGACCTGGAAAGGGCTTTGAGAACCCAACTAATTTTGCCCTATCATTTTATATGTGAGAAAATTAGGACCTAGAAGTCATGGTAAATTAATGATAGAACTAATGCTGAAATCTAAGTGTCTTGACCATGTATAGGGTTGTTTCCTCTATATCAGGGCTTTCTAAACTTTCTCTACTCTCGACCCTTTCAGCACTTCTTAAACTGTGACCCTATATGTGGTCTCGACCCACAGTTTAAGAAGAAATGCATTGTGATTCATTTCCAGAAGTGGATTGACTTAATGCGAGAAGCATTTTTGAACTTGAAGATGACTTAGAAGTCTTGGCTATATTTGAAGAATGAAACACCCTCCACCTCACTCCCTGCACCCCAACAAAAGCAAACTGATGCTTATTTTTGAAATATTTGTTCTTTGTCCAGTGAAAACCACCAGATCAGGGAACATCTGTTTGAGGCCATGCAATGCCCAATTCAGATGGCTGTGTATAATTGAGAACATCATTTGTGCTCATAGGACTATTTAAAAGCTTGCCCAAAGAATAAGTGGTTTCCCCGCCGTGTATAGCCATAAGCAAGGGAAGGCAGTAGGGTGGAAGAGAATGAGCATCAGGTCTAGAATTGGAGGACTTCAGGACCCATCTTGGCTCTGGTATACTGGGAATGGGATTTGGAAGAGCTAACAACACTTAGAGCTTTAAGTGGATGCTTTCCCCCATCAGAATAGACTGTCTAGTGACACTGGGAAAGTCACTTCCTTCTCTGGGCTTCTGTGTGTTCCTCTGTAACATGAAATGATGGGACTGGCTGAGTGTGAAGGTCATTCGAATATTGACTCCTATAGATTCAAATTTCATTTTTTGCCTCCTTGTTCACTGCTGTGGAAGGGAAGCAAGCTTTGTTTTCCCCTCTTGTGGCCAGTGGGCAGGAAGGTCCATCACAAGCCCAAGCTGTGCCTGGCTTCTCATTTCACTTGTTTTGAATGGAATTTACCTGCTCAGACCTTGGATGGTTTTCATTATCTCATGCAAATATTGAATGCGCGTGGTGAAATTGCATTATGACTGTTCCCAATTTGTTTTCCCACATAGATGGCTCATTTTTCAAAGTCCTGGACTGAGGCATCAAGACATGTCCCCTTTGTCCCTATGGAGTGGCTTCATGCAAATGATATTCAGAACTCAATCCCCTGGGGAATGGAAGAGAAAAACATTTGGAGGAGGGGAGAAGGAAAGGGAAGGAATCAAGGGAGAAGAAAGGAGGAAGTAGAGGGAGAAAAAGAAATCGGATTTTTAAAAATTTATATCAATCTTCAGTGGCAAGACCTTGGGACTTGAAAGGAAGATGGATTTTAGTAGTTATATGCTCTTCCCTCTGGCCTCAGTTTTCACCTCTCAGAATTGAGGAGATTGAATGAGATGATCCTTAAGATGTTGGAGAACTCCAAGATTCTGTGATTTCCTCCTTTGCTGCCAAGGTTACTCTTTCTTGTCCTGGCATTCACAGGCCCTCAAGTAATTTTCCCTAAATCCTATTTGTCACTTTGGCACAGACTCAGAATCACCTGCCAAATCTAAGCCTGGTGTCCTTTGGTCAAAACATAAACAAATATTAATATTGGTATCTCCCCCAAGGAAACATTTGTCAAAGGTGACAAAGGTTAGAGTAAGTGATTCATTCAAAGCAATCAATCAATAAGCTTTTATTATGCACCAATTTTGTGCCAGGCACTGTGCTAAGCCCTGAGGATACAAAAAGACAATCTCTGCTTCTAATTGCTTACACTCCAATGGAGAAATCAAACAAACACACACATATGTATATATAAATATATATGTGTATATATAAATAAATATATATATAATGAGATATGTAGGAAATAATTAATGGTGTGAGGACATAAGAATTAGGAGGACTTGGAAAAGTTTCCTGTAGAAGATGGGATTTTAGTTGAGATTTAAAAGAAACCAGAGAAGCCAATAGATGGGAATGACCAGGGAATGCATTCTAGGCATCTGGGATAGAGAAAATGCATAGAGTAGAGAGATGAAGTGGCTTGTTCAAGAAACACCCAGTTCACTAGATTGAAGGATACATGTTGAGGAGTAAGGTCTAAGAAGACTGGGAAGGTAGGACAGGGCTAAGTTAGGAATGGCTTTAAGTATCAGAAGATTTTTGTACTTGATCCTAGAAGCAAAAGGGAGTCACTGGAGTTTATTCAGTATGGGGGGGAGGAGAGGGGAATATGATCAGACCTGAATTTTAGGAAAATCACTTTGGTGGTCAAAATAGATGGATGGATTGGAGTAGGGAGAGACTTGAGGCAGGCAGACCTACCCGCAAGTTATTGCACTAGTTCAAGCACAACGTGATGATGGCCTGCACAGGAGTGGTGGCAATATCAAAGGAGAGAAGGGGGTATAGTCAAATGATGCTGCAAAGGTGACATTAACAGGCTGATATAACAGCCTGCAATAACAGGGAAAGTACAAGTAGAGTGGGGGTTGGGGGGGAAGATTATGAGGTCAGCTTTGGACATACTGAGTTTAGGCTGTCTACTAGACATCCAGTTTGAGGTGTTTGAAAGGAAGATGAAGATTTGAGACTGGAGGTTATTTGAAAGACTGGGGCAGGATAAGTAGATGTGAGCATCACCAGCAGAGAGACAGTAATTAAATCCATAGGAGATGATGAGACCGCTAAGTCAAATAGATGGAGGGAGAAGAGAAGAGGGCCCAGGACAGAACCCTGAGGGCCAACCGATGGTTGGAAGGAATATTTCAATACTTCCACCTCAAGCAACTTAATCAGATGAGCAAGAAAGTCAGCATAACTGATTATTGAAACCAAAGGGAGAGCGGCTCCAAAACAGGACAACATGCCATGTGCTTTTGACAAATGGCCAATGGCAATGGAACTAATTCTATGGAGAAAAGCAGTCATCTAAAGACCTCATTGTAGAGTTTCTAGATTAGTTGTAGACCACTTCACGTTCTCTTGCTAGGATAGAAAGATAATTTAACATAATGCATAGGGTTACCTCAATGGTGAAGGCCTGAGAAGAGAAGCCTAGAACTGTTAACCATTTGAGTGGAAGTAGATTTCAAACTATTGAGTTAAAGACCAGAATCAGCTATCCCTCCTCCACTCACTCAGCTCATGTTTAATGGGATGCAGGATCACATTCCATAAAGTCCACTGTATTCTGGTTGGAAAATGGGTGGTCTTTTATGATCCAGATCCCATTACATTTTAATCCAAATAGGCTGGGCAGGCTGGCTTCAGAATGCACAGGCTCATGCTGGAGAGGGGAGTAAAAAGAAATGGGTCAGGGCATACAAATATCCCCTTCCTGCATGAGAAATATTAGCTAGGACTCATGGCAATCCTTTTATAGCTCCCTAATTGATTTGCTATCCTTCACCACAGCGGCTTTTCATAGCCTTTCCATCTCTCCTCAAACCTCCCTCCATATTCTCAGCTAAAAACATGGCTTCATACTTCACTAACAAAAAGTAGAGGGTTCTGGAGGAAAACCCCCTCTTCTCCCTTCCTCCTCATCTTATCACTTGGACGTCTCCCACTTACCTCCTCCTTCACTCCTATTTCACATATAGAGGTAGCCCTTCTCTTTGCCAAGGTAAACCTCTCTTATGTGTACTCTTGATTTATTCTATCCTGCAGATTCTCATTATATCACCTACTATCTTACTAATCTTCCCTTTCTTGCCACTGACAGCTTCCCTGCTACCTCCCCAAAAGTCTTTCTGACTCTTAAAAACCTCTCACCATCCCTGATAGCTATTATCTCCTGTCTCCTCCCTTCCATAACTAATTCCTGAGAAAACAGTCTATTTCCTGTCCTCTCACTCTTTTCTAAACTCTCGGCAGTCTGGTTTCTAATTTTATCAAAACTGTTCTCTTCAAAGTTAAAACAACAATCTCTTAATTGTCAAATCGAATGACTTTTTCTCAATCTTCATTCTTCTTGACCTTGACCTTTGACACTGTGAATCAGTCACCCTCTTCTTGTAGGCACTCTCCTCTCTGGTTTCAAGGTACAACACCATCCTCTCAGTCTCTCCTGATTCTTCTACCTGTCTGACTACTCTTTCCCAGCTTCCTTTGGTGGATCTTCTTTCAGGTCACATCCACCAACTGGGTGCCTCTGTCCTTGGTTCTCTTCTCAATCTATGTTATCTCAAGTGGTGATCTAATTAGCTCCCCTGGGTTCAGTGATCACTTTTTTCAGATCTATTTAGCCCTAACCTCTTTCCTGAGGTTCAAACTTGAATCTCCAACTGACTGTTGGATGTCTTGAACTAGATGTTCCATAGACATTGTAAACTCAACATCTTCCAAACTGAACTCATTATCTCTTCCCCTGCCACAATTCTTCCCTATTTTTACTGAGGAAATCATTGTCCTCTCAGTCCAGAAACCCAGGTTTGCCACGTAGATGTCATTCTCAACTCCTTTTTCACACTTACCTTACATATCTAATTTTTGCCAAGTCTTATTGTTTCTACCTTCACAGCATCTCTTGTGTTCAGCTCCTTCTCATCTCTGATACTCTCACTATTCTGTTTCAGGTTCTCATCCCTTTAAGTTCAGACTATTGCAGTAGTCTTCTGGTTAGTAACTAAAATCTCTCCCTTTGCCAATCCATCCTCCACTTAGCTGTCAAAGTAATTTTCTTAAAAGTGTAGGTCTGAATGCATCACTTTTCTGTTCAATAAACATCAATACTTCCTTATTACCTCCAGGATCAAATATAAAATCCAATGTTTGGCTTTTGAAGTTTGGTAGTAAAGCAACTGGGTTCTTTTCTCCCTTTCTAGTTTCATTCTTTTGTGTACTCCTCAGTCCAGCAGTATTAGCCTTGCTGTCCTTGGGACAGGTCATTCTGCCTCTCAACTCTGCATTTTTAGATATTTCACATTCTCTTCTCAACCCTCATCTCCCTTGATTTCTCTGCAGCCTTTGCCATCACTGATCTTCTCCTTGATACTCTCTTTTCTCTGGGTTTGTGACAATTGCTTTCTTCTACTTCTACTTCTTTTTCCCTCTGTCCAATTACTTCTTCTCAGTCCCCTTTACTAGACTCTTATCCATATCACTCATGCTAATTATGGATGTCATTCAATTTGGGCAGCTAGGTGGTACAATGGATAGAGCACCAGTGCAGGAGTCAGGAGGACCTGAGTTCAAATCTCACCCCAGACACTTGGCACTCATTAGCTGTGTGACCTTGGACAAGTCACTTAATCCCAATTGCCTCATCCTGGGTCATCTCCAGTCATCCTGATGAATATCTGGTCACTGGATTCAGACGGCTCTGGAGGAGAAGAGAGACTGGTGACTTGCACAGCCCTCCCTCACTCAAAGTCAAGTGCAAGTCATGTCATTATTTCTCTAATGCCATAGTCTTCTTTGGCAATGAAGGACAAACACACACGCATAGAATGTCACTCAAAGCTCAGTTCTGGACTTCTTCTCTTCTACCTCTATGCTATTTCACTTGGTGATTTCATCAGCTCCCATGGATTCAGTGAACATTTCTATGCTGATGATTCTTCTCTACTTATATAGCCCTACCTTTCTGCTGACTTCCAGTCTCCCATCGCCAACAATTAGACATCTCAAACCAGATGTTCTATAGATATCTTAAACTCAACATGTCGAAAACTGGATTTATTATTTCCCCCTTCAAAATCTCCTTTCTTCTTTAACTTCTCTGTTACCCTTGGTGGCACCCGGTAACCTCTTTTTACCTCCTCTTTCCCCAGATCCAATCTGTTGTCAAGGCTTGTTGTAACATTTCTTGAATAGGCCTCTTTCTTTCCTCTGACATTGCTACCACTCTCCTCACTTCATGCCTGGACTATTGCAATTGCCTGCTCATTGGTCTGCCTGCCACAAGTCTCTCTCCACCTTAATCCATCCTCCACTCAGCTGGCAAATTGATTTTTCCTAAAGGGCAGGTCTGACCATGTAACCCTGCTTCCCCTAATAAACTCCAGTGACTTCCTATTGCATCCAGGATCAAATATGAAATCCTTTGTTTGACTTTTAAAATCTTTCACTACTTTTCCAGTCTTTCTATATCTTAATCCCCTCCCCTGCAATGGAGTGGTTTTCTTGCTTTTCCACCCATATGATACTCCATCTCCTAACTCATATAATTTTCACAGATTTTCCTCCATGCCTAGAACTCTCTCCCTCCTTCAAGTCTTGAATGAAATACCATCTACAGGCTTCTATAGGAAACCTTTCCCAATCTATCTTATTTCTAGCATCTTCCTTCTGCTAATAATTGCCTATTTATCATATCTATAGCTTGTGTGTATATATGTATTTGCATCTTGTCTCCTCCATTACATTTTAAGCTTCTTGAGGGCAGGGACTGTCTTTTGCCTTTCTTTGTATCCTTAGTCATTAACACTGTGAAGGCCACATAGTAGGAGCTTAATAATTGCATTTTGGTCATCTGATAGAATTCTCTATATCTTGACTTTCCTCAAGACTCAGTTCAAATCCCACCTTCTGGAAAAGGCCTTTTCCTTGCTGCCCCTCCTCTTTTCTTTGCACTATCTCTAATTCACCCTGTGTATATCTTGTACATGCTTAATTGTTTCAATGTTGTGTTCTTCCATTAGATTGTGAGCTCCTCCAGGGCAGGGACTGTCTTTTCTGCTTTTTTTTTGGTATTACATGCAGTTAACACATCTGACAGATGATAGGCACTTACTTCCTCGGCAGCGAAGGACTAACACACACACACACACACACACACACACACACACACACTAACACAAACACACACAGGCACTTACTAAATGCATATGAAGCATTTTGCAATTCCATCACAATGACTGACTTCTTCAGTCATTTATTCATCACCTACTCTATTCCAGACTGTTACTGTTTATCTTTTGTCCTTGAAGAGGTTCATGACATCAGAGAGATCAGATGCCATGACATACAAGTGAATTGGATTTAAGTGAGGGAGGGTTGTCCAAGGTCACCAGACTTCCTTTCTCCTCTGGAGTCATCTGGGCCCTGTGACAAGATATACACTAGGACCATTGGAAATGGCCCTGGATGCAGTGGGGAACCTTGGACTTTTTAAGCTAAGGTCTTTCACAGATCTCAGTTTGACTGAAGCAACACCTATTCAGTGATTAAGGCTAGATAAGAAATGAGACAGAGAATGGTCTCATTGCCATATCTAGTAAAAAACAAAAAAATCAATCTGGGAGGGAAGACCCTCAGGGTCAAATGGCCAAAACAGAAACTATTGCTATCTATACTCACTCTGAGCCAATTAGGTGCCAAATAATGACCAGGTGGGGTTTGGTCTGGGACCTATGGTTAGCCAATCAATAAGAATACAAAGATGAAAGTCAAATAGTTCTTTCCCTCAAGAAGAACCTCTGTGGAAAAATCAAAAGCAAAATAAATGTAATTTCTAGAGTAGAATTTCCTTTTTTTTTTTTGAGCGAAAATAAACAAAGTAGGAGAAAATGAAACAAATAAAAAAAGGCTCAATACAAATATCTCATTGAAAAGTATAAAGAAAGTCACTCTTTTCAACCAGCTTTAACAGAAAAGAAAATATAATTCAGGGAAAATTTATATTTAAATCACCAGTAAACTTCCCTTCCAAAATAAGGCTTAAAATAACAGAAACAAGCAGCACAAGTGGATGAAAAGAATGAGTTGCAAGCAGCAACCTCACTATGCAACAAAGAAATACAGAGGGCTTGCCACCCTTACCACTATGTCAGTAAAGGGAAGGTTCCCACTTGTGGCTTGCATAGGGCTTGCATATGTGTTATTAGATTGTGAGCTCCTTGAGGTCAGGGACTGCCTTTTCCACTTTGTGTATCCCCAGTGCATAGCACAAAGCCTAGTCAGTGCATAGCCTGGCACATAGTAGGTGCTTAATAAATGTTTACTGTTGTTGTGTCCATCCTTTGTTGCCGAAGAAGACTATTCCATCAGAGTAAAAATGACATGACTTTCATTTGACTTTGTTTTGAGTGAGGGAGTGATGGGGTTCAGACTCTGGGAGCCTCCTTGAGCTCCTCTTGAATCTTCCCACTTAATCTGGCCTTTCTTCCTCAAATCTAATCTTCCCATTTATTCCAGCAGTCTCTGGAAGTCCATGGGCTTTTTGTTATCACTGTGCCCAGGTCTCTGTTGCACTCCTCACCCTTGATCCTATCAAAACCCCATTCCCCAGGCTGCTGACCACTCCTATCAGGATCCTCCTTGGGTTTGATCTATCAAGACCATCCCTGGGACTCCAGACTACCTGGCGACACCTGCTTCTGGCCCAGGCCTTCTATTGTTTGATATCTCCTGATTGCCTCCAGTTGTTTCCAACCCTTGATCAGTCACTCCAGTCCCATTAGGTCCTCTTTGGACTTCTCAAGGCCCTCCCTAAACCCCTTTTCACATCACCCTAGACTACCAGAGCACCCCCAAATCCCTCCTACAATCCATCTTGCCTCCATGAAGGCGCTCAGATTCAATCCAGCTTAAACTCTGTCTAGCTGAGATTCTATCTGGCCCACTTGTGAATACAAGCTTTACAAATGCTTGGGTTCCTTAAGAGTCTACCCAATATGGCGAATCTTTAATAAACTTTGTCTTTCTTTGGCTTTAAGAAGTCTTGAGTCGAATTCATTTGAGCAGGATCCAGCATGTCAGTATTTTGGAGTGTGTGTTCTTCCCTTGTTGTCAAAGAAAACCATGCCATCAGAGAAATAATGACATGACTTGCACTTGACTTTGTTTTGAGTGAGGGAGGGCTGTGCAGGTCACCAGCTTCACTTCTCCTCCATAGCCATCTGAGTCCAGTGACCAGACATTCATCAGGATGAGGGGAGATGACCCAGGATGCACTGGGAGATGTGGGCCCTTTAGGCCAAGGTCTTTGCAAGTACTCACTTAGGGTGAGGTAACTACCATTCATTGAATAGGCCTGTTTAAGAAGTCTCCAGGGCATGGTCCCTTTAATGAGGGAAAGAAAAAGAAAGACATCAGGCTGGGAGGGAAACAGCAACAGTTACTATTGATATTGACTCTAAAGCCAGGAGGGTCCAGAGGAGCCCTTAGGCAGAGGGGCCCACTGCATACTGTAAATGCAGGAAGTAAGAGGAAGAAAACTTAGGTAAATCCCTGGGAGAGAATACCTGAACGGCTCTTCTCTCTCACACAAAATACCTCATCTTCTAGTCTAGAGGAAATAACTGTTTCTTCCTAATCTCTCCCTGCTATTTACTCTTCCACTTGTCACCCTGATCCTGCTAAGGGGAACTGCAGCATCCTTGTACCTGGATTATGACTTCCACCCTAGGAGTGAGATGATCTGTACTTCACCGCTTCTTAACTCCAACCCCAGGGATGGGGATTTTGCTTTTATCTAGAACTGCCTAGTTTTCCAACCTCAAACACAGTGACTTTCATAAAACAGAAGGCAAAGGTTAGTATCTGCTAATTTCTTTTGTACAGAGGGTCATCTATGCAAACACAATAGAAATAAAGGAATGTCTGGTATACCTGCTTCTATATCCCAACAGCCATAGAAGGCTCTTCTGCCTACTGGAGCAAAAGAAGGTTCCCCTGCTCCACCCCCTTCATGGAAAGTAGGGTAGAGTGAATGTGGAGGTCCAGATCAGTTAAAGAGGAAGTAACCTTCCCAACTCTGAGGCAGGGAAGGAAAGACTGTTTATCTCCATCCAATCATCCCTCAGTCTGAAACTTCCCCAGGCACTGAATCGACCCTGCCTACTCCTCAAAAGAGGAACTTTCAGAGTCTGTCAGGGGGACCTGATGAATGCAAATATTTGACTCCCCAGAGTCTACATGATGTTAAGATGGAGGATGACTCCAGCTATCTATCTCTTGACCTATTTCGTCTTCCCTTTTTTCTCAAGACTCTTGTAAAGGATTTCCAATGCCCTCAGTTCCATGATGGAAATGACTAGTGGAATTTTGGGAAAAAAATATTTCCTTCTCCATGGTAACTCTGAAATAGGGTTTACATGTCTATGTATATGTGTACCCCATATAAATGTACATATACATATCTGTGTCACCCTGGAGATGAAAATGTTTTCCAAGGATAGAAGCAAAACAATAAATAAAAAGATTTTCCCAAAATAGCAGTGCTTATTTCAGACATATGTTTATGTGTCCAAAATAAGGACATACATTTTTATATACAAAATAAGCACAAGGCAGTTTTGATGGGGAGGGCACTGGCAGGGGAGGCCTCATGAAGGAGGTAGTTTATGAGCTGAGTTTTGAAGGAAATTTGGCATTCCAAAAGTAATAATCAATTTCTGTAAGGACCAGCCGTTTGTGTATGTGCACGTGTGTGTGAATACATGCTTATACACAAACACACATGTGCATGTAGGCAAAATGTTTCAAAACAGACCATTTGCTTACTTGGTCTTTTAATGCAGACAGACAATATGACCTCCCTGACTGACTCATCCATGATTTAGACCATGCTTAGTGAGCCTTCTATCCAGGTATCTGGAATTTAAATTGTCACTAATTTGAGATATCTAGAGGAGTGACTTTCTCCCCACTAGGAAAATTATATCTGCTTTAGTTAGCACCCAGGATGAGACGAGATCCACCTTGATGACCCCTCTCCCCTCCCAGTGGAGGAGATGTCTTCCCAGCTTTTATGTCATCATTAAGTATAAATAACCCCATCCCCACCCCCAAATAGAATATAAACTCCTTGAGGGAAGGAGTTCTTTCACTCTGGTCTTTGTATCTCAAATACCTAGCACTGTCTCTGGAACTTGATAGGCACTTAAATAATTGCTGATGGATTCAAGTACCTAGGTGGCATAGTGGATAGAGTGCTGGAGTTGGAGTCAGGAAATCCTGAGTCAGACACAAACTGTGAGACCCTGGGCAACTCACTTAACCACTCTTAGCCTCACTTTTCTTCATCAATTCCAGGATCAAATAATAAAGTTTTTAAAGCTCTGTACCACCTGAATCCTTCCTTTCTAGTCTTTATACACCTTAATCCCTTCTGTGTACTCTGTGATTCAGGGACACTGGGCTTCTTGTCCCTTCTCCCGCACAATTCTTTAGGGCAGCTAGGTGGTGCAGTGGTTACAGCAATAGTGGCAGGAGTCAGGAGGATCTGAGTTCAAATCTCACCTCAGACATTGACACTGAGTAGCTGTGTGACCTTGGGCAAGTCACTTGACCCAATTGCCTCATCCTGGGTCATCTCCAGTCATCCTGATGAATATCTGGTCACTGGATTTAGATGGCTCTGGAGGAGAAGTGAGGCTGGTGACCAACACAGCCCTCCCTCACTCAAAACAAAGTCCAGTGCAAGTCATGTCATTATCTCTCTGATGATGGCATGGTCTTTTTTTGCAATGAAGGACAAACACGCATGATGCTTCATCTCCTGACTCAGCATTTTCACTGGCTGGTCTCCCTAGACCCAGAAGTCTTTCCCTCATTCTCTCCCTCTCTTTTCTCCCTTCTCCTCTTCCTCTGCACCCCTTCCTTTCCCCCCTGCCCTTCTATTCTCTCCCCCTCTTTCTCTCTTTCTTTCCCCCCTCCTTCTCCCTCTCTTTCCTTCTTTCTCTGTCTCTGTCTTTCTCTCTTCCTCCCTCTATCTCCTTCTCCCTTCCTCCTCCTCCTCTCTTTCCATCCTCTCCTCCATCCCCCTCTTCTTTCCTTCCCTCTGTGCCTCCTTCTTCTCCATCCCCCCTTTGTCTCCCCCTCTATCCCCTCTTTATCACTTTCTTTCCCTTCTCTTTTCCTCTCTCCCATTCCTCCCCCATCTCCCTTTCTCTCTCCCTTCCTTTCCTCCCCCTCTCTGTCTTTCTCCCCCCTATCTCTCTTCCTCCCCACTTTTTTGTGCATTTTTTTGTATCTCTAGCACTTAGTACATTTTCTGGCACATAGTAGGTGCTTAATAAATGCTAGTTGATTGATTTCTCTCAAATCTTCCTTATCCCAGTTTTCAGGGCCCTTTTCAGACAGGATCAGAAGCATGGAGACTTTTGACACTTCCCTCAGAGAGGATGCTCATTTCTGCCTTTCTTCTGAATTATAATTTTTTTCTTTGGGTGGTTAGAGAAGCAAAGATGCTTCCAAAATAAGTCTTCCCACTTGCAATATAATTTGTTCATTGATCGTCCGTCAGGATTAGACAATGAACACCAAGTACAACTGCTTAACCTGAAGGGACCTGGAAGCTTTCCAGCTGTGTGGAAGCAATAGATCAGGTGTCAGAATCTGATTACACGCTGTTGTCTGAATAGAACAGTAGGGCTTTGCAAGACAAGGAGAAAGACTGTTAAATGGGGCTGGAGATAGAGATCTTTGGATTCAGAGGAAATAGCCTGCTAGTGTAAAGGACGTTTGGAATTACCTTGTCCAGCAGACTCCATTTTTACAGAGGAAATGACTTGTCCAAGGTCACACAGTTACTAAATAAAAGAACTGATTCAAACCCAAGTCCTGTGACTCCACATTCTGTGTTCTTTCCACTACATTGTTGATTGATACGTCCTTTAGGCAACCACTGAGGTGGCTGGTGTAGTGGAAAGAACATTTAATGGAGGATCAGGAAAGTTTTTGAGTCTTGGTTTTGCTGCTAACTCTCTGTATGACTTCACCGTAATGAAATGGAATTTATTTTAAAAAACAACGACCCCCCAATGATTCTAACTCTGTATGACTTTAGATGCATGACTCTTTGTATGACTTTAGACTTCCCTTCTCTGGGCTTGTTTTCTCCATTTGTAAAATAAGGGGTTTGGATATGATAATCTCTGAGGTGGAGTGAATAGAGCATTGAGCCTGAAGTCAGGGAGACCCAAGTTCAAATCCAGTCCCAGAAACATAGCAACTGTGTGGCCTTGGGCAAGTCATATAACCTGTTTGCCTCAGTTTCCTCCACAGTAAAATGTGGATAATAACATCACCTACCCTAAAGAGATACTATTTGTAAAGTGCTTACCATAGTTCTTGGCACATAGTACGCATTTAATGGATGTTTACTTTTTCTTTCCAACTCCATCCTTAGTTATGCTGCTTGTAAATCCTGTACTGAATTGCAGAGTGGTACCAAATGGGCAAATGGCATTGTTAGAAATTAGGTCTTACCCTCAAAAGAGTTTTCACTTTAGTTGAGGAAATGATGGAAATGTATTATTTCAGGGGCATAAAAGTATGAACAAGATATTTTAACAATTCAGAGGGGAGAGAGTGGGGGCAGGGGGAAGGAGGGAGGGATGAAGAAAGATGGAGAAGGGAGATGAAGGGAGGAAGGAGGACAGAGAACACTGGAATTGGACCAATGGTCTTGGGTTCCAGTTTTGGCTCTGAGAAGAGACCAGTGAGAACATTTTTATTCTATTATCTTTATCTAACTTATGTCTCCTGACCAGCCTCATCCATTCTGTATATCAGCCAAGGTGACCACCCTGCCTTCCCCACATGTGTCACCATATCTCACCCCTAGGTTTGTGTTTTCTTTTCTACCAGCTTCTTCATGGAAAACTCTCTTTAACGTTTCTTTAGGTGTCTTCAAGGCTCACTTAGGTGCCATCTCCTGTGTAAACCTTTCTTGATTTCTACATCTTTCTCCCCGACACTAGTGCTCTCCCCGTTAATGTCCTTTGCCTTCCTCCAGTAGAATGGAAGCCATTCCAAGGTAGTGGCTGGTTTTCATTGTTGTCCTAGAAACCCCGTTGCCTAGCTGTATTCTACATAAGAAGGTATCATGATTAATTATAGGTGTTATTATTTAATATAGAATGCCTTCTAAATGTAGAAGGCATTCTATATTAAATGCTTATTGAATTAAATTGCATGACCTTGGGCAAGTCATTGACTCTCTCTCAGTTCCCACTTTTGTAAAATAAGGGTGTTGAACTAGATGACTTCTATGACCCCATTCCAGTTCTAGACTGTATGATTCTATGCTTGTAGAGCAAGACCCTGAAAGTTGGACTGGATTTCAACAGGTGGGGCAGGCATCCCAGCCTTAGAAAGGCAGATGGTAGATAAGCAAAAATTCAGGAGCCTCCATCCTGTTGGGTGGGAGAGTTTTTTTGCCTTGCATTGTACTCCCAATGGTTAGTGCAGTGCCTGGCACACAGCAGATGTTTAATAAATGTATGTTCCCCGTGTCTAAGTAGGGCCTGACATACTAAACTGGGCAGCTTTGGGGTATTCTTGCTATAGGACTGAGAACAAAATGGGCCCTGGGGATGGTGTAGTGGAAAGAGCATCAGATTTGGAGTCAGAAGTCTTAGGTCTATATGTGACCCTGGGCAAGTCCCTTTCCCTCCCTGCGCCTTCATTCTCTTTTCTGCCAAGAGATAGAGTTGGAATAGCTGGTCTCCAAGGTCCTTTCGAGCTCCAAATCCTCTGATCTCTGAACCATGCTTCAGGGCTCTAATAAATGAGACTAAAGACTGTCTGAAGTGTTAATGGCCAGCAATGATCAGGAGATCCTCCAGCACTCACAGAGCAAAGACAGCAAGCCCAAGGCTGGAATGTGTGGGGAGCAAAAGCTTTAATAGGGGTATAAATTAAACTGGAGGTGCGGTGGGGGTGGGGAAGCCACTGAACGTCATGGCTTCAAAGGCTGTACAACATTCCCAGTTTGTTCTGCTTTCTGCTTCTTGAAGACTCTAAATTGGAGGAAGAGGGAGGGAACTAAGAGAGGCAGGCAAGAAGGAAGGATGACATCCCCAGCCTGAGCTGCTCACCGGAAGCAGAGTAGTGTCATGAAAAGACCTCTAGGCCCGGAGTCAAGAGATCCAGCTTCTAGTCGTGGTCCCAGGCTCTGTGACGAAGTTGTCATGTGACCATAAAGTAGTCAAATCAGATCATTTGAGGTAATAGATGTAAAACACTTTGCAAACTTGAAATGATTCTATAAATGCTAGTTATTACTATGAGTTATTTCTCTTGAGGCCTCAGTTTCCTCATTTGTAAGTATGCATGAGTAGACTCTAGGATATCCTCTAGGATATACTCTACTGTATATAAATGAGGATGTTTGGTTAGATAGTCTTTAATATGTCTAATGTTTACTAAATAACCAAGTTCCTAACTCCTCTGAGCCTCGATTTCCCCATCTGTGGAAAAGGGATGAGCAACTAGGTGGTACAGTAAATAGAGTGCCTGGAATCAGAAAGACTCATCTTTGTGAGTTCAAATCTGACCTCAGACACTTACTAACTGTATGACCTTGGGCAAGTCACTTCACCCTGTTTGCCTCAGTTTCCTCATCTGTAAAATGAGCTGGAGAAAGAGATGGCAAACCACTCCAGTATCTTTGCCAAGAAAATCCAAAATGGGATCATGGAGAGTTGGACATGACTGAAAACAACTGAATAACAATGATGAAAATTGGGACAATAACATTTGTATCATCTCCTTCACAGGGTGGTTGAGGAAAACATGCTGTCATCTTTGAAGAGCTGTAGAATGAAGACTCGTTGGTATCATGCATTCTAATTGATCAATGAACTTTTATTAAGTACCTACTATATTCTGGATATAAAGACAGAAATGAAATAGCCCCTGCACATAAGTGGCTTACATCCCCAAATGAAGACTACGTGAACAAGGATGAGTACAAAGGAGGTAGTTTCAGGGAGGGACTACTAGCCAATGGTAAGGGAAAGAGAAGCCTGATGCTTGAGGTAATACTTGACTAGAAGCTAAGGATTCTCTGAGGAAGAGGGAATGCATTCTAGGCATGGAGGACAGCCCATAAAAAGGTATAGAGGAAAGGATGCAATGTCATCTGTGATAAGGAACAGGAAGAAGGACAGTTTGATTCAGTCATAAAGTGTCAGAAAGTGAGCAAAGTATGATAAGTTTAGAAAGGATCCAGGTTGGGATGATGACAAAACATTCAGTGCAGTGGGAAAAACTAAAATTGGGCTATATTTGTCACCGTAATGAAATAGAATTTATTTTAAAAAACAAGGACCCCCCAATGGTTGGGGAGTGTTAGGGGAGTTAGGATTGAGCAACCCTTAACATCCCAGAAGGAAAATTTAGTCTATGGCCTCAAGCACGAGTTAATTACTCAAAAGAGACTACTTCATGTGTAGGATGCCTGACCTCAGACATGGACATGTTCTCAAATGACCAGAGCAAGTCAGGATAGTATCATGGCAAGAGCATGGTCTCTGGAAATGACTGGACAACAAAAAAAGTGCTATCAGTTCCTTGTAAATATTTGTGTCTTAGGCTATAGTCCCATTAACCTACTCTAATTAGTCTTTTGTTCTAAAGGCTTTCTAAGCGATTTGTCCAGGGTCACACAGCTACTGATTATGAGAATTCCAGTTCTTACCCTAAATACAGTGCTCCTTTTACTCAGCCAGGCCGATCATCTCTCAGGGTAAAAGGAAGTCCCAGGTGATTTACTTTAGTCTGTTTCAGGTTCCCTGTACCAACAGAAGACCCAGGTTTGAATACCGATTTGGCCTTTTACTAGCCATAGATCACAATCATTTCCATTTCCCCTCTCTGAACTTCCATTTTTTTTCCCTGAAAAATGGAACTGTTAATGCTTCTTTCTTAGAACTGACTTAGGGAAAGCTCATTGTAAATTGAAAAGCAGTAAAGAATGGTGGGCAGTTGTTCTTATTCTTGATAGGGAGCTCTGTTAATCTACTTCACGTTTGCATAGCACCAGAATAGAAAAGAAGTCTTGCCCTCACCCAGAGCCAGTAGTAAAAGTTGATGTCTTGATGCTGAAGAAAGCTGGATTATGGAGAAGGAGGCACAAAGAATGACAATCCCAATGATCCTTTGTTCTAGCCTCAGAATGACTTGCTAAGGAGCCATGAAGAATGGGCAAGCTCAGTGAGGTCTCCTTTACCAGTCCTTCTCAGCAGCCTTGGAAGGCAAGGAATATATGTATTATTTTAAAAATGCCTATTTCACAGAGAAGGAAACTGAGACTTAGGAGTTAAGGGAAGGCAGTGGCATAGAGTGGGAGGTGTGCTGGATTCAGAGTTCAAGGACTTTTAAGTGACTTAACCTCTCTAGGCCTCATTTGTGAAATGAAAGGGTGGGACTCTGTGGCCCCTTTCACTCCTGAAGTGAGGATCCTATAATCTTAAATGTATATATACCCATAGTAACTAGCAGGGCTAAGAAATGGTCTCAGCCCTTAAGAAACTGACCCAGGGAGGTGAAAGCCCAGGGATCACAGGTCTCAGGTTCTAATGCCCTAGTCTGCCCAATACCTCCCTTTTCTCCCTTTCCTGATACTCACTAATGTAATTCCCAGAGCCTCCTGAAGTCTGCTGCCTCCTGGAACCCTATACCCTGGGAGAAGAGGAGGTAAAGTTATTTGTTTTCAAGTTCACCTGGAGGAGAAACCAGGACTGCCCCAGATGTAGCAGCCGCTGACTTCAGCATATCAGCAACAGCTGCCCCCAAATGGATTCTGAGGACAACTGGAAGAGCCATTATTGCTGCCGACTTTAGGGACAGACATTTTAATGACTTTGTCAGCTGGGATTTGAGGCCGGGAAGGATCCAAAGTGCATCTTTCAAGGTTGGTATTTCAGACAGAGTGACAGGTGAGAATGCGTGTCCAGCGCCAGCGTGACTTGGGTGCTAGTACCACTTAGTGAATATTTGGACTGAATGACTGCAATCTTTCACAACAAGATGGATATTTGGGCTTTTCAGCTTGAGAAGAAGAGGGGGGAGGGGGAAAGGGAAGAGAGCTAAAACTAGCAAACCTGCCGCCATGTTCTCTCCAAGAGCCAGTGTGATTTATTGAAGGCCATATAACTAAAATCCAAACAGCGTATGACCCTTTCCCTCACGGTGAGAAATCTGTGAAAAGTGTTGGGTACATTAGAAAGAGGAGAGTATTAAACAGAGAGACCAACTTTATATTATATAAAGAAATGATATTCATAGAGTCTACTGAAACTTGGCCTTTAAAGGGCCGGTCCTTACTTACTTGTCAAAAGCTAACGATGAAATTCTTTTGGGGAGGGTAGAGAAGAGCAAATGGTTGATGCTGATAACAGTACTAATAGCTGACACATTAACACTTCAAGGTTTGCAAAGTGCTTTATGTATGCGCCATAAATTGACTTTCATGGCAGCCCTATAGTCATTATTCTCCTCATTTTACAGATGAAGAAACTGAGTCAGTGAGGTTCAGTAATTGGCCCAGGGTCCTATATCTTGTAAGTATTTGAGGCAGGATTTGAACTGGAGCCTCCTCAACTCTAAGTTCAGTATTCTACACACTGTGGCACACTCCCCATAGATGTGGGGCCTGAAGAGATCCTAGAGGTCATTTAGTGCAGTCGCTTTGTTTTACAGGTAAGAAAACTTGGGCCCAGGGAAGAGAAGTGGGGTTGACCAAGAACACACAGCTAGCCTCAGAGAGAATTCAGCCGCTTCAGTTTGGGTTACTAGGACTTCAGGTGTTCACAGAGACGAAACTCTCCATGGCATTGTAAAATGGTAGAAAGGGTATCAGAGTTAGTCAGAAGACCAGGATTGAAACCTAGATTCTTCGACTTCATAGCTATGGAGCTGCAGACAAATTGCTGCTCTGAGTATGTTCATTTGTAAAATGAGGATAATATAATCCTATAATTTCTGCATATGATAGATGCCTCATAAATTTTGGCCAAATTAATGCTTTGAAATTCATAATGTATTGTATCAATGTGAGCTGTGTTCAAAGGAAGGAAAGAAGAAAGTTGAGAGAGAGCCAAATGGCTTGATATAAGGAAGAACCTTGGATTTCCAGCTACGGGTCCTGGGTTTGAATCCCACCTCCAGAACTTAACTAGCTAAATGTTCACCCTTGAGGAACATAGTCTATCTTGAACCTCACTTTTTAAAAACCACAAATAAAAGGGGAAGGAACAGTGTTATTGGATTAAATGACCTCTAAGAAGCCTTCCTGTTCAAGATGCTACGAATGAATTGTACAGGTCTTGGTCTATGTACGTTGGAGGACTACACAGGGTTGAAGCTGAGGTTTCACTGAGTTTTTGTATTAGAAGGTCCTTCTTTAATGTTAATTTTCACTGGTCTGTTTCCATCATATTTTCTAATGTCCTAGAGAGAAGAGACATGCCTTGTTGAATATTTTCAAGTTTTAATTTTGAATTCAGATCAGTAAACATTTATTAAAGCCTGCTATTTACAAGGCTCTGTATTTGGTACTGGAGATGCAGGGAGAAAAACGTTGGCTCCTTCCGCCCAAAAAAACATGTATTCTACCCAGGGATAAGAGCCTTGTAGCGGCGAGGACTTTCTACTTAGATAATTATCATATAAGATAGGAAGGGAAAGCAAAGGTCCAGGCAAGATGCTCTAGGAATATCTGAAAAAAAGGAGGAACACTTCTAGTTGAGATAATCAGAGAAGGTGACTTAGAAGAGGTGCCACCCAAGCTGACTCAGGAATGAAGACCAGGGATTCTTAACCATTTGATGTCCTGGACCCATTTGGCAGTCTGGTGATGCCTATGGATTCTTTCTTAGAATAATGTTTTTACATGCATAAAATGAAATACATAGAATCACAAAGGAAAGCAATTTTATTGAAATACAGTCATCAGAATGTCTATACAAAAAGTCTATGGACCCAGGTTAAGAGTATTTGATCTGCAATTATGACTGACTTAGCTCTCCTTAGCAATGCAATGATCCAAGACAATTCCAAAAGACTCATGATGGAAAGTGCTATCCATATTCACAGAAAGAACTATGGAGTCTGGATGCAGATCAAAGCAGGCTATTTTTATTTTATTTTTTTTGTAGTTTGTTCCTTTTGTTCCGTTTCTTCTTTCTCAACATGACTAATATGGAAATGTTTTATATGATTGCATATATATAATCTATATCAAATTGCTTACTGTCTTAGGGAAAAAGGAGGGGAGAGATGGAGGAAGAAAAACTTGGAACTTGAAATCTTTTTTAAAAAATAAGTGTCAAAAATTGTCTTTACATGTAACAGGAAAAAATAAAATGCCATTTAAAATGAAGAAAAAATGCAAAAAATAAGAGATTACTTGAACTAAAGACAGAGAACGAAAATGTACAACCCTGCCATGGTAAGGTTGGAATGGTATACTTAGTAATTCAGTTTGGCAAGAACATAGAGTATATGAAAGAAATAATGTGAAATAAAGCTGGAAGGGAGGTTGGAATCAGACTAGAAAGGGCATTAAGTGCCAAGATGAGTTTGTATTTTATATAAGATGGAGCAGGAAGATATTGAAGGTGGCTTTTGAGTAGATGAGCACTATGGTCAAGCCCTTGCATCTTTGGGAATTTATCTTATGTGGCAGATACATTAGACAAGAGGGACACTAGAGAGGAAATGCCAGTTAGGAGATCATTGCATTAGTGGTGAGAAGGCCCTCAACCAGGATGCCATTGTGCAAGTTACAAAAAGAGGATAAAGGTGAGAGATGCTACAGGATACAGAGGAGTTGGCAGCTTGAAGAAAAAGAAGGCCAGAAGCACGACCTACAGCTCTCTGGTGATGGTAAGGATGCTCAGGACAAGGATGGCAGTACTTCCTATCGAGGTAAGAAAGGACAGAGTCAAAGAGAGATCTCTTCTCAGAGACAACACCATCTATAAGGCTGATATTAGGCTCAGGTATCCAATTTTCTTTACCATCCCCAACAAATCCTGAGTAAAGGTCTAATTTCAGGATGTGACCAAGAATATGTTTCTCCTCTATTGCAGGTAGGATGCTCTTTTCACTTAAGTGGCAGATATTTCTAGTGCTTTTTCATTTGCATGGAAAATGTCAAATTATAATGTATCATTTTCATTTCCCCATGCTAACAATCCTTTCTCACAGTCATTAGCAGGAAAGCTCATCTCAGAAGTAATTTCCTGATCATCACATTTTTGAATATATATTTTTTTAATTTGCTACCCCTGCTGGTATGCCAGTTGGAGTCTGTGCTAATCCACTAGAGATTTCTCTGTTATTTCTCTGAGATTGATACGAGTCAGATCTAAGACAACCTCTTAGGTCTGTATCGGTTTGGGGGCAGTACATAGGAGAATGGAATCATAGAGCTCCAAGGGACCTCTGGGTAATTAACTCCAATAAACCCAGCAGATATTGACTTTAAAGTTGAAAGTGATTGCCACCAAAATAGTCTGATGTAATGTTTCATCCTGCTTTTCTCAGGGTGAAGCAGTAGAAAGAGTCAGGAGCCAGGTGTCCTTGGGCAGCTCACCTCGGCCTCTTTAAACCAGCTTCCTCATCTCTAAAATGGGGATAATGTTAACATTCCTATCCTGACAGTTGTCATGAACTAAGTCTTTGTAAATTGTTAAAGCTCATTGGAAATATGAGTTGTTGTCAGTCACTGGACCGGGCTGAGGAGGGGTGAAAGATGTGGAATTATGAGACGGGTTGAAATCCTAGCTCTGATGTTTGCCATGTAACCACGGGCAAATCACGTACCAGCTTAATCTCAATATCCTTATCTGTCTCATGGGGCTAAGACCTCCAATACTTATTTGCCTAAGAGGGTAGTTGTGGGGAAAAGTATTTGATAAACCTTGAAGCACTCTCATGATATAAGGGTTACCTGTACTTTTATTGGCAATATAATAATACTGTGAGCTCCTTGGGAGCAGGGACTGTTTCCTTGTTTTTGCTTTTCTTTGTATTCCCAGTATGTCGAATGGTACCTGACACGCAGAAAATTCTCTGTGAAAATGCTTGTTGACTAATGATGATGATACACAACTAACATTTACACAGCACTGTAAAGTTTTCAAGGCATTTTACACATCTTATCTGATCCTCCAAAGAACTGCCTGAAACAAGGGTTACTATTATTTCTATTTTGCAGATGAGGAAACTGAGTCAGACAGCTAAAGTGACTGGTCTAGACTCAGACAGTAAGCATATGAGTCAGGATTTGAACTCATCTTTTTGACTTGTTCCCAGTGAAGAAACTCTATACTGAGGCAGATGGGCAACTTCTCTACAATTTGGAGTCTTAGGTTACCTGGGGCTGTGTGGTATCACTATAAATAACTCTGGATTTTTAGAACACACCTGCAAGGTATCCTACATGCATCCTTTTGCCATCTACACCCACTGATAGTGGGTGGTGGTGTTTTTCCATCTTTCATTCTCAAAAAGAACTAAAAGCATCATGAAGGTGATGTTTTGACTTGCTTGTGGAGTGGATTTAAGTGAGGCAGAGTTGCACAGTTATCTGCCTCACTCACTCTTCCAGAGTCATCGAAGTCCAGCGGCAAGACAAAAGTCTGGATGACTGATGATGGCTAGGGATGCAGTGGATGACCTTGGAGTCTTCAGTGTCTGACCAAGCTCTAAGACTCCACAACGCCCCCTTTAGCCATCTTTATGACTGTTGGAACAAATTGTTTTCACCCACCCATTCTAACAGGGGAACTCTTTCACATGGTTGAGGTAGACATCCCCTAACTCACCAATGGATGATGAGATGGTTCAGGATGTTGTGGGTGTCGTCGGCCTTTCTGAATTAAGGTCTTTCCCAGGTCTCAGTTTGTCTGAGGTAAGAATTGAGATAAAAGACGGCCCAATTTACCATCACAAACCTTTGAGTCTGGGAGGAGAAGGCAAAGGATGAACAACACGGCCCACTAGATCACAAACACGGGCATGTGCCAACCTGACCATCAGCTCTTGCTTGTCTCTGTCTGGTACCTACTATCTCTATCTTCCTGGTCCAAAAATGGAGAACGTTGAGGAATCCACATTGTTGATACCCCAAACACATGTGGAGAAACAGTGGACTGATGGATTGGATCATATACTGGCCTCAGTTTCTCAACTGCAAAATGAAAGAATTGGACTCAGTGGCCTCTAAGGTCCTGGCCACCTCTAAATTTATGCCCCTCCCTGTTCCATCATGGCTTTACCTCAGTGTCCTAATCTACAAAAGACAGGGAAAACAATCTCTGACCTTCACTCATTTACAGGAATGTTGCAAAGACAAGTGAGATTTATGAAAGCACTTGGCACACATTGGAGGAAAAGTGTGATATAAATGCAAAGTTTTTTTTTCAGTGGAAAACATATTTCAGTGGGAGTTCCACTCCCTACTTTCATGAGAAGTCCATGACTCAGTTTTGGAAATAAAACCTCTAGTTTAATTTCCACGCTATGGAAAATAGATTACTTACCCTCTCTCTTTCTCATATACGCATACAGGGAGGCAGGTTTGAGAAGGGTTTTCTTCCCCTTTCCAGGCACTGCTCCCTCACCCCACTTAGCTGCTTATTAACATTGAGTAATAGTAATAATAAAAAAACTTACATTTATGTAGCACTTTAAGGCATACAAAGCACTTTTCCTCCTCATATTAACCCAGCAAGATTAAGTGACTTGTCCAGGGTCATACAGCTACTAAATGTCCCAGCTGGGATTTGAACTCTAGTCTGCTAACAAGTCAATTGTTCTTTCCATTATACCAAGTTGTCCAAGTTGTCATTTGCCTTTGTAGAGTAAGAGTTAAGGGGGAGTATACATTAGGACCTTAGAACTGACTCAGACTAGTCCTTGGGACATTTGTTCTTCCTACTTAAAATTGAAAAGCCTCTTGAAATGTCACTGGATGTCATGATGTCATTTAGTGATTTGACAACAGACCTGTTTCTGGCTTCTCTACTCTTCAGATTTCAGCCCTAAGGGACCTTGTCTCCTGAGCTCAATCAACAGAAATCCAGAATATCCATGCATGGTGTCCCCGAGTTGAAAGGATTACTAAGGTCAGCTAGTCCAATCTGGATCTAAATGAGAATCCCACCTTACAGGATCTTTGACAGATGATCAGTTTCTGCTTAGAGACATGATGTGATGGGAAGCCCACATGCTAGTTTGGGGCAGAACTGATGGTTGGGAAATTTTTTTCTTTTAACCCGAATCTAATTACTTCCAGTCAGTTTTTTTTTTCAGTTCTGCCCCTCCCGCGCTTCCTACCCAGGGCTAGGGAGAACAAGTTAAATCTCTCTTTCACAAGGCAGCCCATTAAATAAGGAAAAGGGAATATGGAGGAGGTAGGTACCTGCCTCTGTTATTTGTTCCAAAATGGAAAGTTATGGTCTCTGTGCTTTGGCTTGGCTCTCGATGCTAATCAGGTCACTTGTGTGCTTTCTCTGCCCTTTGCTTCCAAAACAGGAACACATTCATGAAGTTCTTCTCATTCCCTGTAATGAGGTTAGAAATGACAAAGTTTTACGCAGGTTATTATCTGTACAGACTCAAACCTGTTGACCTTTCTGGGTTATTCATTGCTGTTTCCAGGGCTGGATGTGCTATATGCAATGGTCTGTCTGAAGCTTAGTTTCTTATCAGGAAGCAGTTTGGAGAGGCAAGAATATATCCTTTAATTTTTTTTTTTTGCATTCTATGTTTTACATATGTGTTTGTCCTTCATTGCTGAAGAAGACCATGCCATCAGAGAAATAACGACATAGCTTGCACTTGACTTTGTTTTGAGTGAGTGAGGGCTCCTCCAGAGCCATCTGAATCCAGTGACCAGATATTCATCAGGATAACTGGAGGTGACCCAGAATGAGACCATTGGGGTTAAGTGATTTGCCCAAGGTCACACAACTAGTAAATGTTGAAACCTCTTGTTTTCATATCACCTCCATTTCCTAATGTAGTCCTTCCTTATTTCCCTCTGAGAGAATATCAAAGAAGAAAAAAAAACAGTTTAACAAAGCTAACCAACATATCAGAAAAACCTGATGCAATCTTCATTGTTCCATATTTATACACCGCCCCCCCCCAGAAGCAATAGGGAGGTGTTTTCTCATATTCTTGATTTAGAACAAAGGTTGGTCATCATAACTTCCCAACATTTAGTTTCGATCTGCATTTTCTTCTAATTGGCATTACAGAATTTAGTGTTAGAGCCTGGAGGATCCTTAGAACTTAGAAATATCAGAGGTAAAAGGGACTCAGGAATATAGAATGTTAGTAGTGGAAGAGATACAGATAGAATGTCTTCATTTGACAGAGAAGGAAACTGCGGCTCTAAGTGGCCAGGTGATTTACCCTAGGTCTATGCTTTTGATCCTTCCAGTAATGATGTTATTTTAATTAGAAATGGTGTTGTTTTTATTCCCATTTTAAAGATGAGGAAGCTGATGCTGACTGTTAAATTATTTGCCCAGGGTTATACATTAGTAAGGGCAGCTAGGTAGCACATGAATTTAGTGCTGGGCTGAAGACTCATCTTTGTGAGTTCAATTTGGCCTTGGACATTTACTGGCTGTGTGACCCTCGGCAAGTTACTTAATCCTGTTTGCCTCAGTTTCCTCGTCTGTCAAATGTGCTGGAGAAGGAAATGGCAAACCACTCCAGTATCTTTGCCAAGAAAACTTCAAATGGGGTCACCAAGGGTTGGAATTAGATACAACTGAACAGCAACATATATTAATAAGTATCTGAAATCAGGGTTAAACTCAGGTGTTCCTGATTCCAAATCCTGTGATCAGTTAGAGGCAGTGCCAGAATTAGAGCCCAGACTTTGGAATGCAAGAGTCTCATCCCCTCTACTGTATTTTTGGTACTAGAAAGGGATTCTACTGGATTTGCTCCCTTTTTTTCCTCTCTCTGCACCACTGCTCCTTTTCCTTCTGGGACCTGCCATTCTTCTTGAATACATTGAACAAAAAGAGATCATTTAAAAAAACATTGTCTTTGAAAATCCATCTCCATATCAAACAGCCTCATGAGAAGTGTCTAGAAACAGCCAAGGTGGGAGGAGAGCAGACCACCAGCTCCATTAGACTTAGAAACATGGCACCTTCCCCAAAGGAGGAAACCTCAGGTAGCATGAAAAATGGCGTGGCATTTGCACTTAATTTTCCACCTGGCTGTGGGGAAGTCTGCAACCATGTACTCTATTAACTAAAGGCTGAAAATGTCTGATGAGGCCCTCTTTCCCCACCCCCAGGGGCTAGGCCAAAACTGATAAGGAACACGCCATTTTGATTCTTGTTTCCAAAACTAGCCACAAGAGAAATCCAAAGCATCATTTCTCCTGTCCTCTCAAGCCCTATGAGCAATGTGTCATGTTACCTAGTGAATGAGATGAAGCTTAACCTGGCTTGTCATCTCACAGGTCGGGCACTTGTTTCTCCTGCTCCATGATAATGGGAGGCTTAGATTTCATGTGGATACTTTCAATAGCCGAAAGAAGCTCACACCTAATGGCTAATTTGATTTGAACATATGTTTCCACTCAATTTTGGCGACCTTTGTTGTTCTATCTGATATGACTCTGTTTTCTGTGGGTGGCATGACCCCCACTAACCATTTGTCTTCCATCCATTCCAGACCAAAGCCTTTAAAAGGGGCCACTCAGCAGAATTTTTCACATAACTCCCCCCCACCCCACCCCACCCCACCCCACCCCAAGAAACATTATTAGTGGATTTTTAAGAGCCATAGTCATTCAAAAACCAAAGGGCTTATCCATTTAAGAGCTGGAAAGGGACATTATAGTCCATCAAATTCAACCCCTTTCTTTTAGAGTTGAGGAAATTGAGGACCAGAAAAGTAGTGTGACTTACCCAAGGTCATACAGATAACTGGAATAAGAACTGGAATTTGAACCCAGTTCGTCTGATTTATGCTCTATATTATGAGAATAAATATGGATGCAGTTGATGCTGTTTTGACTTTTGTGGGTGCTGTTATTCTCCTTCCTTCTAGTCCTGTGGATGTTGCGGAAGTGCCTGTGGCAGCAGAGCAGGAAGGTCTAGCAGGTCCTGCCAAGAAGGAGAGGCTTTAAATATAGCCCAGTGAGAGCTATCTGTCAGGTCCTTGTCAGCCTCAGGAGTTAGTCTCTTCATCAGAAGTCTAGCCATCAAGGAATGAATGTCTCCCTCTCTCCCTCCCTCCCTCCCTCCCCCTCCCTCTCTTCCTGCCTCCTTCCCTCCCTCTCCCTCTCTTCCTCCTTCCCTCCCCTCCTCCCTCTCCTCCTCCCCTCCCCCTCCCCCTCTCCCTCTCCCTCTCTCTCTCTTTTGTTGAGGAGGGACCCACATAGGAAAAAATTCTTGGTGCCTCAAAATGCTGAAGAATTCATTCCTTAAAACATAGAAGACAACTCACTTGGACCTAACACACAACAAAAATTATCTCTTATGGAGGCAATTTGGTCAGCCTTTGTAAGGAAAATGAAACATAGGAGCAATTAATAGAAATACAAGTTCAACAAATCTAAATATTGATTACGTACAGTCAAAGACAGTGTGTCTTAGCTGGTAGTGAGTCAGACTAGCAGTAAGACTTAAATTCTGCTTCTGTTATTTTACTTACATAAGGCCTACTCAGGGCCCTAGGCACTTGTTCTCTAAGACTATAAGACTAAGAAGGGTCCATTGCATTACCCAATGGAATTTTCTATTTGTGTGGAATCATAGACCAGACCACTTTCCCCAACAACTCCCCCAAAACTCTATTGCAGAGTACAGTGTTGGTCATTGGCTGAGGTAGGGATGGTACAGATCAGAAGTTAAATAAATAGGAAGCAATCAAGCAATATTTATTAAGCACCTACTATGTTCCAATCATTCTGCTAAGCTCTAGGAATAAAAAAAAATGCAGAAGACAGTCCCTGCCCTCAAGGAGCTCACAGTTTCATGGCCACACTCAGAGTCTAAAGATTTGGGTTCTAACCCTGGCTTCCAACACTCACTAGATATGTGATCTTTGGCAGATTACCCCAAGCCTTATGGCCTTCAGTAAAAGGAGCAAGTTAGATGAGCTGATCTCTTAAGAAACTTGTTGAAAATATGGACCCCTGTACCACCCCCATGGAACTTCTTGTTGCAAGAGAGAATGACTTCAAATTTCAAAAGCTGTGTGTGTTTGTCAAGTTAGTAAGAATTTATTAAAGGACTACTATGTGTCTGCACTGTGCTAAACTGGGTAGGGAGAAAGAAAGACAAAAAGATGGTTCCTGCTCTCAAGAAGCTCACAATCCAGAGAGGGGAAGATAACTGCAAACAACTGTACAAATTATGATACGTAAGATATACATACATATATATATATATATATACATACAGATAAATACCTGTGTTTTATATATATATATATATATATATATATATACAGATAAATACCTGTGTTTTATATATATATATATATACATATATATATGTATATATATATATACATATATATGTATATATATATATATACATATATATATGTATATATATATATATATGTATATATATATGATAAATTGGCAGTTATTGCTGTTTGTCCTTCATTCTTGAAGAGGACCATGACATCGGGAAGGTGCTGTTATGACTTGCAAGTGAATTGGCTTTAAGTGAGGCAGGACTGTGCAAAGCCACCAGCCTCTTTCTCTCCTCTTGAGCCATCTGGGTCCAGTGGCCAGATATAGATCAGGAAAACTGGAAATGGCCCCAGACACAAAGGAATACCTTGACCTTTTTAAGGCCCTTCCCAGGTCTCAGAGGGAAGACACTGATTGGGGGGCTCCTTTCACAGATGTTGATTGACCTCCTTCCGCCAACTCCCAAACCCACTGTAGCTCAGTAGATAATCTTATTAGCTGATGGAGCTAACAAAGACTGCATCTCCCAGTGGCCAACCCTCTGGCAGGGAGCCTGCTCACAGTCCTCCAGGCTGCTGCCCTGGCTAGAGATGCACAAGCTGTCGCAAAGTCTCCAGCGTGACGGGCCCTCACAGAGCTCAGACTTGGCTGGCCCAGCTTTAGAGAATCCAGGGTTACTCTCGTACCCCAGTGAGGCATCCGATAATGATTTGGAGAGAGAATGAGAATAGCATAAACATATAAACATAGAAATAATTATAATGTAGAATTGAACACAAAGTACACACCCAAAAGAGGTGTAAATCGAATGATATTGTGTCCAATGAAGAAAATTTTTTCCCCAAAACAGAAGGGAGGAGGGGGCCTTTAAAACAGGCTTTGGAGGAAAAGTGGGGTTACAATGGGCAGGGATGGGGGGTTCAGGGTGGAGAGAAGGGTATTCCAGGCATTAGGAAAGGGATGAGCTTGGCTGAAGTCATTCTAAGCTGCCTTCTGACTTCTCAGAAACTCTCCGTGTTCAGATTTGGCGCAGAAAGCAATCAAAATGTGGTGAGTTGTGTGATAATCACATCTCCCTTTCTATGGTACTTTAAAGTTTGCAAAGCACTTTCTTCCCAACAGCTCTGGGAGCCAAGTAGTGATTTTTCCTATTTTACAAAAGAACAAACTGAGGCCGAGGGAAGTCCCATGGATAGTACGTGTCAGAGCTTGGAGTGAAATCTAGGTTTTCCATTTACTCTGTTAGATTTACTATAGCATACTGTGCTACTCCCTCCCTTCCCCTTCCCTCTCCACCTTCTCCTTCACTCCCCCTTTCCTTTCCCATCCCCTCTCCCTGCCACTGCCCCCCCCCCCCCCAGCTACAAAGAAAACAGGGAAAATGAAACCTCTGAGTCCAGATGAGAAAATGATTCACATAAAGAGAAACCCAAACTGTGAGGGATCCCACCCAGTTTTCTCTCGCCCCAGCTCCTCCCTGAAAAGGAAGGGTGTGCCTGCATGGGTGATAGCTAAATACATAAACAGATGAAGTACCTAGCCAGTTTCGGTCTTAGGGGTGTTATTATTTTTTAACAAGCCTTTCTTTCACCTGTTAAGTGGCCACCAAAGCACACTAATCTTCCAGGCTGTACTCGTTCCTCTAGTCATTTGCCCTTTGGAAGACTCTGGAGCTGGATTTCAAAGTTCTTGCTGGTGTCAGTCAAAAGCCAAGATAAACAGTGCCAAATGTCAGACAAACATGGGATCTATTTCATAAGTGACTGCTCTGTCCAAATAGTTTGCATAATTGCAAGGCGAAGGGAATATCACAAAGGAAAATTAACTTGGGCTCCCTGCGGTTTATGAAACAGCTGCCCAAAAAGGAGGTGAGCAGGCTGATCTCTGGCACTCTCTCCTGGCCCTCCTTCACTGTGGAGGGAGGAGGTGTGGGGCTTTCGTGCACCCCTGGGGGGTTTTACTTATTATACCACCTCAGTGTATAATGGCGTGGGTTATATGATTGAGTTCAGAACTTGGTCCTTATCAGCAGTGTAAAACCAATTTATAGGGCTATTATTCAGTAGCCCTGGGTTCTGCTCTTAATCACTCAACAAGGCTTTAATAAACAGCTACTACGTGCCAGGTACTGTGCTGGGACCTAGTGATACAAGGATGAAAGTGAAGAACAATCCCATTTGGCCTTGTCTGGGGAGGTGAAGGTGCCTAGAAGCCAGTTTGGTCCAAGTAACCAATTACTTCTGTATGACTCACAGATGGTGGAGGCTTTATTCTGAGACAGACAAAGGGACCTAAATGTGCCAGTCTGGAGTGAGCAAATGCCATGCACATTCGAATCTCCTGATCAGGACTGAGACAGAGAAACCTGAGGCCAGAAGTTGGTCTTTGAAGTCAAGGCTTATGGTCAGAGATTCTTGTGAGTCACTCTAGTTCTCTCTAGCTACATGTAGCCCACTACTTCTGAGTGAAGAAGCTTATCTAAGCAGCCATTTGGGGGACTGTCTTCAATGATCTTTAGGGTCTTTCCCAGCTTTTCTAGCCTTATGTTCAGTTCAATTCAACCATCATTTAAGGGTACTCTAGGCAAGGTATAGGGTATATATAGTTACAAATGTATGACCAGAAAAGGAGGGAGACAGGTCACAATATCAGATGAGAGATACACAGGTGTTCCTTTTCTCCTCCACCTTGTTTTTTAGATTGTTATTTTTTTGTTTTATATTACTTTCATTTCCAAATACATCTTTGCCTATTCCTTCTCTCTTGAGAGTCTTTTATAACAAAAAAAAAATACAAAAGAGGGGAAAAAAGCTCTTACAAAACTAATACATCAATCGAATCTGATAGTGTATGCAATGTTTTAGGCCAGTAGTCCCTCACTTTTGCTAAGAAGGATCAGAGATGATTTTTTTCTTCTTTGGGAACATGTTTGTTAATTATAGTTTCACAGTATCCAGTTTCTCTGAGAGCTTTTTTCCCTTTTCTGTTATTATCCTTTCCATTTCCATTGTCATTGAGTGTATAGCATTTTTTTTGGTTCTGCTTATTTCATCTTACCTCTCAATATAAATCTTCCTATGATCCTTCATAGTAATCATTTTTTAGGAGTGACCACATTATGCTATATTCTCGTGCCACAATTTTTTTAGTTATCCTCCAATCAAAGGAGTTCTACTTTGTTTACAATCCTTTGTTCAGAAAGTGCTATTTTTGATGTATATAGAGCCTTTATTTCTATTGAGATATAATGCTTAACAGTAGGATCTAGGAGTCAAAGAATATGGATGTTTTAATCACTATCTTAGTATGATTCCAAATTGCTTTCCAGAAGGCTTGTACCAATTCACAGCACCACTGACAGTATATTACCATGCCCTTTCCATAACCCCTCCAAAAGTGACTCTTCCTGTCTTTTGTCTTTCCTAATTTGGGTGTAAGGTAAAACTTCAGAGTTGTTTTGATTTCATTTCTGATATCATGTGTGATGTAGAGCATTCTTTCTTCCTTTTAAGTTAATGCATTTATTTTTATTTTTCAACATTCACTTCTATAAGTTTTAAATTTTCTCCCCCTCGCTCCCCTCCCCCATCCTCAAGATGGCATGCAGTCTGATATAAGCTGTACATATACATTCCTTTTAAACATATTTTCACATTAGTCATATTGTATAGAAGAGTTTGAACAAATAAGAGGAACCATGAGAATGAAAACAAGCAAAAAAAGAAGATAGTCTGCTTGACTGCATTCAGACTCCTTAGTTCTTTCTTTGGATGTGGATGGCATTTTCCATCATGAGTCTTTTGGGATTGTTTTAGGTCCTTGCATTGCCAAGAAGGGCTAGGTCTATCAGTCAGTCATCGCACACTGTGGCTGTTATTGTGTACAATGTTCTCCTGGTTCTACTCCCCTCACTCAGCATCAGTTCATATGAGTCTTTCCAGGTTTTTTGAAGTCCGCTTGTTCATCATTTCTTATAGCACAATAGTATTCCATTACATTCATATACCATGACTTGTTCAGTCATTCCCCAAATGATGGACATGTCCTCTATTTCCAGTTCTTAGCCACCACAAAAGGAGCTGCTATAAATATTTTTTACACGTGGGTCCTTTTCCCACTTTTATGATCTCTTTGGGATACAGCCGTAGAAGTGGTATTCCTGGGTCAAAGGGTATGCACATTTTTATTGCTCTTTGAGCATAGTTCCAGATTGCTCTCCAGAATGGCTGGATAAGCTCACAACTCCACCAACAATGAATGTGTTCCAACTTTCCCACATCTTCTCCAACATTTGTCATCATGATAGCCAGTCTGATACGTGTGATGTGGTACCCCAGAGTTGTTTTGATTTGTATTTCTCTAATCAATAGTGATTTAGAGCATTTTTTCATATGACTATGGATAGTTTTAATTTCTTCCTCTGAAAAATGCCTGTTCATTTTCTTCGTCCATTTATCAATTGGAGAATGACTTATATTCCTATAAATTTTGCTCAGTTCTCTATATATTTTAGAAATGACATGCTGGTTATAAAAATTCTTTCAATGGTTGCATTGGCTTTGTTTGTATAAAAACTTTTCAATTTAAGTAATTAAAATTATCCATTTTGCATTTCATTATGTTTCCTCTCTCTTGTTTGGTCATAAATTCCTCCAGTCTCTATAAATCTGACAGATAAACTATCCTTTACTCCCCTAATTTGTTTATAGTATCAGCTTTTATATCTAAATTGTGTACTCATTTGAACTTTATTTTGGTGTACAGTGTCAGATGTTCATCTATGCCCAGTTTCTCCATACTATTTTACAGTTTTCCCAGCAGTTTTTGTCACACAATGAATTCTCATCCCAGAAGCTTGGGTCTTTGGGTTGGTCAAACAGTAGATTATTGTAGTCATTGACTACTGTGTCTTATGTACCTAACCCATTCCACAGATCTACCCCTCTGTTTCTTAGCCTACTGGCTAAGGAGTCTTGATGATTGCTGTTTTATAATACAATTTTAGATTTGGTATGACAAGGCCACCTTTTCATTAATTCCCTTGATATTCTGGATTTTTTATTCTTCCAGATAAATTTTATATTTTTTCTATCTCTATTAAATAATTTTTGGTAGTCTGATGGTATGGCACTGAATAAGTAAATTAATTTAGATAGACTTGTAATTTTTATTATATTAGCTTGGTCTATCCATGAGCAATTGATGTTTTTCCAGTTTTTTAGATCTGACTCTATTTACGTGGAAAGTGTTTTGTAATTGTGTTCATACAATTCCTTGAGTTTATTTTGGCAAGTAGACTCCCAGATATTTTTTTAATGTCTTCAGTAACTTTAAATCGAATTTTTCTTTCTATCTTTTGCTGTTGGGCTTTGTTAATAATATATAGAAATGGCAATGATTTTTGTGTTCATTTTATATCCTGCAACTCTGCTAAAGTTGTTTATTATTTCAAGTAGTTTTTTACTTGATTCTCTAGGATTCTCTAAGTATATCATCTTATCATCTGCAAAAAGTGATAACTTAGTTTCTTCTTTGCCTATTTTAATTCCTTCAATTTCTTTTTCTTCTTTTATTGCTAAAGCTAACATTTCTAGTACCAGATTGAATTACAGTGGTGATAATAGACATCCTTGTTTCACCTCCCCCACCCACATCTTATTGGAAATACATCTATCTTATCCCCATTACATATAATGCTTGCTGATGGTTTTGGTAGATGCTACTTATCATTTTAGGGAAGGCTCCATTTATTTCTATGTAGAGCATTCTTTCAAATGGTTGTTTGTAGTCTGCAATTCTTTTGAGAACTGTTTGCTTATCTTCTTTGACCCCATTTCCAGTGGGATAGAATTGGCATTGAGGTGATGTAAAAAGAAAAAAAGAGAAAGACCTTCACAACCTTGGGTAGGTCTTCTGTGAAGGATCTATAGAGAATGTGGAATGAGAATCACTCTGGATGAGAAATGGATGGGTTGAGATATGTCTTGATGGAGGAAGTAGCTGCATCGAAGTGTATGCAAGACACTGACCAAGGTTCCGGGGACAAAAATTCTCAATGATACTGAATGTGTTGAAACTTACATTCTGTGTTCTAAGATTCCCCCACAACCCCAGCTTGGTTATTATTTATTATGAAGTTCCTTTCACCTCTGAAATTTTCAGTTCTATACTCTGAAGGTTCTTCAGCTCTGAGATTCAATATTTTTAGGTCTTTTTCTGCTCTAACATTCTGTTTTTTAAGATCCCTTGTATCATCTGAAAGTTTCCTGAGTTTAATGGGTATATCTTGAACAGTAGATGCCAGGGGAGTCAAGGAAAAAAGTGCTGAATTGATATGGAGTCCTTTCAGAGATGGAATTCTCTCATGAAAGACATTCTAATCATTGAGGGGGTGGGTTCCCTAGCCTAGGAATAGGGATGTGGGTAGAACTGGCTCCACCATGCCCAGGGCTCAACAAAGAACAGCCTCATTAGGCTCTGAATGAAAGCTTATCTTGAGATGGATAAAAGGATTCAGACATTAATGATGTTTGTTGGACAAGTTGCAGGGGGATTGGGGAAGGGAATGATGAGGAAGAAATGTCATATAAAAGAAAAGAAAAAAAAGAAATGGAGAGTAAAACTCCATAATTAGTATCATGCTAACATGATCCTGAGGCAGAAAGAGTGTGTGCTGTACTACTCACTCATGTATCCCATCTCCAGTAGTTAACTTTGCTCCAGGTTCCAGAAATGCACCAGGTGGATCCATTCCTAGTTTAACCTATTCCTATTTAAATCTTTTTCTAAGGGTCTCTTGTTTCCAGGATAAACCTAAACAAACAAAAGCAGGCCACTCTTAAACATGTATTTTTACCTTTCTGAGACCTTCCTGAGAAGCATGAGCCAGGGCAAGGCAGACTTTCAAATATCCAGCGAATCCTAAAGAAAACCAAAGGCCCTTCTCTACTAGCTAGTCCGGACCAAGTTCCACAGACTGGAAATGATTTACCCAGAGTCACACAGCTAGTAATTGACAGAGGTGGAATTGAACCCAGTTCTGACACTCAGTCAAGTTCCATTTCTACTATCTCAGAGATTTTACTCTCAGCTGTCAACTAATATGGATCTTAAGAAAAACAAGGGGAAATGAAAGGAACCAAAGATGTGTAAGATCTCAAACTGTACTATAAAGCACAAGTTAGTTTCTTGTCTGGTTCTTTTCCTTCATCTTTGTGTCTTAAAATATTTATAATTGTTGAATTCTCAATGAAAAGGAAAACTAAATACCCCCCAAAAGTGAGGGGAGAAAGGATGGGAATTTCTAATTAGAAACAGCCTATCTGGGTTTCCCTTCCCCTTGACTGTGACATCAAAGAAAATCTCAGGACCTCCCTCCCCCAACTTCTTCTTTCAGGGAATATAACCTGGTCTTCTGCCCAGCTAAAACACACACACACACACACACACACACACACACACACACACACAAACACGTCTCAGTGGGACTTGAATAGTCTTTAATACCTTTGCCTTTAGTCTGGTTTATTTAACAGCTGAATTTTCTGCTGTTTCCAATTACAGCTATATATTGACCTCCCCAGATTCCCCATGGGGAATGGCTTCTTGCTGAAATATACTTGCTTTCAGAATGACTGATCATGGAGCTGAGTCTTCAGACAAAGTGTTCTATAGCAGGGAATTGAATTGAATTCTACCTAATCCAAAGCTTCCTGCACCCACACTTATTTAATCTCTCTCTGTCACTGTCTGTCTCTGTGTGTCTGTCTCTCTCTCCTCTCTCCCACTTCCCACTGGAGTCAGCGTGGTATAATGGAAAAATCTCTGCATTGGGAGGGAGGACACTTGGATTCTAGTTCCAGTTTTACCATAAATTTGTCATGTGGTCTTGGGTGAGCAAAATTTGGTGTCCTTTTTCTTCACTGTAAAATGGAGTTGGACTAAGTGATGTCTTGAAGATTCTTACTTGACTGTCTTACTAGGTGGTGACTCTTTTTCATGAATATCAGAATTACACAATTTTGGAATGAGAAAGGATCTCAGTGACTATCCCATCAACTCATATCTGTAAAGGATTTCCCGTGGCACAACCAGCTTTTCCTTGAACTCTTTCATTTTTTTCCAAGGTGGGGTATCCTCCATATCCAGAGGGATCACATTGTACTTTTGATTAGCTCCAAGTGTTAGGAATTGTTTTCCTTCCCCCAAACTTAAATTTTCCTCTTTGTAACTTCTACCCATTGTTTTAATCCTCTGGGGCCAAGTGGAGAAAGTCCAATCCCTCTTTCACACAATGGCATATTAAGTTTTTAAAGACAACCACCCGATTCCTTCTGAACCTACTCCAGGATAAACACCCTATTCCCTTCAAGTATGAGTTTGACTATTATATTTGTCTTTTTTTTCATACTCTCCAGTTTATCAGCGTCCTTTTAAAACTGTAGCACCCAGAAATGTGCACAGTACTGCAGATGACTGATCAGGACAGGGTTCAGTGGAACTGTCTCATCCTTATTCCTGGAAGTGATGCCTTTCTCAGGATGGCTGAAGATCACATTTGGGTTTTTGGTTGCTCTTTTCCCACATTTACCTCAGACTGAGCTTTTGGTCCATTAAAATTCTCAAACCTTTTCAATCTCTTATCTAATGATGCCTCACCCATCTTGTATTTGCGACATTGATTTCTTACTTTCAAGAATGGGTTACCTTTTACATTTCTTATTAAATTTCAATCACTGTGAAAGCTTATTTCAAGATCTTTTTGTATTTCAATGACATCATCTAATGTGTTAGCTATTCCTGCTAGTTTTGTATCCTCTAAAAGTTTGATAGGGATTCTGCCATCCTGGATTGAAAATCAGAGATTAAGAAAGTAAAATAGCATAAGGTCTCATATTGATCCCTCAGGTACTTCACTGGAGACCTCCTTTCATGTTCACTTTGAACTATTAATGACCATTCTCTTTAAATTTTTAAAATTTATTATTGAGAACTTAATTATCAAAGAACAAGAGGATTACATAAGAAACTGTGAAGTTCTGTTACATAGTTTGCTTTTTATAGATATTTTAAATATATATGTGTATGTATCTATCTTATGTATATAATTTAACAAGGTAGTAATAACTCAATTAACTAACTTAAAATTCATTTAACTGTTTATCATCTAGCCCATATCTCTCCAATTTTTTAATAAAGATATCATGAGTTAAATTATTAAACATTTTGCTTAAAAAATGTATTTGCTATTTCTGTCAAAAAACATAGTATAGTTAGCCTGGCAAGATTTGTTCCGGATGAAACCATATTGATCTTTGTTCAAAGTGTTCAGAGGAATCTTTCCTTTTCTAGATGTAGATTAGTCATGTCTCTTTCTCTTTCTCTCTCTCTCTCTCTCTCTGCAACATTCATTTTCTTTGAGTTCCAGATCTTTTCTCTCCTTTCAGCCCTCCCCCACACATTGAGAAAGCATGCAATATGATATCCATTATACATGTGAAATCATGCAAAAGGTATTTCCATATTAGCCCTGTGACAAAAAAATCAAGAAAATAAATATCTCTCCATTCTATTTTCTTCTGTTTAGTCTTCTCTCTCTTTTTATCTTGTCCTCCTCAAAAGTCTGTTTTGCTTTTACCCACTGCCTGATTTAATTTGCCTTCTCTCTTATCATCCTCCTCCCTTTTTCTTAACCCCATCCCCTCTTTTCCTGTTGAATATGATAGATTTCTATATATGTGTATATATAAAATATGTGTGTACACACACACACACACACATCTCCTTTTTGAATCAGTTCAGATGAGAACGAGATTCAAGCATTATTTGCTCCCTCCAATTTTCCTCTTAACTCTAAAAACTCTTCCTTGTGTACTTCTTTTATGTGAAATAATTTTCTCCATTCTTCTTCTCCCTTTCCCCTTTTCCCATTGCATCCCTCTTTTTCACCCTTCTCTTTTTTTAAAAAAAAAATTAGATTCCTTTTAACTGCCTTAAGAATAACAAAGATCTTAGGAATTACAGATATCATCTTCTCATATAGGAATGTAAACAGTTTAACCTTATTAAGTCCCTTATGTTTTAGCTTTCCTGTTTATCTTTCTACGCTCATCTTGAGTTTCTATTTGAAAGTCAATTATTTAGCTTTAGTCTTTTCATCAGAAATGCTTGAAAGTTCTCTATTTCATTAAATATCCTTTTTTTTCTACTGAAGGATTATGCTCATTTTTGCTGAATAGGTTATATTTGGTTGAAATCCTAGTTCCTTTGCCCTTGGGAATGTCCTAATGTAAGCCTTCTGGTCTTTTAAGATGGATAGCTGCTAAATCTGTGTGATAATGACTTCATGATATTTGAATAATTCTTTTTGACTGCTCCAAATATTTTCACTTTGACCTGGAAGCTCTAGAATTTTGCTATAGTTTTTCTGGAAGTTTTCATTTTAGAATTTCTTTCAGGAGGTGATTGCTGGGTTATCTCTTGAAATATGATGTCTAGGCTTTTTTTTCCTTTTTTTTTTTTTGATCATGACTTTTAAGTGATCCAAGAATTCTTAAATTATCTTTCCTTGATCTGTTTTTCGGGTCAGTTGTTTTTCTGATGATGTAGTTAATGTTTTCTTCTATGTTTTCATTCTTTTGATTTTGTTTTATTATTTCTTAATGTCTTGTGGAATTTCATGAGCTTCTTCTTGCCCAATTCTATTTTTTAAGGAATTATTTTTTTCAGTGAATATTTGTATTTCTTTTCTCAGTTAGCCATTTCTACTTTTTAAGGAATTATCTTCTTCAGTGAGGTTCTGTTTGTCTTTTACTATTTGGCCAATTCTGTTTTTAAAGGAGTTATTTTCTTCAACAATTTTTCTTGTAGCACTTTAATTTCCTTCCCCAATTTTTCCTCTATTGCCCTTATTTGATTTTTAATTTTTTTTGCTTTTAAAATAATATCTTTCTTTAGCTGTTTTGGGAAATCTTGTTGGGCTTGTATCCAATCTGCATTTTTTCTTTGATGCTTTTTGCATGTAGAAATTTTCATGTCATTTTTCTTTCCTTCGGAGATTATGTCTTGGGCTTCCCTGTCACCATAGTAGCTTTATATATTTAGGTTCCTTTTTTGTTGTTTGCTTATTTTCCCCAGACTATTTCTTTACTTTGAATTTTGTGTTGAGTTCTGCTCACCTGGGGGAAGGGTGCATAGTGGAGGGCATTCACTGTTCCAAATGTCAGACCTTTTTGCCCTGCTATTTTCACAACTAGTTCTGGTAGTGTGATCAGGGAGAAATGTAGTCACTCCTCTCCTGGTCTGTATTCTGGTCTATATCCAGGAAGGATTCCTGCTGCCTTGTAACTACACAGCTCTAGCATTAGTGTATCTCTGCCCTGGAACTATAAGCTGAAACTGGGTAAAGAGCAATGGTTGCCAGATGACACTCAGTTTTGCACCCAACATTCACACAGTGGTCCCTATAATCTCTTTCTGACCAGTTTCCCAGTCCCCTTACCATCTCAAATTGGTGAGAGCTCCTGGAACTACTGCTGTCATTGCTTCAGTAGTATCCAAGGCCCAGATGGTGTTGTCACTGTGCTGTGCTCTGGGTCATCCCCAATGTCACAGACTTTTCCTTCTAACTTTCTAAGTTGTCTTGGACTGGAAAACCAACCTTTTGTTGGTTATGCTGCTGCAGAATTTGATTCTGTACATTATTTTAAGGTTGTTTTTGAAGGGAAAAGATGAGAGAATTCACTCAGAATGTTCCCTCTACTCCATCATCTTGGCTCTCCTTTAATTATCCATTCTATAATTTTGACAGGAATTGAAATTAAGTTCACTGGCCTGTATATGGTTTGTAGATTCCAGTCTCTTACCTTCTTAGAAAATCAGGCTATTTTCCCTTCTCCAATTGCATGGCACCCATCCCATGCTCCATGAGCTTTCATGTAGCTCTGACAGTAGTTTAGTCATTACATTTGCCCATTCACTCAGTACCTGAAGGTGTAATTTGTCTGGGCCGGGTGACCTGAATCCATCAATGGAAGCTAAGCCCTCTCTCACCATCTTCCTTATCTTTGGTATTAACTTGCTAGTCTTTTTTTTGTTCTGTCCTTTCTAGTACAAAGATTCTTCTCCTTGACAGAGAAGACTGAATCAGAATAAGAGTCTGCCATCATTCATCATTATCCCATCCTCTCTGAACCATGGTTCCATCCCTTCTTTGACCTTCTCTTCCCCAGGACAGCTGAAAAACCTTTTATAATTGTCCTTGGGGAAGCTAGGTGGCACAGTGAGGAGTGCTGGGCCCAGAGTCAGGAAGATCTGAGTTCAAATCCACCCTCAGAAACTAGCTGTGTGACCTTGGGCAAGTCACTTGACTCTATTTGCCTCAGTTTCCTCATCTATAAAAGGTACTGGAGAAGGAAATGGCAAACCACCCCAGTGTCTTTGCCAAGAAAACCCCAAATGGGGTCACGGAGAATCTGACATGATTGAAGTAACTAAACATCATTGTCCTCAACTTTCCTTACCATCCTCAATTCATTGGGAGCTTTAGAACTCCTGTCACTATTCTTATAGGATCATGTTATGCTTTTGTATCAATATTCTCTTCCCTATCCTTGCTTCCATCTTCTGTACATGTTGTTTAAAAAAACAATAACAACTGTAACAACTAAGTTGATACTAGGCCTCAAAGAATCAAAGAAAGAGAAATGGATCCATATGGACAAAAATGGTTATTGTGGCTATTTATGTGTGTGTGTGTGTGTGTGTGTGTGTGTGTGCTAATAAGGAACTATAAACTAAAAGAGTGTCCATCAATTGAGAAATGGCCAAACAAGTTATGGTGTATGAATGGGATGGAATACTATTCTACTATAAGATATGATAGAAACTTGGGAAGACTTGTATGAACTCAGAGTGAATTGAGAGGAATCAAAATAATTTGTATAAAGACAACTAATTTTGCAAAACTTGAGAGTTCTAATCAATAAAATAACTTCATGTTTCCAGAGGCCTGATGACAAAGCACGCTACCTACCTCCCGGCTAAGGCGGGATGAACTCAGGGTACAAAGTAATGCATGCATTTTGAGGGGCATGACCAATATGGGAATTAGTTTTGCTTGATAATGCACATTTATTACAATAGTTTTATTTTTCTTTTCTTTTTTCTAATGAGAAGGAAGAAAACATAGGTCTTCCTGACCCTAGGTCTGTCTCCACTGTTCCATCTATGCTCATTCAAGATACTGTAGAGAGCATTCCTGCATTGGAAGGGAGTTGGACCAAATGGTTTTAGAGACCCTCTCAAGTTCTGTGGGTCTCTGATTCTACCTCCTCTTCCCTGGCCCCTAGGATATGATGAAAATTATCTCTAAGCCTTTATATTTTACTGTCCTGAGACTCTTTTGGTCAGATTTCTGATTATTACCACTCCCCCTTCCTGTTTTCTACTTTTCTCAGAACCAGTGATGCTCACGACCGATGTGACTTTCAGCAATCTACCTCAATGGGCTTCATTTTTCCCACCTTTCGAATGAAGGACTTGAACTAATTGTATTCTGAGGTCCTTTCCAGATCCAAGTCTATGATCCCATGCAGAGAAGATGTGGAATTTGGAGCCAAAAGACTTCAGTTTGGGTCCCAATTTGGGGCAAGTCTTGGCACTGCTGAGCTGAACCTCCATCTCCATCTTGGTTAAGTGAGGGTCGAAGCAGAGGCTCTTTCTCAGCTCTAAACCCCATGACTCTGGAATTCCTGGGACCATGCTGTGATTGATGTGGGTTTATGGGCTCAAGAGATACTCTAAGGGTCTGATTATTTTGGTCTGGCCCTGCCCAACTACTCATTTTAGAAAGGTCAAGAGTCACCCTGGCATGTTGTCTCAGCAACGGATCAATGAACAAATAATCGATGATGGGTGTTTTTGTCCAGTCTCGACTCTCTGCCCCTCCTTAGGCCACAGGACATTTTATAGATGAGCTGCCAAGTTCTCTGAATGCTCGTGCAATCTCTGCTGCAGACCCCTGCTGGACAATTTCAAATCTCTCAGCAACTCTGATTCCTCAGGAGCCACTAATGGATATGGGGAACAAGCATGGATTGGATGCCATCCACTTAAGAGGCAGAAATAGAATGTTTGAAAGGCAGAAGGGAGCAATCATTAACCTTGCAGATGACATTTGCCTCTTGGGAGGATGGGAAACAATGACTTTAAACGCATCCTTGTCATCCCCTTGGCAGCAGATTTGGGCAAATGCCTGATGCTGGTCAAAGCTATGGCTTCATGAATTGTAACTTAAAAGGCCACCATTTCCAAAGGGACAATTATTAAATGGTACAGCTGAAGCTGAGGATAGGGATGAGGAGTTATTGGCAGACCAGAGGAAGGAAATGTTCATGCACAAAAAAAGGGGGAGAAGGTAGACAAGTCGACCTAGCTCCCTATCCAAGTAAAGCTGAAGAGACAGTGTAGGTAAGCAACGTCACTGGACAGAGAAAGTGAATGTGGTTAGTGAGGCACTTGACTCCTAGACTTAGAAAAGAGGTCTTTAACCTGAAATTCAAGGCCCTGCACAATCTGATCCCTTTCTACCCTTCCAATCTTATCTCCCACAAATCCCCCACTCCAGACAGACACACGTAATTGTGTCCTCTAAAGACAAGTTGGGCTTTCCTGCTTCTGGATATTTGTTCCCTTTTGTCTTTTCTTCTTGGATACTACTCCCTTCCCTGTCACCATTTTCCTAAAATCTCTGAGACTCAACTCAAGTACCACCCCCTAAAGGAAGCCTTCCCTGACCACTCAGTTCAAGTCAGTCTGCAATCTGTAGGTGATAATCCTGCAGTGTTAGCAGATGCAGTATAATTATTCCTGCTTTACAGAGGTGGAAATTGTCTTGAGGAGACCACATGGACTCATTTACAAATAGTATTCTTCATCTGCAAAATGAGGGGTTAGAACCTGAAAATCTCTAAGGCCTTTTTTAGCTCTGAGACACTGAGATCTTCTATCGCAGGAAGAAATGTGAAATTTGGACCCAGCATTTAGAAAAGAAAGGCTGGAAAAGAACTGGTTTATAAGGGATTTCAGGTCTGGCATGAGAGAGGGTTTGGCTTCTGTAGTACACTGGGAGCCAAGTCTTTTAATGCTAGTAAAAAAAATGGGGAAATATTCACTAACCCAAGAGACCAGGGAAGCAGAAGGATAGACATACAGCAAAGAGCCTCAAGCCTGAGACTGTGACCTGATTACTTTGTTTCCTGAATGGGATCTGCTAAATGTTGCCCAGAAGATACATGAGGGATGGCTATGATGAGGTTCTCATAGCAAAGAGGCAGAAATGGAAAAAGAGATAGCACTAATACTAATTGAATTATAGCAACTCACATTTATGAAGCAGTGAATATTATTTCATAGCCTCATGACAGTACTGGGAGGTAGATGCCATTACTGGCTACATTTTGTAAATTGGCAAACTGAGGGCTGGATGGGGGTGCTTAGAAAAAATGAGAGTAGTTTGGGGACAGCCCCAAAAGAGGGAGATGGTATTCTAGCTTTAACACATATCAGCCACGGGACTAGAGAAAGTCACTTAGAGTCTCCCTGTCCTCACTTTCCTAACCTATAAAAAGAAAATCATCATGCTTGTAAGATTATTAGGAGAAAAATGCTCTGTAAATCTTCAATTGCTCTAACAAGTTAATATTATCCTTTGTGGTGTTCTGATAGGGATCCCAGAATTCTCGCATACAAGTACAGTTGTAGAGGATCTTCGCAGTCATTTGGTCCAAATTCTTTATTTTATAAGGAGGGTTGTGAAATGGTTTTTGTTTGATGCCCAAAGGGATGAAATGGTTTGCACAAAGTCACGCAGCTATTTACTGGAAAAGCCAGAATTATACTAGGGACTTATAAACGTGACCCTGACCTGGGAGGGATTACTTCATTTACTTAGCAAAGATATTCACAAAGACTCTGAACTATTACCAGGGCTGTTTACTGTTGTGGACCATTAGGCTTCAAATTGGCCTGAACTGGTTGACTTCAACACATAGGATTCAGGACTGGTAGGAACTTTAGAGATCATATAGTCCAAAGGGTTCTTAACTTTTTTGTGGCATGGACTGACCCCTTGGGTAGGCTCCTTCTGAGGATAATGATGTGGACCCCTTCTTAGGATAATGATGTTTTTGTGTAAATGAAAGAAATGCATAATTTTGATTAAGTGATAGTAAAAATGATGATATAACTTTTCCCCCATCCACGTTCACAGAACACTTTTAATTTATCCATGGACTTGTCCATGGATACCAGTTTAAGAACCTCTGACCCGATCCAGTCCCTTTCTTTCAGAGAAGCAGACTGAAGACCTGAGAGGCCAACTTGCCTCAAACATATAGCCAGTAGGTAAAATGGCAAACCACTCTAGTATCTTTGCCAAGAAAACCCCAAATGGGGTCACAAAGAGTCAAACATGACAAAATGACTGAACAACAAGTAGAGTTAGAATCTGAACCCAGAATACTTGAACTCCAAATCTAGAGCATTATGTCACCAAGCTGAATCAATTAAACACATATTTATTGCCTACTGTGTGCCCAGCCCTGTGTTGTGGGTGTTTTCTCTTCCCTTTGAGTGGCATGTATATGGTGAGCATTTTGGTGCCTGTGTCATGGTATTGCAAGATGATAAATTTAGAGTTGAAAGGGCTTTGGAAGCTATCAATTACCAGCCTTTTATTTTACAGACAAGGAAACTGAGGCTGACAGAGGCAAGGTTTGAACCCAGATCTCCTGACCCTAAAGTCAGAGCTCTTTCTACTCTCCTAGGATTCTGTATCATTCCTCATGTGGTTATAGAGTCCACACACACAGTACAGATCTGTGTAGGAAGCACGTAACGATCACACATCTGTTCTGCTTACATCGTCCCTGCAGAGCGTGCCCTCTATTCCCATCCCTGGTGTGTGGAAGCCACTTTATAAGTACAAAGTACTGTGTGAGCTCACGTGAACCAAAGACTATGTATAGCTCTTTAAAAAGTTAATTCTCTACACTTCTCACCTATAAGTAAGAGGAAGAGAAAAAGAGGGTCTTAGAGTCAAGAGGGTAGAGGAACAGAGACATTGGGACAGTAAAATAGCAAGACAAAATGATAACTGAGAAAAAGCATTACCAATGACAAAGCCTCGAGTCAGTCAGATTGGCGATTCTGATCTATTGTCCAATGTCAAATATACGGTAGAAAGGAAGCCTTGGAGACTTTTTGAAACTCTTCTTGCCCAGGATGCTCGTTCTGCATCATTTAATAAACATTTCTTAATTATCTGATACAAGCAATAAACTATGCTGGGCACTGGGGGAGGGTGGAAAGGAAGAAAAAAAAAGAAAACTTTTCCTCTATCCTCCCTCAAACCCAATTCATCTCCCAATCAGTGAATAGACTTGATGAAGTTTAAAATGTGTATACAAGATGGTCTGCACCCTGTGATCTCTTTATCAGAGGAGCTCTTAACCTTCTTTGTGTCATGGAACTCCTGTGGTAGTTTGGTAAAGCATATGGACCCCTTGTCAGAATAAGATTTTTAAATGTATAAAATAATTATATTGAAATATAATTACACATACATAAAACCTTACATATAGATATAAAACTTTTTATTTATGTGTATATATATATATATATATATGTATACACACATGCAAGTTAAGAGGAACAAAGACATAGGACAGTGAAACATCAAGATAAAATTATAAATGAGAAAACAATATATATATATATATATATATATATATATATATATATATATATATATATATATAGTTGGTTGATATCTATCTATATATAACAGATATATACATATATAACTATTCCTGTAACTATGTGTGTGCGTATATGCATGTAAGTATGTATCTAGAAAGTGTGTTTAGGGACCTCAGGTTAAGAACCTGTCATAACAAATTCCTCACTATGAAGTGTCAGTTTCTTTGGATCAAGAAAGAAACCAATGTGATTGACTGAGAACATCAGTCATACCCATTGGGCCAATGCATAAACTAGTAGTTATTCCATCTAGGAACTGAGTCCAAACCAGTGGTGGAAGATTTCAATTCTGGAGTAGAGGTTTAAGCTTGAGCAAAGGCCCAGAGACAATTACTTTGGGAAAAAGAGAAAACTTCTTTCCTCTCTCCCTTCTTTCTTTTTCTTTCTTTCTCTTTCTTTCTTTTGCTCTTTCTTGTTTTCTCATTTTCTTTCTCTTGCTCTCTTTCTCTCTTCTTCTTTCCCTCCACAAAGGATGAAAAAGGACTTCTAGTAACTAGGAGCTCTGAGTGTTGGCCACATTTGCTCCTTAAATCTGAGCCTATTCTCCTCACAAAATTTCCATTGTTCCTGAGATTTGTACCAACTGTTTTTTATTATGCTACTTCAGTAAATATTGAGGCTGCTGGCTGATAAACAATGGAAGGAACACTGATGGAGTCCTGAGAATGATGATGCTAGAAAATCTGGGTTACTTTCAGTTACTCCTAGAACCCTAAGGGAAGTATTCAGTACCACTCAGGGGAACCAGCCCACCAATGCAAATGGGAGGAGCAGCAAATAGGGTGCTACACAAAGATGAATTATGGAGACAGTGTAGTATTGTGAAAAGCATGCTGACTTTGAAGTCAGAGCACATAAGTTTGAGTTTTAATTCTTTCTGCTATCTGTGTGCTCTTGGGTAAGTCATTTTATATCTCTTGGCCTCAGTTTTCTCCTCTGTAAAATGATGTTAGATTTGAACTTTTGGCCCTAAATACAATGAAACTCTAAGTAAGACAGCCCCCATGCACAAGAAATTCACAATCTTTATTGAAGGTGCAGGAAATAGGGAATGAGACATGTATAGAAAGCAGTTTGCTATTCAAATGTACAGAAATCCAAGCAAACTGCTTTGAGAGTTCCCAGGATTTAAAGATCATTTCTAGCTGGGTAGATGAGGGAGATCTGATCATGAAAGATAGGGCACCTCTGGGTGGTCATCTTAAAACAACTGCAGAGGTGGGGGTAGGGCATTTTAGGGATGGGTAGGAAATACAGACTACCCAAAGAAGCTGTGATTTTATCAGTCTGGCTACTTCCTAAAATAAATTCTAGTGGATTGCTTGAGGCACAGAGAAATAAGTGACTTGCCCAGGATCACAGAGCCAATGGCAGAAGATAAATTTGAACTTCACCTGAATCTTTCTTCTTGACTCCATGCTCAACATTGTGGCCATTATGTGAGTCTGCCTTTGTGGATCAAATACAATGAAGGCACAAAGGTTCAGTTTGGCAAGGTCACAGAAGGGTACCATCAGAGATGCTGGTAAATCTGAGAAGGTAAATCAGAATAATTTTGTCATTTGAACGGATGAATAAATGAATGAAAAACACCGTAAAGAACTCTATGCAAGAGACTGGAGATACAAATGGAAAACTGACCAGTCATCAAGGGGCTTTCATTGTAGTAGGAGGAGACAGCACCGGAAAGGTAGTGGTGATTAGGGAAGGGAGCTTGGGTTGGGGAAGACCTAGGGAGAGTAAATGGAGCCAATAAGGGAGTCAATTGATTTGCACTTTCCAGAAGCAGTGGGAGCCCTGACCTGATTACTGTTCTCAGACCAGGAGGTCAAAATGTGGATTATGCTGCTATCAGTAGAGTGGTCAATATAGAGAAGGTTAGAGTATGTGAAACATGGCCTGGAGCCAGCTAGGGACCCATAGCAGGCCATATGTTTGCTCTGACTAGCATGGCCCCAGGACAGTGGTTCCAAAGCTGAGATCTTTCCTTCATGAGTCACAGAATTAGTTGACTTCAAAGATCTCAAAATGATCTTAGGACACACTGTCAGAGCTGCAGGGGCCCTTAGAACACAGGTTGTTAGAGCTAGAAGGGACTTTATTACATAGAAGGTCAGAGCCAGAAGGAACCTCAGTACATAGAAAGCCAGAGGGTGGAAAAAACCCCCAGCTTTTGAACAAAGAGAGCTTAGAACCCAGAATATTAGAGATGAAAGGGATCTTTTACCAACAGAATGTACTATAGAATTTGAATCCTGGAAAGGCCCTTGTGTGAAGGCCAAATCTGTCCCACTGCCTGTTTTTGTATTGGATCTCTGCTTAAGAATGTTTTTTTTACATTTTAAAATACAATAAAACTTCATTTAAAAATCTATAAACTATGCTTAGCTCCTGAGAGCATAAAAATATGTGGCTACTGAAGATATCATTTCTTGAACCCTCATCTAGTTCAGCTCCCCTCCCCCACTTAACAGATGGGGAGACTGAGGCTTAAAGACATGGAGTGACTTGCTTGGATTTAAGCAGTATTAAATATCGGCAAAAGAAGCCAGGTCCTCTGGCTCCAGGTCTAGCCCTTTTCTAATCCACCATTCTGTGTCATCTGTCTGATATCTCCTTAATGAAGCAATTCTCTGAACCCTAGATAAAGTGAAAGGATTTTTGCATCATTTCTTTGCCACAAGGAGAAAGCCAGCAGCAGAGGTCAGCTAGATGTCCTTTCTGCTGAGGAAATCTCATTTAACCTTCAGGGCTGGAGAGGGAAAGCCGGGATTCTGTTTGCTTTTCTTTCCTGGCCCTAACCCCAGTATCTACTTTCCCTAGAAATAGACTCTCCCATTGTGCTCTGTGCCCCATTAGAGTTCAGCACTGTGGTTACAGGGGTAAATGCACCAGGGAGCTAAGGCATTGGGCCTAAGATGCATTCCTATACTCCCCTTCCTTGCCTGGTTCTTTGCCTGCATGCTTATTTTTTCCTTTGAAAACAAATCCAGTCAGGAAGAATTCTATGAGACTCACACCTCCAGTGGATAAGTTCCAGCCCTGCTGTTCTCATTTGGATTCATGATCACAGCTGACACCCCTAGGCTTTTTGGATTGGAGACTTTCAGAATGAGGGAAAGGCACATGGATACATAGACTTTAGAACTGGATAAGAATCTTCCATATAGAAAGCAGAGTATCATAGCTGGGAGGACCTTAGTGTTGTTGATTTAGTCAAAATTCCTCAAAAAGTCTGCTATGACATGAGTGTGGGCACTCCCTCTAATAGCCCAGCAATCAACTGACAAGGATTGATTAAGCACCTACTATGTACTAGGCAGTGGGGACAAAAAGACAAAAGAAACAGTTCATGTCCTGGAATTTAGATTCTAATAGAGAGCATGCACATATATAAATATATACACAAAAATACATATGTGGTCCCTCCTCTGGGCTACTATTTCCCCAAATTATGTTTGTACTCATGAATTAAGTCCCCCCAAAGGACTATAGCCTCAGATTCTAAGGGAAAACCTGTGGGCCTTACTACTAACACAGGGTTGTTGTCATTTGTCCTTTGCTCTCAAAGAAGACCATGACATCATGGAGGTGATGACATGATATGCAAGTGAATTGGATTTAAGTGAGGGAGAGCTGTGCAAAGTCACCAACCTCACTTTCACCTCTGGAGCCATCTGGGTACATCGGTGAGATGTACTTCAGGACTACCAGAGATGGCCCCCACTAAGACTATATATAGCTTATGAGCCCCCTACCATGGTGCTTGTCATTAACAATGAGACAGTAGGTGCAATTAGCTCTTAGCAAGGGTGTTTACTAAGATGACCTAATAAAATCAGTATCTACAAGACAATCCCTGTCCTCACCCTAGAATCCTAGGTCACACTCTCTCAGGAAAACACACAGCATCTATGAGAAGCAAGGGCTCAAACTAAGAGAAGAACAGTAATGAGATGTACAAGAGAGTATACATGTACAGCCTGGAAATGCTTTCTCTCTTTGCCAAGTTCCCATGTAGATTCCATTATGTGCTGTGTTTTTTTTTCTTGCTGGGCAGGTTGCTGAGCTGAGTCCTCAGGTCTATTCTTCTCCATGGCTCTTTTCTCTGCTTCCAGGGGTCTCATTTCTCTAAGTTGTTCCTCCCTTAAGTTAGTGCTTTTCTATCTTTCTGGAGAATGCCTTTATTCCTTCAGTTTGTACCTTAAACTCTTCTCCAGTGAAGAGATCTTGCATTGCCTTGAAGGCTGTCTTCCTCTAGGTAACTAGCTTCTAGATGCCATATCCCAAATCTGGGAAGAGACAGAAATCCTATTCTCTTTCTCTTTATCTTCCACAAAGGGTTCCCAAGCCTTCATTTTCTATAAAACTTAACTATTTCAGGTCCAAGAGATGTGACTAATTTGTTACTTAGTCTATTGTGGCATTCCTTTCTAATTCCCTTGAGATTTCATTGTCTCTCATAAAGACATGACTGTAATTTTACAGTTAGTTTAAGACCTTGTTGTCATATTAAAACCTCATTATCTGTGACAAAATCCTTTCACTGCTTCAACTGACTTGGGGAAGGATAATTGCATTTTCCCCCCACCCTTTCTTACTCATAAATACAAGATAGTTTCACAGGGAAAAGAAATAGCAATTGGAGAGATCTAGAAAAGCCTCATGTAGAAGATGACCCTGAGTCAAGCTTTGAAGGTAATTCTAATAGAAGGGATGCTAAGAAGTGAATCTGAGGGAGGATTACATTTCATGTATGAGGAATAGCCAGTGTAAAGGATGGAAGGTGTGAGGAAGAGCTAGAAGAACAGACAATCTAGGTCATGGAGTACGTGAAAGGGAGTAATGTAGAACAATTCTGGAAAGGTTGGCTGGAGCCAGGCTAAAGAGGAGAATGTATTTGATGCTAGAAGCAATAATGAGCCACTGTAGTTTATTGAGCAGAGGAGTGACATGGGCAGACCTGTACTTTAGAAAAATCACTTTGGCATCTCTATGAAGGATGGACTGGAGTAGGGGGGAAATGTGAGTTACAGAGCAGTTAGCATGCTATTGTAATAATTTAGGTAATAAAGTAAGATTGGAATAGAACTTTCAGGCTACTCCAAATACCATAGAGGCATTATGGTATGGGAGAAAGAGTGCCGGGTATAGAATCAGATGACCTGGATTTGAATCCTAGTTTGTGCCCCTTTATGACTTGGGCAAGTAAGCTCACCTCAGTGGTCCTCACTCTTCTCATCTGTAAAATCAGATAGCTGGAATAAATGACTTCAAGGTCCTTTCCACCTCCCTGTGAATTTTTGGCCTATGAAACCATTAATGATTGTAGCAACGATAGTAATTGTTACAGTTATAAATGGTTTAATAGGATTCTGTGAACGTTTATGGATAAATTCCCTTTTCCTATTACTCCTGGATTTAAGAAAATGTCACAACAACCTTCATCTCTGTCACTGCCCTTCAGAAATTTCAAAACAACGATCAGGTCCCCAGTAAGTCTCCTCTCTTCTCCACACCCTTTCCTCAGCTCCTACAACCACTACTGCAGTGGCAGCCTTTGGTTCTTCCACAGTCTCATCATCCTCTACCTTAAGAACCAAGGCTAGGCCTAGCCTGTAAATCATCCCACATGCTATTTTTCCTTTCATTCTGGAGACCTGTGGGCAGCCCAGATTGCTGGAGGTTCTGCTAGAGCTAATATGTTCCAGGAATCCAGGCTTGGTCCCTGAGAAATTCCTTTGGAAAGGAGCTGGGCAGAATCCCCCAGACTCTACAGATAATACACTAATTGTCATGTCTGCCACAGAATACGTTAGAAACTTCAGGGTCATTAGTAAAGCTCCTTATGCTGTCACAGCGAGAGGAAAGGGACTCGCAGACATATCATTGCTCATCTAAATTTTTAATAATGTAGCGAACTTCAGACCATTTTGGGTAATCAAAGCCAAATTAGCTTGATACTTGAAGCCACGATCTAACAAGAGGAGCAATAGTTGTAATAATTCTTTAATGAAAGTTTTATAGGTGATGAGTTTCTGGCTCATGTTAAGGGCCCTGAGTTAGAAAGTCGTAGTTTTGGTAGAACACTTGGGACATTGACCTCTTCTCCCTGGAGACCTGAATCTGCAAAATCTGGCCAATTAAACCAGCCCAGAACAGAAACCCAAACCCCCTGTAGTTATAAAATGAAGGATGATTCCTGGGCTCAGGGGAAAAGCCTAAGTCTCTTCTCTGAAGGATTCTCAGATTGTCTCGTCTGCACCCTTCCAAATCTTGCCATCCAACCCAACTTCTTGATGTCTTCTCAGGCCACTCTATCCCACAGTGATCTCTCTACTTTCTGACCTCCTAAAGTACTGGTTGTTGGTACCATTCATTTGACATTTAATTAGTAATACCGCACCTTTGGAATCTCTCATTTATGGCTGTTTCCTATTATTATTGAATTTTTTATGTATTCATGCCCTGATTATCCAACCAGATTGTAAAATCCTTAGGATCAGGAATTAGTCTTTGTGTCTCCCAATAGTGCCCAGCAGGTATTCAGTAAATATTTATTGATTTGATTTGTTTAATAGGCTATAGCTGTTTTGCTACCTGGGTTGAGAAGGTCCCTTCCTACAATAATTAGGGTAGCCTGACCTTGAAAGGCAAGCTAATTACAATTTTGCTTGAGGCACTTATTGTGGTCGAGTAGTTTCAGCTCTTTATGTATGACTCTTCATGACCCCATTTGGGGCTTTCTTGGCAAAGACAGTGGAGTGGTTTTCCATTTCCTTCTTCTGCTCATTTTACAGATGAGGAAACTGAGGCAGAGTTAAGTGACTTGCCCAGGGTCACACAGGCTAGTAGGTGTCTGAGGTCAGATTTGAACTCAGGTCCCCCTGACTCTAGATCTGGTGCACTTTCCCACCTAACTGCCCTTTTGAGGAACTTGATGTAGGATAATGGGGAGAATCCTGGAACTGGAGTTAGACTTCCTGACTTGGAGTCCCAAATTTAATACTTACTGATCACAAGCCACAAAATAACAGCATCTTAAAGTTGGAAGGGGTCTCAGAGTTCATCTCATCCAATCTCCCATCCTATGGAGAATGAAATGAGCTAATGCATGTGAAATGCTTTTGGTCTCAGGTATCCTTATCCCTCCTATAGTATCTCATACAGGTGTTCAGCCTGCTGTTGCTTTATCTTCTCCAGGGATACACAACTTGGTATCTCATAAGCCCATTTCATTTTTAAGCAGCACTCGGTGTTATATTGAGTTGAAGTCTACCTCTTGAAATTTCATCCAGGGCTACTGGATGGCCGTCATTCTATTTTTCCTCCACAAAGTGTTAACTCCCTCTGTTCCCTTTCAGTTATTCAACTAATGCTCATAGAATATATTCTGAAATTCAGTCATGATTGTGTGCCTCTGTGTAAGTCACTTAACACCCTTGGACCTCAGTTTCCTCCCTTGTAAAGTGTCTCCTTACAGGAAGTGAGCTGTGAGTATACTTCCCTCTCATTGTTGATATCATGTGATCCACATCCCTGGCTCCAATAGTCATCTCTATCCCCATTCCAGATCTCTCCCAGGCCTTCAGTCTCTTGCTAACTGGCTGTTGGATATTTTTGCCCAGATAACCCTCCAGAATTTCAAATTTATTGTCTAAAACTGAACTCATTGCCTTTCTGCCTGAATATGTCCCTGAGATTCTTAATCTCTGGTAGTGAAACCACCATCTTCCTTGTCTCCCAAGCTCATAACTATGGTATCATGGCTGGTTTTCCCACCCCTTTATCTCCCAATCAGCTGCCAAGAGCTGTTGCTTCTACTGCTAAAAAATTTTTTGGATCTAGCCCTTCATCTCTATTTCCATTCTAAATCATCCTAGTTCAAGGTTTCACCTCTTCTTAACAAAAGACTTGTAGAATTCTAACTAACTAACTGACTAGTCTTCCTGCCCTATCTGCTCCTGTTCCAATCCATCTTCTATACCACTGTCCAAGTATTCTTCCTAATGTTTCACCAGTTGTGCGATCATTCTTCTACCCAAAAAGCCTTCAGTGGCTCCCCATTACCTATCAAATCTGTGGGTTTAAGCTCCTGACCCTCACATCCAAGGCCTTCTACAGTCTAGCTCCAACCTACCTCTTCAGTCTTATCTCCTATTATTCCCTTTCCTATACTCTGTGCTCCAGTCCAAATAGAATATTCTCTGTTCCCCTTTCTCATCCTGCCCTCTCCCATCTCCATTCCTTTGCTTTCACTGTTCTCCATGTTTGGAATAGATTTTCCTCCTTTTTCTTCTGTTGAAAGACTTCACTTTGCAGCCTAACTCATATGTTGCTTCCTCTTTGAAGCTTTTCTTAATTTCATGCCAGTGAAAGTGCTCCCTCTCACCTCAGATTTCTTTTAGTGCTTCATCTGAACCCCCTTTGCCTCCATCGTGGCCTACCATATTGTATCAGACATATTTGTGGTTCACGTCCTTTATTGAATCAAGACTCCTTGAGGGTATTGACTGCCATTTTGGTTCTTCCTATCCCCATGGTAATTTGTACATTGGTCCAAATATATGATCTCACTACCATATGAGTCCCCTATGTGGTAACTCCCCACATCTATAGATGGCCAGTCACTGTAACTCACAGCCTTAAAGAGCTGTCTGAGGGTGAAGTGACTTGCCTGTGTAGATCAAAGCTGGTGTAGATCAAAGACAGGTCTTGAACCAAGGCCTTTCTGACTCTAAGATCAGCTCTCTCTCCATTCTGCCATAGATATTGTTTGAATTTGTTGAGTGAATTATCGGACTATATAAAAACTAACCCTCATATTGTACCTACAAGATGCCAACATATCAAATCACTTCAATCACATTGATATTAGCAAACACCCAATTGGTATAGAGGATTTTTCTTATCTCCTACCAAAAATGTACCAGAACAGAGACCCTAGAAGAATCAGATTGTCACAGTGAAAGAGAAAGGCAACATCGTACCAGGGAGGCAGTAGGGTGCAATGAAAAGGGTTCTGCATTTGGAGACAGGAGACCTTGGTCCAAATCCATGCCCTTCTCCTTGCTTCCTATGTGACCTTGGGTAAGTCACTTAGCCTCTTGGGTCTCAGTTTTTTCAATTGTAAAATGAAAAGGGGTTGGACTAAATGACCTCTCAGGTCTCTTCCAGCTTTCAATTTTGAATCTGTGAGTCTATTAATAGTGTCATCTGCCTTTTTTTTTTGTTTTTCAAATGAGAAAGTGTTAATGAGAATAGACAGAAAGAATCAACTGAACTTGGTCCACATGTGCAGGCAGTGTTCTACCAAGATGTGAGCAGCACAAGCACAGGGAACATAAATCCTGAAGGCACCACATCTGTTGCCCTGCCTTGAGAAAAGCCCTGCTTTGACACGCAGATGTAACCACAGAAAACTTGAAGAAAGAGATAGACTGATATGCAAAATTGTGACCCACCAGATAGAAGACATTGTGACCATAGAAGGCATTCTCATTGGGTAGTTGTCAAAATTTCATCAAAGCCTTAGTGTCACCATAGGTCAATCCTGGAAAGGGGAGATGAAACCAAAGAATCGATTCCAATAGTTGGTTTTGGGCGGTATTATATTCTACCCAGTTTTTGAGTGATTTAAAAATTTGGCTAGCCCTTGCAGTCTTGGGACCTAGGAAATAAGGGCTTTAATCCCAGTAACTCAAAGTGTGTCATTGGGCAAGTAAATCTTATATAGGCCCCAGTTCCCCTTTCTGTACAAGATACGTGTATGGGGCAGTGGTAGGGATGGGGGTAGGGTAGTATAGATCAGGGTTTCTTAACCTTTTTCTGTGTCATGGACCTTTCTGGCGTTCTGGTGAAGCCTATGGATGGATCCCTTCTCAGAATAAAGTTTGTTGCCCATGATCATAGCTGAAAGAAATATTAAATTCAGTTGGAAGTTAGTGAAAATAAAAATATAACTTTCCCCCCATTCTCATTTGTGAATCCCCTGAAGCCTATCCACAGTCCTCAAGGAGTTCATGGATTTCAGGTTAAGAATCTCTGGTTTAGATGATTTCAAAGCTTTCTTCTAGGTTTGATATTCTCCATTCTCAATAAATACAACAAAACTTTATTCTATATTCTAAGGTACCTTACAATTCTAATATTTTAGAGTTAACATTCAAGATTCCTTCTGCCTCTTAGGTTCTGTATCCTAAAGTCTCCCTATATCTCATATTCTATTTTGTCCAGCACTGCTCCAAACTCTCACTAGATCTAAACTCCCAATAATTCTGTGATCATATGTCAGTTGAGGTTATATTTCACAGCAACTTTTCTTTACCCTGATTGAAAAAGTTCAACATCTGAGGTCCTGGGAAGTTAGGCTTGATTTGAGCAGCTGGAAAAATCTTTCTATTCACCTCATTCAAACAGGAAAGTGTTAATGAGAAAAGATGAGGAGAGGCAACTGGACTTGGGCCGCCTGCTCCCATGGCAGCCAACAATCCTCTTTGAGAAGCATCATGAATGTAAATTTTGAAGGAGACGCCAAGGTCCACATCTGGGGGCCTGTCTTGGGAAAGTCCACGCTGAGATTTATGGTAGAAGACTGTAACGGGTTATGCAATCTCTCAAAGATCATTTCACTCACCACAAACTTTCAGGACACATTCAGCCACAAGATGAAGTATCGTTTGATGATGGCGTTGAAACTGAATGTCTCAATACTGCCCATTTGGATTTGAACAGGGCTGCATTCTCAGCCCCAGTCTCCTCTATAGCCCAAGCTATAAACTGGGCCATTAATTTAACCACAGAAAAATGTCAAGATTTCAGACTCGGCTAGATTAGGAACAAATTTTTCATTAGACAAGCTGTTCTCTTCTCAGAGGATCCCAGTGCCTCATTATGCACCAGGTGGTGTATATATATGGGGTGGGTTTTTTTTTTAATTCAAAGAAGAAAAAAAGACTTGCTCTGTCAACATAAAATCAAAATACAGGGAGAGAAATGAAAAATCAAATTATTTGTTCAGAATTTTGGGGGAGCCAAAGTAAAATTTTCCCTTTTGTTTGAATTTGGGGGTACTAGGTAAATTCAATTGATATTTGTCATTGGGTAGGAAAAAAATGTCCTAATGATGAGCTGTACTTTTTTCTTGACATTCAGCTATTTGGTATTTGATCATTGTCCATAGAATTGAAGCCAGATCCTCCCTCTTTGGCTGTGATACCTGGCAGAGAAGACCACATTCTCCCAATACAGAGCTTCTAAAGAGCAAGCTTGCAAAAGGAGATGGTTATTCCACATTCTTTCCAATCTGACTATTTGGTAAAAAGGAGTTGACTGAGTAAAAGATCATCGATACAAGGGGTTTGCATGCTGCCACTATAACTAGAATGTGAGCTTGGTAAGAACAGTTACCATGGTTTTGTCTTTCTTTGTATTCTCATTGCTTAGCACAGGGCCTGGGGCCCAAAATAAGAACTTCATAAATGCTTTTTGACTAACGAACTGACCTTATACAGCCAGTCTGCAAGAAGGATCCTGTCAGGTTTTCTTAACTGCCTTCAAGAGCTGGTTTTAAAAACTGTAAGCTTTTAGAATCCAGTTTCTTGGAATTACAAGCTGCTCCCCACTCCAATCCCCCTGCCCAACCTCCATGGTTAGGATATTTAGAGGTAACTCTGTGAATCGATAGAATGGTAAGAATATTGAATTCTAATCCTGACTCTATTTCTCTCTGTCTAGTTGTACATCTTTAAACATGTAGCTTCTCCTCTCTGGGCCTCTACTTCCAAATATTTACAGTGAAGAAATTGGCCTGGATTGGGGTTTCCAGTCTTTTCCAGTCCCTGTACCTCTCATCTGTCAGTAAACTTTATATTTCTTTTTAGTATAGAAGGACATAAATGATAGAGTTTACCATGCATATGAAAAAATAAATCAATTTTGATGGAATAAGAATTATTTACCAAATATTCCCCATGTCCCCTAGACAAGCTTCTCATATGTTGAGGCTGTGAAGACCCCAGGTTAGTAACTCTGTGGACTAGATGGTCTCAAAGATTCCTTCTGACAAACTTTCTACATTTCAAGGTCTCTTTTGGCTCTGACATTACATGTTCCAAAGTCTTCTCTTAGAAAGAAAAGAAGGAAAGAAGGCAATGAAAAATAGCATGCTTTGGTCTATATTCAGATACTATCAATTCTCCAGAGGCAGATAGCATTTCTCATCATTAGTCCTTTGGGATTGCCTTGGATCATTGTATTACTGAGAAGAGCTAAGTCCTTCCCAGTGGTTTATCATAGGATGTTGCTGTTACTGTGTTCAATGTTCTCCTGGTTCTGCTCTTTTCACTTTCATTAGTTTGTTTAAGTCTTTCCAGGTTTTCCTGAAATCATCCTGCTTATTTTTTATAGCACAATAATATTCCATATACCACAATTTGTTCAATCATTCCTCAATTGACCAGTATTACTGAAATTTCTGATTCTTTTATTTAGTGTATTTTTAAAATAAGAATTTTAAAAGGGTGGCAGGCAGAAGAATGGGATAGAGAATCATTTGAGAAGATTGCCCTGCTTCAATTAGGGCTCAGTTTAGATTAGATCACATAAATTTGTAGTAAATCTGGTCAACTGGTTAAATGGAAATGCTGATCACTGGGGGCTAACAGGGCAGAGAAACACTCTGGAATGTAGTTTCAAGCCATTGACATCAGAGACAGCTGTCTCACAGTTTTATGATTTCCTCCAGTTCCATTTCGTATCACATGAATAGGGAAGAAGGAATATATTGGGAGCAGTCCAGATTTGGACTTTGGTGTGATGTGATTGCTGGTAGAGAAAAGGAACCAAGTATTTGAGAGGAAGGGATAGTTCCAAGTTGAACTGGTCATCCTTTCCTCCCACTATGGGATATCCCCATAGTGAGGAGAAGTATCACATTTGTCCTAAAACAGTGCCAGGTTCCTATGGGCCACAACTGAGGAGAGGCTGGATCTTGGCAACACCCCAATTCCACCCCCCCCATTAATGAAATACACAGAGTTCATCCTCTTCTATGAAATTCTCCTGGGGTAAGGGGGCTGCCATATGTGGGGAAGGCCACAACCCCTTTTCACTCCCTGATTCCTTCCTGTGGGGCAGGACTACATTTTTCCTAGACCAGAAACAATTAAGAATGCTACAGAATGTCTTCACAGTGTTCTTTTTTTTCTTATTTCATTATGTATGTACAATTACACAAAATAGTCCCTAGTATTAGTCACTTTAAGCAGAAGTCCAGCTGCTTCAATTAAGGGTTCATTTTGATTTCTTTTGCCAAGACCCCATCTTATAATATAATTTTCACACTGGAATGTTGCAATTCTGGTTTTCATAATCTTGGCCCAGGAAAACCCCTGGACAGGAGGATATTAATGTCTGAAGGCTTTTTGCTAAGAATTACAAATGGGAATATCAGTTCCCAAGATTCATCTTTATGACTTTGGAGAAAATTCATTCTTAAAAAAAAAAAAAAAGATAGATTTCTCCAGAGATAAAATTGACTTTCTCTGGTGGCAGAGAAAGAACACTGAAATCACAATTTAGATTCCTAGATTCTAGGTCTAACTCTACCACTAGCTAGATGGGACTTTGGATGAGTCATTTTCCCTCTTTGGGTCTCAGTTTCCTTCTCTGTTACTGGAGTGGTATGGACCCGATGATCTCTGACATTCTATATTTTATTTTCTAAAGTCTCTTCCAATTTTGACATTTTAGAGGTTAAGGTCCATCCCAACTTTGACATTCTATGTTCTAAGGCACCTTCCAGCTCTGACATTCTATCTATCAGAAATACAATCTCCAGCTATGTACAGACAAGATTAGTTTTGGGAGCTGTCCTACTAATCATACTTCTTTGGGTGCTTTTATCTCCCCTACCTTTAACCCCAGATTTTCCTAGAAATCAGAATTTTGTGCTTGTCTAGGTCTCTGCAAATGTGAGGGAAAGGGTCCGAGGTGCTAGGTAATGACTCACTTAAGCTAACACTAACAGGCACAGAACAGTTTTTTTCTGGTTTGTTTTAAATCTCAAAGCATGTAGAAAAACAAAAAGAATTCCTAGGAGTCTATTTCAATCAAGATACTCTCTTTTCCTCCAGTCAGTCTCATTTTCCACCCCAGGGATGAATAAAAGCCTTCAACCTTCTTGTTCTACCCTAAGGACTGGAACTTCCATAGGAAGAAATAGAGTTACAGGTGATGCTCAATCCCTCATGTTCAGGTGAGTCCCATTTTAAAAAACAAACCCAAAAAAACCTTTTATGTATTATGAACTTAACAAACATAAGCTTTTCCGTGTACACAGAACAGAAAAAGAGGACTATATATATGACTGTAAATTTCTGTTACATGTAATTTTTGAAAGTGTACACTAAAATTAATGTGATTCTAACAAAGTATCCCTTCCTGAACTTGCTTCTAATCTCTTCTGTGTATTTTATAAATGTTTCAGAGGTACTCTTTTCCTTCTTTTTCTTTTCTTTAATAATATTGTGATGATATAAGCCAAGTGCCAAGCGCTGTGTTAAGAACTTTACAGTTATTATCTCATTTGGTTCTTTTAATAATCTTAGGGGGTAGGTACGACTATTACCCCCATTTTGCAGATGAGGAAACTGAGGCAAACAGATTAAGTGACTTCCTCAGGTTCACGTAACTAGTAAGTGACGGAAACTAGATTTGAATTCAGATCTTCCTGACTCCAGGGTAGGCACTCTATTGCTGCTCTACTTAGTTACCAAATTCCTCCCACCCAACTTCCCACTCTCCCAAAATAAAAGCTTTCCTCACACAAGAAGTAAGTATAATCCAGCAAAACAAAGTCATTCATTGGCCATGTCTAGAAATGGATGTCTCCATCTGTGTCTACAGTCTATCATTCATATCCCAAGCAGTGAGAAGAATGCTTTATCATCAATCATCTGGAGTCCTGGTTGATCATTGGTGATTAGACTTAATTCATTTGAAGGCACCCACCCCTTTTAGTCCTTGTATAAACAATTCTGCTGCTGCTCACTTCAGTCTGTTCATGCGCATCTTCTCAGATTTCTATGAATTCATCCCTTCTATCATTTCTCATGGCATAATAATAATTATGTTCATGTGCCATAATCTGTTGATTTGGTCTCCAGTTAAGAGGAACGCTGAGACCTACTTCTCTCTGATGCACCTGTGGGGGGACCTACAGTCTTATAGTCCTACCTAAGTAGGTTAGTTAAGGACTTCCCTCCTAGGAAGGAAAATAAACTGAAGGTTGCTTAAAAAAAAAAAAAGTGCCCCTCTTCTGTCCCAACTGAACAATGCATTCTAGAAGCAGACTGGCAAATGCAGGGTTTGCTTCTCAGCATCATGGCTCAGTCCTTTACTGTTCCTCCAGCTCACATGCCTAATTCTCAGGGTGGAATTCTTGCCAGTCTTCTGCAATTCAGGAATGCCAATGACATGATCACATGGTTCGCCTCTCCATGTCAGTTTTCTCTAGGGGTGAACTAGGATGGTTCCTTGGAGAGGAGCTTTACAGAAGGGCAGACCATACCTACCCTCTTCCTCCAAGTCTGGTTTCCAGTCTTTGATCTGTGTTCTACTTTTTCCATATCTCCCTGGTAGATAGACCCTGGTAGGTCCATCTGACCTCTTTTTTTCACCCAGGTATAAAGGGGTAGGTAGTTCTAATTCATCATTAAGCATGTATTAATTGTTTACTATGTATAAGGCACTGGGCAGAAAAAGAAAAAAACAAAAATAGTCCTTGTCCTCAAGAAACTTATACCAATGGGGGAATTACTGCTAAGCACTGCAAATAGAAGAAAGGAGAAAAAAGCTCTTTTCCAAGAAACTTACATTCTAATAAGGGAGACAACAAATAAATGTTATATTTATATAGTACATATATAACATACCCAGAGCAAATGGATGAGTCCCTGAGAGGAGAAGCCCCAAGTGGCTGGAGAGACTGAGAAAGGCCCCTTGCACAAGATCCAAGCATGAGCCGTCTTGTGAGATGGAGGTGAAGAGAGCATTCCTGGCATGGGGGACAGGCAGTGTTATGGATCTGAGGAACAGAAAATAGACCAGCATAGCCGAATCATAGAATACATGGAGTGTAATAGAATACAAATGTCTGGAAAGAAAGGAAGAAGGGACCAGGCTGTAAAGTGACTTGAATTCCAAAAGATTGTGTATTTCTTCTTGGAAGTAAAAGGGAGATACCTGAGTTCGCTGAGCTGTCATAGGGTCCCGTGGTTGGTCTGCTTTAGGAAAATCACTTTGGCAGCAATTTGAGGACAGACTAGAAAGGAGAGAGGCTTGAAGCAGGAAGACCAATTAAAAGTCTGTCCAAGAGAGGGGTGATGATGGCCTGCATGGAGGGAGGGAGATCTGTATGAGGGATTCTGTGAAAGTAGAAAAGACAATCTGGGAAATGATTGTTTATGTGAGATAAATAAACAGTGACAGTCATGAGTGATGCAAATATGAGCAACTAGAAGGATGGGTTTGCTCTTAATAATAATAGGGAAGTTCAGAAGAGGGGAGGGTTTGTGGAGAAAGATAAACTACCATGACCTGAATCAATGAAATCATCTCCAAAGCTGAAGCTTGATCACTCCATGGCAATGTTGGACCACCAAGGATGTGCAGCCAGATTCCTTTGTATAAAACCGAAGTTCCAAATCTTGGGTCATCTTGATGAATGTGATGGGAAAGATACAGCAGGGTTGTGTGAGTAGAATGCAGAATTTGGAGTCGGGAAGGCATGGGCTCCAGTCTCACCTCTGACAACTCCTAATTGTCTGATCTTGGGCAAATCACTTAAACTTCTTCAGGTTCAGTTTCCTCATCTGTAAAATGGAGACAATAATGCTTGAAGTATCTGTTTTGTAGGGTTTCTGTGAGTGAGGTTTGAAGGAGATAATGGATATTATAAAAAGCGTTAAAAATGGTGCTGGATGTTGTTATTTTATTCCTCAAGTACAGATCTGTCTTTTCATCCCTCTCCCTCCCAAACACACACACACACACACACACACACACACACACACACACACACACACACACACACACGCCTCTACTTAAGAAGTTTCAGCTGCCCTCTATTGTGTCTAGAATAAGATACAGACTCTCCTGTTTGGCATTTAAAGCACTGGTTTCACATTACTTCCTCTCACATACTCTATGCTCCAGACTGGCCTCTTACCTGCGCCCCACATCTGTAACTTTATCTAGGCTCTCCTAGCAACTTTCTAGGTTCAGCTCAGACACCTCCTCCTACATGAAGCTTTTCCTGATTCTCTTCAGGTGTAAGAACTCCTTGTTTTTACTATCAATAAAGGTTTTTCTGTAATTTGTTTTTACTTATCTGTGCACAAGACTTCCCCTTCCCACCTCTCTACATTGAATATAAGCTACCTGAGGGCAAACAACTACATTGTTTTTCTTCTTTGTATAGTTGGGGTATAGTACTGGGGTGGGGACCTGCAGCCAGGCCACATGTGCTCTCTAGGTCCTCAAGTGTGACCCTTTGACTGAATCGTAACTTCATAGAACAAACAGGATTTAGGACTACGGGTAAAGTTGGAGGCAGAGTCAGAGGTAGATTTGTTCTGTGAAGTTTGGATTCAGTCAAAGGGCGGCACTTGAGGCCCTAGAGGATCACATGTGACCTGGTAGCCGAAGACTCCCTACCCCTGTAGGTACTCAATAAATGCTTCTTGTCATTGGTTAGCAGGAGCTTTGCACCCATTTAGGGGGCATAACCTCATCAAGTTGACCAGGCTCTGCAAATCAACCTTCTGCTTGAGTTCTACAGTCTTAGGTTCTTTCTACCTGTGAGGGGCTGAGGCAGGGAAAGGGATTAAACATTTATATAGAGTCTACTATATGCTAGACCCTATACTGTCTTTTTTAAAAAACAAATATTATTTCATTTGACCTTCTCAGGGGAGGTGGTTTTATTCCCATTTTATAGACAAGGATACTGAGGAAAAGAGAGGTTAAGGGACTTGCCTGGGGACATACAATTATTAAATGTCTGAGGCATGATTTGAACTCCATTCTCTCTGACTGCAGGCCCAGTGAGTGCTCTACTATGCCACCAGCTACCTCAAAGCAGTCTATAATCTCCATTTCTAAGGACCCTTCCAGCTCCAATAATTGATGCTTCTATACTTTGTTAGGAAGGTAAAAGTGCACTGTTCTGTTTTGACAGATTTTCATTTTGTTGTAGCCAGCTCAGAAGAAAACAAGTATAAACATTACTTAAAAATAGAAGGCAAATTGTTGTGTGTTTTTTTTTTTAATAAAAATACGTAAACGATCAGAAAGAGAGTGCTCAACAGAATGTGTTTATGGGTTTTGAATCATGCCAAAACCAAAGCACTTTCAGATACAGTTTTAAATAGTTAGGAAACTTACACACAGTTACATTCATTCATCACTAGCAGATAGTTGGATGGTCTGAGAATCTAAGTCAATATTTGAGAGGGAGTGAAAAGTTAGTACTGACTTTCTAGCACTCCAAATGAGAGGATACCAATTCTGGACGAAGGAAGAGGCAGTTCAGTCGAACAGTTCCCATTTTGAAGATTCTCCCCCTCCTATCACCCTCCCTCAAAGATTTCATTGTATCCTTCCTTCAGCCAAGCCTTTATGATTGTGCCCACTGCAATCATTTTTTTCTTGAAGGAGAAGATAAATTATGATTGATGTTAATGAACTGCAGACCTAGTTCTGTATGAGAAGCCACAAAAATTCCCCCATGCACAGACAAATCATTCTCAGGGTTTTTGGGGTCACCAGCTGCCTACAATAGAGCCAGTGTTAAATCTACCATTTAGATCAGACCCTAATCAAAATAATCCTAATAATAATGGCTAATATCAATATAGAGCTTTATGGTTTGCAAAGGGCTTTACACATCATCTCATTTGATTCTTACCACAAGCTTATGAAGTAGGTGCTATTATCATGCCCATTTTAGAGAAGAAGAAACATAGGTTGAGAGAGATTTTATGTTACTTGTCCAGGGTTACATAGCTAGTAAATTTGTGAGGTAGAATTTTGTGCTCAGAATGCATAATTCCAAACCCAACACTCTCTTTACTCTAACCACCCAGCTGCCTGACTCTGTAGGACATGCTAAGGCTGATTACAGTGGGTTCTCCAACCAGTAGGTGAGAATCTACCAATAAGTCTTGAGCCTTATTTGATGGATTTCTAAGCTATGCCTCCCTGCTTCCTCCCTTCCCATAGTCTTACCTTGCTATGGGATATGCCCCTCATTCCATGATTTGCAGGAATGCCGCATGGGGAGGGAGATGTTGGCTGAAATAGCATCCCTCACCAGCCAGTGGCTTAATCACGTCTGTAGGTATCCCATACCTATGAGAAAAATGATTATTAATAAGCAATGATTTGGAAGATTCAGATCCCCCCCCTCACCTTTTTTCATCCTCATTTCAACCTCTGAAAGTTTAGTTAACCTTCTCCTCTATCTGGATCCCATCCAGGTGGGGCAGTTATTGTATTCTTCTCAGGTTTGGGTGGGGATGAACTAATTCTTTGAAAAGATTGCAAGGCTGGGCCAAAGATAAGGAGTAAATGATATAATCAAAGTTCAGGTCCAGCCTCTCGTTGTAATATTCATCCTCTCTTTAATTGTTAACCAATCAGAGCCAATTGCCACCCTGGGGATCACCTACTCTTCCAAGGGCATATAAACTGTGAGCCTGGCCACCATGATTGTCTTGAGTCTAAGAGAGAGAGAGTCAAATGACCAACCTTAAATAGTGGCATTATTAATAAAATGATTAAATTACCCAGAAATTATGTCTCTTGATCTTTTTAAACACCACATCCACATCCACAAATACTATTATTCTAGGTTCTGCAGGAGTGAAAAGTAATCTTTTCTTTGAAAAAATTGGGACCCCTGATATGTAGATCTAGTTGTAGGTTTAAATATAAACTTTCCCTTACCTTCCAACTGGTTCCTATTTAAATTTGTTGGTCTTCTGACCAGAGAAGGGAGGTATCATGGGATGTAGTAAACTGGCCTTGGATTGGGGAAGGCCTTGGTGTGAATCCTGTCTCTGACACACTATGTCAATGTGGGCAAGTCACTTAAGGGCTTACTGCTCTTGCCAGCTCTCCAAGACTTTAAGTGATAAGCAAGTTCCTGATCTATATTGACAAAGGAAGCTTCCACAACAAGAGTTCCCTGTACAGAAGAAATCATACATCTAATCACCCTTCCTTTCAGAGGACACACACACACACACACACACACACACACACACACACACACACACAGACACACACACACACACACACCCCTTATCCTTTTTGTCTTCTTTGACAGTGTAGACACTGTTTCTTTATCTCTTTACTTAAAACTATGTGACAGAAACCTGAAGAAGTTCTGAGTGTAGACAGAGCTAGGGTTGGCATAAGACCCAATGCACAGGCCTCACGGAGCAGGAGATAGGGTCACACCAGGGTCCTGTACCTAATGGCAACCTGAGTTGTTCCTTTTCTTTCTCAGATCTTTTAACATCTCCCTACCTACTGGTTCCTCCTGTACTGCCCTCCCACATGTCCATGTCTCTTTCATTCTTAAAACACCTTCTCTATTTCTACCATCCCCCTTCCATATCTCTTCTTCCGTAAACACAATCCTAATGGTGGAAAAAGCTGTGGACACTCACTGCCTCTACTTCCTCTCCTCTCCTTTCACTCACTTCTCAACCCTTTGCCCTCTGGCTGCTGACCTCTCTCCAAAGGCCCAATGATCTTTTAATTGCCAGATCTAATCGTCTTTTTTCAGTTCCCATCCTTCTTGACCTGTTGATCACCTTCTCCTTCCAGATGTCTTCTCTCTGGGCTTTTGTGACGCTATCCTTTCTTGATTCTCCTCTTAACTTGTGTGACCATGCCAACTGGGGGTGTTCCTGAAGCTCTATCCGAGGCTTCCTATTCTCTCTTGATAACCCCATCAACTCTCACGTGTTTGATTGTCAACTCCATGTCTATGAATTTCAGATCTGTACATCCAGGCCCAGTCTCTCGTTTGAGCTTCAGTCCCATATTACTCACTGCCTGTGAGTCATTTTATGCTGGTTGTGCTGGAGACATCCTCTTAACCTTATATAAGCTGCCTTACTTGTTTCAAAGGCACCACCCTTCTTCCATTCTCTGGAGTTTGTAACTTGGTGTTACCCTTTAATCCTTCTCCACCCTCTCTCACCCCACATAACCAACCAATCAGTTGTCAGATCTTGCCGTTTGTCCCTCCACAGAATTTCCATTCACAAATGGAGATCCCCCTCTGCCCTCACATGGCCATTGTCTTCCCTCAGGACTTCCTCACCATTCACCTAAGTTATTACAATTCATCTCTTTGCTTTAAATGTCTCCCCTCTCCATACTACTATCAGAGTGATTTTTCTTAGGGGCAGATCTGACCAAATCACTCTGCCCCCCTCCCCGCTGACTTTGCAATCGTCTCTAGAATCGAATATAAATCCTACTTCACTTTTAAAGTTCTTCACCACCTTGGCCTACATTTCCAGCCTCATTGGACACATTACTCCTCTCCTGTGCTCTTTGAGCCAGAATGATTGGTCTTCTCTCTTGTCCTCTCACACAAACTTCATTTCCCCTCTATGTGGCTTTACATAAACTGTCTTTATGCTTAGAATATGATTCCTCCTCACCTCAATATTATAAAATCCTCTTCCTTTAAGAGGAAACTCCGGCACTATTGTCTACATTAAGTCTTTCCTGATCCCCTTATCTCCTGTCTGCCTGGAATTTAAATACTTTGTTCTTATTCCTTTTATATTTATTTGTTATATATTTTTATATGTGTATGTATATATACATACCCACAATGTGTGTGTCAGTTCATCTTTTAGAATGTACACTCCTTGTAATTACAAATTATTTCATTCATTGCAATTGTATCCCCATTGTTTAGTATAGTCTCTGCCATATAATGGATATTTAATAAATACTTGTTGGTTGAATGATTGATTATGTGGCCCAGGCAGCCTCACTGAGCCATAGCATTAGACATGTCTGAGATAGGGCCAGACCAGCACTCAAACAATGAATCTCCTAGGCAGCACTGGCTGAGTCATAGCAGGAGACAGCATTAGCCCAGTGTCCAGGCAACCTGTGGCACAACGAGAGCCAGAGTAAGAGAAAGGGCTAGAATCCTGGAAAACCAAGCACCTGGAGCTTTTCAGGAGGCTTGAACCAGTGCACTTGACAACATTTGGTTAGGGCCTATCACAGGCACTGCCAAGGAACTGACACAACTCTACTTTAGGACTATGCAAGGAAAAGACGGCAGAGAAAGAGCTTAATCCAGAATTTAGGGGAGCCATCAAGAAACTGGGACAAAATTTAGGAATTCCTATAAAAGATGGGGCCTTGTCTTAGCCACTGCATCTAAGGAGACTAAGAGTATGGCAAGGTATTGAGTATGACCCAAACATAAAACCTCAATTTAGAAACTGAGGCTAGAAATTGGTGATAATATAAGAAAATGCCAAATACAATGAAAAAAATGCTATAGACTAAGAGAGAAGCCCCCAAAAGCAGATCTAGAAGGAGAGAGTAACACCATAACAAGTTTGAGCAGAGCTTCAGAGAAAAGAATTACATTACCTCAAGGACAACATCTTTATAAGACTAGCTGAAAGAAATGAAGCAAATGATAAAAAATGTAATGTTGAATAAATTGAGGGATAGGGAAGAAAGAGGGAGAAAGAGAATGAATAGCTTTTAAAACAAAAAGTGACAAACCTTATCTAAGAATTATACTCTCTGAAAATTAAAAGGGGCCAAACCAAAAGGAATGACACCATAGACCAACGAAAATATTTTTAAAAAATTAAAAGATTGAAAAACCTGAAGAATACGTAATGTGTAATAGATGTCATTATTCACAGATTCTGTATTTGCCAATTCACCTACTTGCGAAAATTTATTTGTGACTCCAAAACCAATATGGTGCATTCATGGTCATTCATAGAAATGCAGAAAGCAGCAAAAATCTGAGTTGCCCAATGTATATATTCCCAGCTGAAGTAGAACAAGGTGACTCTCTGCTTTCTTGTCTCTTATATTATAAACAAGTGCTCTTTTTGCAATCTGTTTAGTGCCTCATTTTCCCATATTTGTGTGCTTTTTGTTGGTGATTTCACTGTTTAAAATGACTCCTAAGTATAGTACTGAAGTGCTGTCTAGTGTTTGTAAGGCAAGAAGGCTGTGATGTGCCTTATAGAGAAAATAAATGTGTGAGATAAGCTTCATTCAGTCATGAGTTAAAATGCAGTTAGCCATGAATTCAGTGTTAATGATACATCCAAAAAAAGGAAGAGGAAATTAGTGAATCTGTACTACCACTCCAGAAAGTTGCTTAAGTAAATATTATGACCAGAGATGAGCAAAAACCTAACCCTATATTTCCCCTAGGAGCAGTGGTTCATTATTGGCTAGTTCAGTGTTCATGGCAACTTTAGAGAACATGACTACAGCAAATGGTGAGAATCAACTGTATACACTATAAAAAATAACTGATCTGGAAAACAGGTCAAGAAGAGAAATCATAAAAACTATTTAAACTACCTGAAAGTCACAACCTCTCTTCCCTAAAACTTGGTGGCTGTATTTTAATAAAAAGTAAAAAAAAATTACCCAGAGCTATGAGAACTAGAGCGCAAAGTAAAAATGGAAAGAAATCACTGATTACCTTCTAAAAGAAGTCCCAAGATGAAAACTTCTAGGAATGTCTTGACGAAAATCTAGGCCAAAGAAGAAATTGGCAAATAGCCAGAGAGAATTCAAATATCAAGAATCCATAGTCAAGATCATATAAGACTTGGAAGCTCGCATCATAAAGACACAGTGATCTTATAATATAATATTCCAAAAGAGAAAAGATAAAAGCTTACCACCAAGAATAACTTAATCTACAAAACTAAATATAAAATAGAGAACTTTCAAGTATTTCTGATGAAAAGACCAGAGCTAAGTAGGTGCTTTGAAATGCAAGTATGGGAGTCAAGAGGAAACTAGACAGGTAAATGCATCTGAACATTTGGAGGAAGCTGTACCAGGGGTTTGACCCAGAGGCTAAATCTAGCCTGTTGCCTTATTTTGTATGGCCAATGAGCTAAGAATGGTCTTTATGTTTTTCAATAAAATTTTACTGTATTAATAAATGTAAAAGAAAACCCATAACAACTATTCTTAGCTTGGCAGGTCGTTAAAACACAGGCAATAGGGTATATTTTGGCTGTAGTTTGACAACTCCTGAGTTTTACAATAACTAAATGCTTATATTCCATTAAGAGATTCTGATAAAGGGACAAGAAACAAAGGCTCTAATGTCTTCAAGAGAGAGACACATTTCTAAAGTATATAGAGGAATGAGTTAAATCTATAAGAATATAAATCATTCTTCAATTGATAAATGGTCAAAGGACATGAACAGGCAGTTTTCTGATGAAGAAATTAAAGCTAGATATAGTCATAAAAATGCTGAAAGACATAGAGAGAGAGATACAGAGAGACATAGAGAGTGAGAGTCCTAGATTTCACCTAAAAGGAAATTCCCTAAAGCCTCTAGTGTAGTAAAGCTGTAAATAGAAAAAGATATGATCAAGGTAGGGCCTCCTCAAAAAATAAACTTGTTCACAGTCTTTCTCTCCTTTCAGGGACCTGAAGAGAGTCTACATAACTCTGTGTCTTCTCTCTTGAACCAGAAATTAGAGTCCCAGCTTCTTTCTTCTCCTAAGCTCTCAACTCTGCCTCTCATGACATTACAAAGCTTTGAGAAATCAATTTCCACCCATGATGAGAGTCTGGTGCAAAAGAGCTTTGAGGCTTAGGTTTCATATATCAACGTGGAAGAAGGCAGGAGAAGATTGGGCATTGCATGAATCTTACTCTTATCTGAACTGCACAAAAAGGGATTGGACACACACAGTTTGGTGTAGAAATACATTAAATTTAACTGGGAAACAGGTTGGGATGGAGAGAAGAAGGAGTTTTGAGAGGGAGGGTAGGATTGGTAAAGGATTAGTTATAAAACAAAACAAACTACAAAGTCAAAGGATGAAGCATGAAAGGGTGACTAAAAGAAAGAAAGAAAAAATAAAAATCTATAAACTGGGGTGCACCAAGGGGAATGAAAGAGAAACCAGAGAGTAGAAATGGACTGCTTCACTTGTAGATCACTAGTATTAGGTGAACTCTTCTTTTACCATTTTTTTTTTTGTAAAGAGAGGTGTGGGGGTAAAAGAGAGGAAAAAGTACAGGAGGATATGATGGAGAGAAATACACAGAGATGAGTGAGATTAATTCACTTACAAAATGGATCAGGAGAGCAGAATAGATTAGAAAACAGATTTAAAAATGTGGTACAGTGGGCAGAGTGCTGAACCTGTTGTCAGGAAGACCTGAGTTCAAACCCACTAGTTACATGCCTGGTCAGTCACTTAATCTTTGTTTGCTTCAGTTTCTTCATCTGTGAAACAGGGATAATGCTAGCACCGACCTCCTTGGATTAATGTGAAGGTAATACGAGATAATATTTTAAAGTATATGACAGCTATCATTATTGATATAGGCTACTTACAAAAACCCTTCACTTAGAGGGATCCACTTAGAGTTAAAATAAGGGGCTGGAACAAAACCAATTTATTTTTAAGTGAACTTCAAAAAGCGAGTAACAATCATGATCCTAGGAAAAGTGACAGTAAAAAAAGAGATGACTAAAAGATAAACAGGTGCTCAAGAGCACCATAGATAATGAGTCAATATAATACTTACTATATATTCACTGAATAGAATAGCATCTAAATTCTTAAAGGAAAAGTAAGTCAAATTGCATGGAAAAATAGTAAAACTATAATACTGAAGGATCTCAAAATACATCTTTTAGACCTAAACAAATTTAACAAAAAGATAAACAAGAAAAAAAAGTTAAGGACATGAATAGAATTTTAGAAAAGTAAGATATGATGGATTTCTGATGACTACTGAATGGGGACAGAGAGGAATAAATCACGCAGTTTGACACATATTCCTTAGTTGTGTCTGGTATCATAGAAAAATTTACTATGAACTAGGGCATAAAACTTCAAAAACAAATAGATAAAAGAAAAAATATCAAATACATCCTATGTTGGCCTTAATGCAATAAACTTATATTCAATTAAGTTCTTTCAATGAAAGGATCAAAATTAATTAGAAATGAAATTTAAATTCTAAATGCAATTTAGAATTAAAAATTAATTCTAAAGAGCCAGTGGGTCAAAGAATAAATCAAAGAAACAATAGAATATTTTATCAAAGAAAATCACAAGTGACAACATGCCAAAACTTTTGAGATGCTGATAAGGCAGTACTAAGGGGAAAATTTATACCTCTGAACACTTTCATCATGGAATACTAGTCATTCAGGCTGAAATACATTCAGGTAGGGATTGAAATAGATTCCCTCTAATGCCAAGATTTTAGCAATTTAGAGATTTTTTAGATTTTAACATTTAAATAATCATGGAGTGTCAAAGCTTGAAAGGATTAATCGTCATCTAACTGACAGCAGAATATAATCTCCTTTTAGGCAGGGACTACCTCATTTCTGTTTTTTCTATATTGTAGCATAATTCCTGGGAATACTAGGATAAATATCTGTCCAATTGATAAATGCTTGAATTAAACAAAATGATATTTTCCAGATGAGGAAACTGAGGCCCACAGAAAAAAAGTGACTTGAATAATGTAGCATAGAAAATTAGAGTCAGAATTGATGCCAGATCTCCTAATTCCGAGGTCAGACTTATTTCACATTTCCTGGGAGAAATCCTCCAGTATGAACTTTTGAGTTGTTCTCAGGTTACCATCTTACTGGAGATACTGCTTTCATGTGCATGTCTAAAAGGAAGGTGAGCTTCCCCACCCCACCCCCTCCCTTTTGAAACTGGCCTCTTAAGCACTTAAAGACTCATGGCAGCATCTGGTTTCCTTCAAGTTGCTCAGTGTCTGAATGATCCCAAGGAAATGCTATTGGGAGCTCTAATTTGTGTTCCAGGCTAATGTTTCATTTTTCTTTCATCAGTCCCAAACTTATAAAGTTGAGAGTAGAAATGCCAAGCACAATGCCAGTTCATTTAAAAGGATTTGCTTGTTACCCTGGCTATTCATTACCCGAGTCCCACTGATTCCCAGAAGAAGCGACCTGTGGAGTTTCACTCATAAAGAATGGTTGGTGTGCTTAAAATTCTTGCTGATTTAGAGTTTATTTCAAAGAAACCACTAGGTGATTTACTGCAATTTTTCTTTTTCATTCGTCATTTTGAGTTGGGTTTAATAAAACATTCCCCCTTCACCCCTCCTTCAACCAGAGCGCACTAGGAGCTGATCCAAATTATTTCTGAACTGTAAAACAAAGAAGGCAGTTTACACATTGGAGGGTCCAAATGCTCTAAGAAAACCATCCAGCCTGGTCTAGTGGAGATTTAAAGTCCAGTACTGGCTTGGCTATCTTATTACTTATGTGTCCTGGTATTGTCACTTGATCTCTACCCATCTCCATTTCTCCATCTGTGAAAACAAGGGCTTCAAAAAGTCTCTTCTAGCTCTCAATCCTATCCTTCTATGCAGAGCCCTGGACAAGGAGCCAGGAAACCCCAATTCTAGTTATGTCTCTGCCTCCATCCAGCTATATGGTCTCAGACACTTCAGATTCCTACTCTAGGCCTCAGTTTCTTACTATAAAGTGAGGGAATCTAACTAGATGCTCTTTAAGCCCACCTCCAGCTGTGATGATTTCTGTTTTATATTCTAAGGTCCCTTCAATCACACACTACTTTCTGCCTCTAAGTTCCCTTCTGGGTCTGACTTGGTCCATCTCAAAGTACCACTCAGTTTAACATCCTTTTGTTTTATGTTCTAAGGGCTCTGACACTCAATACCAAATGTGTGATAGCTTAATTAAAGGCCAATACCACTTTGCGGAGCTCTTTTCCTCTTACCAAAGTATGTTTAAGATTTTCTCAAGAGCTTGAAGATAAACATTTCTCTCTCCTTCCTGAATTTTTCAGTCAGCATTTTGCAAGCATTATTTCTTCCCTTGAAGTTTTCAGTATGGTGGAGGTGAAATGACATTGAAGAAATTATACTTTCAGCGTAAGTTAATAAAGACAGGAAGTAACAGATCTGGCCAGGGCAAAGTTCTGTAAAGGTACAAAACTGGCCATAGTAAAGGCCGGAGCTTATTCATAGATGGTATAAGGGAAGGATCACTATTTAAAATAAATGTAAATAATATAAAATACATAGGACTCTACATGCCAAGACAAACCCAGAAACTGTATGAACACAATTACAACACACTTTTCACACAAATAAAGTCAGATCTAAACAATTTTAAAAGTATCAATTCTTCAATTTAATAAATTAAAATAAAAATAAATTCTGCCTACACTAATTTACTTATTCAGTGCCATACCAATCAAACTACCAAAAATATTTTATAGAGCTAGTAAAACTAATAACAAAATTCATCTGAAAGAACAGAAAGTCAAGAATATCAAGGGAATTAATTAATAAAAAAAATACAAAGGAAGGTAGCCTAGCAATACCAATCTCAAACTATATTATAAAGCAATAATCATCAACTGTCTGGTACCGGCTAAGAAACAGAGTGCTCAATCAGTGGAATAGACTAGGTACACAAGGCATAGTAGTCAGTGGCCAGAGAAACCTAGTATTTGATAAATCTAAAGATCTCAGCTTTGGGGATCACTACTCAATATTTGACAAAAACTGCTGAGAAAAATGGAAAATAATAGGACACAAACTAGGTATAGACCAACACCTCCATGTATACCAAGATAAGGTAAAAATGGGTTAATGATTTAGACATAAAGGGTGATACCATAAAATTAGGGGATTTTTTTTTTTGGTCTGATCTATGGGGAGGGAAAGAGAGAGCATTACAAAATATAAAACTGATAATTTTGATTATATTAAATTAAAAAGCTTTTGTACAAACAAAACCAGTGCAACCAAAATTAGAAGGAAAGCAGAAAGCTGAGAAACACTTTACACCAAGTGTCTGACAATGGTAATAAATAGGCAGATTTCAGAAAATCCTGGAAAGACTTATAAAAACAGGTACCAAGTGAAATGAGCAGAAGCAGGAAAACATTGTACACAGTATTAGCAACATTTTGTGAGGATCAAACCATGAATGGCTCAGCTTTTCTGAGCAACACAGTGATCTAAGAGAAGTACAAAGCACTCAGGAAGGAAAATGCTAGCCACATCCAGATAAAGAAACTGATAGACTCTGAATGCAGATTGAAACATATTTTTTCACTTACTTTATTCTTTCTCATAATTTTTTCCTTTTTATCCATTTCTTCTTTCACAATTGTGACTAATATGGAAATATTTTTATATGATAGCACATGTATAAACTATATATATGTATATATATATACATATGTATATGTATATATATATATATATATATATATATATATATATATATATATATATATATATATATAAAATCAAACATTACCATTTTCAGAAGAGGAGAGGGGAGAGCGGGAAGGAAAAAAATCTTGAACTTAAAATCTTGTAAAAATGAATGCTAAAAATTTTCTTGACATGTAACTAGGGAAAAAATAAAATACTATTAAACTTACAAAAAACTGCTATAGAAGATCTGGATTCGTTAACTCAATATATATTTCCTAATTGTCTCCTATGGACAAGGTCATATTCAAAGTATTGCATTTTAATTTTGACTCTTAAAATTCCTTTCTATGTGACCTTGAGCAAATCACTGTCTTTGAGTTTCTTCCTCAGTAAGATGGGCACAGGAATAATATACTTGCACTGCCTATTGTTCAAGGCAATTGTGAGGAAAGCATTTTGTAAACCAGAGAGGCTTACAGACTCCTAAGCTGCTATTTTCCTCATACAAAGAAGTAGAGATGTAACTTTGATTTTTGCTCCTGGAGAAGGATAAACGATGACCTGGGCAAGTGATAGGAAATGTGCACTTAAGCCAGGACACTGATCAGTAGGCAGAGAGAGACTCAGGGATCCTTTAAGGCCACTGCTGGGGAGGCTCCTGTGTGGGGGAGGAAGCACTGGTCCAGTTGAGGAGGAGCTCACTTGCAAGATGGCCACTATGGAGAAGTGGGACCATTTGGTGGCCTCCTATTTTAACTAATTCTTGCAAACTAGGAATAAGCTCTGTTATATCTTCTGCTGAAGGAGTACAAGTGCTTTCAGCTCTCTCTAATTTCAGTGCCTTGGGGCAAAACCCTGCTTTGCCCTCCTTTAATTATGGCTGTATAAAGAACAAAAAGTCAGTTTTTAATCTGTGGGGAAATCTTTCTATAGACAACCATATATTTCACCTACATGTAAAACTGGTCTTTTAAAGCGATTTTCTTATTTGTTGATAGTGAATAATGCTTCCAAAGGAATCTCTGGCTTCAAGGACTGAGTTTTTGATTCAGCCCTTTCACAAAAGTGGGGGTAGGATGGGGGAAGAGGAGAAGGGTCAAACAGAGTTTGATTCTGTCAGCAAAAGAAAGGAGAAACCACAATGATCCTTTGTTAGATTGACTTTTTCCTACCACATCATGAGTCAACTGAGATTAGAAGATTATTTTCCATGGACAATGGGAAATCATCAGATGACTTTCTCCTGATCAGAATAAACCCATAATTAACAAATGGACAAATAGTCTGTTAAAATCTCAGAGACTGGAAGGAATCTCAAAAGTCCTCTTCTCCAACCCTCGCCTGAAGCACAGCTCAGTGGGGAGCAGTTATCCATCTTTTACTTGAAGACTTCTAGTGACTGGTAACTCATTATCTCCTGAAGTAGCCTATTCCATTATTGCATTAAGTCTGAATAGTTAAGTACATCTTCCTTATCACTGAGCTTAATTCTGCCTCCCTGTACCTAGCTGTACTAACCATTAGCACTTGTTGTACTTTTAGGGTCCACTTGAAGTCAACAAATCAATTAAATAGGACTTATTAAATGCCTACTATGTGCTAGGCACTGTGCTTAGCCCAGAACTTCAACTCCCACCTCATCTCTCCATCCTTTGTTGGAAAAGTAAATGCATATATCATATAATATTTTTACCCTGAATATCTGAGACAAGATAGAGGATTGTTTCAGAGATGGATATGTTAATCTGGGCATGTTCATAGAATTGTTTGTATTTTTTAGAAATTGTAATTTGAGTGTTACGGCTTTCGGTGCTGCTGAAATACTAAGATGAAGCATGACAATAGCTATCAGAAAGACATCCAAAATAACAAGTTGGAGAATATATCCTTTAATAAAAAAAAAATCCTGAAGAGTTTCAAACTGCATTGAATTAAAAATAAAAACAAACAAACAAACAACTGGCTGCCTTTTCTCTAGACAGTTTCCAATCTCCCAAATGGTTTACATTTTAACATGCTTTTTATATTACAGAATGTGCTTACTGCTTACCTTCTCTCCACACCCCCTCCCCTCACCCAAATTGTCTGTTTTGCATTCTGCAGTTAATTTTAAACTTGAAATTGATGAGTTCCATAGTGCTGAGTCACAGAAATGGCCCAGTTTTCAGCTATGAACAGCATGGATATGGGGTCTGGGACTGCTGGTTGAAATAGGGACACTCAGCAAATTCCTTAAAGAGCCCCAGAAAATAAACACAAGTGAAATGAATCTTAGCTTTAAAGCTTGACCTGACTTCATAATATGACCTTTTCTTGGAATTGGAAGAAATGAATCTTTCTTTTCATCCATAGGCATCCAGACCAGGTGAATGAAAAAATATTGATAAACTACCCTGAAGAGATAGTTAATGGCAGAGTTAGGAGAGATAGAGAAGATTTAGACCTGGAAGAGATCTTAGAGGTCATCTAGTAAACCCCTTCATTTTATAGGGGGCAAAAAAATGGAAGTCCAAAAAGAGTAAATGACCTTCAACCTTGTATCTCCAATTACCTTTCAGATTTCTCAAATGGGATATCCATTAGACAACTTAAGCTGTCTTTTTTTTCACTTGTTTCAATCCTGTCTGACACTTCATGACCCCATTTGGAATTTTCTTGACAGATACTAGCGTGGTTTGTCATTTTCTTCTCCAGCTCATTTTACAGATGAGGAAACTGAGGCAGAGTTAAGTGACTTGCCAAGTGTCACACAGCTAGTAAGTGTCTGAGTCCAGATTTGAACTCAGAAAGATGAGCCTTCCCCTTTAGACCCATTGCTCTATCTACTATGCCACCTAGCTGCCCCTGTTTAAGCTAAACATCTCCAAAACAAAACTCATTCTCTTCACCCCAACTCTCTCCCAGCTCCTACCTTCCCTATTGTGTTTGTCCTTTGTTGTCAAAGAGGACCGTGACGTCAAGATGCAGTTCACTTTGATTTCAGTGAGGGAGGGCTGTACAAAGTCACCAACCTCACTTTCTTCTCCTGAACCATGCCGGTGAAGCGGCCTGATATTTATTCATCAGGATGACTGGAGATGGCCCAGGATGCAATGTGGGACCCTGGCTCTTTCAGGCTAAGGTCTTATCACATTCTCACTTTGAGTGAGATACACCCATTCAATGAATAGGCTTCTTTAAGTAATTACTCAAGGGATGGCCCCTTTAATAAAAAAAAAAATCAAACTGAGAGGGGAAGACCCTCAGAGTTCCTGAGTAAAAGAGAAACATTACTATTTAGTTATTACTTACCTTCCCTATTACTGTAGAGAGGAATACCATTCTCCTAGTCCCTCAGGATCACAATCCAGCTATTTTTCTCAACTCCTAACCATCTTTTACCCCTTTATTCAATTTGTTGCCAAGGTCTGTTGATGTCACCTTTGCAGCATCTTAGTGCCCCCTTCTCTACCCTGATGCTACCATCTCTCTAGTCTAGGCCCTCTTACCTCATGCCTACACTATTGTAAGAGCCTGCTGATGGGTCAGCATCCCCCTCCAGTGCCTCCCTATCACCTGCTGGATCAAATACAAAATCCTCTCCTACCTTTCCAGTCTTCTTGTACCTTCCTCCCCAAGGCTCAGTTTCAATGCAGTTGCATTGGCCTCTTGGCTGTTCCCCAACACAAGATACTTCATCTTTTGGCTTCAGGAATTTTCTGACTATCCCCCATGCCTGGAATGCTCTCCCTCCTCAATTCAGCCTTACTGACTTCCTTGGCCTCTTTTAAATCTCAACTAAAATCCCATTTTTTATATGAAGGCTTCCCTGAGCCCCAGCTTAATTCTAGTACCCTCCCTCTGTTACTTATTTCCTGTTTATCTTGTATATTGTCTGTCTCGTATATAGTTGTTTTCATGTTGTCTCCTTCATTAGATAGTGAGCTCCTTGAGGGAAGGGATTGTCTTTTGCCTCTTTTTGTAAACCCAGTGCTTAGCACAGTGACTTAACTAGAACGTAGTAGCACCTAATGAATGTTTATTGAATCACTGATTGACTTGCCCATGATCACACATGATTGTCCGAGCTAGAATTCAATTCAAGTCACAGGGTCATAGAGTAAAAGCTGGAAAGACTCTCAGAGGTGGTACAATCCAACCCACTCATTTAAGAGATGAGGACTCTGATGCCCAGAGAGGTTAGCTGACTTGCCCAAGGTCACACAGGTAGCTACATAGATAGTAAGCTTCACAGGAGAAAGATGAATCCAGGTCCTTTGCTGCCAAATTCAGTACTCTTACTACACTAGCTCTCAACAGCCTGGTAAGATCATGAGTACAGAGATTCTTATCTTCATTCTATAGCTAAGGAAACTGAGTCTTAGTAAAGTTCAGACAGATAAATGGCAGAGTCAAGATTTGACCCCAGGACTCCTGACTCCAATTCTTCTCTTTTTTCTACCATCTAGGTTTTTCACCCAGGTTGAAAAGAATCTTAATCACCAGCCCATTTTCATAGTTGATCTCATGTGGAAATAAGTGATAGCTGGTTTAATAAGATGGAAGAGCCTTGCTTAGTCCCACAAGCTGTGGATACTTCTTGGATTCCAGATCTCTAGAAGTGAAAGGAATACTGCATCATAGAAAGTAGGTCCTGCCCAGGCCTGTTCTAATAACAGACAAAAATACCGACTGTGGTCTCTTTCACAGTTCCTGTGGTCTTGATTGGATTATTAGGAAATGATTGTCTGAGCAATGGAGAATAATGTATAAAGAGATCTAAAAGACAACCGAGTACAAGACCTGTTCAAGGAGATATAGCACACTTAAGTCCTGAAGTCAATAGTTATTGATTTTTCCTCCAACTGATGGGCCTGAGCCCTGGAATCATAACTCCAATTAGGATTAATATGAGCTGTTCTTTGTCCACTGATGGAGGATTTGACTTCTCACTATCCCCCCCCACCAAAAAAAACCCACTACAAAACCTTTAAGTTAGTACCTTTTGTTCCTTGGTATAAGGACACATTCAAGGAGCCCAAAGCCAGGCCAAGCCTGGCAAAATGAGCAGGGAGAAGCCGGGCCATTCACATGCACTGCCTCAGAGATCAATATGGGTTCCTGCATAAGAGAGCTTCAGCCGTGATGATGTGTATTGATTATGGAGACAGCCTGCAGAAACATCCGGAGAAATAGCACCTGGGAGTCAAGTCATGGTAATTTTATTCATGAATTTACAGGTTCACAGAATATCAGAACTAGAAGGTACCTTTGAGATCATCTAGACCAGGCTTCTCACTTTAGAGATGAAAGAAACTGAGGTTGAAAGAAGGAGTGTGTTTTGATGAAGGCCACATGACGAGGCAGTGGCTATACTGGGACTAGAATCTTAGAATGAGGATGGGCCTCAGTAGTCAACTAGACTACTCAGGTCTCCTGCTGTTCTTTCTGTTACCCCATGACATCTCCCTTCAACATGTTCACAGGATCATAAGTCTAGAGTTTGAAGGGACCTGAGAGAGAGATGACCTTGGTCAAGTTACTTAACTTCCCTAGGTCTCAGTTTCCCTATATGTAGAATGAGGGACTAGACCAGATGTCCTCCAAGGTCCCTTTGAGTTCTGTATAGTCATTTGCAGATGGGCATACTGAAGAACACAAAGGTTGAATCACTTCTCCAAGGGCCAACAGATAGTAAATAGTAGATCTAGAATTAGGACCTAGGTCCTTACATTTGGGTACAAAGAGTCAGCTTCACAAGAATGAAATGGCAGAGGAATCATTAGCAAGTCAACAACAACAAGCTGCAGCAACGTTAACTACTTATTATGTGCCAGGCACAGCGCTAGATGCTGGGGATGCAAAGGTTGCCACCCCACCCTGTCCCCACCAAAGATCATTCTTGCCCTCAAGGAGCTTGTATTCTCATAGGGGACAGAACACTTAAAACAACTAGGAAGACAGACAACAATAACAGTAACTAGCATTTATGTAGGACTGTAAGATTTTTAAAAGGCTTTATAAGCATCTCACTTTATATTCACAACTCTGGGAAGGTAGCTGTTATCACTGTACCCATTTTACAGATGGAGAAACTGAGGCAGGCACACTTTTTTTTAAAGTGATTGTCATGGGGTCACACTAGTTAGTAAATGTTTGAAGTTGGATTTGAATTCAAGTCTTCCTGACGTCCTCTATCCACTTCAAAGTTCCACTACAGAGCAGACTGAAGCCATTCTAATATGGGAAGGGTAATTGGGGAGAATCAAAAGCCTCTTGGAGTGGGTGAGATTTGAGCTGAGTCTTGAAGGAAAACAGGGAAACTAAGATACCTGAAAAAGATCTTGGCGTTTTACTGGACTACAACCTCAACATGAGTGAACAGTGTGGTATGGTAGCCAAAGACACTAATACAATCAGGGAGGTGACTTCTAAGAATAGGGAGGGGAGAGTCTCATCACATCTTACCTTCATCAGGTCTTGTGTTTAGTTCTGGGTACCATAGTTAAAGTAGAAGAAGAGCTGGAGAGAAAGCAGAGGGAAAACTGGGATGGTGAAGGGCCTGGAAAGGGATTGGTAGAAGGAACTGGTCTTGTTTATGCTAGAGAAGGGAAGACTCAGGGGACGCATGATCACAATGGCCAGGTATCTGAAAATCTGTTGTGTGTGGCTGTAAATGACAGAAGATGGAACAACGGGTCTAAGTTGTACAGAGGCAGATACTAGCTTGATGTCAGGAAACCATGAGAGCTGTCCTAAACCTAGAATGGGCTGCTTCCAGATTTGACAAGTTCCCCTTGGTTTCCAAGCAGACTCCAGATAAGTCATGGTAGGAATTCTCTGTGGACATGGGTTGGATAAAATGGCTGCTGAAGTCCCTTCCATCTTTCAAATGTTGTGATTCCATGAATGCTTTGCTTTAAAATCCAGTATCCTAACTACTATACCATATTGCTTCATGTATGTTGATAACATACGTAGAAATGGGCCATAAAATGAATCCAAGTATTCAGCTATTTTCTCTTGGCACCTTAGCTATGCTTTTGGAATAAATCTAGTACTTTAGGAAATCACATAATTTAGAATTTAGAACTAGAAGGAGCCTGAGAGATCAACATATCCAAATTCTCTCATTTTTGCAGATGAAGTAAAAAGGCCCATAAAAGTTAAATGACATGTCCAAGGTCATACAGTTATTAAGTAGTGTGGAAGAATTTAAACATGCTTCCTCTATTCCAAATTTATTGCCTTTTCTATTATACTATGATGTCCCTTTCTTTCATGGAATTACACTTTTTGGGAGGTGGGGAAGAATTTGGGGTCAGGTGGGTCTGGATCTATGATTTCATCAGCATGAAAACTTTCTCCACCAATGTGGATAGCAATCTGATCCAACAACTTGTAGTTTTGGAGAGTCACTTGGGGACACTGAGATGTTTAGTGACTTGCCCAAAATCACATGACTAGTTTGTATCAGATGCAGGATTTCATCTTAGGTCTTCCCAAATCTGTCAGCTTTTCATTCACCCTACTGTGTGTTTCTCTCTTTTACTGGATTTGTGATTTCATTGGTAAAAGAAACTCTTAGTGAGTAACTCTCTCTACCAATATATGATGGCATTTACTTTGCAATTTTTCATCTCAGAGCACTATACTGGGCACTTAGAAGTGAAGTGATCTATCCAGGATCACAAAACCAGAGTGAGTCTGAAGAAAGACTTTAAACTCAGATTCAAATTAGAGGCCAGCTCTCTTGCCTGGAGTCAAAAGGACTATCTTCTGGGACACTTACTAGCTGGGTGACCTTGGGCAAATCACTTCACCCTGCTTGCCTCAGTTTCCTCATCTGTAAAATGAGCTGGAGAAGGAAATGGCAAACCACTCCAGTATCTGCCAAGTAAACGCCAAACCGGGTCACAGGGAGTTGGACAGGATTGACATGACTCAACAACAACTCTGAGTGAGATTCTACTGAGCTTCTGTAATTCTATGTGTGACACACAAAGAAGAATAAAACCTGTCTTCAGGGAGTTTGCAGTCTAGCTTGAATTGTATACAAGTAAAATATGAAATGAAACACAAAGTATGTGTTAAGTGCCATGATACAGTTAATGGGAGAAAGGTTGTAGAAAAGAGTCATGGAGAGAAAGGGTTAGAATGGAAGGTTGGACCTAGAAACAGAAGGGTGGAAGATCCTAGAAGAGCAAGTCGTTTCTGTACTCAGGCACAGAGCTAGGATTCCAGAGAAAGGGGAGATCATTTTCTTCTAGTGAAATCAGAAGGGGTATTGTGGAAGGCAAATTCCCTTCTAATGTTACTTATTCCAAAGTGGAATGGGCAGCCTGGGGATTAATGAGGTCCCCATCACTAGAAGTATTCCAGTAAAAGCCAGAGGAGCATTTGCCAGGGATGTTGTAGAGAGATCCTACGTAAGTAGAGACAGAACAAGATGACCTCAGGTTCCTTCCAGATTCTGAGATTGTATGAAATCTTTCCACTCTGCCCCACCCAACCATCTTGTGTAGCCCAGGGAATAGTCCAAACATATTATTTAGCCCTCTGGCTCAGGCCTCAGTTATTAGAGCATTCATCCCTGTCTCACTGCATTCTCCTGAAGGAAGAAGAGAAGGAGGACAGATGTGTTTAATAAGAAGGGGAGTGAACAACATGTAGCCACAGGGTGTTTAGAAAGACCAATTTAAGATGAAATTGTAGCTCAGTCTTATGAAGCTCTAGTGGTCATCTTGGGCAAGCCTGAGCAGGTGCATGATCAGCTTGAGTTCACCAACCAAGCCTACCCGTCTGGAGGTCATGTTATCTGAACTTTGGTTCTTTCATTCAATACTTATTAAGCACCTATGGTTCCTAGAGCAGGTGAGAAATCACACAGCCCTTGTCTTCATGGAGCTCCTAGTCTACTGGGGGATAAGACAGAAACATTGGCAATGGTAATACACAACATCATGTACATTAGAGAGGAGCGATGCTTTGTAAGGCAAAAGGAGGAAAGTTGTCACTGACCTAAAGATGTCCAAAGAAGGTTTTATGGAATAGATGGCATTAGAGTTGGGCATTGAAGGATGAGTAGAAATAAACAAGTAAAGAGGGTATTTGAATATGCTAACAGCATGAGCTAGAACACAGTGGAAGGAGAGCTCTGGGCACATGGAGATGGAGGGAGGGAGAGCAGGGCAATCTAGTTTTGCTGGAGTGAAGTACTTGGAAGGAAATTATATAAGAGAAGACCAAAATGGTAGGATGGTATCAGTTCATAGATAGCCTTGAATACCAATGTATGAGCTTCACTCAGGCAGTAGGGAGCCACTGAAAGTTTTTGGACAGAAGAATAATGTTACCTGATCTGCGTACAAGAAAACTTACTCTAGAAGTCTTATGAAGGATAAACTACGAGAGAAAGACAGACAGACAGAGACACAGAGACAGACAGAGAGAGAGAGGAAGACAGAGAGACAGGCACAGAGTGAGACAGAGGATAGAGAGAGATGTATGATGAGGCTATTTCAGTAGTCTACACCAGGGCTGCTTATACTTTTTCCATCTTTGACCCCTTTGATACTTCTTACTGGGGTCATAACCCACAGTTTAAGAAGCCCTGGTCTAGGTAACGGCTAATTCAATTTAGTTCAACTTAGTGCCACAAGCCTTTAGTACATGCTACAGTGCTAGGGGCTGGGCTTACAAAACAAAACCTTCCTTCAAAGAGTTTAGAGTCTGTAAGAAACAGTCACCTCATGATAAAGTGATACTTGTAGTTTTGAGAAAGTAAACTGATATGAATTCCTCCCAAGTGTAATCTTTGCCTAAAACATTTCTAGATGACATTACTTCTCTTCTGAATGAAAGATACATTTAGTTACGCTGGAAATTCCATGCATTGTCAAGCAACGTAGAGAAATACTTCCCGAAGGAAAGCATGTTAGATTTGGAGCCCAAAGCCCTGGATTCAAATTCCAACACTGACTTATTACCTCTGTAAGAAAGCAATTCACTTAACCTATCTGGGCCTGTTTTCCTCATCTTTGAAGTGAGGGAGTTGGACTCCCTAAGGCTCTAAGGTTCCTTCCTGCTCTAAATCTATGACCCTATGATAACAAAAATGTCAGCTGATACTTCTGTAGCACTTTAAGTGTACAAAATACTTTGTATCCATTATTGGATTCTCATAATAACTCTGTGAGGTTGTCAGGACAGGTTTCATCATCAGTATTTTATGACTGAAGATACTAGGAGGCGGTAGATCCAGGAATTAAAAGCAGGTCTTCTGCCTCCTAGACCAGTTCTTTTTACCTGATGGCCTATCAGGCAATAAAATTGATTGTTACTATGTGCCAGGCACTGGGCTGATCACTGGAGATATGAAGAAAAGCGAAAGACGGCCCTCTCAAGGAGTTTACACTGTAATGAAGGAGAAAATATGCAAATAACTGTAAAACAAGATTCATACAGGGTAAATTAGAGATAATCTCAGAGGGAAAGCTTTAATTATCATTAAGGGGGATTGGGAAAGGCTTCCTATGGAAGATAGGATTTTACCTGGGACTTGAAGGAAGCCAGGAGGAGGGGATGAGGATGAGAATGTTCTAGGCATGGGGGACAGCTGGTGACAGTGCCCAGAGTGAGGAGACATAATTTCTTGTTCAAAGAACAGCAAAAAGAAGCCAGTATCATCCAGTCACAGGAGGAGATGGAGGGAAATAAGGAGGAGGAAGACTGGAAAGGACAGGGATACGTTATGAAAGATTTTCAACGCAAGAAGATTTTTATATTTGATCCTGAAAGAGATAAAAATCCACTGGAGTTTTTTAATTGGACTGGGGGTGTAGAGGTCACATGGCTAGATATATGCTTTAGAAAGAGCTCTCTGGCAGCTGTCTAGAGAATAGAATGGAGTGGGGAGATACTTTTTGGCAAGCAGACCCACCAGCAGGTCCTTGCTGTAGTCTAAGAGTAGGGTCATGAGCATCAGTCCCAGGGTGGTGGCAATGTTAGAAGAGAAAAGGGGACAGATGCAAGAGAGCTGGCAACAGATTGGATAGAGGGTGTGATACCTAAGCTCTGAGCCAGGATGACTAGGAGGATGGTGATATACTCAACAGTAAAGGGGAGGTTAGAAAGAGGAGAAGGGTTGAGATGAGGGAAGATATGAGTTCAGTTTTTGTTCTGTTGCATTTGAAATATATAAAGGACATTCAGTTTGAGATGTCCATTAGGCAGTTGGAGATGTGAGACTGGAGGAAAGCAGAAAGGTGATGAGTTGGATAAATAGATGTGACAAATATCAGCATAGACATGGCAACTGAATCCATTGGAGCTAATGAGATCACCAAGTAAAACAACAGAAAGGGAGAAGATGCCCCAGGATGTTGGCTCCTGGGCAATGGAATAACAAAGAACCTTCCAATGGAGAATAATTTATCTGTAAAATGTAATGCAAAATGGAGCTCTGAAGTACCTGAAAACTTGGTGTTCTGGGGCAACTTCCTCTCAGTTTCTTCATCTGTAAAAATGGGTATTTTACAGCCATGATTTACCTGCCCATCAATTTCCATCTCTCCCTGTCTACTGGATCAATTTCTATTGCTTATGTCTCCTCAACTCTGGAAAAACCCTCACTTGTTCCTTCTAGCTACACTATCATGCTATTTCTCATCTGCCGTTTGTGGCTAAACTCCTTGAAAAGGCTCACTGCTATAGGTGTCTCCTCTTTCTATCTTCTCATTCTCTATTTAACTCCTTACAATCTGGCTTCTGACCTTAACATTCCACCAAAACTGCTCTTCAAAGTTACTAATGATCTCTTAGTTGCCAAATCCAATGGCCTTTTCTCAATCCTTCTTCTCCTCAATCCCTGGTCAGTCTTTGACACTGTTGATCACTCTCTCCTCCTTGATACTCTCTTTTCTCTAGGTTTTCAGGACACTACTCTCTCCTGGTTCTCATCCTACTTATCAGACCATTCCATCTTTATTTCCTTCCCTGGATCCTCCTTAAGATCAAGGGGTCCCTCAGGCTTCTGTCAGGGATTTTCTTTTCTTTTCCCTTTATGCTATTTTGTTTGGTGAAGTCATCAGCTCCCATGGATTTAATTACTATTTCTCTATTGATGATTCTCAAATTTCCTCTTTTTGCCCAATCTCTTTGCTGCCCTCCAATCTCACATCTCCAACTTTCAGACATGTTCAACTGGATGTCCAGTAGACATCTTAAACTCAATATGTCCAAAGCAGAACTCATTCTCTTTCTGTGTAAACTTCCTTCCTCTTCACCCCTCCCCCTTCCCTATTATGCTAGAGGGCAACAGCATCCTCCCAGTCTCTCAGGATCACAACCTAGGAGTCATCCTGAATTCCTCACTATCTCTCTTCCTTGCCCCAATTGCCAAGGTCTGCTGATTTCACCTTTGCAGCAACTCCTGAGTATTCCTTTCTCTCCTCTGACATTGTCACACTCTTGGTGCAGGCCCTCATTACTTCATATCTTGATTATTGCGATTTCCTGTTGGGGGGGTCTATCTGTCTCAGTTCTCTTCCCACTCTGATCCATCCTTCATTCAGTCACTAAAGTGATATTCCTAAAATGCAGGTCCAATCAACTCATCCCCCCTCCCCAACTCAATAAATACCCATAGTTTCCCATTGCCTCCAGGAACAAATACAAAATGCTCTCTTTCGAATTCAAAGTCCTTCATAACCTAGCCCCCTCCTACCTTTTCAGTTTTCTTACACCTTACTCCCTGACACATACTCTTTATTGACACACTGGTCTTCTGTCTCCATGCCTCAGCTCCAGGCTATCTGTCAGGCTGTACCACATGCCTGGGAATCCTCTGCCTCCTCAAGTCTGCCTGTATTCCTTTAAATACCAACTAAAAATCCACCTTCTCCAGGAAGCCTTCCCCTTCCTCTAACCCTTTTGTCCATTAATTATTTCCTACTTATCCTGTCTCCAACTTGCTTTGTATATATTTCTTTGCAAATTGTCCCCATCATTAGATTGTAAGCTTCTTTCTTTGTCTAATATGTATATCTAGCACTTAGCACAATGTTTGGCACATTTCAGTTATTTTTTTCAGTCCTGACCCTATTTGTGGTTTTCTTGGCACATAAATGTTTATTAAATTGAATTAAATTTATTAAATTGAATTATTGAATTGAATTGAAAATTTATTTCTTATTCATTGTATGAGTTGTATATATATGTGTGTATACCTATGTCTACATCTTTCTATTAATCTTGTTTTATACGTATTTCTTTGCCTATTCTCTTCCTCATTAGATTGTAAACTCCTTGAACACAGGGACTGATTTTGCCTCTTTTCATACCCCTGGCGTTTAGAACAGTGACTGGTATATAATAGATACTTAATAAATGTTTATTGATTGGTTGGATGTGGTAATATACTAGCTAATTCTCAGGTTATAGGGAAGTGCTATGTAACCCTTAAAGTGTTTTAGAAATGAGAGCTATTATCATTATTAGGTGTGATGAACAGCAGGATGCACACACTGTAATGCTAAAGATAGACAAAAAACCAAAGCCAGCCTTCCTCTTAGCCTCTGCAAAGGGTGATCAGCTTGTGTGATTTGAAGGACATAGGGAAGGATTCCCTGCCCATGTATATCTCTGATGCTACTCCACATCACAGTGTCTGAAATTCCTCCATTAGATATTCACTCTTTTGATCTTCAAGAAAGGTCTCTCATCTTTTAAAGAACACTTTAGAAAGGTTGTGGAAAGGGGTAACAACCACATCATCTAACATCTTACCAGCAGTCACTATTATTGTATCAGCTTGCTTTTTTAACCTAAGACCCAAAATCATGAGCAGGGAAAGAGATGAAGAACAGAACAGAATAATCCAGCTTTGTAGTTGACAAAACATTTTTCTTGCAACAACCTTATAAGATGGGTGGGCGAGGATTTCTCACCACCCCCAACTCATTTTAGAAATGCAGAAACTGGGAGCCATAGGCATTAAGTCACATCCCCAGGATTGTGCTGCTAGTAAGCATAAGAGGTAAGATGTGAACCCAGGTTTTCTCACTCCATGCATAATTTAGCACTAAAATTTATCTTTTTTTAAAAAAGTTTTCAATTAACAGAAGTCTATTTCCCTCTTCCCTTGCCCCACCACTTGAAAAAATAAAAAGTAAAGTCACAATGTTCTTATCACAAATATGCACAGTCAGGCAAAAAAAAAAATCCTGCATTGGTTATGTCCAAAAAAACCGATGTCTCATTCTATACCTTAGTCCATCGCTTTTGTCAAGAGTGGGGCAGTGTGCTTCATCATCAGTCCTCTGCAATGAGGGCTGATGAGTGGATTGATGAGAGTTCTTGGGTCTTCCAAAGTTATTTTTACCATATTGTTGTTAGTGTATAAACTGTTCTTCTGATTCTGCTCTTTTCTTTCTGGATCAGTTCATGCAAGTCTTCCTAGGTTTCTCTGAAACTGTGCCTTTCATCACTTTTTGCAGCCAGTATTCACACACACACACACACACACACACACACATATGTATTTAACTTTAAAGATTACAAAACACATTTGATCCTCACTATAGCCCTCCAGTGTAGGTAAAATCCTTATTTTACAAATAGGGAAAAAGCGGTATAGAGAAAGAAGTAAGAATCTGAGGCAGAATTTGAATTCAGGTCTTCCTAAGTAAATGCATGTTAGTTGTAGTGATGGGGAAAATGGTTGCCAGTGGAGAATTTCTTTGGCACATTTCTCTTAGGTTATCTGAAGCACCATTAGTGAGCTACATAGAAGGGCAATATTATGTAGAATATTGGAAAGAGTACCAAATTTGAAGTCAGATGAGTTCAAATCTTATCTCTGCTACTTACTACCTGTGTAGTAATGGAAAACATTTATAGCATCTCCTTTTGTGTTGGTACAGAACTGTAAATTAAGGAGGTACCTACTATTGGAGAATTTTGGACAAATCACTCAAACTTTCTAGATTTCAATTCTTTATCTGTGAAATAAGGGAACTGAATTAACTAGTTATTATGATCCATGTAAATGTATATACAGTTATCCTTTCCACATCTCAGGGCACTAGGGGCATGGTATCCCTGAAATTTAGGAAATCTGTATAAAATTTTTCATACAAGAGAAAAAGTCTGAATTATTATGGTATTAAAAGACAAAATATGCTGGTATTATACAATACTATACACATATTTTATGTATTTCTGAGTTTCTAAACTTTTTCTGTGTCATCTGCTGATCTTTGTACATTATATGTGGCTTCTGCAAAACTCCCCCCACCCCAAGTTCACATTTAATTTCTTAGGCTAACCCACAATATGTTGAATCCACGTTGGGGAAAGTCATAACATGGAAAGGACCTAATCCTAAGCCTCAGTTTCCTTACATATAAAGAAGGTTAATAATAGCACCTACTTCCAGGGCTGTCATGAGTTTCAAATGAGATGACATTGCTAAAGTACTTTGCAAGGGTTAAGAGTAGTGTGCATAGTGGATAGGACTAGCCTTGGAAACAGGAAGACCTGGTTTGGGGGTCCAGGTAACTCTCCAAGGCTGTAAACTGCAGTGAAGGTGGGCACCTGCACTGGTAAAGGAAGTTCCTCATCTGGGAGTTGCTAAATGTACCAAAGAAGTCAGGAGTGTGGTACCTATCCACTGTGTTGTTGTTCAGACTTGTCCCACCCATTTGGGGTTTTCTTGGCAGAGATATTGGAATGGTTTGCCATTTCCTTCTCTAGCTCATTTTACAGATAGAGAAACTGAGGTAAACAGGGTTAATTGACTTGCTTGGGGTCACACAGCTAGTAAGTGTCTTAGGCCAGATTTGAACTCAGGAAGATGAGTCTTCCTGGCTCCAGGTCTGGCACCCTAGCCACCTAGTTGCCTGCCTATCCACTAGACATATCAGCTAATATTATTTTTTATCTCCTCCATCAGAACCTACTCTCAGGAAGAGGTCTGATAAACTGAAAAAACAGAATTTGGGAGGATCTCTAGGACTCATCCAATCTAGTGGTGCCAAAGTCATAGAAACTGGGATGGGGAACACTAATCTGGACATAAGGATCCCTACAGGTCATACTGGTTTAGATTTAAAATGTAATCTTATCTATGTTTTATTGTATTTTTAATTACTTTGTTAAATATTTGTCAATTAAATTTTCATTTTGTTTCCACTTGGGAGCATTGGGGGCAGCAGGGTGTTTGACTTATTTGATATACATCCAGCTCCCTCATTTTTGAGAGGAGGAAACCTGGAGTAAGAGAAATTCAGCGAATTGTCCATGATCACAGTCCATAAGAACCAGAATGATCTTCTGGTGCTGAATGCAGAGCTCTTGCTATTACACCCACTTCTATGTGAATTAGAACAGCTTACGGTGTGACCCTTCCCAGGGTGATTTGCTTTCCAATGAGGACTGAGCCAGAAGGTAACAGCAACAAGCTCCTCTGGAGGAATCTCAGATGTCAGCCAGAGGATGAGGCAGGCCCTTGTAAGCACGCAGGTGATTTCAGTGGCCTCGCTCCAGCTCCCTACGAGGCCATCCATCCATCACAGCTTCTCAAATTAGCAAACCTTGGCATCTTGAAAATGGCAAGTTCTGCCCACCCGAGGACAAACCCAAATAAGGAGGCATTGTCTGCTCCCTCAGCCCCCCTCTGCTCCATCAGCTGTTCTGTTCTTGAGGAGGAGCAAGAGTCAATCAGACTGAGAGCCTTTCCAGCCATAGGAAATCAAGGTGTGTGGGGATGGACTTGGAAGCCTTGTAGGCTAATAGGCTCATAGATCTGGAGGTGGAAGGGGCCTTAGAGGTCATCTAGTCCAGTCCTCACATTTTACAGATGAAGAGGCAAAGGCCCAGAGAGGTTAAACCACTTACTCAAGGTCACACCGGAAGACTGTATTTAAACCCAGGTCCTCAGCAACAAGGACTAGGGAGGCATAAACTGAGAGGTGGTAGACAGGCAGTTGGTGGGGTACAGCAAATGAAGCACTGTGCTAGGAATCAGGAAGACCCAAGTTTGAATCCTGCCTCAGACAGATTTTCTGTGTGGTCTTGGGTAAGTTGCTTAACCTCTCCTTGCCTCACTTATGGGAAAAGCATTCTATTAAATGGGCATAATAATAGCAAATGAGATCAACATATGTAATACATGTAAAGCATTTTGCAACCCTTAAAGTACTATATAAATGCTAGCTATTATTAGACAAAAGCTCACTCTGAACAGCAGGCCTTTCTGAGATCTCATCTCAGTTCTGGTGCTAATGTGCCAGGAAAATTAGAACTGTGATAAGTACATGGGGGTGGAAAGAGTATTAAGGTTAGCTATAGCCTGGGTTCAAATGACAGTTTCATAACATACTACCTTATGCCTTTGGATAAATCCCTTCCAGACTCTGGGCCTCAGTTTCCTCATCAGTAAAATTAGAGGGCTGTGTGTATGATGATCTCTAAGGACTTTTCCAGTTGAAAGTCCTAGGTACTTATGGTTCCTTAGAGCCTCAGCCTCAGCCTCAGCCTCCACAAAATTCAAACAGTGGCTCTGCTCTACTCCATGGGGTCCTGATGTGGATTGACTATGGGAAGTGGTGATTTCTGCCATTGCCTGTGGGGGACCTGGCCCTGGTGGAAGACAAAGATGTATAGAGCAGTCTTCCAGAGATTTGTCAGATCCAACTCTTCAGCAGGAAGGAATCTCTGAACCATGCCCAGGGTGATTCCTGGCTTGGCTTATAAAAAGCATGCTTTTAAAGAATCGGCTTCCCCTGTGTGAATCCCACTGAGCAAGGCCTGCCCTTGCCAGATTGTGACAGGAGCCAAGTTTGTCTCCCATCCTCATCCATCTTCTTTTCTTCACTCCTCACTCCTCTCTTCTGGTGGCCAGCTCCCAGGGGCCTGAGCCCCAGTTCTGTGTCCTGAACCTAGCTGCCCAGAGTGCCCTTCTAAAGGAATAATATTGTGGAGGGGAAAAAACCCTGGATTGAGTGTTTTCATATCATAGTTCTAGAGATAGAAGGCACTTCAGAGGCCAGCTACTCCAAGACCTTCATTTTATAGATGGGCAAACTGAGGCACAGGGAAATATCAGTAGTAGGATGACCTGATCTCAAATCCTGGCTCTGGTATTTACTGTCTATGGTACGTTCGTCCCTCTTTGGGTTTCAATTTCCTCTTCGATAAAATGGTAGAGTTGGCAGCAATGGTTCTGGGGAGAGATAATGCAACATAGTCCCTTTGTGAGGCCAACATAGACGTGACAGACGCAGAATGCTATCAGCATGTCAGACCTGCTTTCTCCATCAGGTGATGGCGCTCAACCGTTCTTCTTGGTTATAAGGGAAGGTTGAAATGGGAGACGGAGAATGAGAGAGGGAGCATTTCCAGAACTGAACATCATAGAAAAACACAAGGCATAGGTACAATTTATTTTACTCAGGAAAATGTTATCCTTTTAATAATGCCGATGGCAAGCCTCCTATGTGATTGTACTTCAAGAAATAATACACATTATATAATGTTTTAAGGTTTGCGAGTATTTTATGTATGTTATCTTGTTTGCACTCCACCACAATATTGTGAGATAGTGTTGTTCTCATTCCCATTTTATAGATATAGGGGAATGAGGCTGAGAGAGGGTAAGCTGCCCAGGGTCACCTATGTATGTAACATTTTAAGGTTTGCAAAATGCTTTACAAATATTATCTCATTTGGTCCTCACAACAACCCTGTGAGGTAGGTGCTGTGATTATTTCTATTTTGCACATGAGGAAACTGAGGCAGATAGTGGTAAAGTGACTTGTCTGGGGTTACATAGCTAGGAAGCGTCTGAGGCTGGATTTGAACTCGGGTCTTCCTGATTCCAGGCCTAGCCCTCTATCCACTGTTCTCAGTACTTGAAGGTTTCTTTTGGATCTAGATCCTGTGGTTTTCTGACAACGTCTTACTTGGAAGGCTATCCTCCCTATCCTAGCCCTACTCCAGTATGTTGACTATCATAACTGACATTCCCGTGTCCTGGAATCTTCAACCTCTTCCCCCTCCAAGAGGTCCCTAAAGCAGTTGCACATAGTAGACCCTTAACAAATGTACATCAAATTGAATTTTATGTGTTCTATTACTGGTTGCCAAAATATCCTTGCTGAAGCACACGTGAAACTACGTCACTTTCCCATTCACAAACCTTCAGTGAGTCCCCATTGTCTATAGGATCAAATGTCATCTACATTTAGGAATTTAAGCTCCTCCAGAATTCCTCCAAATTCTGTCTCCCACCTTCCTTTCCAGTTTTATTTCCCATCACTCCCCTTCACAAATTTTAAATTCCATTCAAATGGGATTACTCATCCTTCTCTGAGCTAGATTTCCTATTTTCCACTTCTGGCCTGTCCCAAAAGCCTTTTCCCATGCCTTGAAGGCACCTCAGGATCCTGGCCTTCTTTAAGGCTTAATTCAGGTATCACCTGCTACAAGAAGCCTTCCCTGATTCCCTCCAATTTTAGAGCCCGCCTCCTATCCATCCAGTATTTTACTTTTTGGCCTAGATATTCTATCCCTTCCAGGAGACTGTCAGCTCTCTGAGGACAAAGACAAGGACTGTTTTGTGTTTTCTTTGTACTTTCATTTCCTAGAATAGTGTCTGTGATTTAATAAATGTTTGTGGAACAGAAGTTATCTGCATATGGCTGAGTAGGAGAGAAATTCAAGGGCATCAGTCTCTCTGCAATCCCATCTTCTACCAGAGGAAAGATTAATAGGTCTGTGCCTTAGCAACATTGTAGGAAATGGAAAAAGAGAGCTGGGGCTCCCATTCACTATTGAGAAGCCATGATTCCCTTTCATGCTGTCTTCTCTCAGCTTCCTTTCAAATCCCTTCACCAGTCGGGATTCATGTCTTCATCTGGGTAGTCAGTGTCACCAGGAGACCTCCCAAGTCCACCTGGAAGGATGCGTTGTACAGAGGTGATAGAGTCCTTGGTTTGTGGTGGTTGTTTTTCGGTCGTTTCAGTCAAGTTTGACTCTTTGTGACCCCATCTGGGGTTTCTTGATGAATATGCTGGAGTGGTTTGCCATTTCCTTCTCTTGCTTATTTTACAGAGGAGGAAACAAAGGTAAACAGGGTGAAGTGACTTGCCCAAGGTTATACCCAAGTTCTGTGACTCCATCCCCAGTGCTCTTCTCGTTGTACCATGATCTCTTTCAATGATTTAGGGGCAGGTTGGTTCTCTCTCTTTCAGTCTAATTTCCTCTACTAGAAAACTGAGGTAATTATCCCTGCCTTGCCTTCCTCAAAGGACTTTTGAGAGGATCCATTGAAAGCATCAAGATGGAAAAGATGTACAAAGTCCAATAGGATGGGAAGTCATCCCTTCACGTGTACCTATGGGCTTGTCTACCCCTGACAGGCAGCTTTTTGGGGCTACTCTGAAAGCATCTTGTAACCTGGGAGTGCAGTGGGACCCTGACCAGGGATGACAGTGTACAGTGCCAGGTTCTTTGGGCAAAGGAAAAGTGATTGCCACTCTTGATCATCTCTGATTGTAAAGCTCACAAGGCCAGGAAAGCATAATGGCTCAGGATGGGTTCCTGGGCTGGCATTGTTGGTAAAGGGCAGCCCTTCACTCTGAAAGCAGGTTACTATAGCATCTAATGAGATGTTCAAAGGCTGCCTGCTTCTCCCTGGGAAATCAGAGAGATTTGGAGCAGCTGGAGAGAAAGTCAGCCTTTGCAGTGAGTACTTAAAAACCTGTTTTGAAGGGAGCTGGTGACCATATCTAACGAAAATGAGCTCAAAGACTAAATAAATGGCTGATTTCCGCAGTCTGCTCAGTACGAAGAGGGTGTGGGTCAGGGCTAGCTTATATGTTCTGTCCTGGGAGAAATGGAAAAATGTGAAATATCACTTCAAGCAACTCCCAACTCCTTTTAAGAGTTCCATCCTTGCCTTGAGTACCCCAGGATCCCAGCATATATAGAGTCTTGTCTCTCCACATGTACCTTACAACTTCAGGGCCTTTTCCTTATGTCTCGCATCCTCCACATCTATATCTGATCTCAGGAAAGGATCTGAAGTGAATCATTTACAGTGTCCCCTTGGGCAAATGAATCTCCAGTCTCTGGACTTCAGTGAAGGAGAGTCACACCCCTCTGCTAGGTTACAAGATGTTTTCAGTGTGGCCTCATAAATCCAGAGAGTGGGTCTATGGGTGCAGGGAAAGTGTTAGGTCAAAGGACCTAAAGTCAAACCTCGACTTTGTGACTTGTATTACAGAAGAAAGAGCCTCTGATTTGTAGACACAGGACATGGATTCTAATCCTCACAAAGCCGCTTACTGCTTGTGTGACAATGGGCAGTTTACTTGACCTCTTGAAGCTTCAGTTTTCTCATCTGTAAAATGATGGGGTCATAGCAAATGGTCTCTTCTAGCTCTAAATCTATTGTCCCATCACTACACAAGTTCTAAGCTTATTGTCATCTAACATTCCACATTCTGTCTTTGAAAAACCCTTCTAACTCTTACCTTCTTTGTCACAAACTCATTTTCTCTACTGACATTTTGTGTTACAAGGTCTAACTCTCTATGTTTTCAAGTCCCTCCCAGTTCTGACCTGTTATGTTCTAAGGTTCCCTTTAGCTCGGAAATTCTATGTTTCCGAGGGAATTTTTATTTTCATCCTCATCTCTCATTGTAGGATAAAAAGGCTTTGGTGAGAGAAAAAGACCATCAGGCTGATTAGCAACAGGTGGTGAGGGAACTATTTTTGCACAGGTGGTTCTTTTTCAAACCTGAAGATCACACTAGGGAGACTGTGCTTAACATCAGCTCTGGCTAAAACCAAGCCTCCTCTGGGTATTTTGAGGAACATACATTTTTTTTCCCTTTGAAAATAAGCTTATGGGCATCTGTAAAATGCTCACCAAAGAGATTTAACTGCAGATTCATAGCAAGATTGCTGTGGAAGAGATGAATTGACTGGATTCCACAGTCATTTTTATATTCTAATCCAAGTATAGGGACTAGACTTAAATGTGACTTCATTGAGCACTGACTTTGGTGTTGTAAGACTTGAGTTCAAATTCTGACTTTACTACTCACTACTTGTGTGACCTAGGATAAGTCATTTAACTTTTTGAACGTTTATTTCCTCATCTATAATATGAGAGGGTTGGATTAGATGATCTCCAAGGTACCTTCCAGCTCTAAATTCTATGTCCTTATAAATTAGCCATGATGCCTTGGGAGTGACACAAACACTGAGATTATAATTCCTAACAGATAGAGCTGTCCAACAATGCAACGGGCAGATGGATGGATGAAGAGATAGATAAACAGAAAGACAGTGAGAGACAGATAGGTAGATAGAGAGCTAGAGAGATGATGGATAGATAGATAGATACATACATACATACATACATACATACATTGATTGATAGATAGACTGATACAGACAGAAAGCCAGACAGATTGATAGACAGACAAATAGATAGATGGATAGGTAGATAGATAGACAGACAGATACATACACACTAGAGGTGTTCAATTAAAGGCTGAAGAGTCATTTGTTGAGGCTGTTAGAGAGGGAATCAGGCTTCCAACAGGAGTCAGACTAACTGATCTATGAAATCTCTTCCAACTCATAAATTTTATTAGTCTATAAATTTGAGATTTTTTTCCCAGTGTGGTAGGAGTAAGATATTGTTCAAAGCTAGCGTGAAATGTTGATTATTGCTACATCTAAAGGAAGAAAAGCTACATGGGTGTGGCTCCATGGAAAACTTAATGCCCATTAATATCCTCAGTTCAGAATAAAAACAAACCCCTAGCAGTAAGGTTTAGTTGATGTGTAGGTATTTTAACTGAACAAAGAAAAGACTAAGGGGTGAGGGTGGGGGAGAGAGTGGAAATGACGTCTGTCTTCCAATGCTGTCCTTTGTGAAAGGAATTAGATCTATTTTGCTTGGCCCAGAAGGGAAGAACCAAGACTAGAAAGGTTCTCATAGGAAGTCCCTAACAATTAGAGCTGTACCATAATGGCAGGAAGGGTGCTAATAGGTTCTCTATCCCTGGAGGTAGTCAAGAAGAGTCTGGATCACCATTTTGGGGATGCCACAGAAAAGCCTTTGGATAAGGGTTATATTCCATGACCTCTGAGCTCATTTCCAAGACTGCCATTCTCTTTCCCCAAATATGGCTCCCTTTTACAAAAGTAGTGGCCGGTGAAGATTTCCTCCCTAGTGTGACTGGGGCATAGATTGGAGAACAGGAATGGAGGAATTGGACTGCATAATGATGATAAAAAGACATCCAGGCGAGCTGAATGCTGCTGTTTTATCACCGTCCAGTCCCATCCAACTATAGCAGTGATTCGGCTGCTGCTTGGTTTAGTGCTTCAGGCTATAATGGGGTAGCTTCAGGCAATCCTAGAAACCGACACATGGCCCAAAATGCTGCGTATACTGTGCTTCAGACACATGCGGCAAGATGAGCTCTCTAAGCCCAGACTCATTTGTGCGTACCCAGTGTGACCAGAGAGAAGGAGACAGAGAATGCCAGCAGGTCTTCTGGTCTTTAGGGGAGGGAAGGACAGAGGTCATAGCAGCTGTGAGAAATCCCATCCTGACATCTGAAAGCTTGAGTCTAAACATAGTGATATAGTGCTAGAGGAGTGTTTGCTTTGCTTCATTCTCTCCTCGGCTAAAATGCCAACAAGAGAGTGTTTCTCTGGTTGGCAGAGGGCCAGCAATTTCCCAGTAAATAACACGAGCCCTGTCCTGTGGAGGAAAGCTGTACATCATTCTTGAAAAGACTCAGGCCCCCGCTCTAGCCAAAGGAACCCTCTTGCTTACAAAATGTGTCTGGAGGAGTTTCTAGCCCAACTCACTTGGCAGAGATTTAGAAACCACAAATTTCTCCACCTCTCCCCTTTAAGTGATTCCTTTTGTTCCCCCACCTTCATTACTCATCCTCTTTTTGTTGTGGGGCCATGTTTCCCCCTCCTTGTATACTGGGTACCAAATGGGGAGAAAATAGATCTGAATTCATGGAATAAAAGTATACACAGGCATAGACCCCCACATTCACAGCCATACATTCATTTTATCTTAGAATCCTAGACTCTTAGGATTTAAAGAACCCTCAGAGATAAACAATTCCAATCTCCTACCCCAGTATAAGAACTTCCTATATAATATCCCTGACAAACTTTGCATGGATAAGTCCAGTGGTGGAGAATGACTGTCTACCTAACAAGCTCATTCTATTTTTTAATGGTTCTGAGGCTCATAAAGTTTAACTTACATCAAGCCCAAACTTTCTCACTGTCATTCACTAGTCCTTGTCCCTATAGCTCCCTTCTGTGTATATTTTTTCATGTGTTTCAGGACACTGGTCATATGCCCCTTAGCTTTTCTTCAAATACTCATATCCAATGTCTTTTGTAACAGTGGACTGAGATTTCTGGGTCACATGATTCCCTCTCATCTCCCATAACACTAAGTCAATGGAGCTCCATGAGCCAACCCTCAGGCTTACAATAGAACTTGACCCATTACCTGATAATCCAAAAGGCAGATGCTTGTGCTGTGCTTTGTACTGTAACAGAATCTAGCTAGAGAATTGAGGAACAGAGAAAACTAAGGCACTCTACTACTCCTGAGGGAAACGGCCCAGTATCTACTCAGGGCCAGTTCTATTCCCCAAGAAGATACTTAGCACCAAGAACAAGGTTAGTGAACCTTGAATTGCCTACAGTGGGAGGAGACTGAGGTAGCTTTGAGGTTCCACCCTCCCCATGCCCCAAAGGAAACCTCAGTCAAAAGGGAAGAAGTCAGAAAGTGAGCAATAGGACAAAATAAAGAAAAAGAACTGAATCAAAGGTCTAAGGACTAAGAAAACTCAATTAAATATCTTGAGCATAAGCAGATAAACTAGCAGGAAAGATATTAATAACAGAAATGAATGTAATCTCCAGATCAAGTAAACGAATCCATTATAAATGGATTAATGAATAAATTAAATAAATATATATTGTATGAAAAAGAAAAATTAATCAATACCTGATGCAGCATAGGATACTGTGAATTCTCAAGAGAGCGTAGAACTATAGCAAGATATTCTGGAATTGTTAAAAAAAAAGAAATAAAAATTATAAAAGTAGAATTTGTGATGTATAGCTGAAATAATAGAATACAAAAATTTGAATCTGTGGTGACAAGTCTCACTAAAGACACAAATGAGAGAATCTGTGACTGGGAATGCAAACACATGGAAGTGAATGATAGTCTTGAAGAAGAGAGGCAAAAAGCAATAACATTTTTCCATATAAACAAAACATTGATCTTAAAGGTAGGATGTGTAAAGACAACTTAAGGATTATAGGTCTCCCAGAAGAACACAACAAATCAAAAAACCTGAATACCTTAATGTAAGAAGCAGAACTTCTGAACCCAGAAAACCAAGTAATAATTGAAAAAATTCATAGGATGCCTCTAGAAAAGCAAAACCAAAACCAACCAAAACAACAGCAATAGAAAATCCAGTCTTATGCCACAAACTCCAAGATACATAGTAGTTAAATTTAGCATTTCAATGACAAACAATAAAAAGATCTTGAAATACAAAGAAAAGAAAATTCAAATAACACAAGACTATTTGGTACCTACCAGAAACCTCAGAAGGGAATGGAATAATCTGTTTCACAGAACAAAGGACTCAAGGTGCGACTCGGATGACCTATCTTTCATTAATGAATAAAAGATGTATGTTCAGTAAAAAAACAAAAACAAAAAAAGGTATTTGAAACTAGAAAGAAAACCAGACCTGAAAGAGAACAAAAAAGGGGGTTGTGAAAACTGACCAATGAGCCCAATTCTTATGAACATGTGTAGAGAGCTTGGCTGAGGCCATCACCACATAAACTTTACTGCAGATGGAGACATTATGTAATTGGTTCTGCCTGCTAAGCATGTGATTATACTGTTGATTGGCTGAGTATCCAGAACTGAGGTGCCTTCATAAAGGAACTAGTCAGTCAGTTTCATGGTATAGGCTCTTTCTGGACCTACTGGTGTGTGTGTGTGTGTGTGTGTGTGTGTGTGTGTGTGTGTGTGTGTTCATCCTTCATTGCCAAAGAAGACCATGCCATCAGAGAAATGGTGACATGACTTGTAGAGAACCTTGAGGGGTTTGAAAAAGCCCCTTATCAAAAGTTCCCCTCCTTCAAGGGAGAGTAGCTGACTTGAGAAGTTAAGTGATATGTTATTTTCAGGTGCATGTCCTTGAATTTGGGTGTTGAAGTTCCAGGAATCAGGGCTCCTGCTATACTCCGATAACACTCTGATAAAGAGACCTTGAGGCCTCCCTTTCTACTTATCACAATCTGTTCTGTTTCATGCCTCAATTGCTACCCCTATGGTTTTTTACTATTTAAGCACCCTGATTTATTGGCTCAGTATGTCCAGAATAAACTCAGCTATGACTTGCTCTTGACTTTGTTTTGAGTGAGGGAGGGCTGTGCACGTCACCAACCACACTTCTCCTCCAGAGCCATCTGAATCCAGTGACCAGATATTCATCAGGATGACTGGAGATGACCCAGGATGAAGCAATTGGGGTTAAGTGACTTGCCCAAGGTCCCACAGCTAGTGATTGTCACGTGTCTGAGGTGAGATTTGAACTCAGGTCCTCTTGACTCCTGCACTGGTGCTCTATCCACTGCATCACCTAGCTGCCCCACCTGGTCAGGGCAACTACTGGCATTGGTGAAGGAGAAGGAATTACTGTTGGCCTTATCTCACCTGGAGACTTGAGAGACCCACTGTTGCTTCCATCTCCAATATCTATTATTTCCTGAATTTATATGAAGGAGATGACTATGACCTTGAGAGTCTCAAAAGATAAGTAAAGTACCACTAGCACACCTAGGAACAGAGACCATGCTGATGCTGAAGCCATCTAGTCCTGCACTGGGGGGGGGGGGGTCTGAGGAATGACCTTTGGGATCCATCCCAGAGGTGATTGAAATTCCAATGGCTATGTCTTTTTGGGCATAAATTTGGTGAGACTAATGCTATGTAGAAACTGAGTTAAGTCTGGGTCCATTTTTCACAAGAATTGAGATAGTATCAGAGAGTGTGCCCCCAGTTATAAGAGGGAAATGTATTTTGATTCTTACTGTATCATCAAAGAAAATGTCTATTTTATAAATTTTAATTGATGTTAATTGGTTAAATGGAACCAAGGTAATATGTACTAATGGTTAGCAGTCAAGGGAACACACTGAATTGGGGTCTTGAACCAATAACATTAGAAAAGAGACAACTCTAGCTCTTTAGGGGATGCCCCTAGGATTCTGAAAGGGAGATTACAGTCTTTCTAACTCTGGGAGAAGAGTTCAAAAGTTATCACTCTACCTTCCTCAATTTAATTTTTTTCAAGTTCTTATATAATCCTGGTCATCCTTCTCTGAGCAACTTCCATTATCAACATTCTTCCTAAAATATGAAGCTAAGAACTCTGTATAGATCTGGTCTGCTTACAGTAAAGGATGGTGAAACTATCTTATCTCTTGTTCTAGGCATTAAACCCATGTTAACAGTACTAACAGGTTGAAGCTAAATCAGATTTAGGTTTTTTTAAAAGTTGTCTGCTATATCACATTATTGGCTTATATTGAATTTGTAGTCCATTAAACTCCCAGGTTTTAGACAGTAAATGAGTACTCACTCTCTCATGCATTTACTCACTCATTACTTACGGAAAAGTGGTATAGTGGGAAAAGACCTGACAGTAAGAAAGCCCAAGGTTCGAGTCGTCCCTCTGACACAGCCTGGTTATGTTATCCTGGGCAAATCAGGTAAACTCTCAGTGTTCCAGGCATCATTATAAGGATGTAACTGCCATTCATCTACATTGGCAGAGGGAGTTTCCTCACTCTGAATTCCCTACCCTGATGAAATCATAGATCTAGAACAAACAAATTACCTGGACTCCAGTGTTTAGTGCTGGCAAGTAAGGAGTTAAGTCATAGCTCCCCATTCAAGTAGCAGGGTATGTGCATCTGTGATCCATCCCTACACATAAGATACTGCACAATATATAATAACTCCATTAACTATAGTATAGAAGATAATATAGTAAGATCTTATGGAAAAGTCGTTTCTGAGAAGGGAAGTCAAGTAAAGATGAGCCTTGAAGTATCTCAATAAGCAGAGGATATTTTAAACAGAGGAGAATGATAAAACATCCATAGGTTGGCACATGTTAAGGTCAAGAGATGGTCATTAGTTCAATTTGACTAGGACTAAAGTATATGAATGGATAGTATGGTATAATTGAAAGATTACTACACTGGGGGTTGAGAGGTCTGCATTCAAGTCCCACTTGTACCATCTGGGTTAAGTCTTCATTATCTTTCTAATCTCTTCCTACTAATTCTAACATTCTTTGATCCAGTTATATGATCTATGATTCAATTTGTGGTTTTTGTCTCTACAACATCTCTCATGTTCCCTTCTCTCCACTTGCATGGACATCACTAGGAAGCACTTATTAAACACCTACTGTGTGTGCATTACACTGTGCCAGTCACAAGTCTCTGCCACAAGGTGCCCATATTCCCCTATCAGAAACAGAATGTGTACAGATGAATAAATATAAAGTAATTTAAAGGTAGGAGAAGAGTTACTAAGAACTAGGGGGAATGAGCAAAGGCTTAGGGGGAATGAGCAAAGGCTTCTCATAGTATGTAGCGCTTAATTTGAGCCTTGAGGGAGCTAATGATGTCAAGAGACCTGAAGGGAAAAAGGAGAGCATTTCAGGCACAGGGAACAGGCATACTCTGCAAAGTTATGGAGAGAGGGCTTGGGATGTCATGTTGAGACAACAGCAGGCATGTTAGTTTGTCTGCAATATAGAGAACATGAAAAGGAATAAGATGGAATCAGTTTGGAAAGATAGACTGAGGCAAGGTCTTAGGTTACTCTGAGTCTTAGTTAAGGCAGATACATATAAATTTTCTTTCTGTGATTTACTAGGTAATTCATAAGGGTTTAGTGAATGTCTCCTACATGTAGCACTGAGGGTGGGGAGAGAGGGACTGAAAAGGGGGCTGACACAAGAAATAAAATGCATCCTTACCCTCAAGGAACACAATCTAAGTAGAAATAGAAGCCACACACATGGACTAAGCCTAAAATAGTCAAGTCAAGAAGGGTTTGTTAAGCACCTACTATGTGTCAGGTAATGCGTGAAGGGCTGGGAATACAAAGAAAGGTTAAAATAGTTCAAACCCTCAAATAGCACACAGTTTAATAAGGGAAACAATGTGGAAACAATGATGTACAAACAGGATAAATTAGAAGTAACCTCTGAGGATAAGCATTAATACTAAGGGGCGGGGGGGGGGGCCGAGCCAAGATGGCAGAGTAAAAACACAGACTTGTTAGAGCTCTCCCCAAACCCAGCCAAATATCTGTAAAAAGTGACTCTGGACAAATTCTTGAGCAGCAGAACCCACAAAATGACAGAGTGAAGCAAACCTCCAGCCCAAGAGAGGCTAGAAGGTTGCTGGGAAGCATCTATCTTGCCACACTGGGAGCAGAGCAGAGTGCAGTGTGGACCGCTGGCACAAGCAGGACCTGAGCAGGCCTGGGGTGTGGGGAGAGGAGGGACAGAATGTCTGGCACCTGTGGCAGTTTCCAGACTTCACAACCCCAAAACACAGAGGACAAATTGGAAGGTCAATGAGAAAAACCCGTCAGACCTGTGTGAGAAACTAGAGTGGTCTGGCCCCAGCTTAAGGGTGGCAGAGAGGGTGGAGGAGCCTGCAGCAGCAGGGGCAGGGGCAGCAGCTGTTTCTGTAGCTCTAGGCCCATAGATTATAGGGGGATGGAGTAACTGACAGTCCACCCCCCTCACCCCCACTGGAAGCAGAGAACCTTGACAAAGAGCTCAAAAGTCAAGTAAATAGCTGGGGAAATGAGCAAAAGCCAGAAAAAGAATTGGACTAGAATCATATTTTGGTGACCAGGGAGACCAAAATATACAAACAGTAGAAGACAACAAAGTCAAAGCTCTTTCATCCAAAGCCTCCAAGAAAAATATGAATTGATTTTAGGCCGTGGAAGAGCACAAAAAGGATTTTGAAAATCAAGTAAGAGAAATAGAGGAAAAATTGGGAAGAGAAATGAAAGCAATTTTCATTTTACTGAGCACCATGATCAGCCAGTAGGGAAAGACCAGGGAACAGATGACTAAGAAACCTGCAGTCCTCCCAGCATCCCTCTGACCACAGATATTCATAGCAGAACCACAGGGCAGCGTGGGCCCTTTACTGGACCTTCAAATTGGCAAAGTTCTTATTTTTGCAAAGCAATTTCTGCTGGTTATTAGTCACCTCCCTCCCTTGTTTTAAGGCTAGTATATTTGCATTCCTAACAGGAAAGACAACCCCAATTCCGTGGAGGCCACAGTTGCCTCTGATGAGCAGGCCTAAGTTCTACTTGTTTGACCTTGAAAATTCTGCCCCAGAAGCTCTAACAAAAATAAATCCATCAAAAACTCAGAGGAAGAATAGCTCTCACAGCCCCAAACCCATCCTAGCCAGAAGGAAAGAGATGACCTTTCTAGCCCTATCATGTTAGTGGACAGGGAACTCATTATGGTAAATGGAGGTACATTGGAGAGTAGTATGGCATTTCAGAGCAAATATAAGTGGGAAACATTTCCAGAAGGCTCTCAAGGCCAAAGTGGGTTTATCAGGAAACCAAAGAAGCAACTGTTCTTTCTTTTCAGGACAACAGAACCCTTGATCCCTCCAGTTCTATTTCATGTTTGTCATTAACAGAACTGCCAGTTGTCAGACTGGCAGATGACTCTAGCATTCACTTTTTCACCTGGAATTCTTCAGTTGTCAACACTTTTATCGAGGTACCTTTTAGTCTCGCCTAGGGCAGTGTTTTTGGAAAGTATGGACTGGGGCCTACTCCTCTTACTAGATGTGCTTGGAAATTATTGCAGATAAAGGAATATTTATAAATAATTTTGTTTATATGAATTTCTCTAACCTAACATATATAGTCATAAAATTATCAAAAACTTGCCCATTACATGGATGCACTAACCTTCAGTCATAGACTCACAAAGAACTCCACAAAAATAGCTTCTCTTATTGAGAAGAAACTTTGTATATCCAAGTCTCCCAAATGTCCCATTTTCCTGTAGTTCTGACAACTTAAAAGTTTAGTGTGCCACAAAGCATACTGTGCCAGGAACCAAAAGAGCTTGAGAACCACCACCCTTGTTTCTTAGGTCCATTTATTCAACCAATTCCAATGCTTCCTAGTTATATTTTATCTTTTCCAAGGTTTTGAATTATTTTTAGTGAAGAGGGGTAAAGGAGCAATCATTTTTAAGTGCCTACCGTATGCCTGGCATTGTGCCAAGCCCTCTACAAATACTATTTAATAGTTGATCCTCCCTGTAACCCTGGGAAGAAGGTGCTATTGTGATCTCCATTTTTATAGTTGAAGAAACTGTGGTAGTCACAGGTTATGTGACTTTCTCAGGATCACACAACCAGTAAGTACCTGAGGCTGGATTTGAACTCGGGTCTTCCTGACTCTATCCACTGAGCCATCTAACTGCTTCATGAGGAGACATATAAGGACTTACATTTTTAAATATATCAAAAAAAATAGAGAGAGAATGACAAAGGAAATCAATTATAATAAAACACAGTTATCAAAATAGGGGAAAATAAGTTCACAGCCAATCTAGCCCATATTTCTCCTTCTTGACTACAAGGTTTTGTAAAATATTTTGCCACAGTTCTGACCTGCTATTTCTGTGGCATAAACACCATAAGCTTCTGTTTCTCCTCCAACAGAAGAGGAGAATCATCCTCATCCTTGCACTGTCTCTGCCTTTCAGCGTTATTTAAAGCAAAGTGCTTTGTAAAAGACAAAACGTTATTGAAATGTGAACTGCTGTGGTTCCTTCTATCCTCCTAGCCTTGGGAGCTCCTGCCCTCCCTGAGTCACAAAAGCCACAAGGTGGATTAGCTCTATCTTAATGAGGAAAGAGAGTTGTCTGTGGTGCAGGGACTTGGAAACATATCTGATGAGGACAGTCGCTGTGCCTGAAGAATGCCATCTCATACCCGCTGGCACTCGTAGCAGGGGCTCAGTTGTGGATAGATAAATCATTCCTTTGTGCACAAATCGCTCAGACTCTGGAGGTCCTCAGCATCTTCATACAGAGAGTGAGCCACTGGAACTGGATGGTCTCTGTGTCCCCCCAACTCCAAAGCCTGAGAACCTCGAAGATACCTTAAAAGTCTGTCAATCTTCCCCCAAACTGTCCTTTTCGCCTCAGGCCTGCCTCCCCTTCTTCCCTACCTCTCCCTCCTCCCTCCAGATGATTTTCCATTTATGAGACTAAGGTTGTCGAGCATTTGCCAGCCTGCCCATTAAAACGTTTCCATTTTCATCAGACTTATGTTGTCTCAGAGGATGGCACCCTCTCCATAGCTGTAAATGTCTCCTCTCCACTCCCTGACTTTGTTTCATAATTATAGTTAAAAATTTACATACTGTTTTAAAATTTACTAGGTACTATGCACACAAAAACCATCTTATCTGAGTCTTACTATAATCCTTTGAGGCCATAGATTTTGAGAAAGGGTTCACCTACCAAAGATGGGGAAACTGTGGCCTCAAGGCCATATGTGGTCCTGTTGAGGTCAGGGAACCATAATGTTGTGGTTTAGAGTGTTTGGGCCCCCAAAATACCAACACCCCAGGTCCTGCCTGAATGAATTCGACTCAAGCCTTTTCAGCTAAAGTAAACAGTTTATTAGAGTTCAGCTATATCAGGTTGACTCTGAAGAAGCCTTGCCATTTGTGATGCTTGTATTGACAAGTGAGTCAGATAGAATCTGAGCACCTTCATATGAGGAGGGGAGATGGAACTTACATACAGAAAGACTGGGAGGGATCTGGGGGGGGGGTGGTCTAATAGTCTGGGGTGATTGGAGGAGGGGTTTAGGGAGGGTCTTGAGGAAGAGTCTAAGGAGGATCTTGATGAGACTAGAGTGACTAGAGGTCAGAACCAAGAGAGTGGGATTCTGATGTGATCAAGGGTTGGAAAAAGCTGGGAGCAATCAGCTGGCAACAGACAATGGAGGACTGGAGTGGGAAGCAGGTGGGGCCATCCAGAGGTAACAGACAATGGAGGTCTGTAGAATCAAGGATGGGAAGTAGCCAGAGGCAATTGGACTAAGTGATCATAAAAGGCTTAAGGCCTCAGGCCAACTCCAGATCTTCCCACTTGGAAGATTTATGGAGAGTTCAAGGGAGTTCCCAGAGTCTGTACCCCATCAGTCCTCTAGATCTTCAAGTGCAGCCCTTTGACTGAATCAAAACTTCACAGAACAAATTCTTTTATTAAGACAAACCTATCATTTTACATTTGAGGAAACTGAGGCTGAGAAAAGTTAAGTGACTTAACCAAGCTGTGCAGGTAGTAAGAGTTAGATCCAGGACTAGAAACTGTGTCCTCTATCTCCAGATCCAATCAATTAATTAATCAAATACATTTTTTATGTACCAGACCATGTGCAAGCACTGGGGATAAAAATATTAAGAACGATGCACTTTCTTCTCTCAAGAAGCTCACATTCTAATGGAGAAGATAACAAGTATGCAAATAAATACATGCAGAATAAATACAAGGTAGATAGAAAGGATAACAAGTACATATGTAAGTACATCCAGGATAGAGAAGGAGCATTCTGGGGCCCAGGAAAGGCTTCATGTGCTTGAACTTTGTCTTGAAGGAAGAGAGAGATTATATGAGCCTGAGGTGAGTAGGGAGTTCATTTCAAGCTTGGGAGATAGGGAGGTGGCCAGTGCAAAGGTCCAGAGATGGTTCCTTTGGCAGAGGTGTGTCATGTGTGAGAAGCAGAAAGGAAGTCATTTTGGTTGGATGGAAGAGGGTCGCACGGGGGGGGGGGGGGGGGGGGGGGGGGGGGGG
>CM053769.1:273367875-273401630 GCA_028658325.1 Potorous gilbertii | reverse complement strand
ATGGATTTGGCATGGTGTTGTGGAGACAGTACTAAGCTTGGCATCAGAAGACTTGGGTTCAGGGACCAGCTCTTCCAGTTACTAACCTGTGTGACTTTGGACAAGGCCCATAACCCCCCTATGCTTTCATTCCCTCATCTGTAAAATGAAGATAACATATGCATGCTTTACTTCACAGGATTCAGTAAGATAACAGACATGAAAGTGGAGAGGAGGAGCTGTTACCCAGCTAGCTGAAGGATGAACACAAGATATGAAAGTGCTGTGTAGACTATATAGCATGATATGATTTGATCATAAGTGCATCCTATGTTCCTGGCACTGTGCCTGAGAATAAAAATACAAGCAGAAAGAAAAGCAATCCTTGCCCTCAAGAAGCTTATATTCTAATGGAGGAAGACAATACATAAAAAGGGATGGAGAAAAGAGTCTAGGGTACCTGGAGTAGGAACATGGTAGAGAAAGTACAGTACAGTCAGGAGTGCAGCCTAGAGAGGAATCAATACATTCCAGCCTGGGCCTGGAAGGAACCAGCCAATCAGAAGAAAAAACTGAGAGTCCTTCCAGCGTGTAAAAGTCCAATTATTGTTAAGAACCTGTTTTCCTTTGCCTTAAAGTAATGGTACCACCCTACTCTGTTACTATCAGTAGTTGCCTTATAAAACTACTAAAAGATGGCAGCAGGGCATTTTTTCCAACCTGTCTCTAAAACTACTCAAGATGGTTTTTCTTAACTTTTCAGTTCCTCAAAGGTCTCATAAGATCATACAACTTGATATCAAAGGGGATCATTGAAGTCTCATAGTTCAGAGGGTCCTAACCTTTTGTACCCTTCCATGGGTTTTAGCAAAATTTCCTGTATTACCTATTCAGTATAAAAAGAGATAAATTCTAGATGTTGCCATGCCTTGAAATAAAGAAGGAAATAAGCATTTTTATATACCATATTATATACATTATATCATACATATTACATATATTATATATTATAATTTAACATTATACTATATGCCGGGTACTTTACAAATATCTCATTTAATCCTCATTTAATCTCATTTAATAATCTCACTTAATCCTCAGGTAGGTGCTATCCTTATCCTCATTTTACAGTTGAGGAAACTGAGGCAGTCAGCATTTGAGTGACTTGCCCAGTGTCACATATCTGCTAAGTGTCTGAAACAGGATTTGAACTTAGATCTTCCTGACTCCAGGCCCAGGGATCTAACCACTGTACCACCTAACTGCTTATTAACTGAAGTAAAATAGATTAATTAACTTCAGCAGGATAGTAGAGTGATTTATTAAATGTCCTCACTCCCCTTTGACAAGCTTCTCCTTATTTGAGAACTCTCTGAGAAAGCCTGATCATTTTAAAAATTGTCTTTTTCTCCTCTTGCTTGCAATGATCTCCCTCCTCATCTTTACCTCTTCAGATCCTAACTCTCTCCAAGGGACAGCTCAAGCTCAGGGATGACTGATAGAGAGTCTTTGTGTCCTCTTGGTGTCTACACATATCTAGAAGGTCATGGAGCATGTCAGGCCAACCCTCTGGGAAGGATTGATGGGAGGGCAGGGTCCAGGGTTTTTTCGGCATGACTGAGCTTGGTTGGGTCATGTTGGGTCATCATTGCAGGAAGTACCCAGGCCTGATAAGGTCGGCAATTCATCAGTGTATGGCAATTCTGTAAGCCCCCGCCCTACACTGAGAGTAGTTACTAACAGACTCACCAGACTCTTCTCCTGCTGCCTTAGCAATACACTTTTTCTGCTGTTGCCTCCAAGGACTAATAGTCTAACCCTTTCACCTGGTTGGCTGCTCATAGCTATTTTCCTTTCACCTTTATAATCACCTGTTTTGGATGGAGAGCTTTAAAAATGGCATAGTGAGGCTGCTAAACTCCAAACAAAAAAGGAGATGAGACATAGTCATGAAAAGGTTTTTAAAAATAAATATATATTCTCTCCTTTCATTATAAAAACACTGAGTGTTGGAACCTATCACTCCATTTCTTGGCTCAGGGCATTCTCTCTGCCTATTCTTCATGCCTGGAAGGTTCTCCCTCCTCTGCTCAGACTGCTAACCTCCCTGGCTTCCTTTAGGTCCCAAGAAAAATCTCACCTTCTACAGTAAGCCATCCCCAATCCCTCTTCGTTGGAGTACCTTTCTTCCATTAATTATTTCCTATTTTTGCTGTATACAGCTTGTTTTGTATATATGTGTTTACCTGCTATCTCCTTCTTGAGGACAGGAACTTTCTTTTGCCTCTTTTTGCATCCCTAACGCTTAGCACAGTGTATGGAGCATAGCAGTTGCTTAATAAATGATTTTTAAAAATTGAACTGAGCCAGAAGGGGCCTTGACATCATCTCACATCTTATAAAGAAGGAAATAGACCTAGTGCTGCAGCCTGGTATGATGGATTTGGAGTCAGAAAATATTGTTTGGGATCCTAGCTCTCCTTCTTGCTGCCTGTGTCATGGTGAGCAAGTCATTCCACATCTCTGGGTAACATGAGAGTGGGAGGGATGATGAGTGATCTGGCAGGAACCCTTCTTGCTCTAAATCTTGGCTTTCTCCTTTGGATCTTAGTTTCCTACTCCAGAACATGAGATATGTGTATCATAGGATCATGCATAGAGAATTGAAAGCTGAGGTCACTGAATCCAATTCACTCACTTTACTGTAAGGAAACTAAGGCACAGAGAGGTTGAGTGACTTGCCAGGGGGTCACACAGCTAGTGTCTGAGACAGAATTTGAGCCCAGATCTCCCTGAGTTTAGGCCCAGCACTCTATTCCCTATACCAGGCTGCCTCTTCCTACCTTTTAAGCTCAATTTTAAATTCTTCTGTATTTGTATTAATTTCTTTTTTATTTTATTTTTAATTAAATGTAAAAACAATTTTTAACTTTTTTTTAAAAATTTTGAGTCCCCAATTCCATCCCTTCCCAACCCCCCTCCTTGAAAAGGCAAGCAATTTAATGTAGATTTTGTTTGTGCAGTCATGAAAACATATTTTCATAGTCACTATATGGTAAAAGAAAATATTTGCCCCCTTCCCAAAAAAAACCCCAAGAAAAATAAAGAATGTAAAAAAGTATGTTTCAATCTACATTGAGACTCCAAGTTTTTCTCAGGATATTTCAACAGTCCTTTGGATTTGTCTTGGATTATTGTATTGCTAAGAATAGATAAGTCATTTACAATTGATTATCATGCTACATTTATCCCATTGACATCTCAGAGACTAGGGGTAAGGCACCACTGCATTCTGGGAAATCCCTGTAAAATTTTTGTCCCTTTGTACCAGAGATCGTCTAAATTTTTTCTTTGCCTTTTATGGGGTGTTTACAGTACCTTATTGATCATAGGCTCTGTGCTGTTTTCAGCTTCTGCAACACTCCCCCCAAATTCCCTATAATTTCTTATGCCAACCCATGACATCCCAAAACTGCAATAGGGAAAGTCGCAATGTGGAAGAGATAACTCTATGTTGTTGTTACTGTGTTCAGTGTTCTCCTGGTTCTGCTCATTTCACATTGCATTAGTTCATTAAAGTCTTTCCAGGTTTTTCTGAAACTATTCCCCTCATCATTTCCTATTATACAATCGTATTCCATCCCAATCATTTACCACAACTTGCTCAGCCATTCATTCTGGTATTGATGGGTATCCCTTCAATTTCCACTTCTTGGCCACTGCAAAAAGAGCTGCTATAAATGTTTTTGTACATATAGGTCATTTTCCTATTTCTTGGATCTCTTTGGAATATACAACCCTAGGAATGCTATTGCTAGGCCAAAGGGTATGTGCATTTAACTCACATTTCTGAGTACCTTGATGGTTAAAGTTCTTTGCTTACAACAGCCCTGGTAAGTAGGTAGTTCAGGGGTTATTATACCAGTTTCACAGGTGAGGATATTGTACCTCAGAGAAGTACAATACTGAAATAAATGGTGTTGAAATAAATGATCTCAAAGGATCCTTTTAACTCTCAATATATGAGGAAAAGTGACTTTCTTGCTTCCAAAACTAGGTTTCATTATCTTACTGAGGCTAGAAGTAAAGTAGACATTCATGGGCCCTATCCCACTGTTGACCAGCACCAAAGATTTGAGCAGTTCCATTTCTTACCTGGCTAGTTTGCTTTTCTGGATCTAGACAAACTGGTGATCCTGCTCCTGGGGTCTCATTTTATTGATGCTAGGAGCTCTAATCTAGCTCTGAACTGATTCACCAGCCTCAGCCCTCCCCAGTACCCCTTCATTCCCTCCCCCTCTCCTTCCCCCGGACAATTTACTGGCAGAGTCAATATTAGAACCCAGATCTCTTCAGCTTTATTTGAGGTTTTAAGTGGGTGGGTGGGGATGTTGCAAAAGTTAGTAGTTTTTATGCAATTCTCACAAAGTCTTTATAGCCAACAAATTTATTTATTTTTCTGTTGAGCAGCTCTTATAAAACTCAAAATTATCACCAACTTTAAGCTATAGTAAATTTAAAAAAATATTAAAATGCACTTAAGGAAATGCTTTTAGGAACAAGTGGGATACAACTCTAAACTGAATAGATTTCTTTTGGGCTGTGTTCATCATCATTAATTATTTATTGGACTCTGACAGGGCACTTGGCGCCACAGAGACACAGGGAAGGCAGGGTCCCTGCCCCTGGGGTTTCCAAAGGAAGGGAGGGTAGCAGTTGAGACACAATAATGCACCAGTTAGGAAGACAGTTACATATGTATCAGTCACCCAAAGTTTCCAATGCCTGTGTTGCATTTCTAATTTATGAGGTTGTCAAGGAAAAGCCTTCCACAAACATTGGAATTAGATCCTTAAAATTCTTCCTGGATCTGTTCCCATAACTCAAATTGGGTATGATTTCCAGGGAGAGTTGGGCATTAAGGAGTTTTAGAGGCACTGGGTATGTAGTACTTTGAGCCAACCCAATGTGTTGTTTGTATCTCAACAGCTTGTCATGGGACCTGAGGTCTAATCCCAGCCCTTAATAGGTATGGTCTTGGACAAACCCACTTCTCTGCAATTCAGTGTTGAGAGATGCAGGCTATGGGATCTTGCATGTCCCTTTGAGTTCTAACATTCGATATTCCAAGATCGCTTAGAGCTCTGATATTCATTTCATGTTCTCAGGTCATTTTAGCAAGAGCATTGAGAAGCTGGCAAGTGTCCATAGGAGGTCAAGAATCTCAAGATCATACCATACAACAGCTGTTGACGGAGCTGGAAGTGTCCAGCCTAGAAAAGAGAGTATGTGTGTGGGAGATGTAGAGATCATGATAAATATCTTTAGGATTTTAAAAGGCTGTCATGGGAAGACTTATTAGATCTGCTTCCTTTGTCCTAGAGGGTAGAGCTAGGAGCAGTTGGGAGAAATCGCATAGAGACAAATTTAGACAATGTAAAGAAAAATTTCCTAACAGCTAGAAGGTGAATGGGCTGCCTTGGAAGGTAATGAGTTTCCTTTCACTGGAGGTATTCAAACAAAAGACAGAAGATATATGGGGGATTCTTATTCAGGTATGGATTAGACTAGATAGTTTCTGAGATCCCTTCCAACTCAGGTTTTATGTAATACTGTCGCTCCCAGTTCTGACGTAGTAGGTTCTTTATTTGAATTCAATCCAACCAACATTTATCTGCGTGTTATGTGCATATTTATGTGCACAGTAGGCATTATGCTAGGTCCTGGAGGATACAAAGGCAGAAAAAAAATCGTTCTTTACCTTAGGGGGCTCATTTACCACTTGGAGAAATAAAACTTGAACATTTAAGGACATGTAATTTCAGGAGAGGAAGAGCTAGGGGTGTGCTGGGATGCGTTTTAACAACTGTCTGAGCCTGAAATTTCATCTACATTATTCACACTTTCTTCAGTCTACAGACAATCAACAAAATGATAATTCAATCCCTTTCTGGTAACATTTGTGGATCTGTGATATGCAAGGACTCATATTGGCTCTAGCACATCTCTGGGGAGAACACTAAATGTAGGGGGATTACTAATGGTGTTATGTAGGAGATGCCACCCTGGACTCTGTCTGCCATATTGCCTAGGATGGGGAGGTAAGGACCAAGCATTCCCTCTGACGGTTTCCTATGCCTAGAACACTGCTTGCCCCTCCTTTGCTTCCACCACTGACCTCCCTGGCTTCCTTTAAGTTCCAACTAAAATCCTATCTTCTACAAGAAGCCTTTCCCAACCCCTCTTAACTCTGTATATCATTTCTTGTTTGTCCTACACACAGCTTGCTTTGTATAAATGTGCTTGCATTTTATCTCCCTCATTAGAATATAAGCTCCTTGAAGTCACAGACTGTCTTTTGTCTCTTTTTGTATTCCTGTTGCTTAGCCTAGAGTCTGGCACATAGTAGGTGCTTAATAAATGTTTAATGATTGCTTGATCAATTATAGTCATGAGAATACTGTGTACAGGGACCAGCAGTTGGGCTGAAACACAGGATACTGTTGGGAGTTTGAGATAACAATGTGAGATCAATCAGAAAAGGTGCATCTAGGTTCCAATCCTGCTTCTGATATAGAGTGACCCTGGCAAGCGACTTAACTTCCCAGGGGGTCAAAAGTCTTGTTCAATGTTTTCCTCTGTAAAATGAGGGAGTTGGAGTAAATGGCCTTTAAGGTCCCTTCCATTTCTAGCTCTGTGATTCTAAGATATCCCATAGAAAAGTAGGCTGGAGTTAGACTGTGAAGGGCTTTAAATTCAAGATGGTCAAGTTTGCATTTTTGCCTTTGAAGCAATAGGGAGTCACTGAAGATTCACTGATGTGTCAGCTTTCTAGAGGCTAGGTTAGGAAGAGGAGACTGTAGAAATATGGATTCCTACCAGAAACCTATTGTAAGTATAGTCCAGGGAGAGGTTCTGAGGGAGTTCAGTTAGGGGTTTGGGCCTGAACTAGGGTAACTGTGGGAATGGAGAGAATAAAATGTACGTAATGACTGTTGTAGAAACTGAGTCAATAAGATGCAGTAACTTAATAGGAGGTGAGTGAGAGGGAAGAATTGTGGACGATCATGAAGTTGCAAAGATTCCTTCCCATTCCACCATCCTTTAACTCAATATATCAAGTTAGCATTTGGTGGTATAGATGTTTGCTTTCAGGGATGTTATTTGAACTCGAATTTTTTTTTCCTATTAGGTGATCCATTTCAGCTCTTATATCCCATGAATCCATGAGATAACACCACACAGCAGATAATGTTGGAATCGATCTTTTTAGGATAACCAGTCATTCTGAACCATCACTTAACACACTTCTAATATAGAACAATTGTGCTTAAAAATAAAACTGCTTATTTGGGTTATTTTAAATTCATGGATTTTTTTTTAGCTTAGTATGAGAAAATGCTGTTGAGTCACCTTTCTGAGAACAGGCTTTCACAAATAGAGGCTGCACCTCCCAAATTACCTGATTTTGGAACTGTGGTCCTTTCTAAGTGGTGACTTCCCTATCTCCCTCTCTCTCATTTCTATGGAAGGGAAGGAAGTCTGGCACAAAAAAAAAAGTGGAAAAGAAGAACTTTCTATTCTTGAATTGTGGTTTCTATAGAGGGCTTCCGTAATTTTGAGAATGGGCCCACTCTACTCCAAGAGATTGCCTCATCAAAAATGAAGCCAAAAAAAACACCCGACAAAAAAAGCCTCTTTCTTCTCTAACTTAGAGTGATTCCTTGGTATTTTCAAAACTGAATTTTCTTCTTTGTGGTGGTGGCTTTCACTGGTTTTCTTTGTCAAATGCCTCTCCTTTTAGAGTCAGTTGCCATGATTATTCCTCAAAGTTCAGAGAGAAATTGAAGGTGGAAGAGACAGTTCGTCATAAATTCTGGTTCTAGCCAGTTTAATCCATGGGGCTCTCCCTCATACAGTGAGTGAATCCAAAGTTATGCATCCAGTCATTCATCTGTTATATAAGCGTTCATTAAGTACTTAATAAGTAGTAGGTACTGTGTAGGCACAGGGATCCTAAGGCAAAAAGGCAACCATTATTGTTTACTTTCTGCTTGGAGAAAAGCAGCATGTACACATAAATATAAATTATATACAAAGTAATTTGGGGTGGGAGGGAAGGTACCTGGAAGAATCAAGAGAGGCCTCTTGTAGAAGGGAGCCCTTAAGTTGAATCCTGAAGTCATGCTAAGAAGCACTGGTGAGGAGGGGTGCATTCCAAGTAGGAGAAACAGCCTATGCAAGGGCCTGGAGACTGGGAGTGGAATACTGTTTACTGAGAACAGCAAGTAAGCCAGTTTGGTTGGGCTACAGTGAATGAAGATATATGAAGAATAGTACTTTAATAACTAATAAATCTGGAAAAATAGACGAGCCAAATTGGGGAATTTGGTAGATTAGGGACATTTTCATTTTGTAAAATATGAAAAAAAGTAGATGGAAAAACAAGTGTGTAGAAGTTTGGTAGGAGGCCCCCAAAAGTCACATCATGCAGAAAGCATTTCAATTCAACAAACATCCAAGCCTCTGTTATGTACAGGACTCTGTGCTAGGTGCCAGAGACCCAGAGACAAAAGTTAAATAATTCTCATCTTTATGGAACTGGCATTCCATAGGGTCTAGTTACTGTCTGTATGCAGATGACTGCCAGATGCATTGATCTTCCCCTAGTCTCTCGTTGAGTCCGAAGTCTATACCACCAACTCTCTGTTGGGCATTTAGAATTGTATGTCCCTTAGGTATCTCACACTCAACATACCTAAGGAAGAGTTCATTATCCTTCTCCCCAAACTCTTCCCATCTTCTGAGCTTTCTAAAGGGCACCATCATTCTTCCAGTCACCTCGCTCCACAACCTCAATGTCATCCTCAACTCATCCATATACAATCAGTTGTCAGATCTTGTAATTTTGTTCTGCATAAAATCTCTCATATATCCCCTCTCTCTGCTCATATGTCAACCTGCATCAGGCTCTTATCATTTCTTATCTAGACTATTGCAACAGCTTTCAAACTCTTCTCCCTGCTTCAAGACTCTCCCCACATCTAATTCATGCAGATGCCAAAATGATTTTCCTAAAATATAGGTCTCACCATTCTACTCTCCTACTTATAAACTCCAATGGCTCCCCATTACTTAGGGGACCTTCAAGTCCTTTGTGGGGCATTTAAAGTTCCTCCTTCACTACCTAGCCTTATCCTATCTTTCTGGTTACTTCAGACAAACTGAGACCTGAGAAAGACTTTAGGTCAAGGTCTCCCATTGCATCCAGGGCTATCTCTAGGGCTGTCTATATCTGGCCACTGGACCCAGAGGGCTCCAGAGGAGAGAATGAGCCTGGTAACCTTGCACAGCCCTCCCTCACTTAAATCCAATTCACTTTCAGGTCAAGACATCACCTTCCTGATGCATTCTCTTGGAGAATGAAGGATGAATAACAAAAAAATGGCAACACTCATCCTACCTTTCTAACCTTTTTATATTTTACTCCCCTTGATCTACTCTTTGATCCAGTATCCCTGGCCTACCTGCAGTTCTTTGCATGTGACAATCTACTTTCCATCCCCATGCTTTTACTCTGCCTGTTCTCTTTCCCTGGAATGCTTTCCTCCAATTCTTGAAATCCCCCACTTCCTTTAAGACTTCATTCAAGCTTCCTCTCCTAGAAGGCCTTTTGTGGTTCTCCCTTCCTGCCCCTCCCTCCAGCTGTTGGTGCTGTTCCTTCTAAGGTATCCTTCCATCTACTCTGTATCTTATATGTTCTCTAGTACCATGTCCCAAGGTCTAGAACTAATGACTTTGTTGCTGAGTTGTTTCGGTCTTGTCTATTTGTGATGCCATTTGGGGTTTTCCTGGCAAAGATACTGGAGTGGTTTGCTGTTTCCTTCTCCAGTTCATTTTACATAAGAGGAAAATGAGACAAAGAGGGTTAACTGACTTGTCCAGGGTCACACAGCTCATAAATGTCTCAGATAGGTTTTGAGCTAAGGAAGAAGAGTCTTCATGACTCCAGGAGCTGCTCTATACACTATCCCTTCTAGCTGTTCCAAACTAATGGCTACACACTCCTTAAACTTAACTCTACAGGATTTATTAATAAAAATAAAAACCAAAACTGTGGATGGTACAGACAAAAAAGATAACAGGAGTACACGTGCCAACCAGCTTCTTCTTCTCACTGGTCTATTAATAGCACAATGCCCGGCACATAGTAAGAGCTTAACAAATGCTCATTAACTTGATTGAGCTAATGATCTCTAAAACTAGTTCTATCTGGACATTTCCCACTGCTTCCTTCTTCACTCAACAATTCATTCAAAGTTCCCAATAAAATAACAGATGTTGCAGAAAGCTAATCAAAGGACCTTGGTTCGGATCCCACCTCTGATACTTACTCTCTCTATGACCTGGTACAGGTCACTTAACCTCCCTGAGTCTCAGTTTCCTCGCCTGTAAAATAAAGGAACTGGATTCTATGGTCCCTTTCAGCTACTCATTTGTGGTTGTATGATTCCCTAAACGAAGATTGACAAGCTTTGTCATTTCTTTTCATATATAACAAGAGGTGGTGATGAAATGCTGCTTTTGTGTAGTGGGAAAGTGCTCCATTTGTACTCAAAGGATTATAGATTTTGAGATGAAAGACACCTAATAACCATCTAATCTGAACTTATTTTACAGATGGAGAAACTGAGGTCCATATTTGTTAACTAATTTGTACAGGGTCATGTTAGCAGAGTGTGATTCAAAAGACCTTGGTTCAGAAGAGCTACATTTTAAAGTGCCATCTAGACCATTACCATCATTTTATAGATGAGGATAATAAGACCTGGAGAGGTGAAATTTATCTAAGATGACGTGGGACTGGTGTGGGAGGTGGGGTCAAGTAGTAGAGTCAGCTAGGATTTGTACATAGGTCTTTTGTTTCTAAATCTTTTCCCTTATAGAGACTTCCTCTGTTTCAGCTGTTCCTTACCAACAGCATAACCCTGGTCTCTGAACCTAGGGAAGATAAACTAGACTAGATAATCACTTAGGTCCTTTTCAGCTTTAAATCCTATTTTAGGTCATTTTTTTTTTTGTCTCAATGCTTACCTAGCCCTTAGTCATTGAATGGGTGTTGCCTTAGACAAATGGATGAACAGCAACCCATGATCCAATGGCTGGTCAAGTTCTACCAATTCAGCCCTCCGTTCTTGGTTTTAGATGAAATGGCTACCTCATACTTTTGGGGAGAGTGTTGGAGGGGGAAGGAAAGGTCCCCTGGCTTCTCCAGTTTCTGCCTTTTCCCCATCTATGGACACAAAGCTTCAAATCTCCCAGCTATCCTCAGGTGGAAGAAAAGGGGAAGGAGCTAAGGGAGAGACTGAGGGTTAGTGCCTTAAAGGAAACTCCCTCCTCCTAGCCAAGAGACCCATGGGTGCCAGAGACAGTGTGGATAAGGCACTGGGGCAAGTGGCAGGGCAAGATTCCAGTAGCAATACCTGCCTGCTCTCACCAGTCCCAGAGCCTTTCTTTTTTCAGTACAACCTGGCCAATCACCTGGTGCTCTTTCTCTGATTCTCCTCTGTGATTTATGACTGGCTACATCCCCTCACCTCTGCCTATGGCACACTTGGAGCTGCTGGGGATGAACATGGGCTGGGCTACTTTGGAAGTGACCTCTTTCATCTGCCAGAGAGGCCTGCCCAGTACTCAAGGGAACCGGGAGGGCTGGAATTGTTTCCAGACCTTCAGATCTCTCTGTACTTTCCTCACTTCCTGCTTCTCCATAGTAACCCCTTGCTTACTGGGCCAGCAATAAGAACACAGTTACATGCCTTTGAGTGGGAATACTGGCAAAAGTTGAATTGGTGAATGGCCTCAGGGGTTTTCAAACCTTAACATGCTATTTAACTGAGATATTAGGAAAGGAAGGAAGCATTTCTACAGCACCTACTATGTGCTAAGTGCTTTTTTTTTTACATATATCTGATCTGATCCTCATAATATCTATGCAAAATCAGTGTTCCTATTATCCTCATTTTATAGTTGAGGAAACTAAAGCAAACAGAGGTTGAGGTTACCCCAGGGTCAAAAGACTTAGCCAGGATCTGAGGCTGAATTTGAACTCAGGTCTTCTTGACTCCAGACTCAGGACTCTACCCACTGCCCCACCAGCTGCCTCCTGGCACACTACGATAAGGGATAGGGCCTAGACATGTGATATCATTACCATCAGGAACTCCTCAGTCTCTGCTAGTTATGTCCTTAGGGCTGCCTAGAGCGATGAGAGGTGGACTGAATTGTCTAGGGTCACTCAGATGTTTCTGAGACCATTGAACCAGGTCTTCCTGGCTTCTGTGTTAACTCTGCTCATCATGCCACAATGCCTTCCCAGTAGTAATGAGTCATTCCTATTTAATCAAATACAATAAATTTTCCTTTTATATTGCTATTCAGTGACTGACATATCCAGTACTTTCTAACTCAGACATGATCAATTTGTGTATAGCCTACAAGGCTTTGACTTCTCCCTTAATTTCTGAAAGAAATCCCAAAGAAACGTTGGTGAACAACCATGAAGTCATTCTGAGGTTATTTGAGGATGAAAACATGAGGACAAAAAAATAGATGAAAAGTTGATGAGCTCCACAAAGATTATTCAACAAACTTTTTTTTTTTACTGTCAAAGAGATCAGAGTCACCATATTTAAATTCAACCATCACAGAATTGCATGTGTTAACAAAGGAGGTAGAAATAAATCTAAATGGGACAAAGAAGGGAAAAGCAGCCAGTTTAGATCAAGTTGCCTAGAAGGAATCTATATTGGAGGCAGTGTGTTTGTGGTAGCAACAAGAAAACAAGTCATAAGTTACTTGAAGGAGGAAGGATACCTCAATACTAACAAAAAAAAAAACCAGTAACAAAACTACGTGACTGAAAACATTAACTACTGACCTATGTGCTCATTTTCTCATCTATATGAAATTTTTATGAGAATAATCTATACATGTATTGAGGACATCCTTAATGAGAGTATTAGTAGGAAACAGGAAGACTTTTGCAAGTAAAACTCTACAATAAGGCACATCTTTATCATCAAACTATTGACTCAAAAGTGTAGAAGATTAAGATCCTATTTCTTCTTAATTGTGAAAACAGGATTTGATTCAGTAGAGAATACCTTAGAGGTTGCCTTAAAGGTTCTTTCAATAAAGTGTCACTCATTCATATATCAAAATTATTCCAAGTTCTTAGGTATAGCAGAGGTCATGATCTATTATATATGATTGGAGGTTGAAGGATACAGCAGAGATAAATCTGTTCAAGCTCTTATCTTTAGCATTGGAGAGAATGTAAAACAATGAGACATTTCCACCAAAGCTGTTCACCACTGTCATGGAGTAGTTAGATCCAGCAGGGTCCAAGTTGAAGGGTGATTCCCTATGGAAGATGAGGTCCTCCAGATGCTCCTGTTTATGGATGACATCCCATAGGATACTTCAAGTCTTGGATCATTGCAGAGTTTCTGGTTGTTTTTTTTAGGCCCAATATTTTATTTTATAAATTTATTTATTTTCATTTTCAACATTCACTTTCACAAAATTTTGAATTTCAAATTTTCTCCCCATTTCACCCCCCCAGGACAGCATGTATTATGATTACTCTTTCCTCCAATCTGCCTTGCCTTCTATTACTACCCCTTCCTTATCCCCATCTCTTATATTTTCCTGTAAGCAAAATAGATTTCTATATCCCATTGCCTATATATCTTATTTCCTAGTTGTGTGTTAAAACAATTTTTAACATTCATTTTTAAAGTTTGAGTTCCACATCCCCTCCTTTCTCCCTTCCCCATCCAACCTCATTTTGAAGTCAAGCAATTTGATATATATATATATATGTGTGTGTGTAGTCATGCAAAACACTTCCATGAATCATGTTGTGAAAGACTAACCATATTTCTCTTTATCCTGTCCTCCCCTCCATTTATTCTATTCTCTCCTTTGATCTGTCCCTCTACCAAAGTGTTTGCTTCTGATTGCCTCTTCCCCCAATCTGCTATCCCTTCCATTATTTCCCCTCTCTTATCCCCTTTCCCCCTGCTTTTCTGTAGGGTAAGCTAAACTTCCATACCCAACTGAATGTGTGTATTATTCCCTCCTGAAGCCAAATCTGATGAAAGGAAGACTTACTTATTACCTCCTATCTTCCCCTCCATTGTAAAAGCTCCTCTTGCCTCTTTTTATGTGAGATGATTTTATACCACCTCTCACTTTCTCTTTCTCCTAGTACATTCCTCTCAACACTTAATTTTCTTTTTTAGATATCATCCCTTTATACTCAGCTCACCCTGTGCCCTTGGTCTCTGTCTGTCTTTCTCTACATACATATACATATTCATGCACACATATATGTACACATACATACATGCATTCCCTCCAACTATCCTAATACTGAGAAAGGTTTCATGAGTTACAAATACTATTTTTCCATGTAGGAAGGTAACAGTTCAACTTTAAGTCCTTTATGATTTCTCTTTCCTGTTTACCTTTTCATGCTTCTCTTGATTCTTGTGTTTGAAAGTCAGTTTTTCTATTCAGCTCTGGTCTTTTCAACAAGAATGCTTGGAAGTCCTCTATTTCATTGAATGTCAATTTTTTCTCCTGAAGTATGATGCTCAGTTTTGCTGGATGGATGATTCTGGGTTTTAATCTTATTTCCTTTGATCTCTAGTATATCATATTCCAAGCCCTTCTATCCCTCAGTGTAGACACTACTAAATCCTGTGTTATCTTGATTCTACAATACTTGAATTGTTTCTTTCTGGCTGCTTCTAATATTTTCTCCTTGACCTGGAGAACACTGGAATTTAGCTATGATATAGCTAGGAAGTTTCCTTTTGGAATCTCTTTCAGGAGATGATTGGCGGATTCTTTGCATTTCTATTTTACCCTCTGGTTCTAGAATAGCTGGGCAATTTTCCTTGATAATTTCTTGAAAGATGATGTCTAGACATTTTTTGGATCATGGCTTTCAGGTAGTCTCATAATATTTAAATTATCTTTCCTGCACCTATTTTCTAGGTCAGTTGCTTTTTCGAAGAGATATTTCACATTGTCTTGATTTTTTCATGCTTTTGGTTTTGCTTTATAATTTCTTGATTTCTCTTAAAGTCATTAGCTTCCATTTGCTCCATTCTAATTTTTAAAGAACTATTTTCTTCAGTGGGCTTTTTCTATTTGGCCCATTCTGCTTTTTAAGGCATTCTTCTCCTCATTGGCTTTTTGAACCTCTTTTGTCATTTGGGTTAGTCTAATTTTAAAGCTGATATTTTCTTCAGCATCTTTTTGGTTCTCCTTCAGCTGTGACTCATTTTTCACAATTTTCTTGCATCACCCTTATTTCTCTTCCCAGTTTTTCCTCTACTTCTTTTACTTGATTTTCAAAATCCATTTTGAGCTTTCCCATGGCCTGAGACCAATTCGTATTTTCCTTGGAGACTTTGGATGAAGGGGCTTTGGCTTTGTTGTCATCTTCTAGTTATATGTTTTGATCTTCATTGTCACCAATGATGTAAGAAAATACCTTTTCACTGAGAAAGTAAGAATCTATAGTCTATTTGTTTTTCCACATTTGCTCATTTTCCCAGGCAATTACTTGACTTTTGAGCTTTTTGTTAAGTGTAGGGCTCTGGAAGCAGCCTCCTCTGCTTCAGTTGTGGTTGCTGCTGCCCTGGGACTGGGGTCAGACCAACCTCCCCTCAAAGTCAGGTGAGAGACCCTTCCCACTGACTTTGAAGATGTTTTTGACCTTTCTAGACTGAGAAGTCTTTAAATCACAACAGCTGCCAGTGATTCAGTCCTCTAAGGGCTGTTCCAGTTCTGTCCACACCCATGGATGCAGCCCATACCAGACTATGCTCTGCTCCCAGCCTGGTGCAATAAATCCTTCCTCTTAATCTTCCAGATTGTCTTATGCTGGAAATTTGCTTCAGTCTGTCCTTTTGTGTCTTCTGCTTCTCTAGAATTTGTTTAGTCATTTTTTTATAGATTTTTTGAAGAGTTTTGGGGCTGAGCTCTAGCAGGTCCCTGCTTCTACACAGCCATCTTGACTCTATCCCTAAGATCTCCTTAAAAGAATAACCATTCAAACGAGTTTAGTCTAACTTTCTACACAGAAATATTTAAGTGGATAAAAATGTTTGTTGTCAAAAGTATGACTTGCAGTTACATGGAACACCTAGGAAGTTTTTCTAACATTATACACACACACACACACACACACACACACACACACACACACACACACATACATCTTTATATAAACACACACATATATACATGCACATTGTGTATATATGAGTATATATGTATACATATATTACATATGGTACCATTGCACAATGAAGTAGACTTAAAATTAAACAGGAGAAGGACAGTTTGGATTGCCTTAGGGAAAGTACAAAGATCCTTTAAATTACCCCAAATTTCTCCCATAGACAAAGGCTCATCTTTTTTAATGTCAGTGTTCTACTGGTAATGTTGTATGGCTGTGATTTATGAAACACTATAGACTCTACAGAAGTAAAAATGAGTATCATTTGTATAAGGCAGGTGTACGGTCTGTCTACCATATTTGTAATGTATTTCCTCTTCACTTCTGTCTCTGAGAATCCCAAGCTCTCTTCAAAGCTCAAGGCAAGTAACCTCTTATATGGGACATCTGATTCCCCCAGGTACCAGTGCCCCTCCTTCTCACCCAGAACTTATTTTGTATTCATATTATACACACTTTGTATTTACTTGGTATCCATGTTGTTTCCTCCTATGTGATATAAGCTCTTTAAAGGCAAGTATTGATTTAGGACTTTTTTGTCTTTTCATATCTGGCACTTAACACAGTGCCTTCAGATAAATAAATGCTAGGCACTTAGTAAATTGCTGTTAACTGACTGTTGTGAGTAGGCTGGAACATATAACAAATGACCAGGGTAAAGTATGTCAGCAGGGAAATGTATAATCAAAAAGGAAGATGAGGAGAAGTCATAGAGTAACCAGTCCTGGAGTCAGGAGGTCCTGAGTTCAAATCTAGTCTCAAACACTTACTAGCTATGTGATCCTGGTCAAATCACTTAACCCCAATTGCCTCCAAGAAAAAATAAAAAAGAAAGATGGGCTGCTTATATGATAAGAACAGTGGAATTGGTGGTGGCCAGAACGCTATTGTCAATGTAAGAAGTCAACATATAGGGGAAATGGCCTGTGATGAATTTATGGGAAGAAATAGATGAAAGTCATACTTGATGGGCAGGCGTGAGTAGATTTCATTTGGTGTCATTGCTGGGAACCTCTTTAGGCATAAGAATCACTGATCTTCTTGCCTAATCTGTTTACATCCATCTTCCTCATCTGATACTCATAAAAAAAAATACTGTTATTCCAGTCTAACAGATAAGGAAACATATTCAAATTTGCCCAAGATCCATGGGGATAGCAACTGATAGAACAGGGACTCAAACCCAGGTTTTCCCTCTCTTAAGTCCAGAGCCTTTGCTATCCATTGCATCTTGCCACCTTGGTTGATTGATGAAGTAATCATGAAGAGGGAGACAGACCACATCTTTCTGAACTTCTCTTGTCTCCGAGAAAGGGCGAATACTGAATTTCACAAGCTTTCACGAGGGGAAAGAGAGAGAAGAATAAAATATGAACCGGGACTGTATTCCGTGAAAATGGTTATCCTTTGGATGGGATAGGACATAGTGAACCTTTTATTAGTTGATTAAAAAACAAACCAATGTGAATACCCCCAATGGTGGAACTTAAACCTTCTGTTAATTACTTCCAACACATACAGCTTGTTTGCACAGATTTACTTGCTTTTTGTCTCTCCCATTAGACTGTGAACTCCTTGTGCAAAGGGACTGTTTTTTGCCTTTCTTTGTATCTCCACTGTTTAGCACAGTGCCTGGCACCTAATAGGCACCTCATGAATGTTTGTTGACTAACAATAATGATAGCTCCTTCTCTGTTCTCCATTTTTGATTGGAAGGAATAGGGGACATTTAATGGAAGAAATACTATTTGAACTGGACTTGGAGCAGCCTTGATTTATCTCCTGTTGCACATCACCAACTCTTTATGTTGTCTATATGTCTCATAGGGAATGCAAACTCAATATGTTCAAGATCTTATCTTATCTATAAATCTGTCCCTCTTCCAAATTTCTCAGTTTCTATTGAAGATGCCATCTTTCTAGTCATGCAGTTTTTCAACCTTGTAGAAATCTTCAGTCCATCTCTTTCTTGTTCCCTGTATCTAAATGGCAGCCAAATCTTGTCAGTTCTACAACATATCTAGTGCACATCCTCCTCTCTTCATTTGATCACATGATCACTCACCACCCCAGTTTAGGACCTAATTACCTTTGCCTAGACTATTACAATAACTTCCTAACTGGTCTCCTAATTTCCAGTCCCTTTTGTCTCAGATCCTTCCTCCGACAGCTGCCAAAATAATCTTCTTAAAGTACAAGACTGACCGTGCCACTTAATTCCTCAAGAAATTTAAATGGCTCCCTATGGCCTCTAGGACAAAATACACAAACTCCTCATCTTGACACTTATAGCTCTTGTCTGGCTCCAGCCCAGCTTCTAGAATTTTTCATACTATTCACCTTCTGGCGCTCTCCCTTCTACCAAACAGGCCAATTGTGCAGCTTAGAATTCTATCTCCTTCCTCTGTTTGTGCAAGCTGTCCATGTGTGTGCTCCAAAAGAAACCTGGTAGAGATCTGGATGCCTGAAAAGCATTTGCACCTCGAAGAATCCTTTGCTTCTTTCCAGGATCGTCTCTGGAGCAGTAGGATGCCTCAGTGCTTGACTCTTCTCTCCCCTTCTCTAATTTTTTAGTATTTATTTATCTGCAAGAGTATTGTACCTCCTCCTCCTTCTTCCCCAGTATAGTGTAAGCTTCTTGAAGGCAGGAATTGTTTTTCTGTATATTCAGTTACAGCACAATGCCTTGTGCCTGGTGAGTAGGCTTAATAAATGATGACTCCATGAAATTGAAAAGAGAGAGGTGGCAAAGTTTGGTGATGTGTTTCAGGGGCAAGTGAGTGGTTCAATTTGGCTGGAGCATAGAAGGAAATGGAAGAAAGGTAACTGGTTGCTTGCTAAATTGATATTTAAGCTAGTTGCTTATCTCCAACAGATTCCCAACTGTTCCTTAGTTCAGTGGCATTTTAAACCAAGTTATCCAAGTATAAGGATTTTGCTGCATGCCTGTTAGTAGAACAGAACCAGAAAATAGATGAGAGCCCTAGAAAGTCTACTGTCACATGTGCAAAACCATTTTTTAAAATTTATTTTTTGGTAGGCAAAGGAACTCTCCAACATATAAATGATAAATAAGTTATTGTCATAAATTGTTCTTGCCGCTGTTGGAAGAGAATCTTAGCTAAATGTTCAGCCTGGAGTTGTGTCTTTGGTTTTAATATATTGACATTTCTTGGCTATTTTAATACTCTTGACTGTCTCCGTTATCATCATTTCCCACAAACATCCTCAGCAGAAATAGAAATGGGTGATATGTCTCTGAGTGGCAATAAACTGTGCCTTTTCATGATAGCTTTGTAAACTTGGGATTTCCATTATAATTTAGAGGTAAGGATATTTACAAGCAGGGGGAGAGAAATTCAGGGTATTTTGTCTTTTAATAACTCAGATGAACCAGAGAAACTTTATCTGCTTCATTTTGAATTAGTAGAGAATTACTCCAGGATATTTTGGGCCAGCATTCTGATCTGCAGATTCTTGGTTGAGGGTTTCACGTTATATCCTCTACATAACACAGATACTAAATTACAGATGTAGACTAATTGTTCCCGAATGTAGTAACTTGAGGGTGCAATTAACCATTTGAAGTATGGTCTGACCATTTGAAGTATGGTCTGACTCTGGTGTCCTCAGCAAGCACAGGCTTGTGTCCACACGGTGGATGACAGTGAAACTTTCAATGTGCTGTGCAGATGTTTCTGGGTTGTGATGCTCAACTGCATGCCAGCACACAGCCACATTTCAACTTTTATTTGTATCTTCCTTTCTATTTCTTCTTCCTTCCTTCTGTTTTCTAATCCTTCCTCTTTTTCTCTGTCCCTTTCTCATCTTCCTTTCCTGCGTCCATCTCTCTCCTTGACTTCCCTTAGTCTTCATTTCCTTCCATCCCCTGCTCCCCTTCCTCTCCCTTCATCCAAGTGTTTGATGGAAAAGAAAAGGTCTGTTGGAACCCTAGTGAAAGTCTGCACATCTTTCCTCTATCACCTTATACTTATGTCTTTACTCTGCTTTGAACAATATAGAGGCACCCAGTGGTTAAAATATGTCTGGAGGCTTTTGGATATCCAGACACCTTGCCTTACTCCCTACCATGTGCCTATTCTGACCTCAAAGTCTGTGAAACATTTTTTTTACCCTGACTCCTTAGATGCCCACCACTGGACTTTCTCATTCTATACCCAACATGATAGATGAGAGCTGTGTAAATATGTCATATGGAACTCCTTATGTATTCCTTCATGATAGTCCCAGCAAGGACCTGTCCTATGACAGGTCCTTTCTTTCTAGTCTATGGTTCCATAAAAGGAGGGGAGGAAAGAAACAAACATTTATTAGGTATCTCCTCTGTGCCAACCACCATGATAAGTACGTTACAAATATTATCTTCACTGATCCTCACAACACCCCTGTAAGTTAAGTACTAGCATTATCCCCATTTTACAGTTGAAGAAACTGAGGCAAAAATAAATTAAATAATTTGCCTAGGTTCTCACATCTGGCAAGTGTCTTAGGTTGGATTTGAACTCAGGTCTTCCTGACTCCAGGACTCGTGCATTATCCAGCTAATCTAATTAGTGTCAATGGGTAAGGTGAAAAATTACCTATCTGCAGTCATAGAATCTCTGAGCTGGAGACAAAGAGTCATAGAAAGTAAAAATGGAATGGCCCTAGAACATAGAGAGTAAGTGGGAAATGAATTGGAGAATGGTCAAATAAGTTGTGGTATTTGATTGTGATGTAATACTACTGTGCCATAAGAAATAATGAGCTTAATGATTATGGAAAAACATGAAAATACTTGAGCAAAATAATGAAGAGTGAAATGAGCAGCACCAAGAGAATACCGTATACAGTAACAGCAACATTGTTTTAAGAACGACTCTGAGTAAGTCATTTTGTCTATTATAAACATTCAAATTAACTATAAAGGACAGATTAAGAAAGACATTACCTGAATCCAGAGGAAGAACTGATAAATAGAAGTATGCACAGAACAATTTTATTTATGTTACATTTACATATTTTACATATAATACATATAATATATATATTTTATATAATTTATAATATATAATATAATTTATGTATAACACATATCTGTTGATATATTTATTTATTTATCTATCTGTTTGTGTCCAATAGTAGCCATCTCTAGGGTGGGAGGAGGGACAGGAAGGAAAAGAAAAGGAATTTAGAGAATAATTTTGTTATATATTTGAAAGGAATAGGAAGTTACGCATAGCAGATTTGTAGTTTCATGTGCAATCACATTTTTTATTCCGTTATGTTATGGAAATGCTTATTTTAAAAATAAAAATTTTAAAATGCTGTTAAGAAGGTTAAATCTGGAAGGGCCATTAAAGATTCTCTAGTCTAACCCTCTCACTTTATAGATGAGAAAACTAAAAGAGGAGAAATAATTTGCTCCTGATTGCTCAGTAAGAAGACATCGCCCCATAACGAAAACCTCTGTCTCCTAACTCGTCGAGAAGGGAAAGCTTGTGCTTTTATTGGAGACTTTCCAAAAGATGTTGTATTTTGTGACTGTCATCAGAGTTACTAATCTCCTTTTTTTTGCAAAAATTTATTGGTTGGTTCATGCTGTATTGGTTGAAAAGAACCTGGTTATTTAGTTGTAGGAAATATTCTATCTTAGAATTAATTGATGTTTTCCTTTATGATAAACATAAGGTATGAGGCCTGAGTGACACTTGGCTGGTTTTTAATTTTCTGATAACACTTTCCCTTTCCTATTCATTCTTTTCCCTGCTAGTTTTAGGATAGGGCAGGTGGGTGGTGCAATGGATAGAGCACCAGGCCTGGAGTCAGGAAGACTCATCTTCCTGGGTTAAAATCTGGCCTCAGATACTCATTAGTTGTGCAGCAACTCACTTCAGCAGTAGTGAGCAACTCACTTCACCCTATTTGCCTCAGTTTCCTCACCTGTAAAATAAGCTGGAGATGGAAATGGCAAACCACTCCAGTATCTTTGCCAAGAAAATCCCAAATGGGATCACAAAAAAGTCAGACATGTCTGAAACAATTCAACAATAACAAAAACAAATTTGGGGATAATAGGAGAGATAGTGTAGTATGGTTCAAAGAGGACTGGCCTCAAAGCCAGGAAGGCCTGGATTCTAGTCTTCCCTCTCACACACACTGTATGTGTTACCTGCTCAATGTTCCAGGAAATTTTGTAAGACTTTCAGCTGTAAGGAAAGTGACTACCCACTTTGATAGAGGGAGTTTTCTCACCTAAAAGTTTCTATTTTAATGAAATTCAGATTGAGTCCCTATCTAGTTTCTTTCCTTATCCTATGAGAAAGTAAGGGGATGCTAGAGCTGGAAAAATCCTTAGAACACAGATTGTCACAGACAGAAGGACATTATAAGGTCTCAGATCTAAAGCCAGAAGGAACCCTATAGATCATCTAGTCCCACCTCCTGGTTTTACAAATGGGAGAACTATGGTGCAAAGATGTAAAGTTTTCTTCCCAAGGTCACACAGATAGTAAAGGTGTCAGGTAGAATTTGAACCCAGGTCTTCTAGATCCAGAGTCAGTACCCCTTCCACTGTATAACATTGCCTTCTTAAATGCTATAGCTGGAAGTGACCTTAGAACACAGAATGTGAGAGCAGGAAACATCCTTAGAAGATGGAATATTAGCACTGTAAGGGAATTTATAATATGATCTATAAAAGCTTTATTGATGGAGCACCTTTTATAGGGAGCAAGGAGCTCCAGCAAAGGTTGTAGGCTTCACATGGGATTTAAAATCCTCCAGGGATTGACATTCTCTTAGCATACATCTTCAAATAGGAATGAGTTGAAATGTATCTTTTTTTAAAGATTGCTTTAATATTTATAATATCAGTTCAAATAATTAAGAAACAATTTAATAGGATTCTTAATCATTTATAAAATAGTTCTGTGTGATTTAATTTCCATCAAAGAGCCCAGTGGTGAATTAAATACCTTTCTCTTGAAGATGTTGAATATTAAATACAGTTGAAGCAATATAACATGGCAAAAATCTAAGTCTGATCTGGGGACCTTATGTGCCCATAAAACTGAATGACTACAGGGAGTTCTGGGTACAGTGCTAGACCTTGTAAGAGAATTAAAGATTCAATTTTACTAGAAAGAGATATTTGATTCAAAGTTTACCCTATTCGGTAAATTAGTCACAGAAGTTTTCTTTTTTAAAAAACAAAAACTTTCAAAAGAAAGCTAAAATTCCAGTTAAATGGAATGGATATTTCATGAATTATTCATTTCCAGGGAAAACTCATGGGGACCAACAGTGCCAGTATGGATTAGGTTTGACTGCTACTCTGAAATGTATTGTTGGGTACAGTTGTGGAAGAGATGAGCTAGCTTCCAGAGATTACTTAAAGGAAAAATAAGGCACCATCAGAGTGGCCATAGGGTTGGGGTGGGGGGAAGGAAAAAAAGAAGGCAAACACTAACTGATGCATGTGCCCACTGAAGGAAAATACCTTGATAGGTAGGGTTCCTCTCTCAGGGTTATTTCATGTTTAACCATCAGATAGCTCTTTCTCTTCACCCCCACCAAAAACCCAAAATGAAACACTCTGTACTGTTGTGTCTCCAGACTTTTGTTCACAGCCTTCCTTAAGCCAGAAATGCCCTTTCTCTCCACCTTCAAACCTATTGAATTTCTACCCTTCTCTTAAAATCCGGTGACTCCAGTGCTACCTCCTTTAGGACATATTCCCTGACTCTCTGTTGGTGACCATCTTCCTCTTCAGACCTTGTTTTGTCCCTTCTAATGTCCTTGCCTTGTAACATTGTGTTTTATAGTTATCTACTATGTCTTATCCTTCTGAAACACAAGCTCTACATAGCCAGGGGTTAACATTTGGTATACCTTTTTTTATCCCCTAGAATTTAACATGGTGTTTGCCATACAGTAAACATTTAAAATATGTTAAATATATAAATGATCTGGTAGGGTAGGCGATGCAGTGGATAGAGCACTGACCCTGGAGTCAGGAGAACCTGAGTTCAAATCCAGCCTCAGACACTTGCTAGCTGTGTTACTGTGGGCAAGTCACTTAACCGTGTTTGCCTTTGTTTCTTCATCTGTAAAATGAGCTGGAGAAGGAAATGGTAAAGTACTCGAGTGTCTTTGCCAAGAAAATCCCAAATTGAGTCATGAAAAGTCAAATATGACTGAAAGGCTAGGGTAGGTTATAGAAAGTAGGCATGACACTGGAATCCTATATAGTTCTTTGATTTTAACCTCATTTTAATCACTTGTTATATCACTTGACATACTTTCCTGACATCCTGAATTTCCTGCTTCTATCCTTGAAATAGAATTTCAGTTCTTGGCCTCTCTTCTCCATCCCCCTGGTCATAGAAAAGGAAAGACCCCCCTACTAATTTATTCAAATTAATCCTTCTACCTCAACCCTTAATCCCATTTCCTTCCATCTCTTCCAGGACTGCATTCTAGTAATCATGCCCTCTTTCTCATTTTTCTCTCATTCTATCTCTCCTGGCTTCTTCCCATTTATATACAAACACATTCAGATCTCACTAGTTCTTTTTTTGAAAAGACTTCCCATGATGCTTCTATCCCATCCAGTTGCCATTCTGTTTCTCTAAGACAACTCTTTGCTAACTTCTTAAAGCTGTTTTGCCCCAAATGCCTCTGCTTCCTGGCTCTCTATGTAAGTCTAGTCAACCACTCTACTTTCCAAAGTCACTGAGTCCAATGGCTTTCCCCTGCCCCCTCCCACCAAAGGAGAGCTTTTGACCCCGTTAACTACCTTCTCCCTCTAGTTATGGTACTCTCTTAACCAGAGAAAAAATTGTTTCTCACTCTTCCTCTTAGATTTCTAACCATGATGTCCTTGTCTCCTTTGCTTTCTCTTCACTATCTTCCAGACCAATATGAAATGAGCTCCTCAAGGGCAGGAACCATGTTTTTCACTGTTCTTCATATCCTTCATATGCTTAGTACAGTGCATAGCACATAAGAAGTGCTTGATGAATTCGCATTGACTGATGACTGTGATATCTAAGCACCTCTTCTTGCCTTCTTTCTCTATGAGCTCATCTTTGTAAATTCTTTTTATTCCTAGGATTCCAAGTACTGGAAAGTACTTGGATTCCATTTACCACCTCAATGCCCCAAAGATAATTTATACATCTCTATCTCTAATCCTGGTCTCTATTCTGAGCTCCCAACCCATATATCCAGGTACTTTCTGGACAGGTCCAAGTGGGTATCCCTGGTGGGATGTGTTCAGGTAGGTCATAGAAAGTAAGCAAGACACATGTGTCCTACATAACCTAACATCTCAAACTCAACAGGCCTAAAATACATCTTACTCTCCTAAATCTGTAGCTCCCTCCAACTTTGTTCTCTTTCCCTGGCAAAAATAATACCTACTTCTGACCTCATTTTCCAACTGTATTGACACCATATTTGGAAAAATCTGTGCTTGCAATATTTCACTCTCCCCCTTCTACTCTTCATGTCCAAAATCTGCTATCTGTGTGACCTCTCAGAGTCTTTGTTTCCTCATCTGTGAAATGATGGGGTTAGAATTGGACTAGGTAATTTCTTTTTATCTATATTTTATTACCTTGTGAAACAATATAATAGCAATAATAGCTACCATTTTTATAACATTTTAAGGTTTGTGAAGCACCTTATATATTAACACTTCATCACAAAGACTCTGGAAATAGGTGCTACTATTATCTCCATTTTACAGATGAGGAAACTGAGGCAAACAGAAGCTGAGTGACTTGACCAAGGTTACATAGACAGTAAATCTGGGGCTGGATTAGCCCTCAACTCTTCCTGATTCCTAGACTAATACCCCATCCGCTGTTCCACCTAGCTACCTAATAATATATATTTCTTATATAATATATATATAAGCTAAAAATATATATGTATATATGTGTATGTGTATGTATATATTTATGTTTGTGTGTGTATACATATACATGGAGGAGCATGACACCCAGTAGCTTCATCCAGTTTGCCTCAGTTTCCTCATCTATAAAATGAGCCAGAGAAGAAAATGGCAAACCACTACAGTGTCTTTGCCAAAGAAAACCCCAAATGGGGTCACAAAGAATCAGACATGACTGAAAAGACTCAACAACATTAATTCCTATTTTTTTAAACCCAAAAATTTACTTAATAGCAGTTCAGTTTCTTTTCTTAAATTTTTTTAACTAAAAAAGATGATTTCCAAGGCCTCTTCTACCTCTAAATTATAAGATTCTTAAAAGATCTAATAAATGGCAAGTACCTCTTCCTTCTCTCCCTGTAACAGCTCTTAAATTCTTTTCCTCTCCTTCATTATCACCACCATTCCCCTAGTACCATCCACCAAGACTATTGCAATGATATCCTAACTGTTCTTCACATTCAGTGTCCCCTCAAGCCTTCCATGCTCCCATGCATCTTTTACACAGCTGTCAGAAGACTTTTTCATGTACAGATGTGATCATATTGTTCCATTGCTCCAAAAACTTCAATGGCTTTCCTGTTGTTTCCTTGATAAAGGCCAAACTCTTCTATTACGTATAATGACAGTAACAATGGCAAAAAGATGAATTTGTGTAGCATATTAAAGTTTCCAAAGCACTTTACATTCATTATCTCATTTAAGACTTACAACAACCCCTGTGATATAGGTGATAGTATCATCTCATTTTACAGATAAGGGAAATAGAGTAGGAGTGGTTTGCCTAGGATCACATAGCTGGTAAGTGTTTGACAGAGGATTTGAACTCAGGTGTTTCTGACTCAAAGTCCATACTCTATCCATTGGAGCATTTAGGTTTTGAAGAGTGTCCATAGCTGAGTACCCTTTCCTCTACCTTTCCAACTTCATCTCCAATTACTTCTCTTCACACACTGGAAACACTAGCCAAACTGGACAAATCACTGCCCCATGAACATAAATAGTAATATTAAGCCTCCTTGTTTTTGTGTAGGCTGGTCTTTGCCTGGAATGCCCTTCCTCCATTTCTTTGTTTTTTCAGTTTCTTTTTTTTTAAGTATAACTCAAGCACTGGAATTAAGATAGCTTGGAGAAGGCTTCCTGCAGAAGATAGTATTTTAGTTGGGACTTAAAACAAAGTAAGGAGGTCAGTGGTTGGGGTGGAGAAGGTAGGGCACTCCAGGCATGGAGCACAGCCAAAGAGGATGCCCAGAGCCAGAAAATGAAGGGCCTTGTTCATGGGACATCCAGAAGGCCATATCATTAATTCAAAGAGTATGTGGCTTGAAAAGGTAGGAGGGGGCTACATTATGAAGGGCTTTGAATACTTTTGTATTTGATCCTGGAGGTAATAGGGAGCCACTGAAGTTTATTAAGTAGGGAGGTGACCTAACCCAATCTGACCTAACCCAATCTGTACTTCAGGAAAAATCACTTTAGTGGTTGAAAGAAGGATGGTTGGAATGGGGAGAGATTTGAGTCAAGCACACCCACCAATAGGCTATTGATATAGTCAATGTGTGAGGTGATGAGAGCCTGATCAGAGTTGGGGCATATATCAGAGATGTTGCAAAGGTGGAATCTGCAGGTCTTGGCAACAGCTTGGATATGGGGTAGAAGTGGGGGATTAAAGATAGTGAGGGATCTAGGATAACTGCTAAGTTGTAAATCTGAGGAAATGGAGGATGGTACTGTCCTCTGCAGTAATAGGAAAGGCAGGAGGGGAAGAGGATTTAAGGGGAAAGATAGTGAGCTCCATTTTGGACATGTTGAGTTTAAGATGTGTGCTGGACAAGATGTCTGAAAGGCAGTTGGAGAGGCAAGATTGGAGGTCAGCAAAGAGACCAGGGAGGATATGTGGATATGAGAATCATCAGTATAGATCCATGGAAGCTGATGAGATCACTAAGTGAAGATATGTAGAGGGAGATGAGAAGGGTACCCAGGACAGCATCCGGCGGGCAGACACCCTACAGAGAGAAGGCATGACCTGGAGGAAGATTCAGAGAAGGAGACAGAGGAAGAGTGGTCAGACTGATAGGAAGAGAACCAGGAGAGAGTAGTGTCCTAAAAACCTAGCAAGAAAAGGGTATCAAAAAGGAGTCATTCATGTTGCCAAAGAGAATAAGAATTGAGAAAAGGCAATTAGATTGGGCAATTAAGAGATCATTAGTGACTTTGGAGAAAGGAGTTTCAGGGGAATGATGAGGTCACAAGTTAGACTGTAAGGCATTAAGAAGAGATTGAAAAATGAGAAAGTGAGGTGCTTAGTGTATGGCCTTCTTGAGTGAATTAGCTACAAAGGCAGAAATGATATAGGATGTTAGCAGGAATGGAAAGATTGAGTGAAGGATTTTCAGGAGAGGGTAGATATGGACATATTTGTAGACGGTGGGAAATGAGTCAGCAGAGAGGGAGAGATTGAAAATAAAAGAAAGAGTGGCAATGACAGAGGGGGCTATCTGTTGGAGGAGATGACGTGGAATGTGATTACTTGAACAAGTAGAGGAGTCAGCCTTGGTAAGGATCAAGTCCACTTCATCATGCGAAATGAGGGTAAAGAAGGAGAAAGTGGCAGAAGGTACTTGAATGATAGATGAGGAAGAGGGGAGAAGAGGGAAACTCACAGTGAATGACATCAATTTTTTTTCTATAAAATATGAGACACGGTTCTCATCTTAAAGGATGGAGGAGGAAGAGCCATTGGGCATTTGAGAAGCTATGAAAAGGTTTGGAAGAGCCACTGGGTAGAATGGGATAGTGAGTTAATAAGTGCAGTATGAAAGGATTGTCTAGCATCATTGAGGGCTCAACTGAGGTTATGTAACATAAATTGGTAAATGGTTGCATAGTTTTCTCCACCTTCATTCAGCAACATGTGTGAGGAGTGAAGGCAATGAACAGTGAGAGTGATCCAAGACTGAGGTTTGATTAGTCATAACTGAAATATAAAAAGAGGGCTAGAGATTCAAGAGAGGACAGTAGAGTTGAATTGACTTACCAAGGAGTCTAGATGGGGTGAAGAGGAGAGAGAGACTAGTACAGGGGAAATGGTCTGGGAGAGAATGGAACTGTTGAGATTGGAGATTATAGTGTGGATGAAGAGTAGTTATGTAAAAGGAGGGCAAGGTGAAAAGTCACGGGGATTTCAGAATTCTTGAAAATAGAGGTATGTTTGTGGCTGATGGTATGATCAAGAGTATGACCATCTGTATGTGTGCCTGAGGGAGGGTGGAGGAGTAGCTCATGGGAGGTGAGTAGGTTGAGGAACTCAATGCTTGAGGTATTTGAAGGAGAATCAGTATGTCTATTGAAGTCTTCTAGTATGTGGAGTTGGGAGAGAAAAATTATAAGCCAGATAGCAAATTCATTGAGGAAAAAAAGAGTCTATAAATGATAGTTAACAGGATTTTGATTGGGTAGTAGGTAAGAAGAGCATGAACCTTACAGGAAGAGAGGTGATGGAGTGATGGAGGACCTGGAAGTGGCAATGGGGAGCAAAGAATATTCCAACTCCTCCATCTCAATGAGTGAGCCAATGAGAATGAATGAAGATGAACACAGTGCTGGAGACAGTGTCCAGGGAGGCTGTGTCATCCTGGGGAAGATAGGTTTCAGTAAGAGCTAGTATGATGGAAGAGGTGGGTGGAAAAATATTTAAAATGAAGGAAGTTTGTTGTATGGAGCAGGAATTGCAGAGGGTACAATGGAAGGGTTAGGTGGAGTTAAGATGAAATTTTGGGGTGGGAAGGTTGAGAGGAATAGGAATGAGGAGTCAGGTAGTAGGGGGTATGGAATGTGGTTTGGTAAATAACCTATAGGAGTTCAGAGACATTGGGATGTGAGGGTACGACCAGTTGTTAGACTGTTTATTATCGAGAGGAGGGTACCACTACTGTACCCTCAAAGAAACAAGCCCAGTGGGAGATGAAATGCCTGAACTTGAAGGGAGGGTTGCTCTTCTTTTCACTGAAGATTCTCTACATCTCATTTGGGAGAATGAGCTAGCAGCAGGAGATGGAAGATGCCTTGTGCTGGTACAGATGGAAGTTGTTGCTTTAGGGGATATGCAAGATGCCCAGCCTGGCCCCTAGTGACCTTTCCTTAGGAGACCAGCAGGAGATGAAGGCTCAAGACACTAGCTCACTTGTCTTTCATCTGAGGAGGGTAGCTATAAGGTGGCAGCAGGAAGTGTGAAGATGGAAGATGCCTGGCCTGGTCCCCACAGCCTTTTCTCAGGGGCCATGCCATTTTCAGCTTCAGTCCCACTTCTACATGAAGTCTTCCCTGGTCCTTCTTAATCTTAGTGTCTTTCCTCTGAGATTATTTCCAGTTTATTTTACATACGTCTTGTCTGTATATAATTGTTTGCCTCTTGAGAGCAAGGATGATCTTTTGTCTTTTTCTGTATCCTCAGCACTTAGTATAGTGCTTGACACATAGCAGGCAATTAATAAATGCTCACTGACTTGACTTGGCATGATATTTGCCTTTTGATTTGACATGTGTTATTTTCCAAATTCAGAACTGCCCACTCCCCTCCTCCTTTTTAATCTTGGTCGCAGTTCATGTGCATCCGCCATATCTGTCTAAGATATGTGTACTGAGAGCCCAGCTCTATGGGCTCTTTATCTAACCATGTATCCTCTTCTGGACAATCATCTTGCTTCTACTTGGTGGGTAATTATACCGATGTGTTTTTGAATGGCCATGGACCTTATATAAGAGGAGCCCTGCTGCATTCTGGTGTTTTACGCAGATATAATGTCATCTGCAAATAGAGGCATCTAGAGAAACCTACCCTCTCGAGGAAATCCCTCTTCCACTGGACCTTTGCAGGATAGTTCTCAAGGCATATTTAACAACTGTTTACTTCCTTACTGCAGGCCTCATTTGACAATTTAAAAAATCAGATGGTAGTTGAACAAAATTATGCATGTTGCTGAATCTTTTGAGATGTCCTCTATGGCCTCAGCAGATGCAAAGGGGAGTCCTTGTTAGACAAAAGCCTTTAAAATTGCATTTTGAGGTATTTAATATTTTTTTCCCACAGTCAACAAATCAGTATACAGTAGGATCTTGTATCCAATAGATAGCAGTTATATGACAGTGAAGTCTGTTGTAGCAAACCATTTGTGAGAGCCTATTTCTTTTTCATATTTTCGTTAAAGATACCCTTGATAGATATTTAGATCTTTCTCATAAAGATTTTATAGACATAAGAAAGTAGTCATTGTTGTTATGTCGTTTTCAGTCGTATCTGACTCTTCATGACCTCATTTGGGATTTTCCTGGGAAAGATACTGGAGTGGTTTGCATAGGAGCTAGTAAATGCTGATATCTTCTTCTCAGATACTTATTTTTGGTCTTAACGCAGTCCATGACTTTGCTCCAGTTGCTCAGTATCTTCCGGTATTTTAAACGTCTTGAAAATCAATCCTCAATTCTTTCATAATTTTGTCCCCTCTGGCACATGTTTCTTCAGTGTGTAGTTCTGGTTAGGTTGTTCATCCCACCTTTATGTTCTTCAATGACATTTCTACTTGCTCACGTAGTATGTCAAGGGATAATAGATTCAAGTTCAAATGTGATGGTTCCACTGTCATCAAAAATGAAAATCATTTGTTGCAGAAGTGCTGACGGATCTGGTTCATTTTTTATCTGTTTGCTGTGTTCCTTCCAGTTTAATTTATAAATGCATGTGAGATGAAATGGCTTAGTTATATATCTCATGCCATGATTTTCTGTACCCTTCACCGCAGGTTTGCATAGAAATATGTTCATAATCTTCCACCATCCTCCAGTGTTACAGTTTACAAATGAGTTGTTGTTCTAAATCATTGTTGCCTTCTGCTAGCACATCTCCCTACTTGGTGAGGAAACCCAGCTTTTGTTGGCTAATGGAGTTTCCAGGCTTCTTTGGTCTCTGTCTCAGCAGTCATTTCAGAGTTGAAAAGGTTTCCAGTTGCTATTCCAATCCATACTTAGAAAACAGTACTCTCTACCACGCACCTACAAAGTGATCATCTCACCTTTCCTTTAAAAGTTTGAGTGAGAAGAACCCATTGTTCAGAGGTAGCCCATCCTATTTCTGGATACCTTTTGTTTTTAGGAAGTTTTCCTTTATGTCATGCCTAAACCTACTTCTCTGCAACTCCACCCCCACCCCACCCCCCAACATTTTTCGTAGTTTGTTTTCTTGAGGACAAACAGCGCAATTCTAATTCCTTTGCCATAGTACACAGTTTCAAATATACCCAGATATTTCCGCACTAAATCTTCTCAACTCCTGACCATCCCTGAAATTTCTTTAACACATGGCATCCTTTTGCGGTTCTTTACCCTCCTGGTTGACCATCTCTAAACACTGTAAATGATAAATTTCCTTCTTAAAATGTGGCACATAGAAATGAACCCAGTATTTCAGATGTGGTCTGATCAGGGTAGAATGTACTAGTACAACCATCTCTTTATTTCTGTATGCTACACTTCTCTAAATGTAGACAAACATTATATTAATTTCCTGACTGCCATATCTCAAGAGTGATTCCTGTACAGCTTGCAATTATTAAAGTCTCCACATCTTTTTCAAGTAAATTACCTTCTAACCATGGCTACCCCATTTTGGTAATAACCAAATTCCCTATCATTTATCCATTTCTCCTTTTTTTTTAACCTCAGTCAATTGTTTGAATAGCTTAGGTTAAGGCTTTTGTTAGTGGACTGTATACAATATCTTCTGATTTTTGCCCATCTTTATAGTTTGGTGCTGGCTTTGGTTTTTCCTCTAACTGGTCAGTAGATCTACCTGACTGCACACAAACAGCTCATTCAGAAATAACTCTCACACCAGTAACCAGTCATTTCCTTTTATTCTTTATATTATAATTTGGTGTTTTCCATTGTCTAGTGCTGTCTTCTTGCCCTCTTGCAGAAAGTATTCATGATCTAGAAACTGGAGGCTTGTGAGTAGTCTAAAAATCTTGGGCCACTTTCATTATTCCTTAATACCAACCAATGTTTTTCAATGCATTTTTCCATGGCCTCCCCTGTGCTTACCTTCCCATTAAGGTCACTGACTTGATTTGGAGGACAACATCAAGTTATGTGTAGACTTATTCTGCTTCTTGATTGCCTGCAAACGATGCTGGCATCTATGCCACAACAATCTTCATGGTGGTCTCTGCTTTTACTCACCATGAGCCTAGAGAGGGTAGATGATCAAGTGTCCATGACATGAAGTTTCTTGTTGCCTTTGGGCACACAATGACGCCAACCTGACCAGCTCTTTGATTTGCCTCTCCAAAGAGGGCCTGGAAGCCATCCTTGCATTCAACTCTAACTTCTCTCTGTGCTGTGTAAATAAACATAGTAGGAGAAGGGAGTAGAGGTTACCAAACTCCACAGAAAATCAAGGATTTTGAACTGTGCATAAAATAAATATGTTGCAATTAT
>CM053769.1:273355498-273367375 GCA_028658325.1 Potorous gilbertii | reverse complement strand
GCAAACAAGGTTAAATGACCTGAGACGGGTCACACTGCTAGTAAGTGCCTGAGGTTGAATTTGAATTCAAATCCTCCTGACACCAGGTCCAGCACTCTATCTCCTATGCCACCTAACTACCCATTTAATTATTACTTATGTTAAACCCACAGGATCATGGGATTCCAAGCTAGAAAGGATCTCAACCCCTTCATTTTACAGATGAAGGAGCTGATGTTCAAGGAAGCTGAGCCTTGCCCAAAGTAACACCAGGAGTACACAATAGATCTGCGATTTAAACCTAGATCCTCTGTCTTTAAATCCAGTACCCTACCTTGTTTTGTAAGGATAATTTTAATAGTGAGATTTGGGGTAGGGAAGGAGCAGCAGAAAATGACCTGCTTTTTAATATTAGGGAGTTTCAAGCAAATATTTGCTATCATTGTTATAGTAAAGGTTCTCTTCTCACCCTGCCCCAAAAATAGTTTAAAAATATGCTTGTATTCAGTGACTTGTAAATAATTGGAATCCTGGGAAGATCCCATTGAGTGATTTAAGACACAGGGTAGGAAAACAGGATGTAACAGATGGCAACTGTTTGAACCACACCTTTATGGGAACTGATGCCGCATGCATGGACAGCAAGGAAAGAAAAAAACAATACATCTTTACTAAATGACTTTAACTGTTCATGAACTACAGGTCTGTTGGAGCTCAGATTAACAGAGGGCAATTGTGTTTTAAAAGCCTCTTTTTAAAAGTGCTTTGCAATTATCAGTCACCTTTCATCGTAAGAGTTCAAAGCCACTTTGCTGGCTTTAATTCATTTGAGTTTGCAGTAGCCTGGTGATATAATTAGGTCTTAATGTGCCATGTCAATTGGAAGGAAAATGGCCAAGTTTTCTGGCCTTGCCAGTAAGATGTCCATTTCTTATCCTATTGTCCACTTAACTGATCAAGAAAAACTAGGGTACCAGCTACTCTGGTCCAGCTGAACCAACCCTCTACCCTGTTGAGCCTCACTTTCCTCCTGGAAAAGTAGAAAGCACCCTAGATCTGGGCTCAAATACCAGCTCCAGTCATGTGATTTTGGGCAAGTCATTTACCCTCCCTTGGCCTATTTCTTCATCTGTCAATTGATGGGGTTGGAGTAGATGGTGTTGAAGCTCTAACTTGATGACTTGTAAAATGGAGGTGATACTTCATGGGATTATTTTAGGATCACATGACAGAATAAAAACAATAGTTAACATTTTTATAGTGCTTTTAGTTTGCTAAATACTCTACCAAAAATACATTATATGGCAGTACTAATTAATTTGCAATTAATTAATTGCAAAGTAATGAGATATGACCTCACATAGCCCTATAAAAAAGTGAGCTCTGGATCTTCTCACTGGTAACTCTTCATTCTATACCTTGCATTATTTAATTTTGCTTAATTTTATTTCATCCCTTAGTTACCTCATTGTGAGTGGGGTAGCCCAAACCTGTGATTGGGTTGATACAAGTTGAAACTTCCCCTACCAAGGCAAACCAACAACTGCCCTTCAGCTTTTGTAGCCTTAGAAAGTTGCCTAGGGCTTTGAGGGAGGGTAAGTGAATTTCTCAGTCTGCCAAAAAGTGAAGGGACTCAATGCACAGATTTCCTTAATTCCAAGGCCAATTCTTTACCTACTATGACACACTGCATCTCCTATTATCTGGTTATCTGAGGAGGAAACTTCAACTGTGTTGAATTAAGAGGAAAAGGGAGGGAGAGGATTCTGGGAAGATGGCAGAGTAGGTCAGAAAATTCCAATATCTCCCCCCCCAATAAAATAGTGCCTTGGGGCAAACATAAAGTGGTAAAAGTAAGCAAGAGTTGAGGCAGAGCAGTGCTCCTCCTGGGACAATTGCAGAAGATCTGGGAGGTTTGGTCCCTGTGAAGAGTAAACACCTCCAGGCTACTTCTGCTTAAACAGTAAGTAGTGAGCCCTGGGATTAGCAGGGTTGGGAGATATCCTTGGCCCCAGCCACAGAAGTTTTCACCTCCCAGACAGTGTGGGGAGTCCAGTGTCTGAGCCTGGGAAGACTGAGGAAACCTTGGATGATAAGGAACACCAGATCCAGCTGTGCTACCGAGAAGAGCCCTGGGTGAGAAGGAACCAGTACATGCCTGATGAGTGCAAAAGTAGTGGGGCAGAGATGTGCTGGCTGTGGGCACCTACAGGAGGGTGGAGTTCTTGGTCCCTCTACCAGGCCAGAGAGAAGAACTCAAGCTGGATCTGAGGCCAGAGACACCATCATCTCCCGTACTCCAGGACTAAACGTAATTACAAAAAAATAAGCTACTACAATTTTTAAAAATGAGCAAGAAGAATCCAACCATAGAAAGTTTCTGTGGGAATAGAGAAGACTGGGTTTCATCTTAAGAGGAGGATACTGAAGCAAAAAAGGCCTCTCCTACCCCAAAGAGTAATGTCAAATTGTCACCTGCCCAAAAGGAATTCATAAGACTTAAAAAAGACTTTAAAAATCAAACGAGAGATTGAGGAAAAAAAAATTTAAAAGAACAACAATCTCATAAAAACACAGATAATGAAAAGAAAGTCAAGCAGTTAGAAAAGGAGATCTAGAATCTTAAGGAAGAAAATGACTCCTTGGAAATTAGAATTAGGCAAGGGGAAGACAGTGAATTTATATGAGACCAAGTAATAATAAAACAAAATATAAAGAATGGAAAAAATATAAGGGAATGTGAAACATCTCACAAGAAAAACAACTGATTTGGAGAACAGATCAAGAAGAGAAAATATAAGAATAATTAGACTACCATCAAAAGCTACAATCAAAAAAATCTTGCTTCTTTCACAATATGACTAATGTGAAAATGTATTTAATATGATTGTTCATGTATAGCCTATATTAGATTGTTTGCCATCTTACGGAGGGGGGAGGAAGAGGAAGGGAGGAGGAAAAAAGTAAATAATGAAAACTATCTTAAGATGTAATTTAAAAAAATAAATACTCAAGTGGGAAGAGGGAAGAATGTTTATACAATAGTACAAGAAATAATTTTTAAAAGTTATCCTGAAGCATTAAAATGAGAACAGAAAGTAGAAACAGAAAAAAATATCCATTGATCGCCAACTGAAAGAGATTCTACAGTGAAAACTTACAGGAATATCATAGTCAAATTAAAAAATCCCTAGTTCAAGAATAAAATATTATGGACAACAAGAAAAAACAATTTAAATATGGTGGTGCCACAATTAGGGTCACACAAGACCTAGCAGCAGTGACACTAAAAGACTGAAGGTCTTGGAACACTGTATATTGAAGAACAAAAGAACTGGGGTTTTGGTCAAAAATGCTATACTCAGAAAAGTTAAGCATAATGGACATTTAATGAATAGTCAGATTTTCAGGATTTTGTTAAAAAGGAAAAAAAACTCCTGACCTTAATAGATTTGACATATAAAATAAAAAAGAAATATAAGATACGCATCAAAGACTAATTACAAAGGATTCAATAAGGGCAGACTATTTCCTTTTTATATGAGGAAATGTAAAATGTATGTCTAAGATTATTATTAGTAATTGGGTAGTTCATAAGAAAGATTAGTATCTGAGTATGCTATGATTTTAAAAAATAAAGCTGTTTAGGAACATGTGAAAAGAGTATTTTATGCAAATAAGGTACGAGAGGAAGAATGGACACAGAAAAAATAAACAGGGAAGGAAGGCTAGTAGTTGTGGCAACCTACTTTCATCAAGAATGAGTTTAAGAGGGAATAATATATATCTGCAAGGGTACAAAAATCTTCTAAATTCAGAAAGAAATAAAAGGCTAAGGGGATAGAGAGTGGGGAGAGAATAAGGGAGGGATTTTCAAAGGGGAGAGGGAGGGAATAAGATAAGGGGGATCAGTAATAGAAGAGTGTTTCATTTAATAGAAATAGGAGGTTAAGGGAGAGATCCTTGGGAAAGGGGTAGTTAATAATAGGAGAGCAAAGTAGTAGGTGGAAGTAAAATAAAGGAATCAGGAGGGAGAGGAAATAAGAGATACACACAAACATATAATAAAGATCAAGAGTAGAATTTATTAGGAGAAAAAGTAGGATAGTAACCATGATCTCAGATGAAGTTAAAACTAAAATAGATTTAATCATAAAAGAAAAATAGAGAAACTATACTGTATGTCAGCTACATTAATCGATATTATTTTAGACTATTTAGAATAACTAGACAGTATAAAGTTGGAAAATTGCTGTGATATGGGAAATGACAAGTTGGGAGACTTAGAAAAAAAATGGAAAGACTCAGAGTTATGAAGGAAGAGGTTATCCACCCCAAGAGAAATGAAGGACAAAGAAGTATAGTACAGTCTTACATAGATTCATGTGAATGTGTCTATATATGAATATGATTATAGATATCTAAGTATATGTATGTTTATGTAAGTATATGTATGTATGTATATATGCATATGTATATATAAATATATGTATATGTGTGTATGTATACACACACATAAATATATACATTTAATTGTAGCCTTCTTGGGGGAAGGGGAGATGGGAAGAAGGGGTGGAAAGAACAAAGTTAAAAGCGCATAGCAAAGAACAAAAGAAAACTTACAAGGAAGCAAAGAAAAGATGGACAGCTCAGAACACAATGCATAGTATTTATTATATAGGCTTTCTTGAAATGGGAATTTATTGCTGTATGTTTTGAATCCTCTCTACCTTCTGTTGTACACATGGAAAGTCTTTTTCTTTTCTTATTTTGTATTTAAGTTTTAATATTTAAATTTATGTTTCTTTTTTCTTTTCTTGTGAATTTAAAACAAATTAATAAAATTTTAAAAATTTAATAAAAGATAAAAAAAGGAAAAGCTCTTTGTCCTTATCTGGGACTAGGGATTCAGGGAGATTTTGGGTTTCCCAGAAACTGGACTTGGTTGGCATTACAGAAAACCAGAAAGGACAGGTATTTATAGAGAGTTAACATAATAACAATAATATTTACTTAGTACTCTACGATTAACAAAGAGATTTTATATGCAATTTATGTTGATATTTACAGCAACCCTATGAGATTGTTCGTCCTTCTGAAGGAGAACCAATGATATCACAAGGGCGATGTCCTGACTTACAAGTGAATTGGATTTAGGTGAGGCAGGCTTGTACAAAGTCACTATCTTCACTCTTTCCTCCAGTCACTGAAGTCCAAGGGCAAGACATTGATCATGACGACTGGCCGTGGCTTGGGATGCAGGGGGAGATGTTGTCCTTTATAAATGACAGTTTTTCCCAGGTATGTTCGTCTCGGGCAATACCCATTCAGTGACTAAGGACTAGGGAGAAATTGAGACAAAAGATGGTCTAGTTTGCTTCCCAAAAGAATCAATCTGAGAAATTGATTGATTGATTGAATCAATCTCCAAGTTTCTGGCTAGAACAGAAAACAATGACTATTTGCATTCACTCTCACTACTATTATCCCAATTTTGCAGATGAGGAAAACAAGCTTGAGACAGTTGAGTCACAGAGCTTGTAAGTGTCTAAGGCAGGGTTCCAGTCTTTCTGACTGGACTTTCTGTCCAATTTTCCACCTACTCGCCTATTAGTTTGAGAAGAAACCTTCTGAGGTTTGACTGGGAGTGCTGTCCCTTCTGCCTATAATGTCTCTCCAGTAAATACTTTGCTGACTTAGATGCTTTATTTTAATGTGGGAGTACACTAAGTTACACTCAGTTTTCAAGTTATACCCCAAATCTTAAGCTCAGGTAAACCTTGCCAAATTGTGAAGTTTCACTGAATACAGTGAAAGCCTGAGTCTGTGATCTGAGGGTCAGCCCAGCTAAGTATAGAGTCTGATTACCTCTTGCTTAATTATTAGGTTATGACTGCTGAATTGACTACTGCCACCTATGAACCGAGAAATAAATAGTTAACATTTCCATAGCGTCTCAGGGTGATGGAGGCAGGCTTGTGGGGGTGATCAAGCACTGGACTTAGAGTCAGGAACACCTGGGTTTGAGCATCACTGAAACATTTTTTTTCTAATGCACAGAATAGAATAGTAGATCAGAGGAGGGCAAGGACAAACAAGATAGCTATGGAACTAACAGGTTGAATTTGTCATATTCCTTAAATGAACTATCTGGTCTCAGACACTTAGGCACTGTGTGACCCTGGGCTAGTCACTTAATCTGTTTGCCTCAGTTTCCTTATCTGTAAAATGAGCTGAAGAAGGAAATGACAAAACCATTCCAGGATCTTTGGCAAGAAAACCTTAAATGGGGTCACAAAAAAAATTGTACATGATTGGCTTTACTTTATTGATGACTGATAAATTTTGAATAACAAAAAACTAAAATTGAAATCCTGAATAAAAGGAACACTTAACTTCAAATCCTGCTACAGATTTTTACTATTGTGTTATTCTGGGCCAATTATGGAGACTCTCTGGGTCTCCATTTCCTCATCTCTAAAGATGAGGGGGAATTGGACTTTATGACTTCTAAGTTCACTTCTAACTTTAATGATTCTGTGACTCATTTTATGCACATTATTTCTTGATCTTCCCAATATCCCTGGGAAATAGCTAGGGAAGGTTCTGTGAATTTTGTTTTATAGGTGACAAAACTTAAACTGAGAAGTAAAGTGACAGATCCAAGGTCACACAGCTAACTGATAGAGCTGGGATGAGAACCTAAGTTTTCTGACCTCTCCAAAGAAAACTTTTGGAAAAAGAAGACACTGTACATACTACTATTAGATAAACATTTGAATTTGGTCTTCTGTCTCTTAGCCTTGCAAGCATGCCAGTGCTGGAGTTAAACTAATTAGATGGCCTTTATCAACATTCACTTTTCTCTTTCTACAATAATTCCTGTCTCTTTTAAACTGTTCATTTTCAGTTGTTTCCAGTCATGTCTGACTCTTCATGACCCCATTTGGGGTTTTCTTGGCAAAGATCCTGGAGTGGTTTGCCATTTCCTTCTCCAATTCATTTTACAGATGAGGAAACTGAAGCAAATAGAGTTAAATGACTTGCCCCGGGTCACACAGCTAGTAAGTGTCTAAGGTCAGATTTGAACTCAGGAAGGTTAGTCTTCTGCCGCCAGGCCCAGACACTCTATCTACCATGCCTCCTAGCTGTCTTAAACTCTCCCTACTGAGAGATGTTTCAAACTCTTCTCTGGCTAGATATGGAGATGATGGAATATCAGTTGCTTTTCTGACTCTGTGTCCTCTATCTGGTATGGAGTTTATTTGGTTTCTTCATATAGTCTTAGTGATGGAAGACACCCTAGGGGTCACCTTCCCATCTAGTCTGGTAATAGCCCTGACAGATACTCAGAAAACCTCCCAGGAATGGGAACTTCACTACCTCCTGAGGCAGTCCCTTTCAATTTTGAACATCCCTTAGTGGTTAAAACATTCTTCTTTACCTTCTTTACCTCAAAATCAGAGGTGACATCGTATAGTGGATTGAGCTGGACCTGTAATCAAAGGAAGAAGACTTGGGTTCAAATCCCCTCTCTGATGCTAGTTGCATCATATTTAACTTCTTGGATCCTTAGTTTCCACATTTGTAAAATGGAGGAGTTAGATTAGCTGGCTGCAAAGGTCCATTCCAGCTCTAGCTCTCTGCTCCTAATTCTTTCTCTGTCCTCTCTTTATCCCAGGCAATATGGTGAGTAAATGCTGTAGAAAAGAGGACTGGTTTGGGAAGCACAAGCCCAGTTCTGCCACCTACTACTTATATGATCAGGGGAAAGTCAGTCCAATTCTTTGGACCTCAGTTGGTTAAGCACCACATAGTAGAAGGACTATATTTAGCTTTTCCTTTTATCTCCCACCCACCCTGGTATTTAGCACAGCGCAGAGACACATAGTAAGCACTTAATAAATGCTTGTTGGCGGACATTATCCTTAGTCTGTAAAATGGGGGCTAATAATACCTGTTCTGTCCCCTTAGGGGTAGAGAGGAGATAAGGAAGGATTATGAGGATCAGCTCAAATGATATAGGGAAGCAATGGGGTGTAATGGGCGTGAGTAGGGGGAGGAGTAGGGAGACACTGTATAGAGAGTCAGCAGACCCACCTTCAAATCCTAGCTCTCCTTGGCTGCGTGATCATTTAGCCTACCTGAGCTTTCACTCCTCTGGGAACTTGACCCATTGACCCAAGGATCATTCTCTTTCTCTCTCTTATCTTTAATTTCTTCAGTATTTATTCATTCCTCCTTTGATGCTTTCAAACACATCTATTTGAGCCTGCAAACTCTTAGACAGTTATCGCAAATATCTCTTCCCTTTCACTGGAAACTAGTCAGTCCACTTAGGTCATACCATCTACTGGCTGACCCTAGACACCCTTATTAATATCTAAGTGTAAGTTTATTCCTCCCATGGATGCCGTCTGTATTTGTGGGAAGGAGTAAACCAGGTTCTTAAGAGAACATTTTGGATTACCTTTCTTTACCATGTTATCTGAGAGTAGTAGTAACTGGGATCCAACCTGCCAATTTCAGCAAAAGTTGGGGAATCTTCACCTTCTCCTCCTCCTCCTTCTTCTCTTTCTCCTCTCCTTCTCTTCCTCCTCCTTCTTCTCCTCTTCTATTGAGTCATTTTTTAATCTGAACACTTACCTAGCCCTAAGTCATTGAGTGACATCTGGGAAACACCTTAATTTAGAAAGGCCAAGGTCCCCCACTACATCGTGGCCATGGCCAGTCATCTTGACCTTTTTCTTGCCACAGGACTTCAATGACTCTGGGGGAAAGAGTGAGGCTGACAACTTTGCTCAGTCAGCCTCATTTAAATCCAATTCATTTGCAAGTCAAGACATCACCCTCCTGATATCATTGATCCTCTGAGGGCAAAGGACAAACGGTTTCAGCTCAGTAGAAGGCTAATGTCCTTCTTGCTAAAGATGCTTTGAGAGATCAGTAAAGACATAATTTATGGTCCTTTCCCTCAGAAGTAACTGAGCCCACCTTAGCTGTGTGTTCCTCTAGGGATCATGCCTGGAAGAACAAGAATGGAGGAGTATTTTTAGCTTCTTCTCTTCCTTCCTGGGTGCCACAGAGACCCTGGATTGGGTTACCAGGAGAAATGATTGGGTCACTTGAAGAAAGCATTCTATGGCAACGTCTTCAGAGAGCATCTGGGGACAGAGAGGTGGCAGGGACAGATCAGTGACAAGGCTATAATTTTATCCTGAAAGATAGGTGAGAACAAAAATCTACAGGCATCTAAAGTCTTATGGCACTGACTGTAACAATGATCCCTCCCGCATGCAAAGTGCTTGCCAAAGCACTTTCTGTGTCTCACTCATTTAATTAATCCTCAAAACATACTGGTGAGGAAGGTAAGAGACTTATAGAGGGACTGAACTGGAGAGACGCTAAACACTTGTCCAAGGTCATATAGCAATTTAATGATAGAAATAAAAGTAAGCATCTAGATTTTTCATGTTCTACCTGGAACTTGAGCCCTGGGCCTTTGCTCTAAAAGAGCTAGGTGCTTCTGTGGATAGAGTCCTACATCTAACATGAGGAATACCCTCCTGCCTCAGCCACTTACTAGAAGAAACTTCAGTTTCTTGAAATCACACTTTTGCAATGTTTAATTTTATTTTATTTTGGAAAGCAGTGATCTGGACCTCTGAATTCCTCAGTGGAAGTTCTGGTGTGGAAATTCCCTATACCATGCAGATTGGCCACGCATCTGTAATTTATTGTTTTAATATTGCCAGGGGCAGTGGGAGATTAAAGGGCTTTCTAATGTTTACACAATTAGAATGGGTCTAAAACTAGAACCCAGGTCATCCTGGCTCTAAGACCTGTCTCCTATTCACTTAAGCCTCAGGGTCTCTGCTATTTTACTTACCTGACCAAAATTAGCACGATAATTGCAATAAAAACTCATTTTTAAATTGTTCAAGTAACTGTGCTTGTGGCCAAACCACCTTTATTCTGTTCCTGAGTGAGTTCATTGTTATATTGCTATTCCCAATAGTCTTTCATGCACGAGAGAGTGTTTCCATGGAGCTGTGACTGAAGTTTTTATTTACATTTAATGAGGGGGAGACAGAAGACCTTGAGGGAGTAGCCCTACAAGAATTAGATCGGGATGGTGGGTGGGTGAGGTTGTTTCATTTTGGCACAGAAAACTGGTTTTGCCTTCATTCAAAAACCCACGTTTTTCTTCTTAAGGAGATGTAATTTGCTTATAGAATTTAGAAATAGACAAGACTTTAGAGATCTAACCTATCCCCTCATTTTTACGGATGAGGAAACTGAGGCTCCAAAATGGGGAGTGACTCACCCAATGTCACAGGTATTGAGCAGCAGAACCTGGGTTTGACCTTGGAACTTCTGATACAAATCTTTCCATTTTGCTTTCTCTCCCACTTTCTGTACCAGTGGTATCCAAACTTTTGAAAACTGTGGCATCCTATCCTGGTGTGATGTCAGTGACCCCCACCTGCCACAAAACTTCTCTATGGCTGCCATCTCTGTAGCTCTTTACAATTTACAAAGCACTTTATGTGCATTCTCTCTGTTGATTCTCACAATGGTCCTATAAAGTAGGCAAGGAAGGGATTATTAACTCCATTTTATAAATGATAAAACTAAGGCTCACAGAAAGGAAAGGACTTACCAGAAGCCACCCAGCTAGGATTTGGATTGGATTCTAAATTCATCTTCCTATACCCTCAGCTCTACTCTCTGTGCTCCAAATACTATATTTCTTTTTAAAGTCCAATCCAACAAATATTTATTAGACACTATTATGAACCTGGTGCTGTGATTTAAATTTTTAGCCTGAAGTTATTTTTTTTAACAATTCCAGTTGCCTGGGTCAAAGTGAAGGCAATTGAGATACTGCAAAACCTTAGGAATCACTGGTCCATCTGTGCATTCTGACTTCCTGACATTTTAACTTGAGTCAAAATATAAAGTGTGCCATGGGTATAAGCACACCTCCATGTAAAACATTACTGCTCCTTTTATAAATATTGCTCTCACTGAGTCGTTGGCATGATACAGGATCCCAGGAAAGTGTTTACGTGACTCTATGTGATAGGTCCCAGCTTACACATTACAAAAGTCAACCTACTGACGGTTATTTTACACAGCACCCCACATGACAGCCGGGGTTTATCAAACCAACACTCGAGTTAAGACCCAGAGGTGGTTTCTAGCAGAAATAATGGGCCACCTTGGTTTTTTCAAGAGTTATGGTTTATCTCTGGGACTGGATCCAGGCTAGAGCTGCGAGAGGGAGATGACAGATCCCTTGGGTAGAAGGAATGTTTTAAATGCCTCGGCAAGTCCCTCTGCAGAAAAAAGGGGGAGGATAGCAGACGCTTTGCATCCTGACGGACTGAGCAGTTTGGAAGGATCAGCAGAATGTGCAGGAGAGGATAGAACAAAGCCAGGCTTCTTCTCTGGACCTGGCCACATGGTGTGTGTGTGCTTGGATTTCAAAGTAGAGGAGCTCAGGACTTTGAGGTCCAGTGCCAATCATTTCTGACTTGGTACCATTTTTCCTTTTCTTCCTTTTATTGGCAAGTTCTGAGATGAACAGAAGTGGTCAGTCCACACTTTTGATTTCCATTCAATTCAATGTCTCCAATTGAGCATCTACCGTGCACTAGTTGATACAGTGGAGACTGCAAAAGAAGTGTACATTTTCCCTGCCCTCAGGGAGCCTATACTTCATTAGCAGAATCCTAAAAATAAGACGTTTGAGCATGAAATAAGTAGCAACATTAACCCACATGTGATGAAGTCATTTCTATTTATTTCCTATGCTACTGCCTCATCATAACATGAGGGTGACCCAAAGTCCTTGAAAGTTGAGGCAGCCTGGGATAATCTTTGGCAGGTCTC
>CM053769.1:273345102-273355398 GCA_028658325.1 Potorous gilbertii | reverse complement strand
TTAGCTAAGGGTAGAGCAACTAATTAGCTAAAGGCCACCAAATCCCAGCCCAACAATTTCCTGCTTTTGTGACCTTAGACAAATAATTTAACCTCTACAATCCTCAGTTTTCTCATATAAAAAAATTAGGGGTTGGTGAGCTCTTTGGAATATGAGTCCCTTACTTCTGCTTTTTTTTTGCATCTTAACACAGCACCTGGCACAAATTACATACTTAATAAATTGTTGTCAATTAATTGGCTAGATACCCTCTAAGTATCCCACCAGCTCTAAATCTATGACCCTGCGAACACAGACTGTTGGAGCTAAAAGAGAGCCCAGAGATCATTCAGCTTTAATCTTTGTGAATCCTACAGCTTTCCTGGGTCTCTCTTGCCAAATAAAAGGGTTGGACTACAGGATCTAATGGTTCCCTCCCTCAATTTAGCAATTTAGCAATTCTAAACTGTTGTTTCCATAACTTGGTCCCACTTTGTATTTGGCATATGACTGAGGCACTGATGATGACGAGCAACACCAACTCTTTACTAACAAAGTATTTCTCATTCAACACCACACCAAGTCCACTTTGGTGAAAAGCTTCCTATCATTCTCAGTTCGCAGCATACAGCGTTAAGGTATTCCACACAATTTATCCTCTTAAGAAGGTTAAACATGCTCCATCACAATTTTATTTGCACTATTAGTTGCTAGATCAACCTTTCCCCCAAGAGAAACAATCACAAATTCCAAATTAGTGAACTCTGATTAATGAGGTTTATATAACATCATCTACTTTATAATACCCTTGCTTTACAGATAAGGAAACTGAGACCCAAAGAGGTTAAATGACTTGCCTAAGGCACCTAAGGTAATGTGAGAGGCAAAATTTGAGCCCAGGTTGGCTTACTCCTGAGACATGGCTCATCCTACTGTAAGCATCAGAGATGCCTACATGTTTAAGCCAGCCACAGAGGATGAATATTTTTGCCTGACTGAAATATTTCCTAATCCAACAAACTCTTACTCAAACGTACCTAATGCTTTCCACTTTCTCCATTTTTGCTAAAACTGTTCTCTGGAGCACTTCACCCCACTCCCCCAGCTATTCTTCCTTCTTCTTGCCTGCTAAAATACTGCCCATGCTTTGAGACTCAAATGGTACCTTTCTCAAGGAGTTTTTCCCATCCCCCTCCCTCCTCTATCCCCTGCTGGAAGTGATTGCTCCCTCCTCCGGTTTAATACTGGTACTTTGTATTCTTCTCATATACTTATATTTTAACTTGATTGCATTGATCTGGGGCCACATCTCATCTCCCCCTACTAGGGTGTAAGTTCTGCTTTATCCTCTCCTCTTCCTCAGTGGCTAACACCAAGCATCACGTGCTGTTGATGCTTTAAAATGATCCTTCTGCATAAACTGGCCATTTACATTCCCTATACTCAGCTCCTCTGACTTCTCCTTTTGTCCATGGACAAGGGCCGCCTTTGCAAGGCATAAAGCAAAGTGGACATTTGGAGGTCATCTGGTTAATTTGATCAGTACAGATGGTCAAACAAGGTAACTCAGGCATATTTTTCTAGACAAAATGTCATAGAATCATACAATTTCACATTTTGAGACAGAAAGGCTCTCAGAGATTATCTAATACAAGCCCCATTTTATACTGAAGAGGAGGAAACTGAGGCCCGAGAGGGGAAGGTTTTTTTCCAAGAATGCATAACAAGCTAGTGATAGACTTGGGACTGGAGCCCAGTTCTCCTGACTCCCAACTTCCACCATGGCACAGTGCCTCCCCTGGGTTGATTGTCTTCCTTGTTCAAATGAACAGGAATTTGTGTGTAAAGAAACTGAGCATGGTAGACAACAAGGTGCCTGTGTTCTCCATACAAAGTGAATTGGACATTTGGCATTTATCCAGTTAACGTGATCAGTGTCAACAGCCAGACCCAATAAGCCAGTGTCCAAATTAACTTTTGTCCAGTTTGCCTACCCACAGTAATCACATTAACCCTGCTGACAGTGTGTTGTTCAGCAGAAAGAGTATAGCCAGGGGGCTGAGTCTCAAAGATGGAAGAGACCTCAAAAGTCATCCAGTCTAATCCCTACTTGAGCAAGAAACCCTTCCAAAACATAGCAGGCAAGAAACCATTGAACTTTTGCTTGAAGACCTTGTGAGAGGGGGACTCCACCCCCTCCTGAGTCAGTATATTACATTTAGGGATAGTACTAATCATTAGGGAAATTTTTTCCTCTTGGTACTTTCTTCTTTTCCTCATCCCATCCCGTACTGGTTCTCAAGGGTATGCTATGAGTTTCACTATGTAAAACTTCCTAAATCACAAACCTGTCTCTTTGGTCCCTGCCATAAATTCATCTCCACTGAAGCTTGATATTCATATTGCAAACAAAGCATAATGTCGTCTTGAGCTGCAAGACGTCACAAACCTTTATCTACCTGACTTGGCTTGGGGAAAGTCATAACAGCCAAAGAGGTGCAAAGTTACCTTCTCCATTGGGAGTCCTAAATGCATCAAGACAGAGGAGGATGACAGAAGGGAGAAGAAGACCCTTCAGTTCTTTTTCAGATGAACTGCTATCTAGTCACACTTGCTATCAACTTGTGAAGTTGTATTTTTGAACCCAAGTATAACATTTTCTTATTTTCTATTTATTCCTATTGAATTTCAGGAAAAGAAAATGGGTTGGTCATGTGAGGCCTAGCAAATGAATAGTAAAGAGGACTCCGTTGATATCCTTGGGATGTAGGGAGAAAACAAGAAAGCCCTAGATCATGTTGGACAGATTCTCCTATAATGAACTTTGGGGACACTATAGGAGAGACTCATAAAATAGACAGTCTTGAATGGGGTTGTAATTTATATCACCAGAGGGACCTCCTGAATCAGAGAGATCACAGACCCATTTCTTCTGAGCATGAGAGTAAATTTCATCGTTAGATTCAGCCCACTCTTCTACTTGCCAGTACTTTTTGGATCCTAATATAATAGCTCTCATCTGCTTTGTGTCACCTACAAATTTGGCAAACATGCCATATTTACTTTTATCTAAGGCACAGTTAAAAACGTTAAATAATACAGGCCCGAGGATAGATTCTGGGGCACTTCACTAGAAACCTCCTTCCAAGATGGTGCTGAATAAGTAGTGACCACTCGTTGGCCCAGCCTTTCAATGAGTTCCAAATGCACCTAACTATATTATCATCTAGTCCACATGTATCCATCTTGTCCACAAACATAAGTGATTTGTCAAATGCTTTCCTAAATTCTAGGTAAATTAAAATCTACGGATCACCAAAGAATTTTGGGTGACCCACAAAAAATGTAGAGAAAAACATTCTCTACATTTTTCACTGGCCGCCCAAAAAAATCCTTTGGCATGCGCCCAAGAGGCTGCAAGTTGTGTAGGTCTGCTTCAGGCTAATAACTCTGTCAAAAAAAAGAAAAGAGGTCAGTCTGGTGTGACCTGTTCTTTAAAAATAAATATATGTATGTATACATAAACACACATGTTCATACACACATATATAATATGTTTGTATAATTTTTATTCTAAATTTTACATCATAAAAGAACATTTCCATATACAAAGTGAAACAGAAAAAGAGGATTATCTGTGAAAATGTAAAATGTTAATATAAAGCCTGTTTTTTGAAAAGTATATTATAAATTCAACATTTTTTCATTGTTTTCATTCATTTTTTTCATTCATTTCATTCAACCAATTCAATACTTTCAAAGATGCCCGTCTTGTCTGTTTTCTTCTGAACTCCATTCACTTTTCTTTGCGTTTTAAAAAGTTTCAATGACCCTCTTTTCTTTCTTTTCTTCTTTTCTAGGTGACCTGATTGCTAAATCCTATCTCCTCCTTGAATCTTCCTCTCCAATAAAAAAAAAAGAAAAGAAAAATATAGTTCTTGTTACAAATATATATAATCAGGTAAAATAATTCCTTACATTTTTTGCACCCAAAAACATATGTCTCATTCTGTATCGTGAGTCTATCAGCCCTCTGTCAGCAGGTGGGCAGCATGCTCCCTTATTCCTCCTTAGGATTTGTGATTAGTCATCATATTGTCAAGGCTTTCAAAGTTGTTTTGGTTTATTATGTTATTATTGTATAAATTGTTCTCCTTGTTCTGTTCTCTCCACTCTGCATCACTTTATGTCCCAGGTTTCTGTGAAACTGTCTCTTTCATCATTTCCTGTCACCAAATAATACTCTTATATTTGTATATCCTCATTGGTTCAGAAAATTCCACCCAAATGGTGAGCACTCCTTTGTTTCCAATTATTTGCCACAAGAAGAAGAACCACTATCAACATTTCTGTAAATATGGATCTTTTTCTTCTTTCTTTAATCATTTGGGGCTTGATATCGAGAGTCAAAGGATGTGCACAGTTGATGTCGACTCAAATTTGGTGCATGGATCCAAATTGCTGTCCTGTAACACTAGACCAGTTGGTATAACCTATATTCTTGATGAAGCCATCTTGCTTCTTTGAGATCACAGCTCCTTTTTCTGGATGTTCACTGAGCATCCCTTTAATATTATGTGCTAGAATTTTGCCAGGAATTGAAATCAAGGTTACTTTGCCTGTAGTTTACAGATTTCTTCCTCACCTTTTTTGAAAATCTGGAGATTTGCCCTTCTCCACTTTTACAGCATCTCTTCCATCAGCTACATCTTTCAAAGATCACTCACAGTGGTTTAGCAGTCAGATCTACCATCTAAGACAAACCTTCCTGGACAACAATCCCCATGGAAGTCCAAGGGAGATGGTGTGTTATATGAGAATGATCTCTGCACCAAGATGGAGGAGATCTCGATTCTACTCTCAGTTCTCCCACTTTCTCTCTGAGTGACCCTGAGCATGGTCTCTCTGACCTTTAGTTTCATTATCTGGTATGATAAGGAAGCTGAATCAAATGATCATTGGGGTCTTTCCTAGCTCTCTAATCTCTTAATGCTTTAAGAAATAAAAAGGCATACCAGGAACTTGTTTTTGTAATATTTTGATATTTTTTTCAATATAATTGTATGTACTTTATTTCATGCATTTAAGACCATTATTTTGAGGAATCTTTAGCCAAAGAAATCCATGGTGCAAGAAAGGTTAAGAACTCCTACTTTATTTAAATCACAATTTTTGTCTCTTAGAAGCTTTCACTGAACTAAGTTTTTAGACAAAGACTCAAAGTAAGTCCACATTAGCCCTGTAGCCATGGGGAAGCCTCTGTGATGTAGTGGAAAAGCTGTCATCCTGGCAATTCATTTCTAACTGTTGCTTCACTATTTTGCTGTATGACCTTGAATAAGTCACTTCCTGTCTGGATTTTCTCTTTTTCTTTGGCAAAGCAGAGTTGTTGTCATAGGATGTTAGAACCAGAATAGACTTTATAGAGCACTGTTTAAGCCTTTAATTTTTCTGAGGAGGAAACTGAGGCCCACAGAATGGCTTGTCCACCAGTTAGCGGTGATTAGATTAGATGGTCTCTGAGATCCTTTCCATTGATTTTCCCACTATGATTCTCTAAATCTAAATCAAGTCTAAATTTGTGTCCTCTGACTTGGTGGCCCATCATTACCAGTAGATGCTTGCCTAACCCATCACCACACTGGGTAATTTTCTTTGCCTGAATTAAGTGAGTTGTGTTGAACCATAATTAGGGTTAGCATAGCTCATTTCCTGCTTGGAGGACACATTTCAGCCGTCTTAAAACCCAAATGATATAATTACGCCCCGGGTAGTTCAGAAATGCAATTTTCCTATTTGCAAAGGGTATTGTCGGCATTTTAAATTCTGAGGTTTAGTTAAAGGCAAACAAACCTGCTGAACGTGCTCCTCGCCAGGACGGCAAGCTGTGTGGGTCCCGTTGTGCTCAGCACTGGCTGCTGCTTCTCAGGCTTCTGATGATAACTTCTGAGTGGCAGCAGAGTGTAAGGAGACTGCTTGAGACCTCAAGGAGGGCAGCAGAGTGGGTAAGGGGCTAGCCTTCATTCAGTCAGGAAAATCTGGATCCTGTTAGGGACACTATTAGCTGTGTGACCTCAGGCAAATCACTTAACTTTTTGAGCCTCTGGAGTACTTACCTGTAAAATGGGGATTATAGCCCTTGTAAGGCTTCCTCTCACAAAGTTGAAAGTGAGAATTGTAGAAATGTGGATTACGGTTGTTAATCCTACCCTAATGAGATTGATTAAAGGCACCTAAGTGGCACAGTGGATAGAGCACTGGGTTTAGAATCAGGAAGACTCATCTTTCTGAGTTCAAATCCAGCCTCAGACACTTACTTAGCTGTGTGACCCTGGGTAAGTCACTTAACTCTCTATGCTTCAGTTTCCTCATCTGTAAAATGAGCTGAAAAGGAAATGGCAAAAACACCAATAATTTTGGCCAAATGGGGTCATGAAGGGTCATGAAACAACTGAACAACAAATAAGTCTCATTGTGGTTGTAGCAAGGCATCACCCCTGTCCCTGCTGTTTATGTGATTGCTGGAAACCTTTTATTAAGTGAGAACCAATAATTAATTCAATTTAGTAAACCTTTAACGAACACCTAAAAAAGAACAGGACTCTGGTAAGCACTGGGGATACAGACACAAGAACTAACCAATTCCTGGCTTCAAAAAGTTTCCATTCTATCAAGGAGATACAATGTTTACAAATAGGTAATGTAAGGTTTTTGACAAAGGATTGATTGCAGCTTACAATTGAGAGAATGAGGACCGGCTTCACAAAATGATTCTGTTAGGCTGCCTCCTTCTTTTAGCTTTAAAATAAAATACTTAAAAAAATAAACTTTAAAATAAAAAAGTCAGTCTTGGAGCAGTTTTGCCCTCTGCCCAGAACTCTCTTTAATATCCCTTACTCTGTGATACTCTCTGAGAATTCTAACTTTGTCATTTCACAGCTTGTAGCCCACCTTCGGGTCTTATGTTTCTTAATATAGCCCAGTTGGAAAGGTTCCTTCCCTAACCTTACAAGCTGAAAATTACTTTAGTTGACTAGACTGAAGGAGCTTTCAGAAAGGTACAGTAGAAAGAGGTACAGTGAGAAGTTGGTACAAAACATCACTCCACACAAATTCTATGACATGCTCTTCTATAAGTACTTGCAGATTCCAGGGGAAAGGAGGCTCAGGAAACTCCTGAAGGCTGGAAGAATTTTCCTCCCATTCAGGCATGCTAGAGACACACGGAACAGTTAGGTGATGCACAGGATCGACTGTTGAGCCTGAAGTCAAGAAGACCTGAATTCAAATCCAGCCTCAGGTACTTACTAGCTTTGTGACAAGTCACTTCACCTCTGTTGGCTTCAGTTTCCTCCGTCAAAAAATGGGCATACTAATGATAACTACCTCCCAGTGCTTGTAAGGATCAGAGGAGATAACACTGTAAAAGGTGCTTGGCACACTAACTGATACATGGGAGGCACTATGTAAATGTGAGCTGTTTCCTGGGTTTAGCATGGTATCTGTGCTAATCTGTACTTGATAACTGTTTGCTGATTGAACAACTGTAAGAAATTCTGTTTGGGCATGTATACTTCCTTTGGTGAGCTCCTTATAGAACTCTGAATCTGTATCCAATCTGTCCTTGTCCCTCCTAATGTGTAAACGCTAATGTTGGCTCATCTGGGGATGCCACTGGGGCACTGCTGAGAAGATGGGCAGTCATGACCCCCTGAAGCTCTCTAGGACTTCCTCTGACCAAAACTAGGTGGGAGAAACCCAAGCCAAGGCCAGAGCTGAGGCCTTTCTCCCCGCCTCCACCGATTCAGCTGAGGGTCCTCCTCTGAGGTTTTCCTAGAGTGCCAAGCTTGTTTCAGTCTCTCAAATGAACCTCAGTTCTAGACTACCTTTATAATTGATAAATGACCCCCGAGGGCACAGGTTTCCTTAGTTGTGATCAGACCATAGCCTTTCAGTGCACATTCCTGTGAATTGTTGCTCGATCCATTTTCCCTTTATGTCCCAAAATGATAGGTACGCTTAGTCCCTACCTCCAGACTCTGAGTTGATTTGAGAGACAAGGTGGTGTAGTGGATAAGGCAGTAGATTTGAAGCCAGATGGGCCAAGGCTCAGATCCCACATGGACAAGTCCTTAATCTTTCTGCATCTTACTTTTCTCTTCTGTGAAATGAGGGGATTGGACTCATTGGCCTCCAAACTTCCTCCTGGCTCTAAATCTATAATCCTATGATCTCTGCAATCATGAGATATAGGTCTCAATGGGACGAGACCCCAGCTCCACCTAGAACATCTGCTCTACCTCACGTTGGTCATAGGGCCAGAGATCAATCAAGGACCTAAAATAGAACCAAGCTTCCACCAGGAGCCTGACTCTACCTACTGAAAGCCCTGGGAACTAGAACTGGAGGGTAGAGACCAGGGGTGTTTGATAGTGTATTCCTTTAGGGTGGCTAGGTGGTTCAGTGGATAGAGCATGAGGCCTGGAGTCAAGAAGGCCTGAGTTCAAATCCAATCTCAGACAGTTAGCAGCTCTGTGACCCTGTGCAAATCACTGTGCAAAACACCTGTTTGCCTCAGTTTCTTCATCTATAAAAGGAGCTGGAGAAGGAAATGGCAAATCCCTCTAGTTTCTTTGCCAAGAAAACCAAATGGGGTCATAAAGAGTTAGATGTGACTGAAAATAACTAAACAAACACAAAATTCTTTTAGTAGATGCATAGAATATCAAGAACAATCTGAATCTGTTTCCTTATCTGTAAAGCGGGGATTTTAATACTTCAAAATCAAAATACCTGCATTCAAATCCTAACTCCTATCATGGATAACTATGTTGTCTTAGATAAGATATTTCAACTCTCTAAGGTTCACTTTCCTCATTTACAAAGTATATACATGAATATGTTACTAATCTCCCAGGAATGTCATGAGAAAATTTGCTTGTGCATTGTAAAGAGCTCTGTACATAGCACTGGTATGGCTCTGGAGACAATTTAAGAAGTGTTTCTCACATGCTGTCCCAGATATCACTTTGATGTCTTTTTGTGGTTCTTATTGAGCCGTTTTCAGTCCTGTCCAATTCTTTGTGACTCCATTTGGGGTGTTTTTGGCAAAGATACTGAAGTGATTTGCCATTGCCTTCTCTAGCTCATTTTATAGATGAGGAAATTGAGGCAAATAGGGTTAAGTGAGTTACCTACCTAGGACCACGCAGCAAGTAAGTTTCTGTGATCACATTCGAACTCAGGTCCAGGGTTCTATCTACATTATTCATTTTGACTGGCTAAATCAAGTCCTCTTGTCTATCATTTATCAACTATCAGCAGACTGGAAGATTGTGTCTTACTTGTCACTTCTGATTTCAAGTTATTGATTTCTTTATTTAACTTATGGCTGCTGTCTTATTAGTAAATCAAAAGGGTATTAACTGCACTCTTCAACATTTAACCATGGGAGTAAGAGTACATAATGAGTAAGATTTGTCATTGTGTCATAGAGCTAGAAACAGAGAGAACTTTAGAAGTAATAAAAAGAAGCTAAAAAGTAAGAAGAATAACTAACATTTATATAGTGCCGACTATAGGCCAGGATGTGTGCTAAATGCTCTATTTAAATATTACATAATTTTAGCCGCACGACAACTATGGGAAATAAGTTCCCCATTTTACAGTTGAGGAAACTGAGGCAAACAGAAGTTAAATAACTTGCCCGAGGTTAGACAGCTAATGTGCATCCAAGACCAGATTTGAACTCGGGTCTTCCTGACTCCTAGTCTCGGACTTCAGTCACCTAGTCTGATACCTTCTCTTTGACAGACTCAGAAAATGCTAGTGTGCATGAAAACAATTAGAGATATGGCATTTTGGAAAGACATTAGACTTGCAGTTTGGATGAAATGCTGGACACAGTCCACACAGTGGGCACTTGATAAAAGTTTGTTGATAACTCAATTGATTAAAAGACCTGTGTTTGAATCCATTTCTACTTCTTTAAATCTCAGTCTACTCCTCTATAAAATCAGGATATTAGACTAATAACTAAATAGCATTTCTATAGGATTTTAAGGTTTACAAAGTTCTTTACAAATATTTTCTCATTTGAGGTAGGTGATATTCTTATCCCCATTTTACAAATGAAAAAACAGGCAGACAGAGGGTAAATGATTTGTTTGTGACTCACAACTAAGTGAACGTCTGAGGCCAAACCAGGTAAAGTAATAGAGAGAGAATTGAATTTAGGAGTAGAGGGGCTATGTTCAAATCCTGACTTTTCCACCACTATTACCCTATGTGACTTTTTTCGTTCACTCCTCTGATACT
>CM053769.1:273290970-273344602 GCA_028658325.1 Potorous gilbertii | reverse complement strand
GTTAAGTGCCTTCAAGGTGCCAGACACTGCTAATCGCTTGAATAATATTATTTTATTTGATCCTGGCAAAAACCCTGTGAAGTAGGTGCTATTAGTATCATTTTCATTTTGCAAACGGGGAAACTGAGATAGACAGAGGTTAAAGTGACTTGTCCAGGATCACAGAGCTAGTAAAGGTTTGAGGTTAGGTTTGAACTCAGGACTTCCTGACTCTGGGTCTGGTGATGGGTGCTTCAGTTTCCTCATCTGTACCATAGAGATCATCATAAAGCACCTACCTCATAGGGTTATTGTGAGGATGAAATAAAATAAAGGCGCTATCTAAATGCTAGCTAATATTATGTCATTGTTATTATAAAGAATAAGTGTTATCTCCATTTTAAAGAAAAAAATTGAGGCTCTGAGAAGGAAGCCGAGTGACTTGCCTGGGTTGAGTCAGGGACATGTAATTAAGCTTATACATTTCCATCTGATCAGGTTTCATTTGGACAGGGAAGGAGAATGTCAGAATGTTTCCTAACAGTTACACTGTGGAGCATCAGGGCTCAAAGGAGTAAATGCTTAACAACATTTGGTAAACATGTAACTCATTTCAACAGGACATTTTGTGTTCTCTATTTCTTTCCCCAACACATGCCTTGATCTTAGAGGCCAATGATGGCACAGTGGATAGAGTTTGAGGCCTGGAATTAGGAAGACCTGAGCTGTGTGACCCTAGCCAAGTCACTTAACTTCTGATTGCCTTAGTTTCCTCAACTGTTGTGATCTCAAATGAGATATTTGTAAAAAATGCTTAGCAGAGTCCCTGATACAGAGTAGGCACTATGTAAAGGTTTACTCCTTCTTTTCTTCTTTCCCTCTGTCCTTCCCTCCTTTCTTCCTTCCTACTGTGGTTTGGTTTCCAGCTCTTCTACTTACTATCTGTAGGACCTTGAACAAGTCACATATCATCTCCTGGTATACGCTTCCAGACCTACAAAATGAGAGAGATGAATTCAAGATCTCTAAGTTCTAAATCTTTTGCTCTTGTGATATTGACTCTCCATGGGTAACTGGTTTCACATTTTGAGGAAGTCATCCTTAGGAAGACCTAAGTGTACCAATGCTGTGCAGATTTATAGAGTGGGAGGGCAGCTCATTCAGTTACTAGTCAGAAGTACAAGCTGCTCTGGAAATTACACAGGAAATATCACTTAAACTATTCATAACCTTTGATCCCATCCATAACACTCCTGAGCATCTCTCCTAAAGAGACCAGAGACAGAAAGGAAGTTCCCACATATATAAAAATATTCATAGCAGCACTTACTTGGTAGTAACAAAAAAGCAACTGGAAAAAAAAATAGGTGCACTTTAACTGAGTAAACTATGGTATTTGGAGGTAACAAATTATGATGGGTCTTGTTAGAGTAAGAGACGATGGATGTAGGGAATTCAGAGAAACATAGGAAGACTTTTATTAACTTATCCAGAGTAAGAAAGTAAACAAAACCAGGAGGACACCATATACAGTGACCACCATAATACAAATTAAAATAACACTAAAAGTTGAACAAATTCTGATTAATTGTAATTGACTCATCTCGGTCCCAGAAAAAAAAGAAGGGGAAACATCTCCTTCCTCTAAGAAGAGAGGAGAAAAGACAATGGGTACAGAACATTGCATATGTGATCATTTTGTTGGTCAGTTTTGCTTTGCTGTTTCTCTCTGTTACAAGGGGATTGCCTAATATGGAAGGAGGAAGGAAAAGGAATGCGGTACTGGAAAATGATTATAGCATGAAAACTCTTTTTTAATTAAAAAGAAAACATGTACACACAAATACAACACACATGTCTGTTGAAGTAGACTGTCTGCCAGACTCTTAATTCCATGGCCAGAACAGCACTGGTTTATATTTAATCTGGCCTCTGCTGTCTAGCTTGGGATGCTAGTATGCTGAGTGCAAGCTGCCATTGTTTTCCATGAATACCTGCTTGCAATATTCGTACACAGCAGTTAACAGCGTTCTCTTTGTGGGGAATTGGGAGCTCCAAGTGTAGGTAGCAGCAGGTTTCCCACCCCTTACTTTTCCCACAGAAAATCTTGTTATCCGGCAGCCTCCTTTCTTCCGCTGTTTGGGTTTACTGCACAAATAAGATGCAAAGTCAAAACATGTGCATTATGCGTAATTATAACACTCTGGTTTGTTGAAGTTTATCCCTGCAATTTAGAAAATATTCATGCAGTTATAGAGTAAAGACATATAATAAGGTGTACTTTGGGTAGAGGGGAGGTAATATTAACTACCTCTTACATGAATGGAAGGCGCCAGCCACATTGCATTCTTTCCATCCTTTTGTGTGTGTGTGCGTGCACAGGACTCTGCAGCCATACATATGCATATGTTGACAATGCATAGATCCCCATGTCATATCCCTCGCCCCAAAACACGCACGTGTTTGGACAACATATAGCCTCTAACCACAACAATGCCCAAATGATTTAGAAGGTGGCTGGAATTCTAATGGCAGACTTGGTGCCTGGTATCCAAGATACCTTGCTATGCGGATATGTCACTTGCTTCCCTGCTGTGAGAACTGGTTGCTGTATTTGAGTCTTCGGTTGAATTGGAACTAAATTAAATCTGCAGTGACCTATATTGTGCTCCAGCTAATGACCCAGTTAACCTCTGGTTAATTTTCTGTCTCTTCGTGTCCTGGGAACAGGGACATGTTTACTCCAGTTGCGACAAACCTTTAGAAATGTGCCACTGGCCTTTATTATTCCGGAGCTGTGTGTTTTAATAGAAATTAGCTAATGGGCCATGGGCTTCTGTGGAAGTTACAGAATTTGAATGAGGTGCTTTTCTTCTGTTTGCCTCCACCCTGATTTACATGACTGAGCTTTTTGCTGTTTTGTTTCTGGAGTATTGATCTGTCTCCTGCAGAGGAAACAAATTATTTGCTTAACGTGCAACACACAAACTCTGGCTGCAGCCCAGACCTGTCCGGGCTGCTGCTGCTGACGAAAGACAGAGCCACACTGGCGCTGGCAGGGAGGGTCCTCGCTGTATTTACATAGAGGGAGGAGATGATAAAAATTACACTTGTCTCCAGCAGAATCCTGAAGCAACAACACTGACCTTGGCAAAGGGGCCAAGGCAAATGCCTGTCTCTGATGAAACAATTGGGCTCCTCTTAGGGGAGACCTATGAGAAGAGCACCCCAGTGCTGTGCCTGAATGATGAGATGCTAGCCAGGGAAAAGGAAACAAGCCAACTGGTCCAGAGCTCTACATCAGTAATTCTCAAAGCCTTTATCTTGGGGCACTAATTGCATGGACCTTACACACGCAATTATGTGAACCTGGGAAAATACCCCAGTCTCCACAGTCTTCTGGATTGCTGCTCGTAGCAAAAAATAATACTGTGATAGAGCAGAAATATTTTAAGAACTCTTGTTCTAGATACCTCCAGGGATCCCTGACCTCATTGGTGTGAGCTGTCCCTTCACTGGTATGGAAAGGACTCTACCCATTCTTTTTAATCCTGTGTAATTCATGACCAGGACTGTCTATTAATGCTCCATAGAACAGTGCTTCCCAGCTTTGAGGTTTTTTTTTTTTTTGTCCAAGCAACCCCTTTCAACAGCAGCAGCAGCAGCAACTGTGTTGTGAACCCCTAGAGTAATTTAATATACTACTCATAATATTCTGCCATTATTTGCTGCTGAAAGCACCATGAAAGAATTTTCAACATGAATCTCTTAGATCATTTTTGCAAACCCCCAAGGGGCTCTTGGTGGTTCCCATGAAATAGGAACTGCTCCCATAGAGGATCTATGTTGGATATCTTCCTCTGCTTCTTCTAATGCTTCAGCAGCACAGTAGAGCTCTGTGCTTACCCATCTGTTGTTTCTCATTCCCGTTCCATGGCTGGCCCACCTCCTTTTCCCAGACACACGTGTCCTCAGAGATGCTTTTGGGATCCTTTCTTGGGCACAGTGTTACAGGCAAATAACATTATAGGAGAATATGATTTCTAGGAAGGATGGACTTTAACTATCAATGAAAGTCTGATCAGTTTTCCAAAGTCACTTCAACCTGATCTCTTCCTCCTCCTCTTCTTCCTCCTCAATTCTGACTCTCCCTTACTATCCATAGGCAACATCTGCCCAAGATGTATGTACTAGAAATTAACTCGATGAACTGTGCATCCAGCTTCATGTCGTAACCTAGGCAATATGTGTTTTCCATTTTCTTTGTTTTTCCACTATGGATATCTAGATCAGTCTCTTCACATAGCTCTGGGTTTTATTTAATTGTGTTCCAAAGATCAGTGCAATTATTACCTGACCATAATTACCTCTGAATGAGGACACTTAGAGCAGAGTTTTTAACTATTTTTGTGTCATGATGAAAAGTCTGGTGAAATCTTTGGACACCTTTTCAGCAGAATGTGTATAAATGCACAAAATATGTAGGACTGCAAAGGAAGATAATTAAAGTAAAATACGATATTATATATATATATATATATATGTATATATGAATATTTTAAGTTCATGGACCCCAAGATAAGAATCCCTGAATTAGAGCACCTTGCTGTCAATAAGGAATCCTTTTGTTTGAACACTTGCAGGACAGCTTCTGTGGTACTGGTAAATACTTTAGTACAAGTCATAAAAGAGAATAATATTTATAAAGTCCTTAGCAAATCTTAAAGCACTATATCAAAGCTAGCTGTGGTTGTGAAGATGTCTTCATTTTACACCTCGCTTGATGTCATACTTAGTATATTATCAGGCAAAGTTATCTTAGTTGCATATATAATAGAGTTCTGTGCAATTTTAATGTCTACCTAGGAGATGCCTTGTAGGAAAAGAGCCTTCAATTCTGAATTTTATTCTACTGAGTCAAATTATTTTTTTAAATCAACGAACAACATCCACAATGGAATTTTACATTCTTTATCTCTCTTGGTAAGTTACACTATAATAAAGATGTGGTGTATGGTAGAAAAACATCATTGGTAAATACCTATTTCTTTTTCATATTTTAAACCAGATTATCCATTTATGTGCATAGACTAGTGTCTATGTTCCAGAGGGTGCCAGAGGGATGAGAAAGGAAATTTGGGGAGCAGTTGTTGACAGTGTTTTGATGAACTTTGTTATTATTATTTTTAGGAAGGATGAATAAAAGTAGTATCTGTGATCTTTTCATATTAATTCAATAAATATTATGTATCTACTATGTTTAAGACTCTTTGCGAGGGACTAGAGATAGAGACAAAAATGAAACAGCCCCTGCCCTCAGCGAGCTTATAGTTTATTAGTGGAAGGGATAAAACACAGATGCCAGTAATTTGATAAAGCCCTAAGAGAGAGAAGAATCAGAGAAGGATTTGTGGAGTAGGCAGTAGCATCCAAGCTGAATGAATCTTGAAAAAAGATTTGAGAGATAGAGATAAGTGGAGAGTTGCAATAATGGGGAGACAGCTTGTGCCAGATGGAGAAATGGAGTAGGTTCCTGCCCCCATTCTTTTGGAGTCTTCCTTCTTCTTTGGAGGTTCTCACAAATGGCTCCTCAATTACATTGAAAATTGCATCACCTAAAAACAGATTTCTTCTGAGTGTGTCTGGTCAGATCCAGTAGTTCTTCCACTCAAATTAAATGCCACTGTCACTTCCTTATATAACGAAACAGGTTCTGAGTGGTAAAATCCAAATGTGGCTGTTCTACTATTCTTGCCAATGAAAATAAATAACTCTAAAAATGTTGGCAGATCTGTTTCACTTCATGTCTGCTGGTTGTCCTCATTCCCGTTTCATCTACAGATGATCTTGGGATGATCTGGCTTCCCTTGATCACTCGCCAAGCCTGGCAGGCTGATTTTTTTCCTTTAAGTGCTTCTTCATGTCTCATGAGACAATACCACTTGTAGTCTTCCATCCTTCTCCTCCATAACATTTTGCAAATGAGCTTATACCCTAAACTGGTGTTGTCTTTGGCTTCTGTGTCTCTTTATTTGGCACAAGTGTTTGTTGGCTAAGGAAATCTTATGGCGATAACTAAAATTACTTATATTTCTATGGTGATTTAGTTTACAAAATTCTTTCCTCTCAAACTTGTGAGACAGGCAGCATAGGGCTTGTTATTTTCATTTACTTTTGGGGAAACAGACCAGAAGAGGTAAATGACTTACCTAGGATCACAAAGCTAGTAAATTATGAAAGCAGGACTCTAACCTGGATCTTTTGACTCTAAGTCAAATAGTAGCTTTTGTACACCATCTCATTGATATGTCTAGCACCGTAGTAGTATTTGATGGTTAAGCTTTTCATCTCCGTACTTTGGTATTACGTTGTCTTAGTTTATTCACATGCAAGATGCCCCAAGGAGGTGACAATGCAGACAATGGTAAGAGTGAGAGAAGCTCCAAGGGTAATTCTGTTTCTTCTTCTTGACATCATTGGATACAATTCTAAATTACTTCATGAGTTCTTGAGTTTCAGTCATGTTTGACTCTTTGTGACCGCTTTTTGGGGGTTGTCTTGGTACCAGCACTGGAGTAGTTCGCTATGTCCTTCACCTCATTTTACAGATGACGAAGTGAAGCAAACAGACTCACACAGCTAGTAAGTTTGAGACTAGAGTTGAACTCATGAAGATGAGTCTTCTTGATTCTAAGCCCTATCCACTAAGCCACCTAGCTGACTCAGCTCCTTGGAATTTGTTATTCATTCCCTCTGTAAAATATGATGCAGTGGAAGTAAGACTAAGTTATGAATCCATATCCTTGGGCTATAGTCCCAGTTTTTCACTTAGTAGCTATGTAACCTTGGGCAAATCTTTTCCATCTTTGGCCTGACTAGATTACGGGAGGAGGAAATCTCTAGATCCTCAAATGCACCCTCTGACCAAATCCAAACTTCACAGAACAAATCCCCTTAATAAAAGGATTTGTTCTGTAAAATTTGGACTCAATCAAAAGGTCATACTTGAGGACCTAGAAGACCACGTGTGGCCTCAATGCCACAGGTTTCCTACCCCTAGACTAGAATATCACAAATTATTCTTCACTATGTTCTTTTATTCTTTGTATTGTCCTTTATCACTATTATTTTTCACAAGATCATAAATTGAGAACTGGAAAGGATCTTAGAAATATAGTCCTATTTCCTCATTTTACAGATGAGGAAACAGAGACCCAAAGAGCTTAAATGACTTTGCTAAAGATCACATAGTCCGAAGTCCCTTCAAACTCTGATAGTCTATAAAATGATTTTCCCAAATCATAAACACCTCCCAGCAAATCCAAACTCTTTGCCATAGGCTTGAGATACAGACATTGCCCACTCTGCTCTCATCACTCATTATCTCTCTCCCAGACTCCCATACAGCCAACAAACCTGTTCTATGTCCTTGGCACAGGATTAGTCCCCTCCTGTCTCTGAGCCTTTGCTGGTGTAGGTGCTAATCCCTCCCCTTGAGAGCACACCCTACCCAGCCCCTCTTTCCTATCCACCTCATTCTTTCCCCTCTTTCAAAATTTAGCTCGAACTCAGCCTGACATCCTACCATGGTTTTTTCTGTCCTTTCCGGTCCTGGCCAATATTTGATTCAATAATTATGTCCATATGTGTTTAGCATACATATGCTTATTTCCTTTGTGTTATATTTCTTTCTTAAGGAAGGAAGTTAAATTGGACTTGGGGTCAGAAGATCTGGATTCAAGTTCAGACTTTACCACTGAGCTTAGTTAAATAAGTCTCTCTCTCAGCTTCAGTAAAGGATTATATAATCCATGAACTACCTCGCTTATGAGGAATAGTGGAAATTTTAAAGCACTAGAGGAAATCAGGTTCTTATTGTCACTGCATTTCCACACAGCCAAGAATATAGACTGAATCATTTAAAAATGCAGTCAATTTGCTTGCTCTAATTCCAAACACCACCTGATTGATTATTTGGGGGCCTGAATTTTCAGATTTGTTTTCCTGGTTTGAGATGGAGCAGTACTAATGGCCAATGGATATTGATCAGTCTGTCCTATTATAGTTCAATTGATTATGGTGCCCAGTGATCGCATCCACCTGAATTCAATTCAGTCCTGCACATGGAAAATTGACCCATTGGTACACACCTGTTGCCTGCATCAACACAGTATCCAATGAACAGGTTGTGGAAAATGCCATGGGACTAATTCATTTTTCTTCATTTCTGTTTGGAAGTTGAATCGCAATATCCATTGTGTAGACTCATTTCCTCTCTCCCTGTCTACCCTCTACCCACCCTTTAAATCCTACTTCCTTCAGGAAGTAGCACATCGGAGCCAAAAAGAGTACCAAAGTCAGAAGACCTGAGTTTAAATTATGACTGTCATTTATTCCTTGTATTATCTTGGGCAAACAACTCCCATCACCTTTGGAACCCCAAGTTCCTCATCTTTAAAATGGAAATAATGATAACTGTACTACCCGGGGATGTAATGTAAAGAACACTGGATTTCTGGTCAGAATGAGAGGAAATGGAAGGGGGTACATGCATTTCTTAAACACCTACTATGTGCCAGGCACTGTGCTAAACACTACAAATACTATCTTATTTGATTCTTACAACAACTTTTTGAGGTAGATGATGTTATTATCCCTAATTTACATTTGAGGAAACTGAGTCAGACAGTGGTTAAGTGACTCCCCCAGGGTCATACAGCCAGTAAGAGTCTGAGGTCATATTTGAACTAAGATCCCCATGACTCCAAACCCAGCACTCTTATTCCCTGGACCACCAACTTCAGGACTGAAGATCAGGATTGAAATCCTGACTCCACCTGCTACCTGTATGACAGAATGTTTGACCTCCATTCATGGAGCCTCCCCGTGAAAGTGGGAGTCATTGAATTCCAGAAAGGTCTCATGTCTTTTCTAGTTCTAAATCCTGTTATCCTGAGCCTCCCTAACCACCCCAGCCTGAAGTGATCTCTTTCCTGTAGCTAACTGTGGCATTTATTGTCTGTATGTTACTCTTTGGTATATTGTTTCTTCAAATCTTTCACTATTAGTCAATCAATAAGCATTTGTTAAGTGCCTATTATGGGCCAGGTACTATACTAAGTGCCAGGGATACCAATACAAAGAATAAAAAAAGTCTTACTCAAAAGGAGATTACATTCCAATGGGAAATAGCAAGCACATGTGTAAAACAGAAAGAGAATAAATACAAACATGGATACAAGATGGTAAAATACAACGTAGCTTGGGAGAGACAGCTGGGGAGCAAAGACAAGGAAAAGCTTCGTGTGGATGATAGTGAAAATTTTAGGGCGAGAGGGAGTCCCTGAAGAATCATTATCTCCATTTTCAATTGCATGTGTCTTGTCACTCTAGCTACACTAAAAGTCCTACTTAACATCTCTACCTCAAGCTCCTCATCTGTAAAAGCGGTGTAATAAAGCACCTACCTCCCAAGATTCTTGTGAGGATACAATGAGGCACCATTTGTAAAGTACTTTGCCAGTCTTTGAAAAGATATATAAATGGTAGCTATAGTTAATAATGATGGCAGATATAATTAATAATAAAATATAATAATAAATGGTAGCTACGGTTAATACTAATATAATAATAAATGGTAGCTATGGTTAATAATAGTAAATAATGATGATTGTTCACCATTTTTACAGCCCTCAGGTTTATACAGTGCCTTGAAATTTACAAAATATTTTCCTCATTCCATCTTTCATCCTCTCTCATAGACTCTTTGAGGTCAGGGACTGTTTTCCATTTTTTTGTTTTTACATTCCCAGTGTCAGGTGAATAATAAATGCTAATTGAATTGAATTAATTGAATTGAACTTCCCTGGTCAGGGAGGGAAGCAGGACAAAAAGATTTGTGATCTTATCCATGTGAATTTTTCCTCCAGTCTTGGCCCTTTGCATCCTGTGTAATTCTTTACTATCACCTCACAGAAGTCCATTATGAAGGTCTGCCCAATATACTGGGACCTTATTCAAATTGCTCTTGATGCCACCAGGATGGATGTCAGTGGAGCATGCAAGCTGTCCATCCATCATCCTCTGCCATTGCTAAGTGATAGACACTTCTTGCTTTTCATAGGATCATAGAACTAGAGCTGAGGAGACCTCTAAGGCTGGCCAGTTCAATCCCCTTATTTTACAGATTAGGAGACTGAAGCCCAGGGAGGCTGCGACTTGCTTCAAGCACACAGGCAGTGTCTGACATGGAATTTGAACTCTAGTCCTCTGACTCCAAAGTTGGCACTGTTTCCACTTTGCCCAACTTGATTATATTGTTCTCAAGTAACATCCTTGCCACCACTTCTCTGAAATTCCTTGTTTTTAATGTGGTACGTTCTGCTCACATCAAGCCATGTGTTTTCTGTCCTTTGAGGGTTTTCATGTTTCATAACTCTTAGCCATATAATATCATTGGAAGAATATTGGTATTTTAAAATGAGTCTCCATTTTAGAAAGAATCTTGAGGTCATTAAAAGAAATTTACAATTTTCTAAAGACAATCCAGCCCACTTTCCTCCTTTTCTCCAATTCTGGGCCCAACTCATTGACTATTTATTTATATTATCTATCCACAGCACATGTGCTGATGAGTGAGTCTATAGGTTATCTATCCAAGGAAATATATTTCAGGAGAAAGAGAACTGAATTTGGAGTCTGGATTTGAACTCAGTTTCTTCCACCGATAATCAGTGTGACTTTTGGAAAATAACAACCTCTTTGGGCTTCCTCTTCTAGAAATGAGGGGGTTAGAGACTCATGACCTATAGGTCCTTTCTAGTTTGACGTCTGTGATTGTATAATCACAGTCTAGAGCCACAGGTGCCTAACTCCCATTCCAACTGCGCAAAATGCTCTGCAAAACTGCGGAATGTTGCCTGAACCAGATTAAAATACAATTGGGAGATGTTGAACAAAATAAATAAAAATACAATATAACGTAGATGATGTTAATTCAATACATAACCTGGAGGGATATGCTTTCTATTTCAGTTTGACACCACTAAACTAGCTGGAATTCTTCATCCACTTGGTTTTTCCTTTATAGATAGCTAGACTTAACTCTCTTGAGTGAGTGTGGGTTTTATGTGGATGGTTCTTCACTGATTATTACACAGTCAATGTAATGCTGCAAATAGGAGCATTTTAAGAACTTCACCATTTATAGAAAATCTTTCCTTGCCTTGGACTATCTACTGATTTGTTTTTGAAACCATGGCAAATACCAAAGGAGTAGAAGGACTTGCCAATGGTCACACAGATAATAACAATAGGTAAGCACAAATGGATATGTTAAATGTATCTGAAAGTGATTTACCACTAGATTGACTTTTGTCTTGTCATTGGACTTTAATGACTCTGGAAGAGAGGTTGAGGCTAATGACTTTGTGCAACTCTGCTTCCTTTAAATCCAAGTAACACACAAATCAACACCACCCCATAATGTCATTGATCCTTTTTGAAAATAAAGGACAAACAATAGCTACACCTAGATCAAGCTTATTAAACTGCTAAGGACCAAGAATGGAACCCAAAGGCCCTCTATAGGCAACATCACCAGCAATTCAACCAACAATATGTTATAAAAAAATGTTGAACAAAGAACTGATTCATGTGGATTTGATTACAGAAATGGAGGAGCTTATGGTAATCATTCATGAATAGGTCATTGCCACCAGAAATTCCAAACAGATTGTCTTTAAGGAGCCTAGACCTATGAATCAATGCAGAATGTACAAAGAAATGGTGGAAATCGCAAAATAGAACTGCAGGTTGCAAAAATTAATATCCACTGTGGAGTTAGTACCCCTCCCTTGTTTCAACTTTCAGAAATGCTTTAGTCTGAAGCATTTGTCCTAAGAAATCTCTGTTTTTCTTTGACTGTTATTTAGTCAATTAATATTTACCAAACGCCTACAATCTGCCAGGCACTGGGCTAAATGCTGGAGATACAAAGAGACAAAAATCTGTGCTCACAAGGAGCTCACAGCCTAATGAGGGAAAGGATAAGCTGCACATAATTAACAGAGGAAAGACACTAGAATTAAGGGAAATTGGGAAAGGGTTCTATAGAAGGTAGGTTTTGATCTGGGATTTGAAGGAAGTCAGGAGATAGAAATGAGAAGGGCAAACATCCTGTGCAGAGGGGATAGCCAGTGAAAATGCCCAAAGTCAACAATGGAGTATCTTGTTTGTGTAGCAGCACTGAATCACAGAGTACGCAGGAGAGAAGATGGAGGAAGAATGAAACAAGGCCTGCTTCACTCTTTCCATATTAATCCAGGAAGGACTATAAAGAAATTAGGGAGGGTATCTGCCAGGAGTAAGGGGCCCTTGACTGATCCACCTGGACATAGGACCCTGTTTCTTCATGCTCCTATGGGATTAGGATGATGAACAAAAGGAAGAAATCTCTTTGATGACCTTAGCTACTAGAAGATTGTCTTGGGTTTACTTCCTTTAAAAAAATATATGCTTTTCACACTTACAAATAAAACTATTTTTTAACAAATTTTTAAAAAATGTTTTAGTTCCAAATTCTCTCTCCCTGCCCCAGAATGGTGATTTTAGATAGGTTATACATGTTCAATCTCGCAATACATAATACCATATTAATCATGTTGTGATTGGGTTTGTTTTCAAACTAGTTGGAAAGGAGAATCTTTAAAGGGCACCTGGTCAGCATGAAATTAGAAGGTTTTAGGGAAATTGTTCTCCAGGGGTATGGCTAAAAGTTATGAGACTTGTTCTGTTTGGTAAAACAAAATGGTAACTGAATTTTTCCCTGAGGACTGTAACTCTGAAATAGCTTACATAAGAGAGATTTTCAGTCATAGGGTGACTTTGTTCATCTCTTGTCCTGTGTTGAGGTGGAAATGCTTAGACTAAGCTAATACAAAATTAATTTTTAAAAATACTTCTAACAATCTTGTCCCTACAGCTCCAAGTACAGGATTTTCTTCCACATTATCATACATACTGTAAAAATTCATGACCAGGTAGTATTATATTCCAGAAGCTTGCTACCCTTCATAAATTAACAAACAAAAACTTCCCTTACTACCATTTCAGAAACTGAAATATCCCCAAGAATACAAGAAATTAACTAATACATTATCAAAGACAAACTGTGGTCCACATCACCTGGACACACCATCTGGTGTGGTGCTATGCTAGTCAGAAGAAGTCTGTAGGGAAGGTGGGAAGAAGTGGGTGCTAACAGGAATTGGAAAGGCAATTTAAGTTTAAAAAGGGGTGTATTTTTTCCCCTAGCCTCAATAAGACTTAGCAAGAGGTGCTAGCCATGTGGTAGACACACTGCCTGCCTGCACCCTGAGGTGTGGAAGAAATGACTGCCTGCACCCTGAGGTGGAGAAGTAAATGGGATTTAGTTTTTTAAATTAGGCTCAAAATGAAGCATAGGCACTATCTGCTAAGAGGGACAAATAATCAGCAGGAGAGTGTCTTGAGGGGGTCCTTCTGGGTGCTGGCTAGGGAAGGCTCTGGGGTTAACCAAGAAAAGACCTAGTAGAGTGTTAACTAGCCCAGAGGCATATTGATTCTGGCTTTCCCAGTGTTCTCTATCACTCTCCAGAAGCCAGGAGGGGAAGTAAGGCTGGTGACCTTGCACAGCCCTCCCTCACCCAAAACAAAGTCAAGTGCAAGTCACATCATCAATTCTCTGATGTCATGGTCTTCTTCGAAAATGAAGGATGAACACAGATCACTCTCCAGAGCAAAGGGAAGTCAGCAGTAGTGTTTGAAGGCTAGGTGCAACTAAGAGATATTATCTGAGTAGTGGCTAAGGAGTTCCCAGACCACAGTGCATTCTAGGGCCAATCTGGGAGCTTCAAAGTGAGAAGCAGCCCCAACTGAGCAGTGAAGTACTTCCTGGACTAGCTCAAGGAACTGTTGATTCAACCTGGGAGCTGTAGGACTTGTAAAACAAGCAGGCAAAAGAGTCACAAAAAGGAGGAACCAACCTGGAGCTTGCCCTTCAGTGACCTTGTAAGTCATGTAGCCTGTGCAATGCTGGGGCAGAGAGAGCAACTTGAAGAATATTTAGATGGTTTTTAAGTTATGGAGGTGAGAGAGGTCAACCTCAGGATGATACTTTAAGTTTGGAGTGATTATAAAGTCCCAGAGAAATGTGGTACTCACCAGAGCAGAAAGGACCCCTTCTTTGTCTCCATCTATTGAAATCCTTTTCTTCTTTCAAGGTTTTCCCTAGATTCAGCCTCTTCCAGGAATCCTTCTCTCATCCCCTTAGGAGAAGAGATCCATCCTTCTTCACCCCCTCCCCACCCATGCTTTCATGACTCCATGTTTGACCTCCTCTATGTACTTTTCTCATTCTATCTGGTCTTACATGTGTGTATGTGATTCCCCACACCAAACTTGACAGATCACTAAACGACAGCTTTGTGGTCTGGTGCAAGCTCCACACTCAGTTTTTCTGGTCTTCTTCCTGGTCTAAGCAGAGTTTGTATTCCATGACTATAGCCTGGAGAACTAGGGTGACTTCCATGCTACCGTGGAGCAACAGCAGAAAATTTTCATGGTGAAATTGTTATTGCTATTTTTAAAAATTATACATCACTTTCAATTATTCCAAATCTCTTTCCATTTTTTCTTCCCACAGAGACATCCCCAGTAACAAAGGGGGGGTGTGTGTGGAAGATGTTTAAAAAAATGTAGCCCATCTAAGTTACACATTAACTGAATTTCACAGTCTATACAATCTTCCACATCCATGGTTCCGTCCACGCACACCACCTCTGCGCAGAAGGAAGGGGAGACGTGCCTTTTCTCATCTCTTCTTTGGAGTCAGAAAATAATTATAATCCGACAGCAGTCAGGGTTTTAAAATGTACATTTTCATGGTTATTTGAAAGGTTTCTGGTTTTGCTCACTTCCTTTTGTATCAGTTTATACAAATCTTCCTGTTACTCTTTATTCTTCAATTGATTTCCTATAGTCTCATAATTTTCCATTACATTGGTGCCCCACAATTTGTTTAGTCATTCATAAACTGATGGGCATCTGTTTTCCATCTAGTTTTTGACGACCATAAAAAAGGTTTCTCTAAATATTTTGGTGAGACAATTCCAAAAGACTCATGATGGAAAATGCTATCCATATCCAGAGAAAAACTATGGAGTCTGAATGCACATTCAAGCATATTATTTTCACCTTTTTGGTTTGTATTCTTTGTTCTACATGGCTCTTTCCTTTTGTTCTGTTTCTTCTTCCACAACATGAATAATGTGGAAATACATTTATGTGATGTATGTACAATACATGATTGTACATGTATAACCTTTACCAAACTGCTTACTGTCTTGGGGAGGGGGTATGAGAAAAATTTGAAATTCAAAATTTTATAAAAATGAATGTTAAAATCTAAATATTTTGGTATATATGGGATCTTTCCTTCTATCTTTGACCTCCTTGGTATATATATATATATATATATATATATATATATATATACACACACACACATATGCCTAGTAGTGGCATATCTAGGTTGAAGGTAAGGGCATTTTGTTCATTTTTTTTAAAGCAGATCATTATCCAAAGTGGTTAGACTAAACCAAGGCTTCACTAACAGTGTATTAGTTTATCTTTGTACAACTCCACCTTTCACCATCTTTGCTAATTTGTTGAGTGTGAGATAAAATTTCAAAGTTGCTTTGATTATTATAAATAGTGATTTGGAACAGTTTTCATATGGTTGTTAATAATTTGCAATTCTTTGAGAACTGTATGTTAATGTCTTTTAACTACTTATCCATTGGGGCATGGTTCTTGGGCTTACATACTTGTGTTTGTTCCCTAATATCATTGATATTAGACACTTACCAGAGATATTTGAGATGACAAATGATGCCTAATATAAGGCTCTCCTTCTGAACTTGATGCGTTTTTGTTTCTTCTTATGCTTTTCAAATTCATGTCACTAAAATTATCTATTTTATGTAATTATCTATTTTTGTAATCACCTCTGTCTCTTTTAGTTAAGAATTTCCCCCTAGCCAAAGCTGTGAAAGGTACCTAATTTAATTCTCCTCTAATTTTTTTAATAGCATGACCTTTAATATTCAAGTTATGTATAATAGAGATTATATTTAATTGGAATAAATTTAAATTAAACTTTAGTTTCATAACATACCCTGAAACATTCATATATATGTCAGGTATTGAAAAAAGAAAAGAAAAGAACAAATTTATAGGCAAAAGCTGTATTTTATGGTAGAAATTTATCTAGAATTTAAGAACTAGTGCTTCTAGAAATTTCCTACTCACCTTTCCACTGATGGTTCAAATGCAAATACCCAAATTATCTGAGTTTAACATGAAGTGACACTTCACTGAATATTTTCAATTATCTTTTAAATTCTCTGACATATTGTTAGTAAGAAGTAGTACTGTTCTGCCTAGTACTATACTCAGCCTAGTACTACACTTCATTTGTAAAACTGGAGATATTAACTCTTAAACTACCTGCCTCGCATGGCTTTTGTGAGAAAAACACTGTGTAAATAACTTATTAAGTGTCTGTTCCAGTCTTCTTGCTCATGGTATTCTATGGTCTTCTCAGTCATAAAAATGTTAAGTCATTGCTTTTGGAAAGCCTGTTGATGAGCCAGAAATTTGAAGATCTTGGAGAGTCGATCTCTTTCCAAGCTCCAAAACCTAGGACAGCTACTAAAAGAGGGGTGTCCTCTGTCTGCCATCATCCAGATGCCAGAAACCCCACTCACAAAGGCCACCACGGGGATTCCCCAGCAAAGTCTGTGTGCCTTTTTCTTCATGGGCTTATTCGGTCAGGATCTGTTAGCTTTGGTATTGTTTGCCGTTTAACAGGATTTCAAGCATGGTGGTGGTCTCCTTGGGTCTTTTCCCTCCTTTTTTTTCTCAAAGCATTTCTGGTATTTAAAAAGCCCCAACTGTGACTGAGAAGATTGCAATTACACAGGATGTAATTCCCTTTAACATAAATGTCTAAGGGCACCATTTCTCTCCTTGGAGTGTGATTGTCATGGTCCAAGCACCAAAATATCATGACTTTGACTCAATTCAATAATGACCGTAGTAATAGTAACTCATATTTCTACAGCCCTTTAAGCTTTTGCAAAATATTTTCCTCATGGCAACTTTTTATATTATTATAGTTATTTTAAAGGGGAAGAAGCTGAGAGGGAAATGTAGCTAGCTACCCAAGGATTCCATTAGATGGATTTCAATTCAGTTCAACTCAACCTCCATTTATTAAGTGCCTACTGTGTGCAACCTACCTGCAACATGAGTTTCAAAGATACATAATATATAATCTCTGCCCTTTTAGAATTTAGAGTTTAGAAGGGGAAGGTGTCACATAGTTAAAATGGAGATTATAACCTCGCTCCATGAAAACAACTCCTGACCTTTGGCAAATGTTTGGGCTTCTAATGAAAATTGAGGGGGTGATCATGGATAAAAACATAGTTGTAAAGCATTGGAGTGGGCTGTTCCATCAGGTACTATAAGGTATTGGTAAAAATGAAAGTATGAGGTACTTTTAGATTTGTCTTTCCAGTTCTGAAATCAGGGTACCCATAAGGGTACCAGGGCCTTATTTACCTATTCCACTCTAAATATAATGGAAATTGGTGTTAGAATTCAATTTTCAAAGCATTTGTCCAACTTCTATCATTTTCTAGACACTCTTCTAGGCAGGGGCAGAAAAACAAAAAGGCCAGAAATAATTTCACCCTTCAAGGAGCTTATATTCTACTGTGAATTGAGATCAGTGGTACATACCCAGATAAGTAAAAAACATGTACAAAGTATGTACAAACTGGTTTGGGGTGGGTAGAAAATCAACAGCTAGGGAGTTTGGTATGAGTCTCATATATGAGGGATGCTTGAGCTGAGCCTTGAAGGGAGGTAAGGGTTCTAAAAGGCAGAGAGGAGGAGAGAAAACATTAGAAGAAACTGACCTTTGCCCTAGAACTAAGGAGGGTAGTAGACCTGTTTGAGGTTTTCTTGGCAAAGATACTGGAGTGGTTTGTCATTTCCTTCTGCAGTTCATTTTGCACATGAGGAAGCCAAGACAGACAGGACTAAATGACTTTCCCAGGGTCACACAGCTAGTAGTTGTCTGAGGCCAAAGACTCGGGTCTTCCTGCCTCCAAACCCAGCGTTCTATCCAGTTGCCCAGTGTTGGGGGTACAGAGACAAAAATGAAAAATTTCTGCTCTTGAGGATTTTGTACTGAAGAGAAACAGATACACAAATATAGAATCTATACAAAATATCATCAAGGGAATTGTATTGGCTTTAACAATTAGTTGAGTCGGTTTTGATAAGTCTTGCTCTATGTTCTAAGGTCCCTTCTAGCTCTGATGTTCTGTGTACTAAGGATCTTTCTAGTTTTGATGATCTGTATTCTAAATCTCCTCCGACTTTTTAGTATTCTGTGTTTTAACAGCCCTTTCAACTTTGCATTATATGTTTTAAAGTTTCTTCTACCTCTAACATTCTATGTTCTAAGTAACCTTTCAACTCTGACATTCTACCTCCTGGTATCTTTCCCAACTCTAATATGCTATATTCTGATGTTCCTTCTATCTCTCTAAAGTCTCTTATAGTTTGCATTTTAATTCTAGCTCTATGAAATAAAATTTCTTTGGATGACGTTCAGACCACTTCTGAAAGTTACTCAGTGTCAGGCATATAGAGGACTGAGCTCCCTTTCCCCCTTCAAAATGGAGGACAGTACCAACATACAGCTGCACAGATTCAGGATGTTAGCCTTCTCCAGAGCCAGGGCTGTTACCATTCCCTTGAGCACCCTGCTCTCTGTTTCAAGTCAGTGCCAATGGAAAGTCTGGGCAAGGAAGCCCGACTGACTCACCGTTACCAGCAAGTTTTCCTCTCTGAAATGCCAGCTTTTGCAAGGACAATGGAGATCTTGTGTGTTTCAATAACAGATGTTTGTAAGGAAGATGACATGTGGCTCATTTATTCCCTAAAGTGACTAAATATGACAACAGATGTAACAGGGCAGACATCAAAGTCCTTGGACTCAAAATGACCATTTTATTACCAATAACAATCCTTCCCACTTTCATCATACTTTGTACTTCACTCAGACCATTATCTCATTTGCTCTCCCCTGCGGCCATGTGAAGTAGGTAGGATAGTCTGGCAGAGTGGGGTAGTTAAAGTGGTGTGATGGATAAAGTGCTGGGCCTGGAGTCATCCTCATGAGTTGAAATCTGGCCTCAGATATTTACTAGCTGTGTGACCCTGGGCAAGTCACTTACTCCTGTTTGCCTCAGTTTTCTCATCTGTAAAATGAGCTGGAAAAGGAAATGGCAGACCATTCCACTTCTTTGCCAGAAAGACTCCAGAGTTGGGATGACTGAATAACAACAAGAGCTGTGACAACATGGCAGAACGGATTTAGGTTTGAATCCCAGCTCTTTTATTCATGACCTGTGTGATCTTAGGCAGACAGTCAAGCATTTCTTGAAAACCTATTTACCTACCAGGCACTGAGGTGGTAAATGAGGCACTTAACTCCACTGGGACCATCTGTAAAATGAGGTGGTTGGCCAAGATGACCTCTAAGGTCCCCTCAAATCTATAAACTTCTTTTTCCTCTTTTACAAGTGAGGAAATTGGGATTTACTTGGGGAAGGACCTCCCAAAGTAGCCTTAGCTGATAAGTGACAGATCTAGAATTAGAATAGGTTTCTTGAAGTGTTGTAGGGGGCGGGAGGGGCATGGAGGATGCGTGGAATTTAGGTATATATTGCAGGAATTTTAGCAAATTATTGCCAGAGAAATAGAAGGGTAGATGTAATTTTTCCCCAACATTTTGGCAAACTAAATCTGAAAAAAGGACTTGTATTTACGAGTTTAGAATGGCATACATAGGGCAGGCACTAATTATTCCTGCAGTGGGAGGTCACCAAATTTGCATGATTATGCAAATTGAGGCATAATATGGAATTCTAATTGCATTAAGACATCTCCTGATAAAAGAATGGCAAACTGCAAAAAGTGATAAACTTCTGTGTGTTCTACATCAGACAGTTTTCAAGAGACACTACCTTCCTTAGTTCTAGGGCAAAGGTTGGTCTCTTCAAATGCTCTTTCTCCTCCTCACTGTTGGTTAGAACTCCTACCTCTCTTCAAGATTCAGCTCCAGTGTCACTTCCTGGATGAGACTTATCACAGACTCCCCAGAGGTTGATTTTCTACCCACCTCAAACCACTTTTATTTCTTTTGTGTATGCTTTCTATTTATCTGGGTGTGTACTGCTGATCTCAACCCACAGAGCTACTATGAAGCATACAGGTATCAGTGTGTTAAGAGGTAATGTGAGGGAATTAAAAGTGATTTTGGAGAAATTAAAAGAGATTCGGGGTAAACAAATCACAGCATGTGAGAATAGGAAGAAGCCTCCTCAGTTAACTAACTTAACTCACACACCAATTAATCAATAAACATTTATCAAACACCTACTATGTGCTAGACACTGTGCTAAGCATTGGGGATACAAAAAGAGTCAAAAGAAGCTTACAATCTAATACATGAAAGGAATTCCTATTAGAACATATTGGCATGTGGTCATATGCCTTCCTCCCCAAAGATTCTAATGAGAGGGAATTCACTATCCCCCAAGGCAGCCCTCTACCTCTACATGGTTCTGGTAGGAAGTGTTTCCTAACCTCAAGCCTAAACTGACCTCTTTGTAACTTCATTCCACGGCTCCTTGGTTTGTCCTTTAGAACCAAACAAAACAAATCTAATCCCTCTTCCATATACAAGTGCTTCAGATGCTTGAGGATGATGATCATGGTCCCTCAATTTTCTTTTCTCCAATCTCAACATCCTTAGTTTCTTCAACTAATATGGAGTGGAGACTTCACCATGCTGCCCTCCTCTAGATGCTCCCCAGCTTAGTGTTATCTTTCTTTTATTTTTTTATTATTTAATTTGTTTTCAGTGTTCTACAATCACTTCCATATAACTTAGATTTTTCCCTTCCTCCCCCTTTCCCCCCCTCCGTCCCCCCTCCCTCCCTGAGACAGAATACAATGTTATACAAGTTCTACACATACATTCCAACTAAATAATTTTCACTTTAGTCATGTTGCATAGAAGAATTAAAATGAATGAGAGAAATCATAAAACAAACCAAAACATAGTAAAAAGAAACTGATCTGCTACATTCTGTGATCAAATTCCATAGTTCTTTTTCTGGATGTGAAAGGCATTTTACCTTAAGAGACCATTGGGAATTTTTTGTTCTTGCACTGCAATGAAGTTCTAAGTCTACCAGAAAAAAATCCTCACACCCTGTGGTTGTTGCTGTGTACAAAGTTCTCCTGGTTCTGCTCCTTTCACTCAGCATTGGGTCATATAAGTCTTTCCAGGCCTCTCTGAAGTCTTCCTGTTCATCATTTCTTATAGCACTTATAGCATTCCATTACATTCATTTACCACAATTTATTTAGTGCCATCTTCCTTAAAGTGTAGTGTGAATACTATACTCGAGGTATTTTTTGACTAGGGCGGAGTACAGAGAGATGATCACCATTTTTATTCTTGGAAACTATGCCTTTCATAATACAGCCCAACTTTGGAGCATCAATTTTTGACTGCCACACTTTTAGGCAGCTAGGTGGAACAATGGAAAGAGCACCTGACTTGGAGTCAGGAAGACCTGAGTTCAAATCTAGCCTCAGACATTTATAAACTGTGTGACCTTGGTCAAGTTACTTAACCTCCCTCAGTTTCAATTTCCTCATCGACCAAATGGAGATAATGGTACCATTTACCTCCCAGGACTGTTGTGAGGATTAAGTGAAATCATATTTGTACAAAGTGTACTATATGTTGTTCAGACATGTCAGATTTTTCATAACCCTACGGGTTGACTATAGCCATTACTATCAGTGGGGTTTTCTTGGCAAAGATTCTGGCCTGGTTTGCCATTTGCCTCTCCAGTGAATTAAGACAAATAGAGCTTAAGTGACTTGTCCAGCTCCACACAGATAGTAAGTATCTGAGGTGGGATTTGAACTCAGAAACATGAATCTTCCTAACTCCAGGTCCAGTACTCTATCTACTATGACACCTAGCTGCCTAAAGCACCCCCATCCCCACCCCCACATCATCATCATTAGCTATTATTACATTATACCCCTGTGCCAGGAAGACCTGGGTTTGAATCCTACCTCTGTCATGTACCAACGCTGTGACCATGAAAGCTCAAATAACCTCTCTGAATCTCAGTTTCCTTATATAACCCAATGGAGTTAATCCTTATAAAGCCCACCTCACCTATTTCTGGTGAGGCTCAAGTGAGAAAATGTACGTAATGTGCTTTGCAAACAAACCTGAAAGGAAATATTCATAATGTCCAGCGTTGCCATCTTCATCATTATTAAAAATAATTGATCCTATTTTGGATTCCTACTTTTGTCATGTAGCAGCATCCAAGGGAAGCTTCCACACAGTTATCCCCCAACATGAACAAAAGAAATTTAAGCAGTGAATAGCTGCTGTTTTCCCATTGCTTACTGATGGTTTGGGAAAAATTATTGTTACCCTGATGGGTGCTCTAGTCCCTAGGGAATTCAATAAGGAATAAATAGTCTTTACCCAAAGACTCTGCTTTAAGAAAACTCTTTGTATAAAACTCCAAACTTACAAAATAGATAAATTAAGGGGCTTTACAAAAGGATGCACTGTGGGATTCCTTTAAATGGAAATTCTCCTAGTATATCTAAAATGCAATTCAATTTATTAAAAAATGTTATTTATACACAACTATGGGGGCATACTCCTCCTGCCTAAAGCAAGACCCATTTGCATTTGCAAGTGGCATGCAATTGAAGCATCTTAACATTTGTAGAGGTTTTAGTGGTCACCTAGCAGACAGGATGGCATAATGTATTGGGACTGCCTATGGGATCAGGAAGACATCTGGGTTCAAATCCCCCTTAGATACTCTGTAGCTGTATAATCAATGTCCATTCTCTTAATCTCTTTATGTCTCTGTTTCTTATCTATAAAATGAGGATGTTAGACTAGCGGGCTTCCACATTCCCTTCCATCTCTAAATGTAGAAATAGAATATATGTATATACATATATATGTATATACATGTATATTTATATATTTATAATCATATAAACCCTAGGTGCACCTAATTCATTTTTGGCATTGGTTTAAAAATATACCATCTAGTCATAATTTTCTATAATGGTAAAATATTAGTTTCAAGAAGGACCTGGAAACATAGGATATTAATACTGAAAGGAACCACAAAACCTAGATGTTATATCTGAAAGGGACCTTCAAACAGATTATCAGAATTAGCAAAGAATTTATTCTAATTCCTTTATTATATAGAGCAGAGAACTGAGACCTGTACTTCATAGGTTATTTGCCCAGAATCATACAATGAGTTAATAGCAGAGCTGGAACTCAGACCCAGGTCTCCTAACTCCCTGCCCTGCGTTCTAAGTGCTGCTACCTCCATCACACTAAGGCACCCGGCAGAAGGTTCAAGAAGTATACTAGGGAGTCACTGTCAGAGCAGAAAGTCCATTCTTCTGATATCCCAAATAATAGCTCTCTAGTCTGAGCCTTCTATAAAAAACAGTTTGCCTTTATTAAAACAATGGAACCTTTCCTTAATTAAATTGTCTGGGACAGATAACATGTTGGATGTCAACATTATACCTTGGAGAGGACATGGACACTCTTTTATAACTCTTGTGTCTCATGAAAGGCAGCTGTAGTCTGAAATGACTGTACTCTGTGTGCCTAAGAGAATTGAAAACCAAATCAGACAAAATTTTAATCTATTTGTCATAAAGCTTGAGAGTCCCACTTTTGAAAAATGTGAGGCAGTAAAATGTAACAGGGAATATTGGAGTACCCAGAGGATTTTTTTTTCCTTTTTAATATACAGAATTGAGAGAGGAGTCCATTAGTTATTCATTTCTAAATCTTCCATGTAAATAACCAGCAATGTTCACTGCAGCCAAGTCTATCATACAAGAAGGCTGAGATTCTGATAGAGCTTGGGTGATAGATACCTTCTATGGTGTCTCTGACATGAGATGGCCAAGTTTTGGCTCAGTTCCCCCAGTTACATGCCCTAAAAACTTCTCTGTCAGTATGATGGTAACCGTGGCCCATTTGTGATATAGCTCCTCCAAATGACCAACGAACCTTGATCTGCTTGGTCATTAGCATCTCACAGCAGTTTCAGTTGATCTGTTAACAAACATGTGCTAACCACTGTGTGTCAGACACTGTGTTAAGCACAGTTCCTGTTCTTGTAGACTTCACACTTTATTGTGAAGGTGGGGGACAGGAGGGGAGACACTGTATAAATAGTTAGGTACGTGCAAAATACAGATAGAGTAGATAGATGGTCATCTCAAAGAGGAAGGCTGCAGTCACGGGGAGTCTAGGAAAGGCCTCCTGCAGAAGGACACATTTGAACTGACCCTAGTTCGTTTTTATTTACATTGTCGTAGTCATAGTTACCTTCTTTCCTGGTTCTGCTTACTTCTTTTTTAAATAAGTTCATAGACATCTTCCCATACTTTTCTATATTCATCATTTCTCATTGAATAATAATATTCCATTACATTCATGTACCATTACTGACTTGTCTTTCCCTAATTTAGGGGCATATACTTTCTTTCTAGTTCTTTGGTACTATAAAAAGTGTAGCGAAATACATTTTGGACTTCAGACTGGTGATAGTGCTCCCAACAAGACACTCTCTTGTTTCATTGATGGAATTGCTCAAGTGGAACAGCCCTCCTCTACCCAGAATAAAGGCAACCTTGCCAAAAGTATTGAAGTCATCCAGCTTTTCCCTGAGGAGAGAAGGGAGAAAGTAGAATACAATTTGAAAGCCAGCTCAGAAAGACTTTTCCAGAGACTTGGGTTAGCTCTGATTACTTGCAAAATTTTCCTTTTGTCAAAGCTGAATCTGCCTCTTTGCCACTCCTGTCTCTGCCTTCTAAAGGCCTAACAAATCAAATCCCTCTTCCTTGTGACAACCCTTCCAGTTACAGAACTCAGCTATCTTGTCCTCCCAGACGACTCCCAAAGACCAATTCAACACATCTTTTTAGGGCATAATCTTGAGGCCTTCCACCACCTTGGTTTCTCTCCTCTATGCTCTGCAGCTTATTGGTGTACTTCTAAAATATGGTGTCCAGCACACATTACAGATATAGTCTAACCAGATACTAGTACAAGAGTACTATTGTCTCCCCACTCTTAGATCTCTTTCTTAATATAGTCTAAGACAGTATTAGCATTAGGGCTGTTGTATCACACTATTTATTTACATTTAGGTACATCCCACTCACACCCCCAGATCTTTTGCAAATGAATTGTTAATTAGACATGCCTTCTCCATATTGCATCTGTGAGGACAATTTTCCAGCCAAGGATAACACGTCTATCCCTATCAAATTTCCTTGTATTAGTTCTGACTCAGTGTTCGAGCCTCTTGAGATCAGTATGCATGACTGTTCCCTGATATGCTAGTTACTCCACCTACCTTGTAGACTTAATAAGTTTACTATCTAGTTCTTTATCCCACAATCTTGGAATAAATGTCAGAGTTCTATCATCTCTGGCAGAAACCCACCTGAGAAAACGCAGGGTCTCAGAAAGTATTATAAAAGACACAGCTGTCGTTGACCTTGTGAGTCAGAGGCATCATCAACCAGCCCCTAGTTGTCTCCATACTTAGGCTTTCACCTCAGGCAGCTTACAGTACAACCAATGAGGGAGTCTTTCCATAACCACGCACACAAGAATGGGGAATGCAAATGCAAATGAGGAGAGCCAGTCAGGTAACTAGACTTGCCAAAGTTGAGTATCTCTACCAGAAAGAAATGTCACATGGCTGCCTTTTCCCCTGTAAATAATCTGAACCATAAGGGATATCTTAAGAAACACTACCACCAAATCTGAGCTACCTCTGCTTTTGTAATCTGTCTATAAAGCAATGTTGGAATGAGAGAGAAGTTTAGGTCTATTGACCATAAGTTTAGACTCCTTGATTCATCAAATCAACATCTATTGAACAGATGATGGAACTATATGAAATGATATAAAATATCATGAAAATACATGAGAAAGATGATGGAATGGAATCAGGGATGGGGAACCTGCAGCCCCGAGGTTACGGCTTCAAGGCAGCATGTTCCCCATCCCTGATTCTACTCCATCATCTTTTTTCTGCCTTCACTTCCCTCCCTTAATCTACCCAGTAGTCATTTCAGCATGGTACTATCCTCCACCTTTGACATGTACATTGATCTCATTCTCTCCTGTCCTCTTAATTATTCCCTAATCCTGGGTTGTCCCACAGTCTACATTTTCCACTCCTATTCTTAAACTGACAAGCACTTCTGGAAGGAGTTATAAAGTCATCTGACTGGATCCACTACAAATTCAGGTCATTTACCTCAAATAGGCCCTCATCACTGCAGACTAATTATTTTATTCATATCTGTTTGAACCTCTATCATATTCCCTTTGGCAACTGTTTCAAACCTTTTTTCAAGCCCCTGATTCTATCTTATTCCCTCCCTCAGAACACAACCTTCTATTCTATTACCTTCATCATCTCCTGTCCTTCAGCCCCCAAGCCTTATCTATGTTCTATGTTGACCACCATCTTGAAAAGTAGCATAGTACAAGATCCCTGACTTTGGAGTCGTAGGACCTTGGTTAAAAGCTTTGGTCACTGAACACCTGTGTGATCCTACACAAGTCCCTCAGTCTCTTTGGGACTCATTTTCTCCATCTGTAAAATGAAAGGATTGAATTAGGTGGCCTTTCAAGTCCCTTCCATCGCTCCATCAGTGATCCTCCCATTTTAGACAATGAAGTGGCCCCTCTTTGCCATTAACCCTCTATCTATGCCCTTGATGTTGAACTCTGTTATCCCCTCTGGCACTTCGCTCCCTCAGTTACTCTGTTTCTCCCTCACCTTCCATCTTTTTCTCTCCATTGACTCCTTCTCTGATGCCTACAGACATGTTAAGGTCTCACTCAGAGTTGGAAGATCACTCAGATGTCATCTGATCCAGCCTTAGTTGAATTGGTCTCTTCTATAACATCCTTGCCAGCTGGTCGTGCCATCTTCTGCACCCATTCCTCCAAAGCAAAGGCCACCCTTTACTGGATCTGTTGACATCATTCAACTATTCCCACTACAGGGAAAGGAGAGAGAATCCACTACCTACTGAGAAAGCTCATTCCACTTTTCATAGCTCTAATTTTTAATATACTGGTCTCCTAAAATTTCTCTTTCTAAGGACATTTTGCCATTTCTAATGAACTTTTCTCAGTGCTCGTTTACCTTGACTTCTCTATACCATTTGGTATTGTCAGTCATGACCTTCTTCTGGATATTTTCTCCTGGTTCTCCTCCAAATTGACTCTTTCTTTCTTTGCCTTTTCACTGATATATTGCCAGCTAGGTGGCACAGTGGATAAAATTTTGGACTCAGTGAGGAAGATCTGAATTCAAAGCCAGCTTTAGATACTATATGACCTTGGGTAAGCTACTTAACTTCTGTCTGCCTCAGTTTCCTCATCTGTAAGATGGGTATAATAATGCTTCCTACCTACAGAGATTGTTGCAAGGATCAAATGTGATATTTGTAAAGCACTTTGCAAATTATGTAAATGCTAGCTATTAGCTAGTATCCTTCCATCCAGGTATCACTCAAAGATCTACCCTCCATCTACCCTTTAAATCTCTCTCTACTCTTCTCTTTGGTGATTTTATCTTACTCAAATGGCTTCAATAATCACCTCTATGCATGTGCCTCCCAAATTTATATATCCGGTCCTCTTCTTCCGTTTATCCCCGTAGTTCTTAAAATACCTAGTTTCCTTCATGGCACCTCCAAATCAGTATGTCCAAATTTGGACTCTTCTTTCTCCATTCACCCTCTCCTCTCTTTTCTGGTCAAACTCATCCTTTACATTTTCTTCCATGCAAGCCATAATTGGTAAATATATGCATACCTACCATGTATCATTTGTTTCTATGGGATAAAAATATTTTAAAATTTTGATCAATAAAAATTCTGCATCCTTCAGTGGGAAATCTGAGACTGGGATTAATCGCCTTCTGTCTCCAAGGTACACTTACTACCTGTGTGACCCTCTGCAAGTCGCTTAACCTTTGTTTGCCTCAATTTGCTTAATCTATAAAATGTACCAGAGAAGGAAATGGCAAACCACTCCAGTACCTCTTCCAAGAACACCCAAAATTGGGTCACAATTGAAATAACTGAACAACAAAAGCCTGCAGAGTAGGGAGCTAGGTGCTTCCCCTGACCCTAACTTAGCCCAATAACTAGAGGTCCAGAAAACACCCTAGTATCACCTGCTGCCACTGAGGGAAACTTCAGGCTTTCCCTTTCCCCATCTAACCCTCACTGTCTTATTGCTAAGTTTCCACCAGGTGTTAGATACTCACTGTCAGATGGATGCTGGGTCACATATCCCTACCTCTGCTGGGAGGTATCCCAAAGTCCCACTTCACTCTAACTCTTGGACCCACCATTCTCTTGCCATTGCTCCCCAATGTCCACAGGGACTTGCCATCTGCCTAAATACTACCTGGCCTTTTCTTCTGGTAGGAACCGAATGTAAACACAGACCTTTCTTTATGTGTTGTTTTCCTCCATTAGAACATGAATCCTTGAGAGCAAGGCCTGTCTCCATTGTCTCTTTGTATCCCCAGGGTTTCCTTAGTACAGTAAGTGCTCAATAAATACTTTCCCATTCCACGTGAAAAAAGACACCACAACATCACAAAGATGTGCATCTAGATAGTCACTTAGATTCTCTAAACTTCATTTTCCTCATTTTTAAAATGAAAGATTTGAACTAAAAAAGTCTCTAAGGTCCCTTGCAGTTTTCACTCTACAATTCTATGATCTTCTATAGGAGTTTTACAGGAATTGTATCAAGATAGGTAAATGTGATATTGTGGAAAGAACCATAAATTTGGAATCAGAAGTTTCCTATTTGAGTTCCAGCTCAGTCATTTCCTAGAGCAACCTTGGGCAAGTCACCTCCCCATCTCTGAGCCTCAGTTTGCTAATCTGTAAAATAGGAACAATAAGCTTTGCACTCCCTGTCTCCCAGGGAGAAGTTTGAAAATCATGAAATCCCAGACTGACAGGACAGGAAGGAACCTTAGAACAGAGAACATCAGAAAGAAGCTTAGAACATAACACAGAATTTCAGAGCTGGGAAGGGACCATGGGCTATAGAACATAGAATGCAGAATGTCAGAACTGGAAAGGACCTTAGACTATAGAACATAGAATGTCAGGGGTCGAAGGGAGTATTTAGAGGACTACTCCTCCATTTCTTTTATTTTACAGGTGAGAAAAATGACAGAGACTGAAGGAAGGAAAGCAACTGGCTCTAATAGTGTGAGGGGTTAGCTGAGACTAGAATGGATGGGTTCTAGTCTTATAACTTCTAGTCAGTTCAGGGCTTATTCTACTACACCACAGAATCTAAACAGATGCTCGTCTTTTGACCATGGAATATTTTTATGTGTAATTTCAAAGTTCATTTTTGTTTTCTATACATTGTATTCAATTCTAAGGGCCTTGAAAAAATGTTTAGGGGATAAAATTGGTCTCCCTAAAGTTTCCTGACTCTCAGAGTTGAGCACAGATGAGAGCTGTCCATTCAGGCAGCATTAGCTACACACTCATAGGAAGCAAAGAGGCTTCGTTCAATATAAATGTAAAAAAGTCCGAGACACTCCTGATTATCTGTTGTTTTGCATGAATAACTACAGCAGCTTGCAAATAGGGAGGATTTGGCAGAGGGACCCAAATTGCAAATCCTCTGCAGCAGCCTTACGCTCAGATTAAGTTCCTGTGAAATCTTTCTTCAGTCACTAATTTCACACTCCAGGGACAGAGCTGTGAACAGCTCATGGCATATAAATCTCATTTTCATAACAGTTTCCTTAACCCTCAGACATTCTCTTATGGCCCTTTCTCTATCTTTTAAAAATGAGAAAACATTTTAATTCCTTTAGCAGGAGAGTAGTGTTCTGGGTTTGTTTAATCATCTCGTTTATTTCACATCTTTATAAACATCATGGGTCCGATTTTATTTCTGGCTCTTTGGAAAATCAACTGCAGCCAGGCAGCATGAAAAGATGTATTTTCTCTGTCCTTCTCATTTATTATTCCCCTATCTTTGCAACATCCCAAAGAAAGGAAGTATTTTCTGCTTTCTATCATGAGCTATGATGGTGCTTGAAATGCCCAATTAAAAACAAATATCCTATGCCTCCTGTTGGGATGTGAAATGGATTTTCTTTGCCAGGTGTCCATAGGCAAAGGAGATAGTCATTCCATTGTGGAAGAAGCATGATGCAATAGATATGACCAAGTAGGATCATAGTGGAAGGCTCCTCAGAGGCACATTCAATCCACTCCTTTCTTTCGTAGATGAGAAAACAGAGGCCCAGAGAGGTGAAGTTCCTTGCTTAAGGATAGACATTTACTAAGCAGCAGAGCTAAAAATGATACCCAAGTCATCAAGTCCAAATATGTCCTTCTTTCTGCTATGCCATATTGTAGGGCCCTGAGGATTGTTCATAATCCAGTCCTGAATCATGAGATCACAAAAGGTCAAAGTTATAAGGGACTCTAGAACTATCCTCATCCATTCCAGTCATGTTCTAGGTCAGGAAACAGGATCTTCCAAGGTCACATAGCAAGTTAGGGTAGAACCCAGACCTTCAAAGAGAAGCAGTGCCATGCAGTGGCAGGAGCACTGGACCTAGAGTCAGAAGGCCTGAATTTAAACCCTGCTTCTGGTGCTTTGTGTTTGTATACCTTGAGTATCCAACTGGTCACTCAGCTCTCACCTGGGGTTCCAATAAGCTGTAGCATGCGCAGAAGTCATACCCCAGTAAACCATCTCAGAAGACGGGCTAAACCAAGATGAGGGTAACCAATGGACCTCAAACCCATTGGTGAGTTGGGGGACATTCACCCTAAACATTGAAGACTTTACCCCACTCCCCACCACCACCCCAGTGGAATGGGCAGATGAGAACAGTTTGTTCCAATGGCCATGATGGTGGATGAAGCAGGTGCTGTGGAGTGCTTAGAGCTTGGTCAAACATGGAAGATGCCGAGGTCAAGCCTGCATCCTGGAGCATCGTCAGTCATCTTGACTTTTGTTTTGCCACTGGACTTCAATGACTTTGGAAGAGAGAGAGTGAGGCTGATGACTTTGCACAACTCTGCTCCATTTAAATCCAATTTACTCACAGGTCAAGACATCATCCCATTTCTTTAAAAACAAAGAACAAACAACAACTCTTGTGACTTTAAACAAGCCTGAGCTGATGCCTGGGCATCAGTTTTCTCATCTGTAAAATCATGAGATTGGACTAGGTGACCTCAAAGGTCTTTGCTACCTCTGAACTTATTGATCCTAGTTGCTAATATTTATTCAGTCATGAAATTTCCCCAACATGGTGACTCAAATTGGTTTGCGTTTGTAGTTATGAAGTGGATTGTTTCTGGGTTAACTGAGTCTGTTCAGGAAATGTCAACCAAATGAAATACTGCCAGTGTAGAGGATATCTTAGTGTCTGAGTTCACTAATTTTAGAAAACTTAATCATTAGGTTCTGATTTGAATTGGAGGTGGAGTGATGTCTTTTTGTGGGAAGGAAGGAACCTTGTTCAGGGTTTTTTAAGTCCAAAATCAAGCTCAGAACACGAGTTCTCCTGGTCTTTGATGTCCTCTCATTCTGGTTTATCCTTCAGTCCAGTCTAAGGGTCAAATCTCTCCTAACAGTGGAGACTGGATCTCAGGACTGGGTCAAGCTTCATTCGGGAAGGTGATGGAGTCACAGCTGGTGAGAGAAGAGATGACAGTTTGGCACAGGCTTCCATCCTGCCATCTATCCTCATTACGCCCTTTGAATTAAAATGAAGAGATGACCGTAAGCGTTACTACTAGCTTCCCAGTCTCTGGATTCCTTACCCACCCCCTTTACACTTGCCCACTTATGGGGCTCTCCCTCATTCCTTTTTGCTTCAAGCAGACTCACCTCCACTCAGGTATCCTATCTAGTCAGATAAATTGAGTACCAGGACATTGCTTTGTGTAAGGCTCTTTGAGATGAAACCATAAAAAGCCAAGATCCCCATAATATCATTGTGTACACATTAGAGGTCCAGAGAGGCATGCTTAGTATGTGGTGAACACTTACTATTAAACAAGAACTTTGGGGGCTTAATCCACCTGCAAACCTTCTAAGCAGCATCTTGGAGGGAGTTTTGTGGAAGCCACAGATGACACAGAAAAAGTTTAGAAACTCAGAAATGAATAAAATGTATAGTATTATGTAATATGAGCCCAAATTTTACAAGAAGATACTAAAAACACCCAATGAAAGAAAAAGAAAAAATTCAGACTTCTTCTCTGGTATGAAGGGAGGGCCAAAAGTGTTTATGCAGATTTTCCAGATCATGGGGATGCTGTACCCCTAAACCTTGCAATGTGGAAGTGATAACTGTTTTCTTTTAAAAACATCTTGATACTAAGCACCAACACAGCCAGATAAACTTGCTTAGTAGATATCTGTATTTTAATAATTTAATTTCAATGTCTTATAATAATTCTTCAGTGAATCCTCATTGTGTTTGTTGACCATTCCCTCTTATTCACTTTGCTCCCATGTTGTCTTAGCTGGATACACATTTTGCTGCTGTTGCTGCTTTTTTTTTCTTTGCTTTAGTTCATGAAGTTCTTTGCCTGATTTCTTCATCTTCCTCATGCTCACTATGCTTAATTTCTTTGTGATATTCCATCACATGAATGTATTATAATTTATTTAACCAGCCCCACTGCTGGACATTTAGTTGTTCCTGAGCTTTTTGAAATTATATATCATGTTGCTATAAAAATCTTTGATAGCCCTTTTTTCTTTGTTTTTAATAACTCACTATTTATTCTCAGTGATGGAATCAGTGGGCCAATTCAGAAAGAGTCTTCATTGTACTAGACAGGTTTCTCAGTCTGATCATAGCCACACAAAAATTCAGTGAAATATTTGTGTATTTTGTTCCTATTTTGCCAAACTCTCAGATAATTTGGAAATACCTAGAAACATGGTCAGAGGGAGAGAACCCAGGTCAGAAGACCTAGGCTCAGATTCCTGGCCCTGCTACTCCCTGGCTCCATTATGACCTGTGTGATCCCCACCTTTCTCATCTGGAAGATGAGGTGGCATGATTAGGAAGACCTGAGTTCAAGTCTTGCCTATGACACCTACTACATGACCTGGGAAGTCACAGACTCTCAGGCACCCCAGGAAACTCTCAAGGACTAGATGTTGCAAAGTGGTTGCCCATCTGCATTGGGAGAGGAAGTTGCTTCACTAGTGATTCCCTTCACCATTGAGATCATAGCTCTGAACCCTTGCTCTCCTTCCTACACAAAATGAATTTAACAGTTGCTGTAACTCTGGCCTCATAGGGCTGATGGGGAGAAATCACTTTGTAAAGCACTATAGAAATGTGAATGAGTTATATGGATATCTTCCCTTTTTCTCCTGGACCATAGATCTTAAAGGAAACATCAGAGTCAGCCTAATCTGGTAACAATAAGTAAACTGAGGGTCATAGAGTACTTAAGTTGTACTTTAAGTTTAACTTTAATTAAGTTGTAATTAAAAAAACTGAGGTTTAACTCTGAGAATTCTGACTTTCAAACTAGATGCACCTAGAACTGGAAATAGAAGAAGGGAAGGGAATTAGCACTTATTGTTGCGTTCGTCCTTTGTTGCCTAAGAAGACCATGCCATCAGAGAAATGATGACGTGTCTCATACTTGACTTTGTTTTGAGTGAGGGAGGGCTGTGCAGGTCACTAGCCTCACTTCGCCTCCAGAGCCATCTGAGTCCAGTGACTTATTAAGTTCCAATTGAGAAGAAAAGCAATAATGTTTAAAGAAAGATTTCCATGCAAGTCAAACCACATTGATCTTCAAGTCAAGATGGGTAGAGATGACTTAGGGATTATAAGTCTCTCAGAAAAATACAGGCCAAAAAGTCAGAACATTATAATGCAAGAAATAATACAGGAAAACATTCAAGAATTTTTGAACACAAAAAATAGTGATAATTGAAAGAATTCACAGATTGCCTCCAGAAAAATGAAAAACTCTTATATTATAAACTGCAAGACCCATATTGGAGTTGTTCAGTTTAACCACTGACAAACAACAAATTCTGCAATCGACTAGGAGAAAGACCTTAAAATATCAAGGACAAGAAATTTGAGTAACACAAGATTATTCTGCACCCACTAGAAACTTCAGGAAGGAATGGATTAATATGCTTCAAAGAACAAAGAAACTTAAAGACACTAATGAAGGTGACCTATTCTGCAAGTCTGAGTCTTCCATTATTGGGAAAAGATATTCAATTTTTAAAAAGTATTTGAAACATTACTAGAAAAAAAGTGATTTGCTTTTCAAACACCCCAGACAACAGATATAGAGGAAATATAAACAAACACTGCAACCAAGGACAACAACCACCACAAAGTCACAACAGAGAGACCATTAGAAGATTTCTTCCTAAATGAGCACATGGAAACAAGAGTGAAAGCAGAACTCAAATAGAAATGAGCAGGGAGAAACTGGCTTGAAATATTACAGTCTAAACTTCAAAATCAAATGTTGAAAGGAAAGAAGAAAAAGAAAGAATGAAGAATGATATTCTTGATTATAAAATCTCTAAGATGGCAGAAATGTCCATTCCTGTAGTTGTATTTCTGAAAAAGAACGAAGGGAAAGAGGAAAAAACCCACAGGAGAATGGGAAAGAATAATAAACCTCAGTTTCCTTCTCTGTAAAAAGATCTAAAATTCATTTGCTCATTCATTCAACAAATGTTGCTTTGTGCAACATGTAGTTACATACAGTACTACTGAATTCCACAATTCAGTTGAACACATTTCTGGATTATCTCACATAGAATAAGTTTCAATAAGATTACAAGTCTGTCCTCACAATGTTTACACTTTAGCATTCCCTTCCAGTACAGCACATTTCAATAGGCTGTGCATCTAGGGAATTTTGCTTTTTTTAGAGGTGAATATTTGTTGAACATTCATTCATAAAGGACAATTTTAAATTCATCAAACATAAAGAAAATAAAATTTAAGATACTAGGCATAACTCAACAATCCATACTTTTAAACCAAAAGACCACAAATTGCAATTAAATTAAAGCTGAAAGTCATTTTGGGAATGATATTAGGCTGTGCATGACTTATTTTCAGAACTGGCTTTTTATATTCTTTGTTCTAAGGTTCCAGACTGGAACAATCTGTGTTCTAAAGTTCCTATTGGTTCTAACATTCAATATTCTGTATTCTAAGAGTTCTCTCAGATCTAACCTTCTTTGTTCTAAGGGCTGTTCCAGCTTTGACAGTCTAATGTCTAAGGTCATTGAAGATAATATATAAAGGACTTTGCAAACATTAAATCACTGTATAAATGTCAGTTCTTATTGTATTCCACTATTAAGATCTCTTCTAGCCCTGACATTCTATATAGCCTATATTCTAAGGTTGCTTCCAGTGGCTATTTATTTTTTATGACCCTGAAAATGATTGCCTGAATTTATTTTATTTTATGAGAAATTAACATGTGATTGAATATGGATAAAGTTTGGGGCATGGGTGGGGCAGAAGTTAAAATGCAGGTACTATGTAAACATGCTTTATGTGCTAAATGAGACCAAATGAAATCATGAATGAGAGAGCACATTAGAAATGTCAAGTACTTTACCAATGTCAGGTATTATTAGGATATTCATTCCTTTTTAAAATTAGATTTTCTGTTTGGATATTCAGTTTCTAATAAGAAGAAAAACTCATATATTTAGGTAACAGGTTTTACCCAAGTTTTCCCAGTTATCTGACATTGTGCCTAAATCTTTGCTCTGTTAGAGTGCATGGCTGATAAATTTTAATGTTCCTGCTATTAGTGGTTGTTAGACAGAAAACAACGTCACAGCAAGTAGTCAATTATAGCACTGTATTTACCACTAAACCTCACGATGATTGGAGGGAGGAGGGGGGTGTTGGGAGGGTGAAGGTGGGTTCTAAGTCATTCTTTCTATTACCTATGCCACATCTTAATTAGGTCCAGCATACTGCCCAAAAGGACCATTTTCTCTCCCTGCCTCTAATCTCTCTCTTCCAATCTACCCTGTACTTTTAACTAGTCATCTCTTGTAGTCATGGTCCACCCTTCATTTCCAAAGAGAACCAGTGAAATCACAGGATGGTGCCTTGACTTGGGTGTGAATTGGATTTGAGTGAGGCAGAATTGCACAATTTAAAACATGAAATGAAACTTATTGCCAGTCAAATGACAACAGTTCAGTTGAGTGCGTTTCTGAATTATCTCACATAGAAAATTGCTTCCTCCTCCTATCAATTTTTGCACTATAAAAGAAATAACTCTTGATTAAGTTAGTATTTGTGTATGGAGTGTCGAGGGAGGACTAGAGCGTCTGGTGTGAGAGCTTGCTGAGTCTTTTTCAAGGCTGCTCATCCCCTCTGGTGTCCACCTGCCACCCAAATCTCACCTAACTCTTAATTCTGCAAGAAGCGATAGCAGTTGCAGTAGCAACACCCCAATAAACCATCACAGCAGAGGGGCTAAGCCTGGTTGAGGAGAACCAACAGGTCATTGATGAGTTAGAAGGGTATTTACTTAAGCATATGAAGACTTCCCCAAAGTGCAGCGGGTGGATGAGAACAATTGTTCCAGTGAACGTGAAGGAGGCTGAAGCAGGCCTTGTGGAGCTCTTAGAGCCTGGTCAGACAAAGATTCTGAGGTCATCCACTGTATTCTGTGCCATCACAGTCATCTTGACTTTTGTACAACCTCTGGAGTTTGACAACTCTGGAAATCCTGTCTGGATTGCCCAGCTGATCACATCGTTTTCCTCAAAACTCTTGTATGGTTCCCCATTACTTGTATAGTAAAGTGACTGCCCCTCAGTCTGCGAACCTATGCCCAAGGAATGATGCTCACTCATAGAACAGGTGTTTGAGCTGAGGAGGACATTACAACATAGAATTATAGAATGTCAGAGCTGGAAAGAACCTTATAACATGGAATGTTATCATTAGAAAGGAACTTAGAAATCCTCCTGTTTAACACTTTCATTTTATAGATGGGGAAAAGGGGACCCAGAGAAAGTTGAGTGACTCTAAGGTTACACTGGTTACAAATAAAGTCTTGGCTCCATATTCCCAGGTTAGTCCTTTTTCGGGCATACAATACTGATCTTATTTCATGTCAAGAGCCTAGAGGACCAAAGGAAGAGGAAACGCAATGACAAAAGCATTGTACCCACATTTCCCACCACCTCAATATTATTAGAACTTTGACACTGGCCTGCTTACTTGTCCTCTAGCCCAAGATTTGGCCTTGAACAGTGATGACAAGGGGCGGTTTGTGGTTGATGGTATCTTCCCCTGTAACTGAAGTATGCCCCCAAATCATTCATTCAAGCTTCCTAATGTCTCTCAGTCACCTATTATGTGTCTAACATTGTACCAAACTCTAGGTGAGAGGATACAGATGAAGGAAATGCATTGCTGTATCACTTGAACAGTTGTAATCTCACTGGAGAAGCAGTTTGGTATAGAGTAAGTAGCTTGGTATAAGGGATAATGCACTAGATGGCTGGGGGGATGGGAGAAGTGGGTATGAGCTTTTATCGTGTGTTTCTTACATGCCTGCTGTGTTCATTCAATCCTCACAACAACCCTGGGAAGCAGGTGTGATTATTACCTCCATTTTATAGTTGAAGAAACTGAGGCAGACAGAGGTTAAGTGACTTTCCTAGGGTCATACTGCTAGTAAGTGTCTGACACTGTATTTGAACCCAGGTCTTCTGAACTCAAGGCCCAGAGCTCTATCCACTTCACCACTTGGGTGCCTCGTATAGGAATCTTGGCTCCACCATTTGTTGACTATATGACCTAGAGGTAAGTCACTTCCTTTTTTCTTAGTGTCAGTTCCCTCATCTATAAAATGGGGAGAATCTATGCTGTTTTAGACCTGCCATGGGACAGGTAGGTGGCACGGTGGATAGCATGTCAGTCCTCAAGTCAGGAAGACTCACCTTTCTAAGTTCAAATCCAAACCTCAGACACTTAATAGCTGTGTGTGTGTGTGTGTGTGTGTGTGTGTGTGTGTGTGTGTGTGACCCTAGGCAAATCATTTAACCTAATCACCTCAGTTTTCTTATCTCTAAAATGAGAGGGAAAAGGAAATGGCAAACCACTCTTGTATCTCTGCTGAGAAAACCCCAAATAAGTCAGATATGACTGAAAATGACTGAACTACAAGAATGAACTACAAGGGTCAGGAAGAGTCAGCCACAACTGAAATGACTGACTACCAACACGACCTACCACCCAGAGTTCTCATAAGGAAAAACTAACATAGTGAATGTGAAGAACTGCATGCTATAAGGCACTATCTAAATATTACTAGTAGTTGTTATTACTTGGAGAGATAAGAGATATACAAATGAGTGAGTGATTCAGGACTGTATGTAGTCATGTCTCAAATGGTGCTGTCCATTGTGAATCTAAGTGGGGTGGAATAGAATGATAGAGCCCCAAATCTGGAGTCAGGATATCCTGGCTAGGCAGGAGACCTTCTGGCATTATGACCTTGAGTCAGTCAGTCAGCAGGCATAGATTAAGCACTTACTTTGTGCCAGCCACTGATGCTAAGTTCAAGGGATGCCAAAACAGGCAAAAACACAGTCTTTGCCTTCAAGGAGCACACATCATAATGGGGGAAGACAACATGAAAATGATGATGTACACTTAAGCTATGGATAGTATAAATACAACATAATTTTGAAGTGAAAACATGAGAAGAGGGGATAGAGGAGGGGGACTGAGAAAGGCTTCTTGCAGAAGGTAAGATTTGAGCTGAGTCTTGGAGGAGGCCAGGGAAGCCAGTTGGCAAGGGTAAAGAGGAAATGCTTTCCAGGAATGGGAGACAGCCAGTGAAAAGGAATCAGGAAATGGAATGTCATGTGTGAGGAACAGTAAAGAAGCCAGTGTCCCCTTATCACAGAATATGTGGAAGTAAAGTATAAGAAGGCTGGAAAGTTTGGAAGGGACCAGGTTGAAGAGGGCTTTAAAAATCAGACGGTATTCTGTGTGATCTGGAGATAATAAGGAGCCATTGGAATTTGTTGAGTAGAGGAGTGACATGGTCAGACCTGAGCTTTAGGAAAGTCATTTTGGCGTATGACTGGAAGATGACGCGAAGATTAAGATCAATTCTATATCATTTTTTTATTGATCCTACTTATAAGTAATTGATTTTGTCCTGTAAATGCTTAAGTCATGGTTCTGTCTCTGAACATATCTTAGAGTTCAGCTTGCCTATAATGGGTTAAGTTTAAAAATCCAAGTGCCTGCTCAAAGAATTTAACTGAGTTTGAAGAATGCAAGTAAACCAAAAGGGAGTTGGGCCTGCTATCATTTTCTATCAACCTTGCCTTCAAGGATGCCTGTTTTGCTGTCTAAAAGGCTGGGCTGCTATCTTGTACCTGGACTCAAACAATGAGTACTTTGTCTTCTCATGAAAGAATTAGGGAATCATTTCTAAACCCCATTGCCAAACATTCCTTGAACCTCAGCTCTGTAACTAGTCATGTTGCCCCTTATCCCATGATCTCACCTACCCTGTTCTGTTCTATGTTCTGTATTCCCCAAACCCTATGAAAAGGGAACTGTCCTTTTTCTCAGGGTCTTTGGCATAAATGGAGATGATCCACTGACTCATTTATTGACAGGTGGCATGCCTCTGCTAATAAATTTTCAGAGATCTGTCTCAGTTTACCCTTTTGTTAAATTTTAATGGGTTGTTAGGAGAAGAGACTTAAAGGAGAGAGGCCAACCAGAAGGCTATTGCAATAGTCTAGATATGAGGGAATGAGAACCTGCACTAGGGTAGTAGCTGTATAAATGGAGAGAAACTGATGTATGTGAGAGGTGCAAAAGTAGAAACAATGAGATTTAACAACAGATTCAATATATAGAGTGAGTGGAAGTGAGAAGTCAAGGATGACTGTAAAGAGACAAGCCTGGGTGATTGCGAGGATGGAGGGACATCTTGGGAAAATGACAATGAGTTCAGTTTTGGACACTTTGAGTTTAAGATGCCTATGGAAAATTTAGTTTGAGCAATCTAAAAGTTGACATTAGACTAGTGATTGAGAGAAACTAGGCCTAAGTACACAGATCAGAAAACATGAATAGAAATGATAACTGAACCTGCCAAAGCTGATGAGATCATCAAGGAAGACAGCATAGAGAAAGAAGAGAAAAGGGCCCAGAACAAAACCTTGGAGGACACCCAGGGTTAGTGAACATCCTCTCCTATTCAGGAAAGGAAAGTCAGAAGGAGCATCAGACTGAGAGGAGGAGAACAAGGAGAAAGCTGGAATATGAAAACCTAGAGAGGAGAAAGTATCTAGGAGAAGGGGGGGTTTATTGGCAGTACAAAAGACTTCACAGAGGTTAAATAAATCAACAAGTACCTACTGTTTGCCAGGCACTGGGATCAAGAAGGATGAAGACTGAAAAAAGACCACTGGATTTGGCAATTAAGAGAACACAGGTAACTTTGGAGAGAGCAGCTTCAGTTGTGGGGGGAAATCAGAAGCCGGATTGTGGAGGTAAGAAGAGAGTGAGAGGAGAAGAGGAGGAGGCACCTGGTGTGGTGGGTCCCTTAGAAATTCATCCTCCCAATCCTTTAATAAAGTACTCACTTGTTTCATCTTCACTAAGTCTCCTCTCCTCCCTTTCATGGCTAAACTCCTTGAGAAAGCTCTGAAACTTACCACCTTGGAGAGCAGCTTGAGGACACTGGGTTGTTAAATGACTTGCTTAGGAGTACCTGACCATTATGTGATAGAGATGCAGGACTTGAATCCAGGTTTAGCTGACTCTAAAATCAGCTCTCCAGTCACTACACCATGCTGCTTTTCCTTTCCACATCTCTAAAATGGAGAAAATACTAGTATCACTACCTCAGTATGAAAAGCACTGGTAAGGAGAGCATGGTGGAAAGGTGGGACTGATATAAAATCCATAGCATGTATTAAGTTAAGGACTTCCACATGTATGCTAAGATAAGGATGACTGTCCCTACTGAGCACAGCTACTGATGCATAGGGTCCGTAGTAAAGGATGAGTAGGAACTGGGGAGGCGGGGATCGTTTACAAGTGAGGGTGGGACCCAGTCAGTTCATCCAGCTCATTTCCTCCCAGGGGTATGTATCTTTAGGTTCATGACTGAAACTCAGATAGGAAGCACTCAAAGCCATTGGCTTATAACTGAGAATGTACACTACCGACAGGGGCCCTCAGGCCACCTCAGAGATGGGACTTGATAACCCTGATTTGCCCATGGAATCTTGGCTCACAGCTATAAGGGGTTAATTTATTGTTCAGAAGGGCATCACTCTTTGGTGCCCCAGAAGGAGGGTGGACTACATAGTCTTTGGGATAAAGAGATGCCAAGTGTTTAAATCCATGATCCTTTTCCAAATAGTGGCAAATTAATTTTCTTCTGATTAGTGATTCATAATTTTCCAGCAGTTCTCAAGATCCTTGTTTTTAGAGGCAGCTTACTTAGAGACAAAAATCATCTGCCCCCTGAAGCCATGTTCCTCACTAAATTAGTGCTAACTAAATAGCAACAGGGAACCTGAGAATCTGTAGGGAAGATATTATTAGACCTTGAGAAGGAAGATGCTCTTGATTTAGAGAAGGATGAATTCTGGTTCTCTTGTGCCCTCTAGTCAAAATGTTCTATGACTCTCTATTGTTGACAGGATAAAGTTTGAACTATTTCCCTTCAATTGAATTAACATTTATGAAATTCCTACCATATGCAAGGCACTGTGAATGGATGCTAAGGATAAAAAAAAGGAAACATGAAAGAATCCCAACCCTCAATGAATTTATACTACAAGGTAGAATGTCACAAGGTCAAAGGAGGGTAAGATAGAGTACTATGAAAAATTGAACAAAAGGGATTGTTTTCAATTTAGGAATGGAGGGAGAGTTAAGGAAGGCTTCATGGGAGAAGTGACATCTGAGCGGGGGGCCTTGAAGGAGAGGAGAAAACTCAGTAGACAGCGGTGAGGAGTCCATTTTAATTTGAGCTAAGATATGATATGTGACAGGTTAGAATAGGAGATTCATGTAGTTTAGATAAAAATGTAAACTCTGTAAAGGTTCATATAAGCAAAATCATCAGGTAGGTTGGAGTCAGATTGTATAAGACCTTAAATACCGTGGTCAAATATTGAAAGTTTGTTTAGTAGGCTAGACAGTGCAGCAGAAAAACCTATGGACCTAGAAGCTATTTGCACTCAGAAGTCCTGAGTTCAAATGAGCTTCAGATTCAAACTTGATGACCTTGAGCAAGTCCCTTAAACTCTGTATTTCCAAGTTTCTTAACTTATAAAATGGAAATAATAATAGCAATTACCACCACCACCACCACCCCAGGTTGTTATGGGAATAAAAAGAGAAAATATTTTTAAAGCACTTTGCAAACCTTAAAGTACTATGTAAATGTTAACTATTATTTGGCGATGGGTGCTATATTTTTTGCTCTGCTTTGAAGTAAAAACATAACTTTATCCAAATCAGATATGGGGAAGATGGTTCAGATGATGGTGTTGAGGATGGGAATAGAAAATTCAATTAGAAAGATGATTTAATAGTCTAGAGAAGAAAAAATCAAGATTGAAGTAGGGAATGGGGAGAAGGTCCCAGATCTGAGGGAGATTTCAAACATAAAAATGAGACTCAGCAACTGATTGAATGTGTGATGAGAGGGACAGGACACATCTAGCATTTAAAGCCCTCTAAAGTGTGACTTTCTACCCCCACCCTTCTCTCCCCTCTCCATACTGGCTCACTGACCTCCCACAGATTGCTGACTTTTTGGTATTCTTCCAGGGTCATGTCATGGACTCAAAGGCACTACAATGTCAACAATGCTCCTACTGCTGGGTTTCTTTTCAACAAGAGCTGTGGAGATCACATAAGCCAGGGTTTATCTTCTAGGGAGAAAGGATACAAACCTTGAGTACAGTGTTTGGTTCTCTGTATCTTGGAGCTAAGGGAATGTCTCTCAAAGAGACAATGGCACAAGTCAAGAAGCAATTAATTATTGAGTGTGTGCTAGAATGGAAGAATCTTCCCCTGCACGGGCATTTATTTAAATAAATGTGTCTTAAACTATCTAAAACCTGCAGGGATCTTAGGATCTCCGAGTTGGAAGGGGCCTCACAGGTCACCCAGTCTAGTTCTCACCTCATGCCTAGTCTGACTCTGAGTGCAGGTGGGGTACAGTGGAACGACCAAGAACTGAAAGTGAGGTGACCAAGGCTCCGGGCTCCTCTGAGACGCTGGCTCCCAGGTGTATGATCTAAATAGGTTCTTAATTAAATGTTTGCTGACTGGTTAGGTATGTCTGTGGAAGATTAGCTGTTCTCAAGGAGATTATAACCTGGCTAGGGCAACCGCCTTTAGAATCAGGGCTCTGGAGATTTAGACTCAGCATGGTCAATTACTAATTCTATCACCTAATTAAGTCATTTCTCTCTGAGTATTAGCTTTCCCTTTCTACAAAATGAGGGACCTGGGCTTGATGTTCTCTGGGCTCCTTTTCATCTCATATGAGGTACATACTTTGGACCAAACATCTTCATGAAAGAGTTTGTACATAGTTTCTCCCAGGCTGCAGTGTCTTAGAGCCTTGGATTTTTAACTTAGTCCAAAGGAGATCAACAGTATGTTTATTTGAGCCACTATCCCAGGATCCCATCCAAACACCATGTTGGGGAACCCCTGGAAATTCCTCTTTTATGTTACTAGGGGGTTGAATCAGATGACCTTTGGGGTTTCTCCCAGCTCTGACATTCTCATGAAAAACACAAAAAAATGCTTCAATAACCTCACGTAATTGAAAAATCACTGCCCCTAAATAATTGTAAAAAAAAAAAAACCAAACCCTTGGCATTCTTTCTTAAGTCTAGAAGAATGCTTGAAAACAGGCTTTTCTAGCCTTATTCCCTGGTGAGACCAAAGCCTTCTTTTCCTGGAGGGTTTTTCAGAGTAGAGAGAACACAGCCAGCCTGCCTGCTCTTTGAGTTCTGACCGTTGCTTTCCAGGTACCATCTCCTGGATTTGTGAGGCAATTGACTCATTAAACAGGTATCTGGCATCAACTCTACTGGTTTAGACGGGATTCTTAAAGCACAGTTTTAGTGTTTGTTGGTTTCAGCCTATGAGCATTAGCATTTTGTTCATCTAGATGTGCTGATCTTGCTCCATTCTTGGATAAATTGGCCTAAACAGTGTCCTGGAACAGTTTTTCAGCTGAAGATGTCTGAAGGATTATGTGAGGATGCTGCAGATGACTATGACCTAGCGTGTGACTCAGAGCATTCCAAATGAGAGAGCCTTGAGAGACCCTGGAATTTAGAATTCATAATATTATTAAAGATGGATCTTCAACCATAGAACACCCAATATTAGAACTAGAAGAGGCTTTAGAATAAGTCAGTTCTTATTTCTTAAATGGCTGCTCTGTGTAAGGCACTCTGCTAAGCACAGGCACAAATCAAAACAGCTCCTGTCCTCAAGAAGTTATGTTCTCCTAAGGGAAGGGAGGAAAAGTACTCAAGTAACCATCATCCATGGCAGTTTGATGAAAGAGAAAACACTATCCAGGTGTACTCCAGGAGGAAGGAGACCATGATAAGAGCACAGAGGCAGAAGAATGTTAGAAATGAAAGTGTATGTATGTGTGTGTGTGTGTGTGTGTGTGTGTGTGCATGTGCACTTCCCCTGTTGCCTGAGACCACAAGCAACCTTGTGTGTGTGATGGACTTCTCTGGCAGTCTGGTGAAGTCTGTATACACCTTCCTGGAGTAATGTTTTTAAATGCATAAAATAAAATACATTGAATTACAAAGGAAATCAATTATGTTGAAATACAATCATCAGAATATTAAAAACAAAGCAAAACAAAACAAGTTCACAGATTCCAAGTTCTGAACCTTAGTTTAAAACTCTCATTTTACAGGAGAGGAAACTAAGGAGCAATGACAGAAAGAAGTAATTGGGCCCGTACTATAATCCAATTTAGAATTGTCTAATTTAGCCTTCTTGTGGAGGCAGTCCACATTCACTTCTGAAAATTGTTGGTTTTAAAAGCATAGCCTTCTTTTGTTCTCTTAACTTGGTCCATGTTTTAGGGAGTTGAACCCTCAGGAACCAATTTCTTTTTCTTCCAGATACAGACAGGATATAGTAACTTAAATTCTGCCACAGGCTTTGGATATCAGGCCCAGCATCCTGACACTTGGTCAAGAGACTTCTTTCATGTGCACTATTGTCCCTGGGTTCCCTAGACTTGTATGGAGTGGAGTTTATTCATTAATGCAAAAATTATGTTCAATTTGGATGGAAAGTATAGGAATGCTAGAGGCATAAAGTCTAAGCCTAAGTACTATGAAAAGTTCATTGTCTCTATACTGAAAGGGCCTGAATATTGCCTCTGAGGTTTGCGATCTGTGTCACCTTGAGCAAGCTATTTACCAACCCTAAGCTTCAGGTTCCTCATCTATAAAACAAAGGGTTAGACAAGATGGTCTCTGAGGTCCCTTTGTTAACAAGGATCTCAGTGGTGGTAATGTAAAGGCTTTGGAATCAGAGGATGGGGGTTCATAATCTGACTTTTACTGTCCACTACTTTTATGACCTTGAGCAAAGCATTTAACCTCTTTGGGCCTCAGTTTCCCCATTTGTAAAATGACAGGATTAGACCAGCTGTCCTTTGAGATCCCTTCTAGCTAGGATTCTCTGGTCAGCCTGTATCAGAACCAGCCAGGAAAAAGCAGCAGAAGCCTTTGGTAATTATTCCAGATTTGCATTTTTTTTGTTTAAATTTCTCAAAAAAGGTGGGAGAGAGGTAATACTTTGGCCCAGCTAGCTCTATGACAATGCGTGGGGAAAGGTTTTAGAGTAATATATGAACTTGGCATGTCAGGCATAGAAAGCCTTGGCCATGCATGTCACAACAACTCCATTTCTCCTGGAACACCACATTCACAAGTGCAATTTGCCAGAGTTTCTAATTACTGTGGTAAAAGGAGACACTATTTCCCCTTGGGCCAAATTGGATAAAACTGGAAGCCGGCCTGTCATCTTATCCAGAGACCTGCCATGCTTTAGAATCAATCAAAATGCCCAACCACAAGGAGTGTATCCACACTTTGGGCCTAAGGATACATTCATACATTGTTGCATTCAAGTTTTTCCTTGCCTCCTGGACTGTCAGCCAATCATTCAACCCCTCTGACTCCCTCTTTCATCTTCTGTAAAGCAGGGGTACTCATATTTGCACTGCTTTCTACTCTGAGTTCTTGTGAGGAAAAGATTTAAGAAACATTTATTAAATATGTTATCTAAAGAGCACTACACTCAATACTGGGGAAGATACAAAGTTAAATAAGACGTGGCCCCTGCCCTCACACAATCTAGCCGGAGAGCGGGAGATGTCATTACAGGGATGATAAACTTAATACCAGTAAGAATGTGGTAAATACATAAGGAAAAATCATATGGTACAGTTGAAAATAAAAGACTTGGCCTTGCAATCAGAAAATAAACAGACACATACTGCTAGGTGACCCTAGGAAATTCTCTTAACTACTCAACATCCCACTGGGCAAAGTGTGCCCACCCTTCCTCCACTTCAGATAAGTCTCAGTAAGTTGATGACCTGTTTTTTTTATCTGCATTAGTAGATTGCTTCACACTGGGGGTTCCCTGTACCCATCAAGTCTCAAGAAAGGTCCCTTCAAAAAAGTATGTAAAAGGAGTACAAAGTTCTGGGAGATGAGGTCATAGGAGAGTTCATTTTCAGATAGACAATTGGGGTAGGCTTTTCCGTTTGTATTTGAGCAGGATAGGATTTCAACAGGTGATAAGGGTAGGGCATGGGAGCATTCTCAGCACAAGGAATAATGTAGGCATGATGGAAGTGGGCAGTGAAGGGAATGTTTTGAGGTTAATGAGTAGCCCAGTTTGGGAGCCAGTGGCACAGAAGAGCCTGGAACTCAGGTCACCTGACTTCCAGTCCTGGGTCCTGTCATCTATACCCCTCCGCCACTCAGAGTCAGACCCATTAGGGACTAAACTTGGTGACCTGTCAGACTGCTTCCAGTTCTCAGGTTCTAGGATGCTCTGAAGGGTTTAGATGGGTTAAGACTCAGCTCAGTGTCTATGCAGGTGAAGTTTCTTTCATTCTAGTAGATAATAATGAGTTGCTTGTTGACTTATAGCCTTTTGACAGGATTCCCCTATTTTTGGAGTATGGAAAGCTAAAATGGTTGCATCCTTTCTCCCCAGAAGATAAACCTTGACTTATAGGATCTTCACAGTTTTTGTGGAAAAGAACCCGATAGTAGGAGTATTGCTGATAATTTTGTGTCTTTGGATCCATTACACGACCCTGGAAGAATGCTGAAAAGCTAGCAAAAACTGTAAGAGGTCAGTCAGTCAGTCAACAGGCATTTATTAAGTAGGATTCCCTCAAAAGCAATATGATGGCCTATAATTTTGCATTGATATCAAAATCAATATGCAGACAATATGATTGAAACACCAGGCGCCACTGGCATCCAAACATGAGCTTTAATTGTGCCTGGGTCGAGGGTCTCCATGCCCTGTGCGTGAAGCAGTAGCTGGAGGGTCCCCCCCTTTCAAGGGAAATTAATTACACCCATGATTCCCAATCCCAGGGGCCTTTCTTCTTAACCTCGCTCTCTCGAATCCCAGCATGGTCTGAAGAGCAGTGTTTAAACATATGGCATGCGGGCATTGAACGTTCTCACTGCTGCTGCGGGTCACCCGCAGCTCGGGTGCCTACTTGCCTCTGAATGATTTTGTTATGTAGCCTGGTCTACACAGATTGCAGCCAATGAAGAAAAGGTCCTAATTTGTCAGCTCTTGGGGGGGTGGGAGGAGGGGAAGTGTTTGCTGCCAGAGGGAAAAGAAAAGGAGGGGTGAGGGGGGATTAGCTGGTTCATTTTGTCGATCTGACATGTTGCTTCTTTTCAGATATGCCCTGAAAGGAGGATGGCCCAGAGCCATGCATTCCTGATTAGAGATGGAAGGCAGATAAAGAAAGACGGAAAGGGGTGAATGTGGGGGGTTTAGGCAGCGGCTACAAAGCTTGCTTAGCCTAGCGGTTCTCAGTCATTGGCAAGGCTGGATGAAGAGATGTATTTTTCAGGGGGTGGGTTCTCACTCCTGGCTTCCGACAGTGAGACATGGGGATAGTTGTCAGAATTCAGGGCTGGTGAGGCTCTGAATGGAGTCACTGATGAGTATATCTGGAAGAGGGGGCCGGAAAAGCAGTCAGCCTCCCACCCCTTCCCTCCCTGTGCCCAGAACTGAAGAGTCACCGCAGTGCAGGTGTGCCAACAAGCCTTAGGGACCAGCCTCCCCCTGGAAGCAGACACCGGTTGGGGAAAGGGCCAAGCCAGTCATTTTCTTTTTCCTTTTTAAGAGAACAAACCAATAAAGGAATTGGGGGATGGAGGGGGAATTAGGCTCCTGTTCCCAGACAGGGTGAGGAGATGGGAGGCAAAGTGAATGGGAGGGGGAAAGGGGAAAGGTTGGAAATGAATATATCACCAGCAGGTGCCGATAAGGACTTTCTTTGCAGTTAATAAAATAACATGAGAGAAGTGATGGAGGAACACCACATTTGGAAGCCGCTGTTGCCCAAGTCACGTGAGGTCTCTTAGGAAAGGGAGTTTGGGATTAAGTCAGAATTAAAATGGGCTTGGCTTTTATAGTGTGCCCATTTCTGCCCCTCTTTCTGCAGCAGATGGTTTTGCTGGGATTCCAAAATTTCTAGCCCTCACAGGAGGGCTTTTTTCCTGTTTTGAATGACTTCATGTGAAAACCAATGTCTTTTTTTCCAGCACCATAGTCATCTGAAATAATGTGCACCCCAAACTAGGTTTTTACTAAAATGTCAACCTCATTTGTGCACATGGATAGGTTATGTATGGTGGCTCTTTGGTCTCTAGTATCTCTTCTATGTCACCGTCAGGGATGATGGGGAAGGAATAGCAAAGTGAGAGTCAGCTTACCTGGATTCTGGCCTCAGCTCTGGTTGGTAGTGTGACTTTGGGCAAGGAAGTCGGTTAACCCCAGTTTCTTACTTACAAAATGAAGGTTGAACTAGGCAATCTTTAAGGTCCTTTCCAGGTGTAATAGCATTTTATTTTCTCTGCTCTAAGAGCCTTTCCATCTAAGCCCTAAGATCTAAACTCTGGCATTTTATGTTCTGAGTCCTAACATCCCTTCCTGTTCCGCCATTCTGTTTCTTTGTATTCCAAATTCTAATGCACTGGGTTATTGCCTTGGGTTACTTTCTCTCGGCTCCTGATAGAATGAAGGCACGGAGGGATGGGGGGAAGGGAGAAAGGGAGGAGCTGGGGGAGAAGCATTTGGCAGCATTGAGATTGTAAAGGGAGCCAGTGATGCTTGAATTTGGTCTGTCAGTCTTGACATCAAATGCCTCCACAGCAAAGTAGGAGGCTCAGTCATGTGTCATCCCTAGTGATATCCATCTTTTAATAAGCCTAGTAAGAAAAACAAAAATGTATTCTGGTTAATTTGGGGCTCATCAACTTTCAAAAATATTTCTCATTTATATGAACATCTTATACCATATGATATACCAGGACTTACTTAAAATTTCAGGTCACAGAAACCTCATGGGCTTGTTAAATTCTAGACTCCAGGCTGAAATGTGTTGTGATAAATACTTTTTCTTACCTTGGTTATGTCCTTGATTGGTCCATTAGGCAATTTCCTATTGGTGGTATTTCCCTATTATCCCTGTGCTCTACCTCCATGACAAGGCAATACTGTTCACCCCAAGCCAATATTCCCAGGCTGCATTGAGCTGGCAAGATGCAAAACCAAACCAAGCCCTAGTTAATGGGGAAGAAGGTTATTGTCTTGTCCAGGAGATATGTAGTTTATGGTTTTATTTTCTGCCACTCTATGCTAATTAGAGCAGGAGTTTGAGTTGCTTCCCTTCAACACTGACAAAATGATGATCCCTTTTGTTCCCAGGAAGCATGTGGGAGAGCATCAAGTGCCTCAAACTCAGCATACCAGATATGTCTGCAAATCTCTCTCTTTAAAAGTAAAGCACATTTTTTAAGGGAGAATGATGATTATGTGACTTCAGTCTAGTGGTCCAGAATGGCAGTTAGCTACTCTGGACCATCCAGACAGGCATACTCAGCCAAGCATAGAGGACCATGAATTCTAACCCTGCCTCTGCCCTCTGTTCCCACACTAAAGTCAGAGCAGCTGATTAGGACATGGGAAGACAGTGGCTCTGAGCAACATGAAGAGACAGCCACCTCTTGCCCATGCTAGGGCAAGTATATAGTTGGTGTTTGTAAGGTTGGACCATTTTACTGAGTCAATTCTCTTGGAAGGAGGGAGAGATAATAAGCCAGGCAAGACATCTTCCTGGTAAGACAGTACAGCTTTGGGGGAGTGCTCCCAAGTGTCTTTCCCTGTTAGTCTGTTTTCCCTTGTGAGGTTTGTGTCCAGGAGCACAAGTCATGTTGGAAGCTGTCTGAGATCTTTTTCTTATGTTAATTAAATTATCATTTTTTATTCTGAACTTAAAAAAATAACAAAAAGGAGCATTTTTAGTTTCTAACTCTTGCTTCATTTTTTACATGTACTCATGTAGTCCTTGTAGGAAGTCCATTTTTCCTTTGGAGTCTCCTGCTTACAGATTCTCCTTTGGATTTGGGGATATCTCAGGACTTATGATCATTCATTAAAGTGCTTGGTGCCTTCTTCTGTTTACTCGTATCTCCAACTTAGTTCCTGAATTTGGGCTTTGTGCCAGTGAGGTCCAGTCTCTGCCCCATAGTGAACTCTTGGTTAGGGTATCTCAGCCCTACTTGGTCTCAGCTGGGGTCTATCGATCTCCACTTCCTACAAATGTGTCAACAATGCAGTGATTCCCAACAGTTTTGTTCCTTTTATCCCTTTTAAAAAACTGCTTTCAGGGAGAGTGATGATTCTTAAATTGTTTCCCTTAGATCTGTTTTCCAGGTTAATTGTTTGATAGCAGATATGCTACATTTTCTTCCACTTCTTCATTATTTTGATTTTGTTCTAATATTTCTTGTTGTGAACTCTTAGTATAACTTATTGTTCATTATAACTCTCTTCAATTATTTACTGCTTAAGGCTCTATTTAAGATTTTCTAGCACAAACACCTTGGACCATAGTCATAAACCCACAAGTTCCCAAATTACTAAATGGGCACCACTCATGAACATTAAGAATTCTAGTAGGCTTGAGGCCTCTCTGGATCTTTAACAATGAGAGTTCTGAATGTTTAAGGTCCTCTGTGGCATCTGGAATATCCAGGTCTGAGTGTTACCATATCCAGAGTGCTTGCAACTCTGTGGATTTCTGACCCTTGGACTTTCTCATAGATTCTTTCCCCTTTTGCTGCCTCAGGCATCAGAGTCTTGCAGGCTACAAGGGTATCTTTCTTTAAAAAAGGTATCATTGTGAGTTCTTTTGTCACTATTGACCTAGAGGTACTACAACACAGAATTCTCTCCTGACTCATCAGAGACTAGGATTTCCCATCTCTCACTAATATTCAAACAAGATCCAGCTTTTTTTTGAGTCATCTATTGCCGATGGGATGTCACTAAGAAACCTTTCACTAAGGTAGTAGAAAAAGTTAGGACCTGGAGTTAGGACAGATAGGAGTTCAAATCCTACCTTAATAGCCATGTGACCATAGTCAAGTTGCCTAGCCACTCTGAGTCTGTTTCTACATCTGTAAGATAGATAGCAATAGCTACACTATATGACTCATGAGGTCATTGTGAGGGTCAAGTGTGATAATGCATGTAAGATTTACAAAGTACTCTGCAAAATTAAAGTACTATGGAAATGTCAGAACTGTGATACCAAAATGCTAAAAGGAAAGGGTATTGTAGAATAAAGGAATTTGGGCTGTTCATTCCTCTGAACAGTAATCATGAAGAAGCAGCTAGTGACACAGTGGATAATGTGTCTTTGGGTTCAGAAAGACCTGAGTTTGAATTTTGCCTCAGATACTTACTTGCTGTGTGATCCTGGGCAAGTCACTTAATCTCTCTCAGACTTAGTTTATTCAGTTATAAGAAGCATAATAAGAGTTGTTGTGGGTCATTGTGAGAATCAAATGAGATAACATATGCAAAATGCTTTAAGTGTTATGTAAATTCGATTATTATTTATATACAATGAATTATTGTTTGCATAAAATATAAAAGCAATTAATAAATTCAGTATATAAATAATAGTACTTGGAGCATGAGAGGAAACATGGTATAATGAACAGGAAGCTGCCCTCTGACAAGAAATATGGATTCAAGTCCCACTTCTGATTCATGCTGGCTAGGTGACATTAAGTAAAATCACTTACTATCTCAGTGCCACACACAGCTTTCTAGGACTATAAATTACGTTTGCATAAATCTGCACCTATAAAGGGAATTTCCTTATTGGGAGTTCCCTTGACCAATGAAATCATAGTTTGGACCCACCCCTTCACCCCATCCTACCCTCCACCACCAACCCCTGAAATTCACAGTTCTGTCTCTTTTAAGCAAAGCACCTCCACCCCATCCCCACCAATAACAACCCTGTGGAGAAGGGAGTGCAAATATCCTTGTCCCTATTTTAGGGATGAAGAAACTAAGGTTCAGAGAGGTTATGACTTGACCATTATCACCCAAATAATGAATGTTCAAGCCAGAAGTCAAATCGTAGTTTTATGGCCATCAAACCCTGTGCTCTTTTTTGCTCTTTTAGAATGGCTGATTGTCTTTTACATGTGCACAGTAACACAGAATTTGGAAGACTCTGGTTTAGATATACTTGGAAGAACATTGAACTTAAAGTTCCAGTTTCAGCTTAGTCACTTACTACCAATGATAGGGCCTTGGACAGGTCATTATACCTCTCAGAGCCTCTGGCTCCTCTTTGTAATATGGCCATAATAAGAAGAAGAAGAATTCCCTGACTTCTAAGTGTGACTATTTCTCTGAGGAGCTGATCTGATGGAGACTGAATGCGACTGGAGAACAGTCTCAGCCCACATCACAAAGATGTGAGGAAAGTATTTTGTGAATCTCAAAATTACTATGCAAATAGGAGATATGAGTCCTTTCATTTGTAGGCACTCTACTTCATGGTTCAAATTTATTTTTTACCTTAATAAAACATGCCTAGGAGAAGAAAAGTTATAAGTTAAAAGATCGATAATTTC
>CM053769.1:273272687-273290870 GCA_028658325.1 Potorous gilbertii | reverse complement strand
AGCCCACATCACAAAGACGTGAGGAAAGTATTTTGTGAATCTCAAAATTACTATGCAAATAGGAGATATGAGTCCTTTCATTTGTAGGCACTCTACTTCATGGTTCAAATTTATTTTTTACCTTAATAAAACATGCCTAGGAGAAGAAAAGTTATAAGTTAAAAGATCGATAATTTCATTGGTCTATAACATTCTATGCACATTTCATCTCTCATTGTGGAATAGTTTCTACATTTTCATTTTCCATCGTTTTGACTTTCATGACTTGCACATAGTAGGTATTAAGTAAATATTAGTTAAGTGAATGAGTTTCCTTTCAAAGTAACTCAGCTTCGTGACCTTTCAGAAGAATGAATCACTCAATATCCTTCATTCTCTATCAGATAAACCTAGCAATGCTTCTTCAGAGAAATCAGTATACCTAGGGAATTCCTTTGAAAATTGAGAGTAGAAAGGTTCTTATACAAGATGGTTTGGACCTGTATCAGATCCCACGCTTTGTCTTTTTCAGTTCAGGGACTAAGGGTAGATTTGAGATTGTAAATATGGAAGACATCGGCTATAAAGACTTCCTTGGAGATATGCTATTTGCAGTACAGGAGAGACCAATTAAGTAGCTTCTGAGAATGGCTCCTGTATCTGTGGAGAAGTTATATCTGATTGCAAAAAAAGTGCAAAGATGTACATTTAAGTGGTATCACTTAGTGTCATCTGGCAACTAATGTGGGCCTGTCATATAGTGTTATCCTAGTTGAAATGATCCTTTTCTTTTTACTACAAATTCCACCTACAAAGTTAAGTCTATGCTCTACTATTAAGCTTTGAGTCTTAGGGGAAAACTATAGATTAGGTGAAATCAGCAAGAATCATAGGATATTAGGACTGTGTAGGGCCTTAGACAAGCATCAGAACAGGGAGAGGCTCTCCAGTCTAAGCTTCTCTTTTTTGTAGGATATGAAACTGGACACCAGACAAAGGAAAGTGGTTTGCCAAGGTAGACGCAGTTTCACGATCTGCTTATTTCCAGTAAGACTATATGCATTATGCGTCATGCTAAATGCCAGTGTGAGAAGTTTATATTTTGTCCTTAATGCAAAAGGGAACCATTGAAACTTTTTGAGCAGGGAAGTGATGTGGTCATACTTATTCCTTAAGTAGAGCACTTTGGCAGCTTTGTAGATAGGAGAGAATCTAGCTAGGATCAGAGAGATCAGTTAAGACGCTATCACAATAGTTCCTGTGAGAGATGATTAGTCTTGATGGTAATTGTGTGAGTGGAGAGAAGAGGAAGAATACAAGAGATGTTAAAGAGGTGAAATTGACCAGACTTGGATTAGAGGTCAGGATTGGGGAAGGGAGGGAGGAAGGGAGGGAAAGAGAGAGACAGACAGAAACAGAGAGAGAGAGACACACAGAGAGCAACATCAAGATTACATGACGTATGTGACCAAGGGTTACACAGTTATGCAGCTCTAATTATAAATAAAGAAATCTGGAGGATTGTAGATTGATGGATTAAATTTTACCACGTTTAATTTGAGGTGAGAAATCCAGGTGGAAACACGCCAGTGACAATGCGAGATTGCAGTTCAGGAGAGAGGGACATTGGCTTTATAGAGACAATAACTGTACCCATAGGAGATGATGAGATCTCTAAGAAAATGAAAAGAACAGAGCCCAGGACAAAGCCTTGAGTGGCACCCATACTTGTGGGATGAAAGGTGTATGCTGGACAAATAAAAGAGAAAAGGGGAACTAGGTAAGGAAAATGTCATGGAACCCAAGAGAGGAGAGTACATCCAGAAAGAAAAGAAGGTCAGTATTGTCAGAAGTCACAGAGAAGAATTTAAGGATATTGACTATGAAAAAGCCTTTGGACTCAGAAACCGAGATCCATGGCAGCCTAGGAGGGAGAAATTTCAGAAGAGGGCTGAAGTCAGAAAGTGTGATGTGAGCTCCAAAGGGGGAGTGAATGAAGAGGAATTGTAAGTAGCAAGTGCTTACAAGCAAGCACATTCTTTCTAGGAATTAGGAAGTGAAGGTACAGGAAGTATAAGAAGGGGGAGGTATAGGGTAAATAGCTTGAATTTGATTGGTTGTTGTCCTTCCTTCTCAAAGAGAACCAAAATGGCATCACTCTGTTGGAGTCAAGGTACAGTGTGTCCTACTGTGGCTGATCAGACCAATAGGAGGGCTTTACCACAGGTCAGCACAAATTGTTCAAATGAACGTTTGGAGAGGAGACATCTCTAAATTTACACATCTCATATTTCTTTTGAGCTACTTCAATTCAGATTGGCTCATAATGCATAGTGCCTTCTTTTGATGCAGGCATGTCACGCTGGGTGGTCTTTTGCCAGGATCTCCCATGTCACACAACTGATTCCAAAGTTCTTGAGAGAAGCATTGAGAGTATCCTTGTAGTGCTTCTCTGACCGGCATATGAGCACTTGCCTTGTGTGAGTTCTCTGTAAAATAGTCTTTTAGGCAAATGGTCATTTGGCATTCAAGCAGTGTGACCAGCACATTGGAGTTACACTCTCTGAAGTAGAGTTTGAATGCTTGGCAGTTTAGCTTGAGAAAGGACCTCAGTGTCTGCTACCTTATCTTGCCAAGTGATCTTCAGAATCTTCCTAAGACAATTCAAATGGAAGCGATTCTGTTTCTTGACATGGCACTGGTATACTATCCAAGTTTCACAGGCATACAACAATGAAGTCAGCACAATGGCTCTGTAGACCATCAGTTTGGGAGGCAGCCTAATACCTCTTCTCTCCCATGCTTTCCTTTGGGGCCTCTCGAACACTGAGCTAGCTATGGTAGTCATCTATGTGTATATCTCTGCAAAATATAGTACCAAGATAAGTACACTTATCCACAGCATTCAATATTTCTCCATTTGCTGTAACTGATGGTTCCACATATGGATGGTGTGCTGCTGGCTGGTGGAGAACCTGTGTTTTCTTGGTGTTAATTTTCAGGCTAAGCCAAAATTAGCACAAGCAGCAGAGAATAGATTCATACCTTGTTGTGTTTCAGCCTCAAAGGCTGTATTGAGTGCATGATCATCTGCAAACAAAAAAGCATGCCCCCAGCTCTCTACTTTCTAGGAGTTGGGAAGTGAAGGTAAAGGAAATTTAGGAAGCAGTATTACCATATATGGTAATATTCCCAGTATATGGTAATAGTTTGAAGTAATCACTGAATCAAGTAAAAGATTTTTAAGGATTCAGAAAATCTAGACATGTTTATGTGTGTCAGGGAAAGATCCAGTAAAAAGGAAGAGAAGGAAGATGCAAAAAAGAGAGGGAATGATTGATGGGGTAAGCTTCAGAAAGAGATGGGAGGGAACATGACCAAGGACACAGAGGGGTTGGCCTTAAATAAGAGAAAAGGCACCTTTTCCTTAAAGACCAAAGTGAAGGGGAAAAATGAATAAAAATGAGATATGAAATGGAGGAAATCTGGGAATTCATGATAGCCTCAATTTTCTTAGTAAAATAGGAGATGTGGTCATTTTGGGGGGGGATGGAATAGGGGACTTAAGGAAAGGATAAAGTTTGGAACATTCAATGAGATAAATGTGTTAGAGAATCAGGGAAGAGCAAAAGGATGACCATGTAACCTTTGAAGGCCCAGCTGGGATTAAATAGTATGAATCTGCAGTAGATCCAGTCACCACAGACTCCTCCAGCAGAATGAAAATAGGACAGATCTGTGACCCAGGGTTGAGCAATCTCAGGACATAAGTAATGGTAAGAAAAGGGAGCAGAAAATTTGGGGCTAGAAGACAGATCAACAATAGGCTTCTTAAACTTTTTTCACTCACAACCCCTTTTTGGGTTTGGGACAACGTTCCTTGGTGTTACATGGGCTGAAGGCATGCACAGTGCAAAGTGGGCATACTTTGTGTTCAGAACCAAGACTGTAATGAAGTTGATACAACATGGGCAGGTGCTGCCAGGAACACCTTGGATTCATTACACATTTGATTTTTAATTAATTTTTGTCCTTGCACATTTAGAAGCCTTTTACTGTTGCCAAAATTTCCCCACAATTTAAGAAGCACTGCTAGACTATAAATATAGGAAGATGAAGACAGACAAGAGGAAGGAATCATCATCAAAGGAGGAAAGATTGCCTAACAAAACTAGCAGAAACCTGGAAGTTGATGGGGGTGAACAATGACTAGGCTCACCTCTTCTCCTGGTCCACTAGTTTAAGGCACAAGAGAAGGAGCAGCCCATCCTAGAAAGAAAACCCAATCATGTCATGACTTCTGGAGAGGTCTAGGCTTTTATTGACCATCAGAAGAAGGAAAGAAAGGAGTCTGTTAATAGTAGTTCTAGGGGGCCCAGTGGTATGGGCAGAGGAAGAATAGGTCTGTGGAATGGTCGGTCTGATTGGAGGGAGATGAAAGTTTGAGGAGAGAGAAAAGAAAAAGCATTTTTCACTTTTTCAGGACGTCACTGGGAATCATGAGAATCAATGATCCTCCTAGGAGGTGAGAGTTTGCTAGCTGTTGGCTGGGACTAGGAGCAGTTGATCATTAGTTTCTCCGGTTTGTCATTCAAAACAAGAGGGATCAAGCCATCATAGGCTTAATAATGGAATAGATCGTAAAGGCTGGCAAGCCTAACACCTTCATTTTACAAATGAGAAAACTGAAGTCAAGACAAGAGAAGAGATAAGATGAGGCAAGACAAGGAGAGAAGGGAGAGGAGGGGAAGGGAAAAGGTTACGCAGGTTGTGAGTGACAGAGGAAGAAAGATTCAAATTCAGATACATGCCACCCTCTGAGGATGGGGAGCTTAGGGTGCATGGTGGTAGGTGAGAGACAGGCAGTTTGGGCCAGTTGCCTGGCTAGCAAATACCTGGTGATTGGGTCTCCAAGGCCAGATTAAGCCCATCTTTGTTAACAGCTTTATCCCTTATCCCAAGGAAATAGAATACATATGTAGCTCCCATTCTCCAAGGCTCTCCAGTGTATTTGGCTCCCTAAGGCTCAGGCTCTCTGAGGAATCTGAGTTCCAAGGAGATAAAAGAGATCATTCTTATGACTGTGCCTCCAGAGACTGAGCTGGGCACACACCTGGTCTTCTGCTCCATAGAGCAGATGTTCTAAGATGGCAGAGGATGAGGAATACCCAGAAGTTAACCCAGCAAATTCTAAGATGGCAGAGGATGAGGAATACCCAGAAGTTAACCCAGCAAATTGGACCAGAACTCTGCTCCCCACAGTCTTGAGTCTCTAGTAGCACATATCCTTTAGTACCTTAGGTTTACTGTAACTGGAGGAGGCTTCCCGGCCCACCATCCTTGGAATAGCAAGTGATGCCCATATTTCAGAGGTGTGATAGCTGTCACTAGGCTGTTGTTTTCAAGCATCCATTGGGGAGTGGTGGGTACCCCACCTGGCTCATTATGGAAGCTCGAACCCTGTTTCACTTTACTCCTTGTTCATCTTCTTGCCACTACATGTATCATTTGGAACCATAATCAAATTACTGCTCCCATCACTACTGGATAATGTTATGTCAGCTCCATCAATCTATTACTGCCTCCTATAACTTTCCAAACCAAAATTACCTTCCCTGGCCACCATTCCTTCATGAATTTTTTCCCTCTATCGGAGTGTAAACTCCTCAAAGGCAGGTACTATGTTTTTGTATTTGTAGCTCCAGCACTTACCATCAATCAGGGTACATAAAAGCACTTAAGAAAATGTTTTTTCATTCATTCATTCATAAATTCTGAGTTTACTTCAAGCCCCCTGATAACAAGTGTTCCATCTCAAGTCTTTCCGTTGATTTCACTGCCTGATTGATGTGAAGATTTTAAAGCCTATAGAGAGAGCCACAGTGAGGGCTCCCACTCCCCGGTGCTAACATATTGTGTTATTTGCCAAACAGTCGTTCAGCAACATGTTGTTTGGTTCGCAAAATACAGCAGGAATCACCACTTAGGATAATTGTGATAAACAGTAGTCTTTACTAGGCACACAGCAACAATTAATAACACACAGTAGGAGCCCTGGGAAGCCACCATGGCTGGGTGGGCTTCACAGACCAGTTTTCCAAAACAAGAAGAACTCAAGGATTTTGATGGCATCACCTTGCCTCAAGGACATGGAATTGTCTTCCAATTACCCACACTTTAAGATGAAATGCAAAACAAACTAACCTCCTTAGAACCTTTGCTTCTCAGGTGACCTGGGAAATTTATTAATATGTTTTTGATTGAGTTCTGGAAGTCAGGAAGACCCAATTGCTGGCTGTGTGAAATGACTTAATGTCTCTGGGCCTCACTTCTTCATCTGTAAAATGACGGTATAGAACTCAATGGTCTTTAATGTCCCTCTAAGCTCTAAGACAGCTAGATGACATAGTAAATAGAACACTACACCTGGAATTAGGGAGGTCTGAATTCAAATATAGACTTAAATACTTACTAGTGAGAGCTAATGCTTATTCCCCTTCCCTTACCACTGTAGAGTGCCTAGGTGCTGCTTGTTGCCACCTCAGGCTTTGGGTGGGATCCCTAAGGTAGGAAGGAGCTTCCCCAGCTTACATTTGGGATACAGGTGCCCCAAGCCCATTGCTTTCCTTGTCTAACTGTCACTGGCAAGGCGTTTTTAAGACTCAGAGTAATGACCTTTCGATTTTCTTTTCAAAAGAAATCCCATTTGAGTGGGTGCCGCCTTTTACCTAGCGTGGTATTTGTCAAGAAGGCCCCAGGAGCAGAAAGGTAGCATTCCTGACCTTTGTTGGGCAGGAAAAGTGTGATGGGGGCAAGGACACTGAATGTGCAGTCAGAAGGAATCCTTCCTGCAGCCTTCTAAGACCCAGATTCCAGGCCTCTAGCCTCCTGCCCCACCCTCTTACCAGTAGACCCTATTTGCCCAAAGACTCAAATTCAGCACCACCTTTCCAACTCAGGAGACGATAATTAAACAAACATTTGAACTAGGACTTGGCCTAGACCAGCGGTTTCCTAGCTGAGGGGGTTAAGAATACCTTAACAGCTAGGGACGGCCCAGACATCAGATCTCTGGATATCCAGCCCTCCATACCACTCCCTTGCCACGAGGGCCCCTGATCTGACTGTGGTGCCTCCTCCCTTTCTTCTCTGACAATAAAATCAACCTAATAGTTAGGGCCTGAGGCACAGCTCCTCATTTACTGGGAAAGATGCGACAGCTTACTTTCCCATGGCCTACAGACTTTCCTCTTTTCTCTTAATCTGGAGCCAAATGCTGCTTAATTTAAGTCAAATGCTTCCTTTGCTACCTTTCCCCACTCCCTCAGCCTCACCTCTCCTGTATCAATATTCTGCTCTACCCTTTCCCTCCATTGTACCCTCTGAAACCTGTTCTCTTGTTAACAAACTGCTTCATGTTAGACCTATTCCTTTCCCTTGCCCTCTATCTCCTTGAAATCATGACTGAACCTCTCCCCTAAACCATAAGGGAAAAAAGAGCAAAACACTGTAGCCCTGGCTACCCATTTCAGCACAGAATGGACCTTCTGATATTTCACACACACACACACACACACACACACACACACACACACACACGAGCACACGCACATACACACATACACCCTGTTCCTTCAAGGCAGGGAAAGTCTCATTTTTGTTGTCTTGTACAACTAGTGCCTATCTCTGTCAGTGCTTATAAAAGTTTGTTGATTGATTGGGTCCATAAAGAAGACTTTTGTTGTTCAGTGGTGTCCAGCTCTTCATGACCCTGTTTGGGGTTTTCTTGGCAAAGATACTAGAGTGATTCACCATTTCCTTTTCTAGTTCTTTTTACAGATGAGGAAACTGAAGCAAACAGGTTAAGTGACTTGCCTAGGGTCACACAGCTAGTCACATCTGAGACTAGATGTCAACTCATCTTCCTGACTCTAGACCCAGCATTCTATTCACTGTACCACCCACCTGCCCATAAAAAAACTAAGCTCTTTTCCTTTTTCTTCGTAATCATCTTTAGAGATAAAAGAAAATAACCTATATGTTGTAAAATATTTGTAACGTCTCTCTTTGTGGTGGCAAAGACCTAGAAATTGAGGGGATGCCCATCAACTCGGGAATGGCCGAACAAGTTGTGGTATATGGTTGTGATGGAATACTGCTGTGCTATAAGAAATGATGAGCTCAAGGATCTTAGTAAAACATGGAAAGACTTGCACAAAATAATGGAGACTCAAGAATGAAAGGAGCAGAACCAAGAGAGCATTGTATACAGTAACAGCAATATTGTTTTAAAAATGACGGAGTGAATAAATCATGTTGACAATCATCAATACTCAAATTATCTATGAAGCACTTATGAAGAAAGATGTTATCTACATTTGGAGAAAGAACTGATAAATAGAAATATGTATAGAATAATTTTACATATATACATATATATATATATATATATATATATATATATAAATACACACACCTATTTGTGTTTAATGGTAGCCATGGAGAGGAGTGAGGGAAGAAAATAAAAGAAAATTACATGCTAACTTTATTATATATTTTAAAAGAATAGCAAGTTGTACTAATAGATTTGCAATTTCATGTGCAATCTTTTTTTCTCTTGTACTATATTATGGAAAGGCTCATTTTATTCCATAAATTAAAAATACAATAGAAAAAGAAGACTAGGTACTCTTTAATGTTCCTTCCACCCAGATAGATCCTTCTTTTCACATCTTGATTTCTCTTACTTTCCTGCTCCAAGTCATTCTCACCTTTCTCAAAGAGGTTCCTTACTTATCCATTTTATCCAACCCCCATTTCCCCATGTTCCCTCAAACACTTCCACTTCCCATCCTCCTCCTCCTCCTCCATTCCTATATACTCTGCCTCAGTCACATCCAGGGATGGGCATCTCCCAGGTTTTATCATAAACCCCAAGTGCTCTGCCTTCTGCTTTTGGCACATCCCTCACCATGTAGGCATGCACTCCCAGGATGTGTTTCCAGGACATGGCACTTCAGTTCTCACTCTCTGTGGTTTTCCATAGACTATTTGCCAAACCTGGACAGTATACATTCCCTCCTCCCCTCCACCTTAAAGAATCCATAGCTTTCTTCAAAGCTTAGCTCAAGTACCACTTCCCAGGAAGGAAGTCTTTCTTAATTCACCCAGTTGGTAGACCCTTTCCTCAATTACTTCATATATATTTTGTATTTACTTGTGTGACTCCATATTATTCTCCCCTAGTCCTTCCCCTGGTAGTATGAAAGCTTCTTAAGGTCAAGGATTATTTTTCCTTTGTCTTTGTATTGCCAGTGCTTAGCCCAGAGAAAGCATGTAGTGAGGGAAGGAAGAAAGGAAGGAAGGAAAGAAGGAAGGAAGAATGGAAGGAAGGAAGGAAGGAGGGGAAAGGAGAAAAGAGGGGAAAGGAGAAAGGAAAGGAAGGAAGGAACCTGACTGCATTTTTTTCTCTGTTCTTCACCCATCCTGACCTCCAGCTGTTCTATTCCCCACTAACTTTCCTAGTCCACCTTCTCTCTGGCTTCAGTTTCCTCCCTTGAAAATCTTGGCACCAGTTCAACTTTGTAGGATCCTGTACCCTCAAGTGTCTTGCTCCTTTCTGCTCTCACCACCTATTCTTTTCCAAACCCCAGCTGAATTATCACCACCATCTGCTTTCAGTGCCAGGATACTCAATACCACTCAAAGGAAGTTACACTACCATTCAGACCACTGCAAACTTTTGTCCTTTCACAGTGCCATGGGCTAGTAAATCTGAGCTATAATTTTGTGGGATACACAAAAGTGTAAATGTTCTCAAAGCACAGTATAACTAATAAGTCATCTCCTACCTAATTTGTCATCAGTCATTCATGGACCTCGTACATCTTCACCTTCTGTCTGCCTGACCCAAAGACCATATTCTTGAATAGTTCTGAGAAAAGAAAATTTTACTCACAGCAACCAAGCAATTTACTGGACTGGGCACTATTTCTCTTCATCCTTCAAAGCCTATCTCTCCTCCCTCCTCCACAGAAACTTCCTTACCTGCCTCTCTCAAATAGAAGTAATTTCTCCCTCTTCTGCTTTGGTGCTAGCACTGATTAAATGTACGTATATAACAGTGATCATGCAGAATACTACCTTGAAGGAGAAAATTAAATTCGTTTAAACAAATATTCATTCAGTACCCAGGTAATCAATCAACAAGCACCATTAAGCACCTATCATATGCTACGCACTGTACTAGGCAATAGAGATACAAAGACAGCAGCAAAACATTCCTCGTTATCAAAGAACTTACATATTATATCAGGGGAGACAACAGGGACACATGTGGGTATAGACAAGGTTTCTACAAACAGGTAGAAGATAATGAGGAAAAGGAAGGGCTCTGGCAGCTAGAAGATGAAGAGGTTCCTTATGGACGGTACATGGTGCTCAAACTGAGGACAAACGTTGGTTCTTGGATGGATCTGAAATTTCATCATTTTGTGCTGGGTCCCTGGACTAGGCATTGGGATTATAAAAATGAAATAATAACACTTATTTATTTGTATCTTATCTGTCCTCCAAGAATCATATCCTATGCTTCTTCCGCCACATCTCTCACCTCTGTGCCCTGCATGAGAATGAATTTTCTCTTTACCATTGTATTCTTAGAATATATTTCAAAGCACTGCCCAGATCCTCCTCCTGCTCTAGGCTTTTCCTGATCACCTCCTCTCTGCTGATGAAAGCTCTGACCCAGTTGAAATTACTCTGTATTATTTTGTCTAGTTTTGTTTTTAGTTCTATATAAGTATATTATGTCAGCCTTGAGGACAGGTCCAATTTCCTGGTTTTTTGTGTTCCTAACAGATAGCATATTGCTTTTCTCATAGGAAGTGGTTGATAAATAGTTGAATTGATGCTGAATTTTCTGTCCTTCCAGCAGCACTTAGCATATAGTGGATGCTCAATAAAAATTTATTTAATTAAATGATATTTCTTTCTCAAGACAATCTACTGGAATGTGAAAATTTGACTTAGTTTAATTTTGTAAATGTTGAAGCACTATATCAATGTGAGTTATTATTCCTTCACTTACTTGAACTAGCCATATAATCTTAGACATGGACTGTTGGATTTGCAATCATGATATTTACCCATTTTAGAGACTGTCCACTCATTTGCTTGCATTCTCTGTGTCTCATAAGTGAAAATTAATCAATCTATAAGCATTTATTAGGCACCTGCTATGCTCTAGTCCCTAGAGATAGAATGATGAAGTTAAAATAGTCCTTGCCCTTGAATGGCTTTCAGTCCAGTGAGGGGAGTCAGTATATACATCTATAGCTATATATAGAAGAGATACAAGAAAAAATTTTTGGTGGGGAAAACACCAGCAAGTAGGGGAGGGAGGGTTAGGAATAGTTTCATACAGAAGGTGACTCTTGATCTGGACCTTGAAGAAAGGTAGGGATTCTAAAAGGTGGAGATAAGGAGGAATGAGACTTAGCATAGAAATGAGACAAAGCATAGAAATGGAAGGAGTAGCATATGTGAGAAAAATAAAAAGACCGTACAAGGCAGAGGTAAGCCCAACTGCTCACTCAAAGCGAGACCAAGAGGCACCAACAATCTTATCCAAAGTGGATAGAAGAGGAGCCTGGTCCTGGCACAAACCCCAGTTCAGGAACTAAAGTAGAAAGATGTCAAATCAAACAAAATATTTAATGGTATAAAAAATATTGCAAATCTAAATATCTCCAAAAAGGAAGAGAGAGTAATGCTGTAACAAGTATAAGCAGAGACTCATGGATTTTCCATAAGGGTTACATGAATACCTAGAAAAAAACAAAGCAAGAGATAAAAATGAAATACACCTCTCTAAGAAGTGAATAGAAAATAAATGGCTAATGGAGAAAGTTGGTGAGTGTTACCCACGAAATAGGCTCCCTGAAAACTAGAATAAACAAATCAGATATCAGGGCTTCTGTGGGAAAGCAAGAAATATTAAAACAAAATCAAACTATTGAAAAAAAGAAAAATGTGTGAAACCTGATATTTTAAAACAAACCTGGAAAGCAACCATGGAAAGATAATTTAAGAATCTGTGGACTCCCTGCAAACCATAATATTTTTTAAAGCTTCAACACTGTATTTCAAGAATCTTAAGTGGAAATTTGTATCTCTTAGAACCAGAGGACAAAGAGAAGGAAGAAAGAATACACCCATCGCCTCCTGAAAGAAAGTCAAAAGGAATAATTCCAGAAATTTCATGAGCAAAATGCAGAGCTTTCAAGTCAAAGAAAAGATGCATCAAGCATACAGAAAGAAGCCGTTTAAGTGTCAAGGAATCACAGCCAAGATCACACAAGACCTACCAACTTCTACTATAAATAAGAGGAGAACTAGGAATACAATAATATGACCAAAGACAAAAGATTTAGGTAACTTGCCCGACAGAACTGAGTGCAATCCTACAGAGGGAAAAGTGGAACTTTATCTGGGTTAGGGCATGTTCAAGTAATTCTGATGAAAAGACCACAGTAGAATAGGAATGTTGACATAAAATCACAAGAGCATAAAGAATCATAGAAAGGTAAATTCATTTGAGCAACTGGAAAGGACTGTATGATGTCATAGTGCTAGCATTCAAATGGGGGAGAAGAATTAAGTATTTTTTAAAACTCTTAATATCTTCAAAAGCACTGAGGAAGTTAGTAAACCTGGGCATAGATTGGCTTCGTTCTGAGGGTTCTAAGAGGGGAATGAGAAGGGAAAGTAAAAGGAAGACGCCAGTGTAGAAAAGAAGTGGATAAAACTTGCTATTTCTTATCAATGGAGTACATGAGAACAGTACACAAATGTGAAAGAAGGAGTGAGAGCAGTAGACATCAAAGGAACCTCACTTTCATCTGAAACAAATGAAAGATGTTTGAGCATAGGCAGTGTTTGGTGTAGAAATGTAGCAGTCTCAACAAAGAAGAAATGGAGGATGGGATGGTGAGGTTAAAGGCTGGGGGAGAGCAGGAGGGAAAATAATGCCCAAGAGGGATTAATCACAAGCAAAACAAACATCCTGACTCCTGGAATGAGTTTAAATGTTCAGAAGAAGAAAATGGGGAAAAAAAACTAGAATATGCCTTAAATTGCCTTTTAAATTGAAGAATGTATGAATAGAAAATGGTATATTGATGTGATGGAATATTATTGAGCCAATCAGAAATGACAAAAGAGTCAATTTCAGAGAATCCTGAGGGCTATGAACTGTCACAAAATGAAGTGAGCACAAGTGGGAGGACAATTTATACAAAGGCAGCAACATTGTAAATTAAAACTTTAAAAGATACAAGAATTCAGATCTGCTCAATGACCAACCATATCTCCAGAGGACCTGTGATGAAGCATTTTGCCTCACCTCCTGTCAGACAGGTGATAGACACAAAAATGCAGAAGGAGACATAGATTTGGGGGCATAGAAAGAACAAATAGAAATATCAAAAGGGAGATAGCTCCAACAAGCAGGTGATCTGAAAAGGTCTCATAAAAGATAGCACCTGCATTGCATTATGATGAAAGCAAGAGATGGGAAATTTCCATGGATCTATGATCTCATTGATGTATGTGTTAGAGCATATACAGAAAATAAATGTTTGTTGTATTGAATTGATTGACTTGACTGTAGCTTTGGAGTCCTAGCAGATGAAATTCTTAGGTTTTTTACAATTCATGTGGCTGGTCATTAGGGAATGCCCTGTGGCAACCCATGATCAAGTTTGTCTTGTACCTCTTTCCCTTGTTTTGTAGTCCCTTGACTCACTAGTGAGTTAAAGACTATCTGGGGAATTGTATACAAGGTGGAAATGCTGCTTTTTGCTTTTCATCCCACGTTTTATCTGTGTATATGATTTGGAATGCCTTGTCTGTAATATATCTCTGGGATTAATATACCATTTTAAGCAGTTCTAAAGCAGTCAACAACTGTAATTCAATTACTGGTTGTTGAATTTTTCATGCTCTTTGTCCCTCCCCCCACCCCCAATCCCAGCCATGGAGTCAAACTTTTTTTTTTAATGTAGCAGACGCCAATTTTGTGCCTCGCTGACTCACATAACAGTGGGTGTATTAAATGGTGAACAGTTGATCTGCATGAATTAAAGCGAGATATCTCGTAAGCCCCAAAGCTTTTAAACTTACAAACAGATATTAAGCAAGATGAGGTTGCCATGGAGAAAAGGTGGACGGATGCCAGTGTTCACCCTAAGGACTCTGAGTATACCTCTGCTTCACAGGATCAAACAGGTCTCTCTCAACCAAGAGCCAGCAGCAGTGACCACCCTGCTGGCTGGCTGACATGTTAATGATGCCTGACTTGGCTTGACTTGCTGTGTGTGTGTGTGTGTGTGTGTGTGTGTGTGTGTGTGTGTATCTACAGTTGCTCATATATATGTGTGGTGCTGATGAGTATGTACCTTGGGTTTCTCCACAGTCTATTTCAACACCTTTTCTATCCTAGCATCTATAAATGCTATTAAAGTGAAAAGGGTTATTAAATGAACAATTAGTGTTTCTGAGTTCACTGAAGCAACTGACTCTATAATGTTGAAAACTTTCTTCTAGCAAGCTCTAGGCTTAAGTGTAAATAACTATACCCTTCCTTTGATGGATTTCTCTCTTTTTACAATACTTCCATTCTCCCTCCCTCCACCCGCAACTGCAGATTTTTATTAAGTCTGTGATCTTGGGCATGTCGCTTAACCTTTTTTTTACCTCAATTTCCTTATCTGTAAAATCAAGAGAATAACAACCTGAATTCTAAGGGTTATTGTGAAGACACTTTGAAAACTACAACATAATGAAGAAATAAACATTGTTATGAGCCAAATGAGATTCAATATACCAAGTACCATGAGTAACAAAGAGTAAAACACAGTATGTGTCAACTATTGTGATTGATGGGGAGTTGGGTGATGTAGTGGATAGAACACCAATCCTGGAATCAGGAAGACTTATCTTCCTGAATTCAAATCCAGTATCAGACACTCGCTACCCTAGGCAAGTTGCTTAACCCTGTTTGCCTCAGTTTCCTCATCTGCAAAACAACTTGGAGAAGGAAACAACAAACCACTCCAGTATTTTTGTCAAGAAAACCCCAAATGGGGTCATGAAGAGTCAGGCATGAATGAAAATGACTGAAAAAGAACAAATTGTCATTAACAACAGTCATGGGCTCAAAGTGTCAGAAGTAAAAAGGATATTAGAACCTAGACTATTAGTCCTAGCAGGGGTTATAGAGATCATCTAGTCTAAACTCCTACAAACCCCTACACCTAGTCTAACCCTACAAATTCTAGAAAAGGGACTCAGAAAGATGATATGACTTTTCCAAGGTTGCTAGAACCCACATCTGACTCCTAACATAGGGTTCACTTTTCTGCTCTATACAAGCTCCTTGCAGTTGGGGGAGGAGAGAGAGACAGATAGACAATGAAGAAGAATGTTTCCCAGGAATGAAGTAGGAGAGTCCTGGAAAATTCACTAATAGCTTTATAACCAACTGAGTAATGCACACTGGAGAGAGGTGTCCTCTCCATCAGCTGCATGAATTGCTCCTGGAGTGGCAAGGGGAACAAACATTACAGCCCTGAGACCCTCAGCTCACCTTCTCTTTCCCTCAGACCCTCCTGCTTTTCAGTCACATACTCTCTCCTCCTACCCCTTCTCCACCCTCTCCTTCCCCCTTCTCTCTTTTCCTTTCCTTCCCCTCCCTCTCCCATCTCTCCCCCTTCCTTTCCCACTTTTCTCTTTTCCTCCTCTCCCTCTCCCTCTCTCCCTCTCCCTCTCCCTCTCCCTCTCCCTCTCCCTCTCCCTCTCCCTCTCCCTCTCCCTCTCCCTCTCTCTCTCTCTCTCTCCAGTAGATTATGACAATTGTTCCTGAAGAGGGCTGACTGGTTGTCTGACACTCCCCTTAAATAGAGCTTTAGGCATTGGCTTAAGGCCTACTTTTCAGTCTGGTAAATTCATTGGTTAAGACCAAAAGTCTTGACATCAAAAGACATTATAAAAAATAAACAAAAAAACCCCAACTTAAATGTAGGAAAGTATGGGATGAATACAAGGAACCACTCCTTCAGTCCACAGAACCATAGAATTTCAGAGCCTAGAAATCACTGATTGCAGAGCCCACATTTCTCTTTTTGTGGATGAGGAAACTGAGGCAAGGAGAAGGGAAGTGATGTGAAAGAGTCTGTGGCAGAGCTAGGACTTAAATCCCAGACCAGGACTCTGTTCCCCATCCATCATACGCTGAGAGGTGGAAGGGACCTGAGAGATCTTCTCCTGTCCATCAGTCTTATTTTATAAATGAGCAAATGGAAACCCAAAAAGTTAAAATGACTTGCCTGAGGTCTCATGGGTAATAAGCTACAGAGCCAGAATTGGAACTTCAATCAAATAAACATTTATTAAGCACCTGCAGTGTGCTAAAGACTGGGGACACGAAGACAAAAACAAAGTGTTCCCTGCCCTCAAGAAGTTTATATTCTTCTGGAGCTCTTTTCCTGTGACCTCAGACTGAATCTTAAAGCATGTCATTCTAGGAAACTAGAGGAGAAAGGCTCTGCTCTCTTTTTTCTCCTTTCCTTTCTTCTTCCCCCTTTTTCTTGCCCATTGCCAGTGTGCTGTCTCCTCTCATGGCCTGGATGGCACACCCAGCATGACTTACTAGCACAGGTTCTTTGATCTGCTTTTATAAAGGAAAGACAGCGTGAAAGGGGTTAATAATTAAGCAATGCAGACTTTATTCTATTTAACCTTGTCACAAGGGGTGCTGAGCACCGGCTCCTACAGCGTTCCCTAATCACCTTTCTTGCAGGGGCTGGCAAGAAGCGGAGGCAACTCCCAATTCAATGGGGCCAGATGAGACATACACAACTTGTGTGCTCTCCTAAATCCTCTCAAACCTCAATGGGGGTCAGTTGAGACAAATACATATTTCCCCCCAAACCTTGATGGAGGCCAATCAAGGCACACACAGCATCCTAGCTTGTGCATTTCAACCCTAAAGTTTCCCCACTCACTGACCAGTGCCTGCTTCCTTATACTTACACTCCACCCCTCCAGGGTCCTGACTTTTACCTGACACCTGGTCCTTACAATCTACACAGGTTGTGGTGGAGATGTTTCGAACCATAGCTAATACCTGTGAACAAGGGATTATTATGGCCATGGATCCTGGAAAACCAAACTTGAAAAAATACTAACAAAAATTCACTTTGCTTATGCTTACACCCAGTGGTATTTCTGCCCCTCTACTTTGAAGGTAACTGACTCTTTCAAGGTTGTGTATAAGTCTCCAGGCAGTCCAAAGCATCCAGTTTTGTAAAAACCAAATTTTTAAAAGCTCATTTCCCTGGAGCATATTCATCACAAAGTCATCAAAACTTAGTTTCCATTAGAGAATAACTTTCCATTGCTATCATTCTGAAATTAAGTCCCACCTCCTGAGCTGGCATTCAAAGCCCTTTATACTCTCTTACCACCCCATGCTCTCAGCCTTATCTGACATTATTCGCCATCAGGCCCCACTTGCTAGCACCCACTGCCCATGACGTGTGGCTCCCCACAGCCATACCTGTCCTGTGATGCCATCCCCACCTCAATCCTTTCTCTTGGAATTTCACTCACCCTTTAAGGGATGGTCTAAGTGCTTCCTTCTCCATGAAGCCTTCCAAGATATTTCCATCAGTATTTATCTTTTCCACTCTGGACATCATAGAGTACTTTATACCCTTTGTTTCAAATTCTTCCAACCTCAAAATATCCATAATTTAACCTATGGTGTTGCCTCCTGCACTGACTGACACGGATCAGTGCTTACCTTAGTGCTTCTTAAACTGTGAGTCATGACCCCATATGGGGTTGCAAAAAATTTGGCAACAGTGAAGTGTTTCTGAATGCACAACGATCAAAAATTAATTCAAAATCAAACGTGTAATGAATCTAAGGTGTTTCTGGCAGTGTTTGCCCATGTTGCCTCACGCAACTTTACTGACACCGTGGTTCTGAACACAAAACATGAACACTTTGCACTGTGCATGCCCTTGGGTCACAAAATGCCAACAAACACTGCCCAATCTCAAGAAGGGATGTTGAGTGGAAAAAGTTTAAGAAGCCTTGCTTTAGATAATCTTTATAAATTGCTGTGGCAAAAAAAAA
>CM053769.1:273252938-273272187 GCA_028658325.1 Potorous gilbertii | reverse complement strand
CATTCTTCTCCTTATTGGCTTTTGAATCTCTTTTGCCAGTTGAGTTAGCCTATTTTTAAAGTTGTTATTTTCTTCAGCATTTTTTGGGGTCTCCTTTAGCAAGGTGTTGACTTGCTTTTCATGATTTTCTTGCATCTCTCTCATTTCTCTTCCCAATTTTTCCTCCACCTCTCTTACTTGATTTTCAAAATCCTTTTTGAGCTCTTCCATGGCCTAAGACCATTGAGTATTTATTTCGGATGTTTGGGATACAGAAGCCTTGATTATGTGTCTTTCCCTGATGGTAAGCATTGCTCTTCCTCATCAGAAAGGATGAGAGAAGATATCTGTTCACCAAGAAAGTAACCTTTTGTAGTCTTATTTTTTTTTCCTTTTTTTGGCATTTTTCCAACCAGTTACTTGACTTTTGTGTCTTTTGTCAAGAGAAGGGTATATTCTAGGGATCAGTAAGATCTCACTTCCAAGGTGACACAGTCAAGTGTATACCCTTTTTTCTGGGAGCAACCAAAAACCTTTGTGCCCAGAATCTGTGAGTAGTAGTTTCCTCTCCACAGCCACCTGGCCTCCAGCTCCACCAAGCCAGCACTGGGGGCTGAGATTCAGATAAGCTGCTCAATTCCTCCATGGCTTTCAGTAGGTGCAGGACCACTATTGAGCATTCAGTGCGAGATAAAAATCAGTTGCTCAAATTTCCCAGGAGCATTATGTGGGGGCAGGGCCATTACACAGGGGTGAGGTAAGAATCAGCTACTCAGTTCCCCCAACAACGGATGTGGGCTACTATGGGAGCTGCTGCTGCCTAATGGGGCCTTTGCCTCCACTGCCTGAGACCAGGGGTTTAGGAACACCCTGCTCCCTTTTCAGCCACTTGAAAAAACCCACTCATTGACCTTTGGTGCCTGTGGTTTGAGGAATCTGCAAACTGCTGCTACTTCCACTGGGGATTCTGTCTCTGAGGCCTGCTCGGGTCCTCCTCCCAGTGTCTGTGTCGCCTGCAGCCAAGGCTGGGTGTTGGCCTTCAGGTCATCCTAGGCTGAAAATTTCCATTACTCTGTGGTTTCTGCTGCTCTTGAATTTGTTGAGAATCTTTCTTCACAAGTATTTTATGGACTGTGGAGGTAGAGCTAGTGTATGTGTGTCTTCCTATTCTGCCATCTTGGTTCTGCCTCCTCCCCCAGTGTCTTTAGGCCAAGGGCTCCAAAAATGGATGCTGCTTCCACAGTGGCTGCTGCTGCCCTGGAACTGGGGCCAGACTGCACACCTAGTGTGAAAAGAGCTCACCCAGGGTAAAGAGTTTTCTCACTGACCTTTGAAATTGTCTTTGGTTTTTGTGGGTAGAGAAATCTGGGAACCAAAACAGCTACCTGTGATTCCACTCCCTGAAGCCTGCTCCAGTCCTGTCCATGCTTTGTGGCCCTTGCTGAGTTGTACCTGCATTCCACTCTGAGTGTGATAGACCTTTCTTGTCAGCCTTCCAGGTTATCTTGGGATGGAAATCTCTTTCACTCTGTTGTTTTGTGACTTTTGCTTCTCTAGAATTTGTTTAGAGTCATTTTTACAGGTGTTTTATGGGCCGTGAAGGGAGAGCTAGAGCAGGTTCATCTTTCTACTCCACCGTCTTGGTTCTGCCTCCACATTCTGGCTTTCTTATACTTGACTCCCCGTCACACAGTCTAGGATCTAGGGTCTAGCTGACCCACTCATCTGTGCCCCATTCCTGTAATGTTCTGCTCCTTCCCCTCTGCCTCCTGGCTTCCTTCAAGATTCACCTCAAGATCTGCAGCAATTCTTTTCTGGTCCTCCACACTGCCAGTAGCTACTCCTTTCCTATATTTCCTATCTACTCTTGTATTGATCAGTTATTTGTTGTTTCTCCTATTAGAATATAAGCTCCTTGAGGAGGGGCTGTCTTTGCCTTTCTCTGTATCCTCAATGTTTTGCACAATGACTGGCACATAATAAGCACTTAATAAATGCTTGTTGACTGACTAGCTTGCCAGTGAGTTAATGATAATAGCTGAAATATATTAATATATAATACTTATGTAAGTTTTACACTGTTTAGCAGAATAATAGAACTGAGCCTAGAACTCATCTCCCTTTTGTCTCTTCTATTAAGTCAATGCAACGCAAGTGTATTAAATGCCAGCTGCATTCAAGGCTCTGTGAAGAAGGCACTGGGAACAGAAAGATGAAAAATGATACAAGCCCCACTCTCAAGAGATTTATAACCTAGTAGGTTGATTATAAGTATTATTTCATGGTTTCTCTCTGTGCCAATACGGGACTCTCTATACACAGTAAGTATTTATAATTAATTGCTGGATATATTAAGGGGTTATATTCTCTGTCTTTAGGAATGATGTGCATGAAAGTGTTTTCACAGCATTTCTGAAATTGGAGCCCATTTGTGTGAGACTAACATAGCCTAAAGGAGAGTAACAAACCTTGTCTCCTCCCTGAGGACTTTCTTACAATTTGCCTCCTTCGTGTGTCTTCACAGGAGTTGTGCTTTTCTACTTGGAAATCTCAGTAGTCCTAATTGCTTTTCCTCTGATGGAACAGGGATGACACATTCCCATGCCATCCTGAGAAGGCTCGATTCAGTAGATAAACATTTATTAAGAGCCAACTTTGTGCAAGCCCAATACCCCAGGGCTGAGTGCCAGGGATTCAAAGATGCAAAACAACTCTGTGTCTTCCAAGAATTACATAGGTTGCCATTATGGGAAGTAAGCTCCCCATCTTTGGAATTACCAAACTGAGGCAACTGTTGGTGCTGCCATGAAGGGAATTAATGCTCATCAGGTCCTGGTTAGTACTACGTGCTCTTTGAGGTCCCTTCTAGCCCCAAGATTCTGTGAAGGACTGTGTGACTTAACAGAGAATTAGGGATAGAATCTTTATCTTCCCATTAAACTTCTGTAAACTGTCAGAGCATGGGATATCATCAGCACTGTCCTGGAAATTTTGCAGAAACGCTGATTCCCATATGAAAGACTTTTTGGTTGGGGAACTGGCACAGGATGGAAGAAGGGGAATGAGGAAAGCAAGGAACAGAGACTCAGTGTCCATTTCTTTGCTGTCTACCCCTGGGCAAATTTCTTCCCTTCTCTGAACCTCAGCTCTTACATCTAATATAAAGAGATTGATCTCAAAGCTTTCTTCTTATTCAAGAGTCAGAGATTCATGAATATAGAAGATGGGGAATCTTGGGCATTTTCATGGCCAGAAATTAGAATAAAGAGAGAATTTAAGCTAACCAAGTTGCCATTCCATAAAGATGATATTGTTTGCTTAAAAGAGTCCTGAATGGCAAGTCAGGAGACCTAGGTTTGAGTCTCTGCCTCTTTTACAATATATGTCCTCCAGGGAAAGTCAGGTCCTCTGTCTAGGTCTCAGCCTCCCGGTAAAATTGTACCGCCTACCTCCCAGGGTAATTCTGAGCAAAATTATCAGTAAACTGCTACATAAACACAAGCTGTTAAGGTCTTGGAAAGATGGGGTGAAGTACAAAATACTTTTTCAGGGACTCAGTCTCTTAATGTCACCCAGGATAGAACTACAGTGGCTACTCATAAACCTGACTGCCCTGTTGATTCATAAGCTCTGTTTTGTACCTTTCTTACAGACTGGTGGCCACCCCATTCTCAGGGTCTACTAGACGGATACCAACTTAACGTGGATGCTCAATCAGCTTTACCCCTACTGTAATTCAGAAATTTCAAACTCAAGATCCACCAGCCTCAGTTACTGCTAAGATTATAGAAACATGTTACTAGGCCACAGCACCTTTGAAAAAAATTTTATTGATATCTTTTGTTTATGTATCATCTTCATTCCTAAATATATCTGTCTTCCTCTCCTATTCAGCAAGTCATCTATTATAACAAAGAAAAACAAAGAAAGAGAAAGGGGGAAAAGTCATTCAGCAAAACTAAACCACCAGTCAACACACACACACACACACGCACACACACACACATATGCACACAGTGACCAAACAAGTTAGGTCATTACAATTTCACAGCAATCTGTTATTATCATTTCATTCATCTTATTATAGACATATCAAGAAGATTCCACAGCAGCCCTCAGTATCCCCCTCCAGTGATGGATGAGTTTCTTAGGGAATTTTTCTTCAGTCTAACAGCAAAGTATCCCAATGGTTAGAGCACAGAGCCTGGAGTCAAGAATACCTCAATTCAAATCCAGCCTTAAACATGTTCTAGCTGTGTTACCCTGAGCAAGTCACTTAACCTCTATTTACCTTAATCTACTGGAGATGGAAATGGCAAATTACTCCAGTATCTTTGCCAAGAAAACCCCATAAATAGTATTGGTATACAATAGTACAAAGGGTCACAAAGAGATAAAACTGAATGACAACAACAACAAAATCTGTCTTGGTTTTTCTGTATTTACCAGGGATGACAAACAGCTGGTCATCATCTCTTACCTGTCTGATAAACTGAAATAACCTGCAAGATTATTATTACATTATTTTTTCAGCCTCTTCTTCTCCAAGCAAACTAATGCAAATCCTTTAACCTTGCCTCTTAGGTATTATGATCCAACCCTTTAATCAGCCTTGTAGTTCTCCGCTGGGCTCAGGATGGCTAAAAAATTGGAAACATATTGAAATGCCTCATGGTCCCCAGATATTAAAAATCAGTTCCACTTGTTTACCCAAACCAACTTGAGTTCAGGGTCATAGTATGCATTTTCTTGAAATTGCTGTGGGTGTTAACAAACCCCAGAAGCCCTGAAAGATTTCCTGAGTAGTTCTGCACAGTGGAAACTTTTTCCTTTCTATGGCTGGGGTTGGAGAATAACCATCCATTTTGGAGGATAACAAGGCACTGTGAGGTGTTGCTTTCTGGGGCTGCTGACTATCCGAAGACATAATTAGGTCTGTGGGATAGATTTGAGGCCATCCTAAATCAACAAGTCAACAAGCTTTTATTAAGTGTTTCCTATGTGCCAGGCACTGTGATAAGCATGGGGGAATCCAAAGAAAGGCCTTCCCACCAGGAGCTCTCCCTGGGGAGACAGTGCGTAATGAGGGAGCCACCATTAGCAACCATAGACAAACAAGGTTGCACATGATAGATTGGAGATAACAAAGGGATGGTGCTAGCATTAAGCAGGATCAAGAAAGGCTTATTGCAAGAAGACAGGATCTTTAGCTGAGAGTTTAAAGGGGCTGGAAGGTGGAGATAAGAACGCTGAGCAAGTGGGACAGTCAGGGAAAGTGCACTAAGTGTTGCCCAGGGAACAAAAAGGAGACTGATGGGTGTTAATGAATCCAGAATGTGTGAAGGTGAGTGAGGTATAAACAAGCTGGAAAGGTAGGAAGGGGCAAGGAGGGATTTTATCTGTGATCCTGAGGGTAACAGGGAGCCACTGAAGGTTATTGAATGGGAAGGTGACACAATCAGATCTTAAGAAGACCATTTTGTTCTTCAAGGAGAAAATGAATGAGAAGCAGGGAACTCAGCCAGCAGGCTGCTGCAGACATGAGGTAATAGTGATGGTGATGATGTCAGAGGAAAGAAGGGGGCTTGAGAAGAGAGCTTATAAAGGTAGAATCAAGCTGATTGGATATTGGGGTTAAGGGGAGAAGGGGTGGGAGAGAATGAAGAGGTGAGTGTGACACCTAGATTACAGCGTGGGTGACCAGATGGTGCCCTGAACTGTTGGAGGAAAGTTGTTCAATCGTTTCCATCATAGCTGACTCTTTGAGACCCCATGTGGGGTTTTCTTGGCAAAGATTCTGGAGTGGCTTGCCATCTCCTCCAGATGAGGAAACTGAAGCGGACAGGGTTAAGCGCATTGTCCAAGATCACATAACTAGTGTCTGAGGCCAGATTTGAACTCAGGAAAACAAGTCTTTCTGACTTCAGAGCCAGTGCTCTCTCCACTGCACCACCTAGCAGCCCCGATAGGGAAGTTAAGAAGAGGGAAAGATATTGGCAAAGCATGATTTCATAAGGCTATATAGGACCCAACATGAGAAAACAGAAAGGGCATGGCCCTTAGAATCAGAAGACTTGGGTTCAAGTCCTGATTCAAGTTTAGGCAAGTCACGTGATTAAATGCAAAATAACAGAACAGTCTAGGGGTAAGTTCCAGCAAAGTAGCCTAGTATGAAAACTCCAAGAGAGGATCTGGAGACATAAGAGAAGGCCTCAGGGAGGATCCAGTACCTAGAATGAGCCTTAAAAGAAGGAAGAGAAAATTCAGTGGGCTGAGACATGGGGGCCTCCCTATCTAGGCATGAATGAATGAAAGAAAATAAAACAAAATCTGGGGGTGGTGAATGGTTCATTTTACCTGTGTCCTAGCCTGCCTGAAGGGGAAGAGTGCAGACTTAAGGAGGCAAGGGTAAGTTGGTGCAGTTGGTACTAAATCTCATCAGTAATGGGGAGCCACTAAAGGCTTTTGAGCAGGGACGTGATATGATGTAATGTTTCCAAGACTTTAATTTTCTAAACTGTCAAGTAAGCATTTGTAATACCTTCTTTTCTATATGGGCTGGTTGTGAAGAAAGCCCTCTATCAAGCATGTAACATGTTCTAAACCTAGGCAGTATGGTACAGTGGAAAGGGAACTAGATTTGGAGTCAGAGCCCTGGGCTCACATCTTAAGTAAGTTACTTAACCCTCTGGGGCCTGGGCATCCTCTTCTTTACAAAGCGGGGACTGGAACAGTTGACCTCCAGGCGTCCCTCTGGCTCTAAATCCTATGTTTTATGAGTGTGAATCATTGATAATTTATTGGTATTATTATTATATGTAGCCCCATAGCCACAGCAACCCAATTACTGTGATTTCAGAACCCTGAGGGAGGAGAGGAAGAAACCAAAAGAGGCGCCAATGGACAGTCTGTATATAGGGTTTTTAAAGTAAGTTTATGATATGATTTGTGATCTGAGATCATTTGTTTTGATTTATTCTTTTCAAACATGCCTTTCGAATCACTTTGTTTAAAAATACTGCAGAGGATGGGGATTCACATAAATTGTTCCCAATAAAATAGAGTGTTCCTTCAAAGACATCTCTTCCATCACTGGCAGGCATCTCCGCCTAATGGTATGGAGTAGTGTGCGCTGGTGGGTAAGCTGGCTGGTTATAAACATCCAGGCCTCTGAAGAGAATTTATGCTTCTGAAGATAGTGGTTGAAGCAACAAGAACATTTCACCATTCAGAAAATGATAAAATTAGCCCATCCCCTGGACATGCATGAAGGGCAGAGAACCTGCTGTCTCCCACAACTCTGTAGGTACAGAATGGTACATGTCACTTAGTGGCTTTTCTTTTTATCTTGGGGATGCTCATTTGGTACAGAGGTAGAGGTGAGAGTTGGTTTTATCTGAAAATGAAGCAGAAATAAAACAAACCAACGAAACGCAAATAAAAAGACATTGTATTAGAAAAATGTATTATTAAGAAAACCAGAAATTCTCTGAACAGCCTAATAAGGTGGGTATAACTCTGATTGAGGATAACTGCCCAAGGACTTTGCTAAGTCTGAGACCCTGGAAGATTCATACTATTCATTGGATTGTACGATTGTAGTATCATATATCTAGAGCTAAAAGAGACCTTAGAGCTTAGAGCTCCTAAAAGACCTTAAGAGACCTTAGAGCTCCTGTATCCAACCCTTTCATTTTATAGCTAGGGAAACTGAGGCCCAAGTATTCACATCCAATATTCAAACTTGGGTCCTCTGAAACTAAATCCAATATACTCTCTGAACAGGGGTAGAAAACATAAAAGAAACATCTAGTTTATTAGAAAGAAGAGTGAAAAAAGAAGGCTTCCAAAGCATTTCTTGGTTTAAAAAAAAAAATGTCCTCTGAAAGGGAATGTCTGATATTTTCCCTATTCTGAGTCCATTCAGATAAACAAATGGACAAAAGAGGACTGGCTTTTTTTAATTGAGGTTTCTCTGCATTCATTTGATAGTAGAGACATTCCATATCTTTCACTTTATTAGGTTTAAAATTCTCTTTAATGGGCCTTCTCCCCCCAGATCATAATCCTGGAATTTCAGATGGGGTTTTCTCTCTGTTTACTCTCCAGATCAGATATATCTGATTGGGTGTGAGTCAAGTCAGAGGTTTAAACAAAGCGTGTTCCTCTACGAGGTTTCAGAGACAAAAGGGACTAATCCCAGGGTAGAGTTAGATTTAATTTCCTCAAAGGCAGCATTAGAATTCTGAGGCCCCAGAGTCTTCAATTCTTAACTTCAATGTTGTCTTGAATGGGCCTAATGCAGTGTGGTACCCACAGCTGGTTTTTAACAAAACCCTGGCTCGGTTGCTTAATGAAAATTTCAGTTTTCACCTCTCTAGAGCTGAGAGGAATTTTGATCTAAAAATCTGGCATGCTAAATAAAGTGAATGAAAAAGAGGACTCAGGAAGAAAGTTTGCTTTGTAAATGACACCCAGTGGGAACCAGAGGCAGGGGTAGAGAGAGCCTTGGCCTTGGAGACAAAAGGGTCTGCACTTAGATCCTGGCTCTGCAAGGTAACTGGCACCACCTGTATGCCCTTGCACAAGTCACCTTTCTTCTTATTCATCTATCAAACTTAGGTGATAAGATTTGTAACTTTCAGATCTGAGCATAACTTAACAAGAAGCAGAAACTTTCATCATATTCCTTTTATTAAGGAAACATTTCCATTTTAAGGTTTTTATTTTGATTCTGTACTTTTGATGAGAGGTGTATGCAATAGACAACAGATAGGAAGAATTAGAAATAGCCCCCAAAGTATTCCAAGGTGCCAGCAAATTGGGTAATATTTACCTGGTGGAAAACAGAACAGTATCTGGTGTGAGGTAACAATTCGAATAATTGATATCAATGATATACAATATGCAATTTCACACGTTGGTTGCAGCCAACCCTACTTGGGTTAACAATGCACTGACATCCAGAAAACTTCAAAAACTCACTGACAGTAATTTGAGTAAAATAAGGACACTAGCTCCAAAGCCCTTTAGGAATTTTCAAGAGGCATTCAAGGCTGTAAGTCCTTACTTATAAGTATCAGAGAGAGTACATTTGCCTCAGTTTGGTAGAACTTGCCCTACCACTAAATGACCATCTTTTATTTTTACATCTGTCTAATACTGTCAATCAGTACATGTTTATCAAGCATCTATTATGGGTCAGGCACTGGGAATATAAGTACAAAGAATGGTACAGTCTCTAACCACCAGAAGCTTATATTCTAATGGGGAAAACAACATGTATGAAAATAGCTAAAACATAAATGTAAAATTAATAAATTATAACATGTGATTTTCTGTGTACATAAAATCTTAGAATGTTAGAGCTGAAAAGACCTTAGAACAAAGTATGCTAGAGCTAGAAGAGATTTTAGAACATAGAATGTCAGAGCAGAAAGGGGCCTTAGAACCGAGAACAGAAAATGTTAAAGTACCTAGGAAGGAAACAAGCAGTTTTTAAACACCTGCTATGAACCACAGCCTGCTGGGAAATTTACAAGAATGATTTCATTTGAGCCTCACAACAACCCTGACAGCTAGGCACTCTGATTGTTCCCATTTTACAGTTGAGGAAACTGAGGCAGACAGAAGTTAAGTCACTTACCTAGAGTCACATAGCTAGAGTGACTCTGACTGAAGTCAGATTTGAACTTGATTCTTCCTGACTCTAATTTGTTATTGCTACATGATAAAGCGACAAGAACCCTGAGTCTGGAGTTGGTGGGCTCATAACCTGACTCTTTTGCTTAATATTTATGTGGGGTTTGGGGGGGGGCACAAGTTGGTCTCTCTTAATCTCAGTTTCCTCCTTATGGAGGGATTGAAGCTAGAGGATGGCTTGAAATTCCTTGAAACCTTCATTTTCAAAAAAGCAAACGCAGACCCAAAGGCAAGAAATGATTCACTCAAGGTGTGGAATGATTCTCTAGCTGTGCATCAGTAAAACTGATGCTAGTCCAGATGTCTCTTGGATTCCAGTGGTCTGTCCATAATGCCATTCTAGCTCTCTCTCACACACCTGTACAGTCTTCAAGGCTCCTGATTTCTCACCGCATCACAGCTGGAATAGATGTGAGCTCTGCCTCCCACCCTATTCTCCATCCTCACTTATCCATCTCTCTTTCTCTCTCTGTCTCTCTGTCTCTCTCTGTCTCTGTCTCTCTCTGTCACTCTCTCTCTCTCTCTGTCTCTGTCTACATATCTGTCTCTCTCTCTGTCTCTGTCTCTCTCTGTCTCTGTCTCTGTCTCTCTCTCTGTCTCTCTCTTTCTCGTCTCTCTCTGTCTCTGTCTCTGTCTCTCTCTCTCTCTCATACTTAGTAAACTGAGCATGTGCCTGTAATGAGGCATGACTTTTACTTTACATTGATTGAAAACCCCACATAAGCACATCATGGAAAGAGCCAATATGTTTAGGGTTCCCCACCATCATCACCTTTTTATTTTTCACCTCACTGACCATTCACCTTTAGAAAGTTTCTTTATGATACCACTTAGACATCCTCCTTCTCTGGAGAAGAGCTCTGATAACACTCAAGAGCAGGCTGGCTCTGAGCTGCAGAGGATGTGTGAAACCGTAAGGGAGATGCCTCTCAAAAACATCCCATCTGCTGCCTGACCAAAAGAGGGGGAGGGAACCCTGGGGCCAGGCTGGGGAAGCTGGCCAAGTCCTAGGGCTGGCTTCTTTCAATAATCATGTCGAATAACAGCAAGTGCATACAAACTAAGCAGAAGGGCAGAGAGCCTGGGTCCAGCGCTTAGCCTTCTTGCCCTCTGGGTCCATGACCTTAGGCAAATCATTTCCCCTCTCAGGGCCTCTGTTTCTCAGCTGTCAACTGAGGGAATTGGACATGATGACCTCTGAACTCCCTTCCAGGCTCTGGTCTGGGGAAAGGATAGGGCCCAGGAAGCTCCATTAAATTCTTCTGTGGCAAAAATAAAATTCTTCCTAAGAACTGAGACATTAAATATTCAGTTCAGTTCAATTTGATTCAAGTCATGCTTTCCAACATCCTTTCCTTAATGCAATTAGAACAGGTAGTGACTAATAAAAGCTCACATTCCTCACAACACCCCTGTGAGGGAAGTACTATAGAAATTGTTGTCTCTGGTTTACAAATGAGGAAACTGCCTTGGAAAGTGTAAGACCTTTGCCTGGGAAACACATGGTTTACACTGTCATGGTTGGGATTGGAAGCTACTTTCTCCCTCCCAAAGCTAGCATACTATTTACTGTGCCACATTTTCTCTCTAAATGTAAAGTGATTTGCCCACAGTTACCCAATTAGTATTGGAGAGGGGATTTGAACTCAGGTCCTCTGATTTGATATCCAATTCTCTTTCCTCTTACCATAATGCTCTAATGACATTTTTTTTAAATGAAGACCTCTGATTTTGGTCATATAGGGAATTCTGGGTATGTAAGGGAATTCTGACCATGAAGACTGGCATAAGACTCTTACCTAATTTCTAGTATTAAAAGAGTAACCTGTGTCACTGAGAGAGGGGTTAAATGCTATGCCCTCGATCACATAATTAAATGAGTTAATGGTAGGATCTGAACCCAGGTCTTTCTGACTCCTGAGCCAGCACTCTACTTCTCTACTCTATTTCTTACCTCTCTTCTATTTTAATCATTCATAACAGAATGTCATTTTCTTGGCAGGCTTGCCTAGAGAAAAAAAGGAAAACATAAGGAAATAATGTTATTGTCATAAAAACCTTCTCATAACTCCCTTAAACCTCAGTTTCCCCATCTGTAAAATGAGAGGTTTGGATTAAGCAGGGCTTCTTCCAGCTTGGACATTCTAGGATCCTACAGAGTTTGTGGATGGTAGGCTTTTTTGCATCATTGATATTTCATCAGTTAACTGCCTGCTCTGAAATTCAATCACTATCCTAAGTAATCCAAGCCTGATTGCTCAAGTATGTGAAGGCCTTTGCTTGGGAATATATAACCTCAGCCAAAAAACTTGGCAAAGCCCTGGACAACTCACAGATTACATCTCTGTTGGCTTGACTACTAAGTCTCTCTGTAGAGAGAATTTCCTTAGAATTAGGTAGCAGGAGACTCAAGCACAGAAAGGCAAAAGGTATCTATCTTGGAAATCTCCGTGCTGGAAAGGCTGCCCTGGGTTTCTTTTTCCATGTAACAGCCCCAGACAGATCTCCAAAGCCACTGGGGTCTCCCTCTCTAGTTTTGAGAGTTGCCCAATAATGGTCCTATTGTAGACCTTCCTCATATAACAGTTCATTCGATGGAGCAGGCAGGTCTACTCTAATGAAATGTGAGATGCTGCGTTCTTGAGTGGTTTTCCAAGGTCATATCTTTGGATGGTTACCATATATGAGGTTTGGCTGCAGGCCAGTCTGGCTCACACCTGTAACCCCACAGAGATCCTAGTTTCCTTAGATTCCCTTTCCCTCATAAAGCAGATGATCACAGAATATTAGAGCAAGAAGGGACCTCAGAGAGCAGCTGGTCCAACTTCTTCGATAACTCTTTTTACAGTCTCCTAGTCTGGCAGTTAAAGAATAAATGCATAGAATGAGGATCACAATCTCTGTAGAGCCTGCCTCATGGAGCTCTTGTACACACAGAGCTGGAAGAGAGCTGAAATATCATCGAATACAAGCTAGTATTTTGCAGAGAAAGAAACTGAAGCCCAGTGAGAAAAAGTCATATTATGAATCTAAAGAGGTAATGTGTCTTGGCAAGGGTGTTGGACTCAGAGTCAGGAGATGTCAAAATTCAAATCCTGTCTCATGTGTATGTGAGCTATTTAATATCTCTGAGACTTATTTTCCTTATCTATATATAAAATGAGGATAATGATATTCATAGTTCCTACCTTGCTGAGTTTTTTGAGGAACAAATGAGGTAATAAATATTTATTGACTGACTCAGACATAAAATGGTATACACACATACAACGGTATATAGTGCAAATAAAGAATCTCCAGAAGTGGTTGCAATATTTGAATTCATATTAAATATTGAACTATTTTTCAAAATATTGAACTATTTTTCATAATTATGGCTTCTAATAATTTGAATTTTAATACCTATAACCACCTTGGGATTTATTATTCACACTAATCAGGACTTACATGTACAATTTTTGTTATCGTTTCAGTTGCGTCTAACTCTTTGTGACCCCATTTAGGGTTTTCTTGACAAAGATACTAAATTTATTTGTTTTTTCTTCTACAACCCATTTTACAACTGAGAAAACTCAGGCAAACAGGGTTAAGTGATTTGCCGACGGTCACACAAATAGTAAGTATCTGAGGCTGGATTTGAACTCAGGTGTTCCTGACTCCAGGCCCAGCATTCTATCCACTGTACCACCCAACTGTCCTATACAAATTTTAACTGCCCATAGAAAATATTCTCCTCAAGGGCAGGGGTGGTCTCTTTGTCTTTGAATATACCAGTGCCTGGTACAATGCCTTGCCCTTTAACTTGCCAGCTGAATTGAAGTGAATTTCCACTGCTTATCACTTCTGTGAGGAGCCGATGAAATCACACACATGAAAATAATGTTAACTGCAAAACTCTATGCACGTGTGAATTATTATTATGTCAATTATTCGCCAGCCGCTGGCCAATGGTGTTGCATTAAGAGAACACATTCCTGAAAGAGAAGAGAGAAATCTCAGAAGAAATTCTTTCAAACAATACTTTTTGTTAACAAATCAGGAATAGTCTGTAATCAAACCTTAGGGCTGGAGGGGATCTTAAGAGAGTCTCAAGTTCCTTCTTCCTGGATTCAGAAAAGATGACATTTAAATCCTCTCAGGCAAAGGGGAATCCATCTTAATTCTGAAGACCTCCTGAGAAAAGTATTCCACAGTTTCCCTCAACAGTTCAGTGATTCCAATGATGAATGAAGTCAGTCCCAGGGGGACATGATTGTTGTCTTCTAATATGTAAAGGGCTAGATGCAAGGATTTAGGCTTGCTCTCCTTAGCCCTGGCGGGCAAAAGGGGGACCAGTGGGGGGAAGCTAGGGGGAGGCAGATTATGCATAGCTCCATATAAAGAATTAGTGAAACATATAAAATTATCTAAAATGGATTGTCTTGCTGAAGAGGCTTTTGTTGAAGAGGCTGGATGGCCTCTTACAAGTTACCTTATATTAGGCATTCATGCTTCAGGTGTGGTACAGTGGATGGGGCAGCTAGGGGGTGCAGTGGATAGAGCACCAATGCAGGAGTCAGGAGGACCCGAGTACAAATCTCACCTCAGACACTTGACACTCACTAGCTGTGTGACCTTGGGCAAGTCACTTAACCCCAATTGCCTCATCCTGGGTCATCTCTAGTCATCCTGATGAATATCTGGTCACTGGATTCAGATGGCTCTGGAGGAGAAGTGGGGCTGGTGACCTGCACAGCCCTCCCTCACTCAAAACAAAGTCAAGTGCAAGTCATGTGATCATTTCTCTGATGGCATGGTCTTCTTTGGCAACGAAGGACAAACACATAGTGGATAGAGCACTGGGCTTGGAATCAGGAAGACTTACTTATCTTCATGAGTTCAAATCCAGCTTCCGGCACTTACTAGCTATGTAACCCTGAGCAAGTCACTAATGTCTCAGTACCTTATCTATAAAATGAGTTGGAAAAAGGAATGGCAAACCACTCCAGAATCTTTGCCAAGAAAACCCCAAATGGGGTCATGAAGAGTCAGACACAACTGAAATTACTTAACAATAACAACAACTTTAGGGACAGCTAGGTGGCTCAGTGGATAAAACACTAGATATGGAATCAGGAAGATTCATTCCTCATCTGTAAAACAAGCTAGAGAAGGAAATGGCAAACCATTCCAGTATCTTTGCCAAGAAAACTCCAAAATGGGTCACAAAAGTTCAGACAGGACAAACAACAACACAACAACAACAATGTTTTAGGCAGGGAGAGTCAGATTAGATGAACCTCTGAGATCCCTTCTAGTTCTAAGATCATCCAAAGAATCCTATCATAGAATTGTGACTAAGATGGCATAATGGATAGAGTGCTAGAACTAGAACCAGGAAAACCTAAGCACAAATACTATTTCTCACGTTAGTAGCTATGTTGACTAAATCTCTCCTTGCCTGTTTTGCATCTACAAAATGGGGATAATGGCATCCATAGTAATCTACCTCACGGGTGTGCAGTAAAGTTCAAAGGAGAAAATATGTGTAAAGCTCTTTAAAAATTTTAGAGTGCCGTCTACATGTGAGTTGTTAATATTGTTACCATCCCCATCATCAGAGTGATTTGTAGCTCATGCCATCATCAGGAAAACAGAGCAATTAAAATTCTACAAAACAGGAAAATGATGAGCTTTTGCCAATCACCCCAGAAAGAGCACTAGCCTCTCCCTCCCTCTGCAGCTCTCTCAAGGTGACCTGGAAAAACTGAACTTCCCTCAGTCAGGCTGGGCCTAGGTTTTTAGACTTGTCTGACAGTGGAGTTAACTGAGCTTTCAGGAGAGATGGCAGAAAAGGAGGCCTCCATAGGGTGGAGCAGTATAATGTGGGAGAGTCTGGTTGCCCCTGTGCACCTGCATTCCCCTGGGCTACATGAACCTCATGTAAGAGCCTTGTGCAGTAAAGCTATACTACGGAAGGCCTTGTGTCAGAGCCTCCCCAAAGGGCTCAGGCCTGATGACACTGTTTCAGAAGACCAGGGATGTCTGCGTGCCATCTGAGTGCTACCTTTTTCTCTTGGGTAGCCCTGTGCCAAAGGTCACAGGACCCTTGAGATCAGAGATCACAGGAGGTTAACAACAACCATCTGTTGACCTTCTGGAAAAGGAAAAAGTCATTCTGGAAAACAAGACTCACCACTCCACCACCACCACACACACCCCCCCAAAACACATACACACACACACAATCCCCATTTCATTCTTTGTCACTGTTATGTATTTTGTCTCTAATGTATTTTTTATATAAAGTGAACACAATATACAGAAGTCAATAAGTGACTGCGGATCATTTTGTATGAAACGATTGATTTATTTGATATATTGTAGCAGGAAATCAGGTGTCTGAGATTGAACCGCTTTGCTATGATGCCAGGCTCTAGGCTGTCAGCAGCTCTATATGTCAAAATGGTAGCTGATAGCTCTGCATTAGAGAGGGTAACAGAGGGGGCTCTGGTATCCAGAGGAGGGTCAGGCTCAGTAATGGAATAGCTGGTCCATCAACTACTTAACAAGCATTTACTATGTGCTTAACTCTTAATTCCTGCATTCAAAAAAGACCATGTCCAAATCCTTCCTGACAAAGTGGAATCCATCTTAATGGATTGCTCCATTAAGACTAAGCCATCTTAGGACAATGGGGATACAAAATCAAAAGTGAGACACCACCCCCTGCCATCAGGCGGTGTATGTTCTACCATGCTCATAAGAGATTCCTTCTAGTCCCAGCTACAATCCTACCTCCTGCAAGAAGTCTTTGCTGGTCCTGTCCCTTTGAGGTCACCCCCAAATCATTCTCTTTGTTGTTTTCATGTTGTCTCTCATATGATCCTGTGAAGTCATTGAGGGTAGAGATTGTTCTTGACTTTCTTTGTATCCCCAGCGCTTAGCACAGTGCCTGGTACATTCAGTCCTCTGTGAATGCTTGTTGACTTGACTTCACTTACACACTCAAGATAAACTCCTAGTCAGAGGAAAGTGAGTTGGCTACTGACCTCTGAGTCAGATGAGTCAAATAATTTAGGGCCTAAGACAATGGTCAAAAACCAAGAAATCAGTGGACTTGGCAGGGAAGGTGGTACTGGTGAACAGGACAAGAAGGTTTAAGGGAAATGAATGAGGCAATCAGCCACCCCAACTCTAGCCACCTTTATTCCTGATCTGGCCCAGTAGGGACCAATCCCTAAGTAAGATGGGCCAGGGAAGCTTTCAGGGGTAAGCAAAAAGAAACAGCTGGCTCAAGAAATAGCTCCTGGCCTGTGTTGGCAGAAACCTGTGAGTAAAGCCAAGAAAAGTGAGGGAGAAGACTAGTGAAGTATTCTAAGTCAGCAAATTGTTCAGTATCTGGTCTGAGGGTTCATAAACACAGACAAGAGCTCCCTAACTATGGCCTCTTGCCAGATCTCCTCTGGGAGCTGGACAGGGGCCAGTCTGGATGGGAAAGGGCTTCAGAAAACACTAAGTCTGTCCAAAGCCTGAAGAGAGTTCCATTCTGGCTCTGCTCTAAGTGATTACCAGTGAATAGCTCTGGGAAATCAGGACCCAAATTCAGATGCTGCTTTTACCACATATTAACTCTGCAATCTTGGCCAAGTTCTCTGGGCCTCAGTTCTATCATTGGTAAAATGAGGGAGTTGACCTTGATAGTGATGCTGGTGACCCTTACAGCTTTAACTTTATGTTGATCCTAGGAACATTCTGAGGGGATATCCAGAGGTTCCCTCTTGAGCCCATGCTTATGTGACATCGCATAGGAAGTTAAATTCCAGTATAGTTTTTGAAATTATGAGATCTGCATTCTAAGGAGGAAGCCCAAGTGTGATGAGGCTGCTAAGAATATAGTCATGGAGCACTGGAGCTTAAAGACATCTTCAACATAATCATAAAATTTTTATTTGGAAGAAACCTAAAGGGCCATTAAATCCACCCCATTACCTGCCCCCACCAAAGAATCTCCACTGCAACTCATGAACAGTAAGTCATTCATCCTTTGTTTGAAGAACTCCAAGGTGGGGATGATGAGAAATCCATCACCTCCCAAAATTGCCTTTTCTATTTTGAGATAGTTCTAATTACTAAGAAGTTTGTCCCAACCTCAAGCCTCAATTTGTCACTTCCATTTCTAGCCCTTGGCCGCTGATTATGCTCTCTCAGGCCAATCTGAGCAAGTCTGATCCCCTCTTCCAAAGAACATCCTTTCAGGTACTTGAAGAAAAAATTTACGTGTTCCTCATCCCTAAGTCCTTCAAGCTCAATTCTTCTTGAATCCTAGTTTTCAGGCTAAACACAGCCAGACTCCTTCAGGTAAATCTCATATGACATGAACTTGAGATCCTTCACTTTTCTTGTTGCCTCCTCTGGACATTCTACTGCTTATCAATGACCTTTCTAAGCCTTGGGACCCAGTACTCCAGATACAGTCTGAGCAGGACAGAGCACAATGGAGTGAGCACCTCCTTATCCCTACAGGCTATTATTTTGGCTACCATATCACATGGTTAAATAATATTGAGCTTGTAGTCCATTAAAATCCCTAGATCATTTTCAGAGAAACTGCTATCTAAACACACTTCCACCATCTTATTCTTGTTTCAAAGTATAAGACTTTACATTTGACCCTATTAAGTGTCATTTTATTAGAATCAGCCCAATGGTCTATCCTGGGAAGACTTTTCCATATCCTAGGTCAATCATCCAGTGTATTAGCTATCTCCCCTTGTTTTCATCATCTGGAAGTTACGGTACTCTTTTCAATATACACCGCACCGTATTTCACTTGCTCCCAAGTCACTGTTAGTAAAATGCTATGTCCTACCTGTAGCCATATGTCCTTCAGGGACATTGGTAATTTGACTGTCCTGAGATCTCTCCTGAGATCCCTGATCTCCAACCATAAACCATCATAGAGAGAATACTGGTGTTCAAAGAATGACTGTGGAAGCAGCAGGCAATTAGAAATCACTGCCCTGCATAGTTTACCAAATGCAATCCAACGTGGTCTCCTGTTCCCATTCAGAACGTAGAGTGTAGAATGGTAAAGCCTAAATTGTTTGAATCTGGGATCTGTGAACTTGGTTTATTTTTTAATATTTTAATAATCATATTTCAGTATAATTGGTTCCTTTAAAAATAATATATATTTTATTTTGTGCATATTAAAAAATATTTTTCTGAAAAGGGATCCATATACTTCACTAGGCTGCCCAAGAAGTTTTAAGATACACAAAAAAGTTAAAGGTCCCTAACAGGACCTTAGAACTTAGACTACAGAATACTAGAGCTGGAAATGTCCTTAGCCTAGATCCTAGAATATCAGAGTTGAAAGAGACCTTAGAGATGTCGAGTTGCAACATCCTCACTTTGTTAGATAAAGAACCCAATTCCCAAAGAAAGAAAATGACTTGCCCAACACCTGCCTAAAGACAAAACTAGTAAGTGGTGGAGATGAAAGGAGAAACTAGGTACCTCACATCCTATCTAGCTTCCTTTACAATGTATTGGATTTCCAGTGGTATTGGTACTGGTATTCCAG
>CM053769.1:273229160-273252438 GCA_028658325.1 Potorous gilbertii | reverse complement strand
CACTTTTGTCTCATCATCTTGACATAAAGAGTTAACTATGAAGCTGTCCGGGTTAAGTGCCTCCTGAGCTGGGCTTTTGGAAATCAGGGAAGGAGATCTGCAGGAGCCACAACAGAGAAGTCTGCAACGAGCAGGAAGGGACAGGAACTGGGAGTCATGAGACCTCAGTTTAAGTCCCAAATCTTCTCTTTGCTGCTTGTAGATAAGACATTTACCTTCCCTGGGTCTCATTTTCTTCATCTATAAAGTGACAAAATAATAGTAACAGTATCAGCAGCAGCAATAGTAGTGATGTACTAATAAAACAGTGACAACAGCGTTTGTGTAGCAAGCATGGTACGGTTCACAAAGCACTTTATAAATACCACTTCATTTTATCCTCCAAATAACTCTGGGAAACAGGTGCTATCATTATCCACATTTTTAAAAATTAGGAAACTGAGGCACAGAGGTAAGGTGACTAGCCCAGAGTCACAGAGTTAGCAAGAGTCTGACACAGGATCTGAACTCAGGTCTTCTTGTCTCAGGCCCAGTGCTCTCTCCACTTCACCACCTAGCTGAGAACCAGGCTGGAGGGCCTCTGAGATCTTACCTTCTACTAGCTCTCTGATCCTGGGGTGCTCTGAATTAGCCTAAAAAGAATAGGTGGGATTCATTTAATTCGTGATCATGATTTACTGCCCATCTACCACATTTAGAACCATATACTAGGTATTACATGGAAGATAGAGAAGTGGTATAGGGGTCATAATAGGGTAGAAATAGGACTTGGGAATGTCTTCTGTATAGGGAACTCCTAGGTGAAGAAATTCCCTTTACCAAATCACGTTGGTGCTTCCTCTGGCATATCCACTCTCAGAGCATTGCCTGAAACGCCAAGGGTTTATGTGACATGCTCGGGATCCCATAGAGCTGGACTCAGGTCTTCCTGGCTTCAAGGCCACCTCTCTGTCCATCATGCCACACTGCCTCTCTGAAGGTGATAACATCGTATTTATTATTTTATGTGCTATTATTTTACGTTATCAAACATGATAGCATCTTGTTTGTTACTACTACTGTTGTAACAGTGCCCTTGGAGCTTTGGAGCTTTGGAGATGCCTCCAGCTTTGGGTTCAACACTATTCATGATTATGCCCAGGGCCCCTGCCTACTAAGTCTCCTACCTTTAGACTACTCAAGATCCGTCACAAATGCTTATATTATAGTGAGGAAAATAATAACTAACATCAAGGAGAAAGCATTGTGATATCAGTAAAGGACCGTGGATGTCAGACACAGTCACCATCTGCCAGTACTCCCAATTCCTGGCCTAAGGGGAGCTGGGACCTGGCTTCCTCTGCCCACCAATGACTGCCTGGACCAGATCTTCCACATTACTCAACAACATCAGACCCTCCTATCTGGTGTCTGCCAAAATAGGAGAGTCTCATTTGCCACAGCATGCAGTGACTGTATCATTTCTTGTCTATTCTCAGAGGAAAAGAGAAACAACCCTAAGTTTAATGTCAGAAAGAATGCAGAGTAACTTGCTGAGAGCTCCTACCATGATAGCAATTCATTTCTTTCTCCATTTCTGGCTCTTCTTCCTGTTTTCTGTCTTTATCTCAGTGCTTCTCAAGCTCATGTCTTCTAGGGCATTTTCCTACCAGCTCAGCTAGCCACTAAAGTTTTCTGGGAAGTATCTAGTAATGGCACCTGTGGGGGACAAAATGCAGTTCAGAGAAATCTGGGGTTATGTTTCTTTGGACTTACCACTTATATTCACTTTATTGTAACCCATGACCCAGAACTGAAACAAACCTCATTAATTCTTAGGAGTTTCTCACAAAACATTCTCACTATGTCATGCCCCTACTGAGCAGTTTCCCTTGGGAACATCAGAATTTAATTCATGGATAAATGTCCACAGAAAAGGCAAAGGTAAATGGTCTTCATGTCCAATATAAACACTGAGGCCTACAATATATATAAAATACACAACCATCTTTATTTTTGTTTTCTTTCGTTTCAGTCATGTCCAACTCTCCATAACCCCATTTGGGGTTTTCTTGGTCAAGATACTGGAGTGGTTTGCCATTTCCTTCTCCAGCTCATTTTACAAATGAGGAAACTGAGGCAAATAGTAAAGTTAAGTGACTTGCCCAGGGTCACGTAGCTAATAAGTATCGAGACCAAATTTGAACCCTGGTCTTCCTGACTCCAGGCCTGGTTCTCTATCTACTATGCTACCTAGCTGCCCTAGCTTTATTTTTAACTGACAGAAAATGCAAGGGACTCATACCTGAATCTACAAATAGTCAAGATGACTCTCCTTCCTTCCTTAGGACTTGGGATTATAGATCTAAAGCTGAAGAATATTTGAAGATAGAGGACTGTCATGTCTCTCCTAAGTCTTCTCTAGGTTTGATGACCACGAGTGTCTTTAGCCGATCCTCACATAGCATGATCTTGAGGTCCCACACCATCATAATTCCTCTCCTCTGGATGATTTCCTGCCTAAAATGTGGTATTCAGAACCGAATACATATTGCCTAAATGTGGTCTGACCAAAACGTAACAGTTATTGATGAGGGCTGGAAAGGAGGTGTGAGACCCCCACAAAGCCTGGGTGCCAGAGGCAGGTCATCTGGAGAGGAATTCACAAACTCAGGCATGGTTGAAGTCAAGGTAAAGATTTATTAAGCTTTTCAGTGGGCAAGAGTTCTTAGGGAAACTGCAACCTTAAAGGACTACAGGGGAAGTTTATATAGGATATTCTGTAGTATCACTTGTACCAAATATGCTAACTAGGTATTTTGGGGTGGGATTATGGAGTAGTTAAGGAGTGGTCAGTTCTTAAAGGAACATGCACTTTTGGTATCTACTGCGCAGGTATTTTACCCAAAATTCATCGGGAAATAACTCAAGAGGGGGCTACATGGAGGTGTAGTTTTAGGCCTGAAATGTCACTAAGTTAACCAACAGTCAGGGTTGACCATAAAATATCAGGCTTATCTTGTCAATGTCTTGTTAGACAAGATGAATGTAATGGAGTATAGGTATGTCCAAGTCCAGGATACATATGATTGGTCAGTGAGAAGTAGCTGTTGTTATGACCCAGTACATAGCCAGTTTAGTACACAGCTGGTTCAATCTAATGAGTTCTATAGGTGCAGCTGGCTACTATAGCAGGAAGGGAGATAACGGTTGTTGCTAGGGCAGCCTGAGTCCTTGGACTGGGGAGAAGCTGCCTGAGACAGTATTTTGAAGCTAGAGAGAAATGTGATTTTTAAAGAGAAATGTGATTTCAGAATTGGGGCCCAAGGACATGCACCCAAGCACCCCATCACTATCATCTCCCTCACCTTGGACAGTCTGCCTTTCTGAAGGCATCCTTTGATAAGACTGGTTTTTGGGTCTGTCACTCTGTTGACTCAAACTGTGCTTCTGACCCAGTGAGATCCCAAAGTCTAATATTGCCTCGTCACATTATCCCCATCTTTGACATGGATAGGTGATTTTTTAAAAATTCAAGTGTAAGACTTTACTTTTATCTCTATTATATTTCATTTTCTTCAATCTGACACAGTATTTTAGCCTATCATTATCTTTTGAGATCCTTCTCTCTGCCATCCAATGTCTACACTATCTCTCCTAACACTGTGTTGGCTGAAAATACAATAATCGTGCCATCTATTCCTTTATCCAAGTCAATGATAAAAATATTGAGTACTACAAGACTAAGCACAGATCCCTAGGACCATCTACTTGAAATCTCCTTCCAAGCTGACATTGAACCATTTAGTTTCAAATTCACTTGACTGTGCCAATTGTCTAGGCAAAGGGTCTACATAGTAAGGACCATGGCTTTGACCTCAAAGGATGTGTGAAGAACTGCTGGAAGGCCAAAAGATGGTGAGTACCTTCCTCTAATAGCCAATCATAGGACTTGTCTCATATACAGTCATATTCACCAACACTCGCTCATTCTGCCTACTCCCTACACTCCACAAAGTCCCAGATTCCATCATTTTAAGCCAAGCATTGGTTCCCGCATGCAATTATAATCTAACCACTCTCTTGACACTCATAGTAGGAGCTGTGCAGGTTCCTTTGAGAAAATTCTATACCTTCTCAACCTACCAATTCCCTGTCCCCTCAGATTATCCTGTTGCTTTATCAGGTGTTCTCTTGGAAGGTGGCCTCAGGAATCCAGGGCAGAATCTAGCTAAGTAAGAACACAACTACCTTTCTTTTCATTTTGAGTGGGAAAGGGTAAACTGCACAAGACGGACATGCATGAGAGGGCTGCGTACAGATCAAAGATCTCATCATGCTATCTTCCCCTGTTCGATCCCAAATCCATTCTCTTCCATATTTCCCTATTGTCAAGGATACTGTCCACTCGGTGATGTTCACAATCTCATCCTCATTCTCCCTTACTCCACCTATCTAATCAGTTACCAGACATACTCATTTCTCCATACCATCTCTGCTTCTCTCTACTGATGCATCTACTACCCAAGATCAATCTCTCATCAACACTCACCTGGACTACTGCAACAAATTATCCCCCCACTGTGGTCAGTCTTCCACATGCCAAGTGATTTTCCTCAAGTTCAGCTCTGACTACACCATTCCCCTCCTCACTAAAATCCAATGGCTCCTATTGACTCTAACATCAAATGTGATTTCATCTTTAATTTCCATTTTGGGTAAGTTGAGTAATACATATAATTATTAGAATGGGGTTACATGTATATAATTCATAACTAAGTAAATATATACATCAGGGGTACTCAGAATTTTTTGATTCGATGTTGAGTAATCCAAAGGAATTTGGCAACTATTGGTATGGACCACATCTGTCCATCTTTTCTAGAAGAGTATCACAAGACACCTTTCCAAATGCTTTGCTAAAATCTAAGTATATCTACAGCAGTCCCTTGATCTACCAATTTAGTAACTCTGTCAAAAAATGAAATGAGGTTAGTCTAATACAACCTATTTTTTTAAAGTTTTTTTATTGACTTGTTTTTGCACCAAAGTCAGTTCCCTTCAAACCATCACCACTGTGCCCTCTTTAGCAGCAAAAGCAAACACTTAACATTTACTGTATTTAAAAATATATAAACCATTCTTAACTTGCAGGCTGTATAAAAACAGGCTGCTGATAGATTGGGTCTTTTGGCAGTAGTTTGTGGCCCTCTGATTTAAGGTAAGCCAGCTGACATGGTGACTGAAAGCCTGTACCACACATGCCCTGTCCTTGACTATGCCATGCTTGTTTTATGCAATCACCAATTCCATTTCCAGATGTTCACTAATCATTCCTTTAATAATACATTCTAAACTTTTCCCAGGAATCAAAGGTGAATTCACCAGCCTACAGTAAGCATGATGTGTTTTGTTCCCTTTCTCTGGAAATCAAAACAGATGCCTTTCCCTAGGTACATCTCCTATTCTCTTCAGTCTTCCAAACTTTGATGAGTGTGGATCACCAGCTCTTTCTCTTCCTGAAGGTATTCTTCTTGTTGTTTGTCCTTCATTCTCAAAGAGGATGATGACATCAAGGAAGTGATGTCATTACTTCCAAGTGAACAGGATTTAAGTGAGGCAGGGCTGTGCAAAGACACCAGCCTCACTTTCTCCTCTGGAGTTATCTGGGTTCAGTGGCCAGATATATATCAGAACATCTGGAGATGGTCCTGGATGCAGTGGGAGACCTTGCAAGGCCTTTCAAAGCTTTTTAAAGGTCTTTAAATAGGTCTCAGTTTGATTTAGGCAATGCCTATTCGACGATTAAGGCTAGCTAAAAAATGAAGCAGAAAATGGTCTCAATCTAGCAAAAAAAAAAAAAAAGAATCCTTCTGGGAGGGGAAGACCCTTCCAGTTCACTGATGGCTGGTGACGTGAACTCCTCAAGGACAGCCAAGCGCTCTCTAGCTACTTTCTTACTTACTCTGGGTAGGTATCAACTCTCTAGCCTCTTTAGTTCTGTCATCTCCAATCCAATAGTCCTCATTCTTAGCAAAGAAGACATGGAAAATAACAAGTGACCAGTTCTTGCCTTCTCTCTGTCACTGGTTATCACCATCCTGTCCACTCTCAACACTAGCCATAAGCTTTCTTTAATCCTCCACTATAATTTTCCTCCACTGTCGCTAAAAATAGTTTTTGTTCTTAGCTTTGCTTTCTAGACCCAGTTCATTTTAAATATTAGAACTCTGAACACCATTCCTACAGAGTAGTGTCACATTTTGTATTTATCCTTGGATAAATCTTTGATAATCTATTTTCCCCTCAGAATTCATGGATGATTTCCCCCAATGTGCATACCAGTCAGGTACTTGCTAACCACCTCCTAGGTTCCAGGGCTAAGCACTGAGAATACAAAGACAAAAGCAAGGATACTTACCCTCAGAGCTAATATTCTAATGGGAGAGGCAGAGGGAGGAGCTACAATATGTACCTACAGGATGTCCCACAAGTCTTAGTGCAGTTTTAAGCCTTAATAGCTTAAAACTTTAATTAAAGCCTTAACAGCCTACAATTTCACTACAATTTGTGGGACACCCTGTATATAAGTAAATACAGGATATAATAATAATAGCTAATACATAATAATAGCTAACATGTTAAGGTTTATAAAGCTATATATATATTATCTCATTTTAATCAGTTTAGACAACTCTTCCTTTTCATCCTCAGAGAATAATTTCTTTTTCCGTCTTCAGAATTTCAGTCCTGAGAGTTTCCCATCCTTTCTAGGCTGACTTTCCCTAAAGAATTTTAAGACACAGACTCAGGCCTAACCTTTCTCTGTCCTTTAGCTTCTCCCCTTCCAAAATGGAGGCTGTCAGCCTCTGCCTGACTTAGACTAAAGGGAGGCTGAGAGGCATCAGTTCCCTGAAAGGATTCCTATAGTTTCCACTCCAATGATCAGTTCCTCCCTCTAACCTTCCCCTAGATGAGAATCAGACCTATACTAAAAGTTCCCCTGTTGGTCCATTCACCTTTTGAAGGATGGAGGTTTCAGGAAGGTGATGTTAAGGGGTGATGAGCTCTTCTGCTTTCAGCCCAGAGGTCTGAAACAGATGCATTCCCCATCTCCACTTCACTATGCCTCAATGCCAGGCATCTACTTCATCTTCCACGAAGCCTTTGATGAACTGCCTACAGGCTCCACAATACTCTGTCTTTCTGTGTTCCTGAGACACCTAGAGCCTTTACTGTCCATAGTGATTTTTAATCATGAGCCATCTTTGGGTAATATTATGTAAGTCTTACATGTAAGAAACTTGCATTCCGAATGAGAAAGTGAGCCCCTTGAGGGCAAAGATCACTTCATAAACCTTGGTATCCCTAGAGTGTTGGGCACATAATGTAGACCCAATAAATTTCTGAATTAAATGAGAATTATGGTTCTGTGAAGTGGAAGAATAAATGTTCAGAAGGCCTTCCCTTGACAAATCATATAGAATCCCAGGTGTCACTTTCTAGAGTAGGTAATTACTGGGGCTATATCAGGAATGCTCTCAACTTGTGTTCTGCATCACTGACTTCCAGGAGAATGACTGATACTGGGAGTGCTGGGGCACCCTCTAAACTCTGGAGCTCCCTGTTGTTTTCTGGCCCTTAATTGGCACCATCATGTTGACAAGGACAAGAGTCCTACTCAGTAGAAGCCAAAGTTTATTTACCAATGAACTAGTTAGAAGCAGGAAATACCAACTCCAAGGTTCAGGACATTTTTGTGAAAATTGGGTAACAAGCACAAGCTATAGATAGTTGCCCTCTCCACTGATTAGTCCAAACTTTGGATACTAAGTGAGCCTTTACACTGTAGGTCAACAAGGTCCAATCACTCACTCTTCTACCTGGTGCAGACCTGTCACTGTTATCACCATTAATAATAACACTAATTAATATTTTAATTGATTTTGAAGTTCCTATAACAATGTTGATGATATTATTTGCAAAAACAGAAACTTCATAGACTGAAAAGAGGCATGGACTTGGGGTCAGAGGACTTGAATTCAAATCCTAGCTTGAACACTAATTGAATGATCTTGGACAGGTTACATCATCTCAGCTTCCAAGCCTGTTCTTCATACTTTTCTAGCTTGCTAGAAATTGGGCTTTACTGCCCTTTCCTTCAAGAATCCAAAGTTATCTCCTCAAAAAGATGTCCATAGATGACTTTGTGAGACACTTTATGGTTTACAAAGTGCCTTCTGCATCTCAGCCTTGTGTAACACATATTAATCCTAGGATCATAAAAATACAGATTTAAAGCAGAAAGTGATACTAGAAGCCATTGAGTTCAAGCCCCCATTTAACCAATGAGGAAACTGAGATTCAGTGAAGGAAAGTGGGCATCTATGTCCTATGACCAAAGTCATAGGACTAAGTACATGGCTAGCACTTGAACCCAAATCCTCCAAATCCAGTGTCTTTTATGTGATACCATCCTCCCTCTTCCATTGCAGAAGCCAATCAGAAAGCTGCAGAGAGCACTTGTCATAGGAGGCAACTGAGACAGACTCACCACATGGATTTCATTTCAGTTTCTGTCTCATTTAGTGGGGAAAGCTAGTGAGGGTGTAAGTCACATCAGTGTGATCATAGGGTTTTTACATTGTTCCTTATGGCATGGAGCCCTTTCCTCCCTCTCCCCACCCCCACACACAACAGATGTGAGATTATCAAAAGTCTTGTTGTTTGAACAGCACTACCAAATAAGGTCATGGTTCATAATTGATTAACATGATTCCAGCTAAAAACATGCCCAGTCCAAAGAGTTGGGAGGGGGCTTACAAAATGGGCATCCTGGAATGTGGCAGAATGTGGCAGTGGGAATGGAGAACAAGGACATATGCCTTCCCCCTCTACTATTTATCTCTTGGTTTTATTCATCAGAAAGACCAGGATTGCATTTCATTTGACACTACCGCCTGAGAAATAATTGGAAACAGGGACCAAATGGAAAATGTTGGTAAATAGAATACCGTGTCTATTTTAAGATCTTCTATCATTTCAGGCTCTAATGTGGCAAAGTGGAAAGAGCACCAGATAGTTAGGGGAGCAGGGCCCCAGTCCCAATTCTGTCACTGACTGTGCAACCTTGGACAACTTAGACAATCTCTTCTCTCCCCACTCTGGGTCTTAGTTTTCTCTTCTATGAAAGAAGTAGGTTGAGCTTGGTGATCATTAGGGTCCATCAGATCTGATAGTTTATGAGTCAAGGTCTTTTTTCAGGTTTAATATTTTATGATCTGAAGTGTCTTTCAGTTCTGATATCCTTCAGTGTAAGGTCTGTGTTTTGTTTTGGTTTGGTTTTTGAGCTCTTACATTCTGCCTTTTGAGGTCCCTTCTAGCTTAGAGGAAGTATGCTGCAGTGGGGAGAGTGATAGACCTAGAGTCAGGAAGACCTGGATTCAAACCCTGCTTCTGACACTTATTAGATATGTGACCTTGGGCAAGTCACTTCATCTAAGCTTTACTTTCTTCTTCTGTAACATGAGGGAGTTGAACTATATGACCTCTGAGGTCTCTTCTAGCTCTAGATCTAGGCTCTCTGTTTTATGTTCTAAGGATTCTTCCAGCAAGAATATTTGACAATGAGGAAGAAAGTCCTTCTTTTTCTCTAAGTTATTAGGTGGCCCAAAAACTTTTAATCCTTCATGATTTCCTCCAAGAGTAAATAACCTGCTCCATAGCCTCACATGTAAAGCTTTTCCAGGTCTGACTCCCTTACCTTTCCAACCTCATAAAATTCTACTTCCCTTCCCTAAGGTTCAGCCAAACAAAATTAATGGTTTTTCCTTGAATTTGATGTTCCATCTCCTATCTAACTAAAATACCTACCTTTCATCATCTTCCATTATCTCTATTATCTTCCATCATCTCCCATCATCGCCGTCATCTCTATCCTCTTCCATCATTTCCACTTCTCAGAACATTTCACTTCCTTCAAATTCAGCTCAGGTACTACCTTCTGCAAGAAGTCTTCTTTTGTCCTTCCAGTTTTCAGTGCCCTCTTCCTCCTCAGTTTTCCTTGTGATATACTAATCTGTGTGCAAGATAACTGGTCCATACCCTTGCCTCCATTATGACAAAGGACCTCAACGTCTCCATTAAATCAGTCAGTCAAGCAGAGGTACAAATGTAACAGCAAGGACCCCTGCATACATAGGAGTGCCTACTGTATAGGTTCTTAGATCTGCTTTTCTTAAAGGAAAACAACATTTGAGTGGTCACAATCACTTTAATCAAACACTTATACCAACAGAGAAAATATAAGCAGAGAAATAAAGACCAACAGACGGGGCTTCCAACTGTATGACCATAAGCAATACATACATCACAGATCAACAGACAAATCCAACTGTCTGACTATTGCATACATACATAGTTACCAGAGACAGAAGAGCCAACGTCTGGGTTTTCAAAGCTGGGGGGTTCTTTAGAGGAGCCATTAGAGCCCAGAGTCTTGACTGGTCAAATGAACACTTTCAATGAATAAGTCTCAAAGTAAAACCTCTGCTCAGAGTATTTATAGACTTTCAGAGCTGGAGGGCACGACCCTCTGACCCAGTGCCCCAATAGAAATTAACAAAAGGTATTGAGGCCTATTAATGGGCGGGGAAGATCTTTAACTCTCCCCCCATCACCACCATTAACCTTACATGAACATTATAACAAACTAGGAGTGAACAAGGCCCAGAGATATCTATTGAATCAACCAAAGGCAAAAACTAGGCAGAAAATGTCAAAGATTGACATGCTTTGGAATCATTGGATGAAAACAAATGACACAGCATGAGAAAAGTGTCAGTCATTCTCTATGGGGCTTGGATAATATCAGCAAACCTGTTTGTAAAGGGAATCACTCTGTGGGGAGGAGATAATTTCCATCCCCTTCTCCTCACCCCTTGACCATAGGGGAGAGATCTGGCAAACCTCTAAAGGTCTGGGAGCTTTAGGTTTCCTATGCACAATGATAAGAGTATTGGTGGAACAGCAGTAACTGAAGACATCATCTGGGTCAGAAGCCAAAGACAAACTAGACACAAGGTAACTTCAAGGGAACTTCATCAGGACCCCAGGAAGGGAGAAAAGCACTTCCATACATCCAGAAACTATGATTTACTCCTTAGCCATTTGTGCTCCTAAGTTGAAACTTACTTCTTCCTGAACTTCATGGGTACTTGTGAGAGAGTATGTCCTAAACTTTTGGGAGAGATGTTTGTCTACTAACTGTTCTACTACCTTAGTAAATACTTCTAAGTAAATACTAATTTCCTCTGGCTAACTAATTGCTATCAACTGGATAATGAATGGAAGGAATACCAATAGAGGCTTATCAATGATAATATTAGAAAAACACCTTGAACCCCTTGGGGTTACCTCTAGAATCCAAAGAAGAGAACTAATCATTCCCTAGAATCCTGCATCCCCAATAGGAGTGAGATTTGTGTGCGTGAGCCTAGAGCCTGCCATATATATTTAAATGTTTGCACGTGCATGCGCACACACACACACACACACACACACACACACACACACACACACACTTTTATTTCCTCCCAGAAGATTATGTAGTCCTCCAGGATAGAGATTACTTCATTTTTCTTTTATATCCTGAGTGCCTACTACGATGCTTTACACCTATTAGGTGTTTAATAAATGCATATGGAACTCCCTAAATGGAATGGATTAGACCTCTACCAACACAAGGTCAAGCTATTTTTTCCATATGATGCTTTTTTGAGTCTGCAGGGAAGATTTGGGTTCAAAAGAAATACAATCTTCTGCCACAAGGTGACTCAATTATCTAAAGTGGTTGCAGTTGTCTCTGCTCTAAAAGAGAAGGATTTGATACGGATGAGATTTTAGCTCTGGATGAATTTTTTATTGAAAATGTTACTTAATGCTGTCCTAATGGATTTTAAATGTTGTAGATGCATTGCTAAGTAGGTTTAAGTCTTCAGAATTCTTCCTTCACATGGGAAGTTGAGAAATTCACTTTGAGAGAATACCGAAGGGGGTGGCTGACTTCACATGAGTCATCTTGAGGTGCTACTATGTGATTTATGAGGTTAGGACTGCAGTGCTTTTCTTAAGATCTTTTAAAAAGGTTTGTTGATGACTTTTGTTTTTATATCACAGCCATTTCCAAATATACCCTACTACTGCCTTGAAGGAGTCATCCCTTGTAAGAAAGTAAAAGCAAATGATATATCATGTAGACTGTACCTGACAGCATATATGACATTCTGCACCCATAGTCTACCGCCTGTCCAAGGAAAGGAGGCTCATGTATTTCTTCATTTTTTCAGTTGGTTCAGATGGTCATTGTAATTGCATAGTGTTCAACTTTTAGAAATTCTTTTAGCATATATTATTATGTTGTAACATATTGTATGTGTAACATATGCATATTTAAATATAAAATGTAAAATATAATTATTTCATATTATGTGTGTATATATATATAGTTACAAATAGTTTTACTGTTTACTTTCTTAATATTTTGAAGAATTAATACTCATCTTTTGAACCACAGAACCACAGATTTTGAGTTGAAAAGAACTTTGGAAGTCATCTTCACCAACTCCTTCATTTTACAGATTAGGAAACTGACATCTAGAGAGGATAAGGGGCTTGTGCAAAATCCTACAGATAGTAAATAGTAAAGCTATCATTTGAACCCAGGGCCTCTGACTAGTGATCAGATAAATATACAGGTTAAAAAATGGAAGGGGGCAGTGCTTCATGATGTGTGAAGAAATAATCACAAAGAAATAAATTAATGGGGGGGGGACCATTTACCAAGGCAGATTAACACCTGTTCTTCTCCACTTTGCGACTTAGAGTCTTAGAGCATTGCTTGGGTCCTAGACCACTGAGGCATTAAGTGACTTGTCCAGGGTCACGCATCTAGTGTGTGTCAAAGGTCCCTCTTGAGCCCAGGTCTTCTGGACTTTGAGGTCAGTTCTCTCTCCCTTGTGCCACAGTTGCTTCTGCTCAGAAATAAATTTTCCTTATTCTGCAAATTGCCTGGGTTATGTTGTAAAGAGCTCAGGACTCGAAATCAGGAGACCTGGATTTTAGGCCCACCCTTGGCATACTCTCTACTGTCTGATCTTTGGCAAATCACTTCTCTCTGGTCCTTAAATTCCTCATTGCAACATGAAGAACGTGGAGTCCACTTCCTCCAAGAGTTCTAAAGTCTAAGATTCAAGGTTCAGGTCCCTTGCTAGATGTGTGACCTGGAATAACTCATTTATGTTTCCAATAAAATAGAAACCAGTTGAGGTCAGGGGCTGTTTTATGTTTGTCTTTTTCCCTCCAACACCTGGCACGGTGTCTGATACATGATACTAGATTAATAAATGTTTGTTGATTGAATAAAATGAGATAAATAACATCTGTGCTCACTATTTTACAGGTTTGTCATGAGGATCAAAAGGTATGTTAGATGTAAAGTACTTTGTAAACCATATACATGAAGGCTATTGTTGTTTCAACAGAAAATGTGCCATGTGATAGGAGCTGTTTTGGACTTGTGTGTTAGGATATGGAAGTGAGGTCCATTCAGATTTATTAAAGTCTTCTGCTTTGAACAAGGGCTGGTGGAGCTCTTTAAGAATGAAGAGGTTCCAGAAATCATCACAGTCAGATGCTGTTATGTTGGTTCTTTAAAAAAACAAGACCAAAAATAAAGCCCCCCCCCACCACAGCTATCTATTTTTATTCTTTTAAGTTTCATTGACATATTTTTTCATCACAATCACTTCCAGATAGCTTCTTAACCCCAACTGCAATTCCACCTTCCCTCAAAAAAAAAAAGGGAAAAAATCCCATCCCTACCTAATGTCTGAGAGAGTAGGAAATATTCTGTTCCTGCAGCTCCCCACTTCTCTAAGGAAAGGAGGTATAGCACCCACCAGTGTTTTTTTCAAGGACACTTAAGAGACCTATATGTATTCATCCCATGGATCTAATAGGATTAACTTTGAAAACCCCAAATACCTGTGTTTTCCACTTAATAAACCACTAGTATGCTGTGCAATTTTGGGAACTCTATTGAAATCTCTCTGCATCTCTATGTGGGAATGAATGTTCATACTTGGTATGCAAGGATTGTGAAATGCTCATCTCTGTTTGCACAGCAGGACAAAAGCATTGATAGCACTATTCTTTCCCTCACTCAGTTTGGGACACTCCCACTCACAGCTCACCTCTCACATTTTATCACCTGGAGGTGTTGTTGTTCAGTCATTTCCAACTCTCCATGACCCCATTTGGGATTTTCTGGGCAGAGATCCTGAAATGGTTTGCAATTCCTTGTCCAGTTCATTTTACAGATAAAAGAGCTGAGGCAAACAGAGTTAAGTGGCTTGCCCAGGGTCACACAGCTAGTAAGCCTCTGAGGTCAGATTTGAACTCAGGAAGATGATTCTTTCTGATTCAGGCCGGACACTATCAATTGTGCCAGCTAGCTGCCCTGGTCACCTGGACATGACAGCTTCAATAAGAAGTGATGGACTGCCAAAGAGTCCCCCACTCTGAAAAAGAGGCAACAAATCTTGGTCTTATTATATATTCCTTGGCAGAGGAAAAAATGGAGTCTAATGTGTGGTTTCTCTAAACACTTGGAGGAAAAATAAGGTCGGGGGACCTTAATTATTTTCCTCATCTATAAAACAAGACAGTCATACAGGATGACACTTGAGACCTCTTCCCACTCTGACAGTCTATTCTAAATTCCACATCAGTTCTAATATTCTCCATACAGTTCTAGGGGCTCATCTTGCTCTAACATCCTGGGTTCTAAGGTCCCTATCCAGCTCATCATTCCTCTTTGTCTAACTGAAAAGAACTGATCACTTCTGCAGATGCTCCCAGAAGTTCCAGTCAGTGACTCACAGCTATGGGGCACTTTGACAGAGCTGGGAAAACTCTGGATATGGACCAAGAAGAATCAGGTTCCAGCCCAAAGACCAACACCACTAAGCTGTCACTATTGTGAAGTCACTATCCTTTCAACCTCAGTTCCCCCATATGTAAAATGGCAATAACAAAAAAACTCTCTCCCTCTCAGGATCATTGTGAGATAAAGCTTTTGTAAACATTAAGGCCCTAGAGAAATGTGGGGTATTATTCCACCCCATTGTGCCTAATTCTGTTTATACTGCACTAACTCTCATGCAGAAAGCAGCAGGGTGGCCTGGGGATGAAAAATAACCCACAGGAGGCTTGAAACGGTAGGTCTCAATATCCCTGTCTTATGGTGCTTAACAGGAACCTCTCTGAACCACGGTTTTCATATCTATAAATAAGGAAGTTGAATGAAAAGAAGTCATTTCTCACTCACATATTCTGTCTTCAGAGAAATAGACATGTGTCTATACATATGCACATATACACCCATGTGCATGTATACATACATGTGTATATACTTATATACACACAGTATACATGTATGTATAAGTGTCTATATAGATATCTGCATCTTATACATGTGCACTTGTAGTATACCTGTATATATGTAGATATATGTATAGGCATATGCATATACATGCATATACCGACATGTGTGCATGTTGTATATGTGTTGTGTATAATATAATGTATATAGCATAATAATATATGTGTGTATATCTATATGTATCTATCTGTCTGTATCTATATATCTTCCTCTCACCAGCATCTACACAGTGCTTTAAGGTTTACAAAGTGCTTTACAGCTCTCTTCTAGTCTTCCTGCTCCTTCTCCTTTATGCCCTTGGTTCTAAGGTCTTTTCTAACTCTGAGATTCTAAAGTCCCTTCCTGTCCAGAAATTTTAGGACGTCATAATAGCAAGGATAACTAGTATCTAGCGTCACAGTTTGCAAAGCACTTTCCATGTGCTTTCCCATTGGATCGTTACAACAAACCTGGAAGGTAGGTACTATCATTATCTGCATTGTACAGATGGGGAAACTCAGACTAAGAAAGTCTAAGTACCTTGCTCTGGATCACACAGCTAGTAAGTTCTGAAAAGAATTGCCAACTGGCTAATGAAAATCATCAGCAGAAAGCAGGGCTGAGAGGAAAGGTTTTCTGCAAATGAACTGCTGGTTATTGACATAACTCGGCTCCTGATGTGGGACTTTCCTATCATCGTTGACTCCCCACTGATCTTACTCTTCCTTGAAATTCTTGAAGAAACCAAATATTAGACTCTCCTTATTCCTCAGCCATATATAATGAGGCTGGGGCTTGCTGCCTCTTTCTCAGGGTAGGGGGACTTCGGAGCAGTCCTTCACTTCTCATTTAAGCTGTCATCTCTGGGTGATGTAGTATCTTGTCATGATGTGCTCTCTTTGGGGTCAGAGGACCTAAGTTAAAATTCTGACCCTGCCACTCATTGCCAGTGTCACTGAGGCATTCTTTCATCTGCAAAATGAGGCAATTTGGGCTGAAGGCCTCCAAGGTCCCTCTTAGCTCTAAGTCTCTGATCTTAAAACTAGAAGTAGGTTCTAGCTCTGACTCTGCTTCTTAAAACTTTCTCATTACTTTCCTCATCTGTAAAATAAAACAATTAGGATATTTTAAATCCCTTCCCATTCTAAGAGTCTAGTTTCTAAGGTCTCTATCCACCTCCAGCATTCTGCATGCTGTTCTAAGGCCTCATCTGGTTCTCAGTCCTGTGTTCAAAGGTCCCTATTCAGCTCCAACATTCTACTTCACATGCCTCTAAGGCTTTATCTAGTTCTCAGTCCTGAGTTCTAAGGTTCCACAGTTTTAAGGCTTTATTTAGCTTTGATATCCTGGCTCCTAAGTCCTATGATTTGAGGATTGTTCAAGTGCCACTTAAGGGCATGATCCTGTTGTAAGCTCACAGTCACACAGAGAAAGATGATAAAAGATACCCAACCACATACCCCAAATTCCCATCCTGGTGTGGAGTTACACTTGGAAGTGGGGAGATACCTCAACTAAGAGATTATAAAATAGAGATAGAATGGGGAAATATTTTCTCAAATAAAAAAATGCATGCAAGGAAGAACTTTTACAGTAGTGGGGAAAATGGTGGACAATGTTTGAACCTTTCTCAACAGAACTGATTCAAAGAGAATACACAACACAATTGTATATAGAAATGTAACTTACTCGATAGGGAATTAGGAGAATATGGAGATGTTTAGGAGGAGGATAGATGAAGCAAGGTAGTTGTTAAAAGCAAAACAGACTTTTGAAGAGAAACAGGATAAAAAGAGAGAAGAAATAGAAGAAAATGGGAAAACATAATTTGTAATCATAACTGTGAATGGGATGAGCTCACCCATAAAATGAAAGTAGATAGCAGACTAAATTAGAAACAAGTGTCCAATAATATATTGTTTACAAAAAACACATTTGAAACAGAAAAAAAAACAGAGTAAAGGTAAGTGACTGGAAGAGAATCTATTATGCTTCAGGTGAAATTTAAAAAAAGGCAAGGCTGGTGATTTCAGACAAAGCAAAATCAAAAATAGACTTAATTAAAAGGGATAATTAGGAAAACTACATTTTGCTAAAAGGTACCATAGACAATGAAGTAGTATCAAAAACTTTTACAGCAGGTTTCTCTAATAAAGGACTCATTTCTCAGATACATAATGAGTATAGAACTGAATCAAAATTATAAAAAGTAAGAGTCATTCTCCAAATGATATAAATGGTCAAGGGATATAAATAGGCAGTTTTTGGAAGAATAAACAAAGCTATGTATAGTCATATAAAAAATGTTCTAAATCACTATTGAGTAGAGAAAGGCAAATTAAACACCTTTGAAATATCACTCATGCCCATCAGAAATTACAAATGTTGGAGGGGATGAGGGAAAAATAGATACATTAATGAATTCTTGGTGGAGTAGAGAACTGTTTCAACCATTCAGAGCCATTTGGAACTATGTCCAAAGGGCTATAAAACTGTGCATACCTTTTGACCCAGGTCTATTCCAAAGAGATCAGAGAAAAAGGAAAAGGACCCATATCTACAAAAATATTTATAACAGCTCTTTTCGTGTTGGCAAAGAAATGGAAATTGAGAGGGTGCTTATCAGTTTGGGGATGACTAAAACATGTGACATATGATTGTGATGGAGTAATATTGTGCTATAAGAAATTATGAGGGAAGTGGTTTCAGAAAAACATGGCCAAATTTACATGAACTGATGCAAAGGAAAGTGTGAAGAACCAGGACATCATTGTGCACAGCAATGCTGTAGTGATCAACCATGAAAGACTTGGCTTCTCTGATCAATATAATTGTACAAGACAATTCCAAAGGATTCATGATGAAAAGATGCTAACCACCTCCAGAGAGGGAGAACTGATGAACTCTGAGTACAAATTGAAATACAATTTTCTCACTTTATTTTTCTTGCTTTTTTGAAATATGGCTAATATGGAAATATATTTTGCATGATTTCACATGTATAATTGATATCACATTTCTTTCTCAGTAGATGTGAGAGAGTGTAGGAGGGAGGGAGAGAATTTGGAACTCAAAATTTAAAAAGAAAAGAATGTTAAAAATAAATGATTTTTTTTAAAAAATCATAAAATAGAGATAAGAACTGGGAACTCCCAAATGAGGAAATTCCCTCTACCAATACAGTCTTAAAAAGTTGCCTCAGACACTGAAAGATTACTTAACTCTGGCCTAAGGTCACACCACCGGTATCTGTCTAAAGTAAAATTTGAACTCAGGACTTCTTGCTTCTCAGGCCAGTTCTCTGTCTTCTATGTCATACTAAATTTAGAATAGGAAAGACTTCAAAGACTATCCAACCCCATTTCTCTCCTCTCTCCTCCACATTTTTTATTCAGATGAGGAAACAAGCCAGGGGGAGAGTATAACTTGCCTAAGGTTTTAGATATATGTGTCTGAGCCCAGAATCACACCAAGAACAAACACCCTGTGATTCCAATTATTGCTCCTTCCACCACTGGGTACTGAGAAGTTACAGTTTAATTTCTTTTTAAGTTTCATGAATATTCTTTTTTTAATGTCATGATCACTACCCAGGTACCACCCACCCACCCCTACCACACTCCAGAACCCTCCCTTGTAATGGAGTTAAGCAAAATAAATTGGCATGTTGGGCCATGCATAGCTGTGAGTTCTAATTCCAGCCCTGCTAATCAACCAATCATATGATTGGGTGCCTACTGTGTGCCAGGGCTCTGTACCAGGCAAGTGCTATGGAGATATAGTATCTCAGAGTTCCTGCCTTCAAGTAGCTCACAGTCTAGTTGGGAAGATAAGGCATTATCCACAAAAAAGAATAACCAACACTACCAGATATTCTGATCCAAGTGCTTTTGTGGGAGACACAAGCAGCAAATTCTTTAACAATTCAAAAGGAGATAGCCCTGTGGGCTTTGATGGTCAGAGAAGGCTTTCTGGAGGAGATGGGATTATCCATACAACGGAACCTCACTTTCTGCCTCAAAACTTTGAGGCTGGGAGGCTCACCTTGGAAAGAATTCCCTGGACAGGTACAAGATATATAAGACCGTGGTCTTCAGGACCAACCACCACCTGGGACTGTCACCAACTTCAGGAAGACCGCAGTTTATGCAAACACATTCTTAGAGGGTTGGGGGAAGAGGGAGAAACAGAGACAGGGAAAGGGAGAGAGAGAGAGAGAGTACTGAGTCATTCCCTTGAATTGTAAACAATTCACTTGGAAATCAGTTGTTAATAAAGAACTGAGTTACACAGAAATGTACAGTTACACAGAAATGTACAAATACACCTGAGAATGCAGACAGCCCTCAATTATCCAGGGCCATATAATCCACCACCCAGATGAGTCCTTTTCTCTGCTGCTTCCTGGCTCCAAAGATAAGCTTCTTAGGATGGTTCTAACCGAGCCTCTGATGAGAAGGAAGATGACATAGGATAGTAGAATTTAAAAGTGGAATGAGTCCTGGAGATCATCTAATCCAATGCCCTCATTTTTATTTTATTTGTTCTAAGTTTTATTGTGGCCTTTTGTTTTCACACCACAGTCATTTCCCTTAAATGCCTTTCTCCCCACCCCCACCCACCCCAGTGAACCCCTCCTTGTAACAAAGGCAAACATTTAAGCAAAGCCAACCAACACAGCGACTGCATCTTGCCTGGGTATATGGCATTGTCTCCCATTAAGGAGGGGTCCTCCCCTTATACTTTTTTCCCCAGGTAAAGAACAGAGATTTATTTCCTTTACCATAAAGGAAATACTTAAAATACAAAAAACCTAAGTCAGCCAGTACTTAAAATATGAACCTGTAGCTACTTGCTCCTATTATACTCAGCTCCATACTTACTGAGAAGAGGTCATTTGCCCTGAGCTTCCTTTTCTCTCCTATTGCCTATCTCCCAACAGTTAACCATCATCTCCCATTCTCTCCTTCTTTACCCCAGGCTCTGATAAAATGGTGGCCTTTTCCTGACCAATACCACCTCCTCTCTACTTGTATCCCTTTCCATCTCTCCCAAAAGGAGGTTACCTCCACAATCCTCTGTCTCTCTCTCTCACACACACACTCTCTCTCTTTCTCTCTCTCTTTCACATGCACATACACACACACACACACACACACACACACACACACACACACACACACACACACACACACGTCTCTCATCCCTCTTGATACACTGGCTCTTTCTCTGCTGCCTTAAAATATATTCAGTTTTCCCCATACTTAAAATAAAAAACCTTCACTTGGCCCCCATGATTCTCTCAACTTCTCCTATGCTTTTCCTTCCTTTTTCAAGAAAACTCTTGAAAAAGTTGTTTATACTTACTGCATTACCTTCTTTCCACTCACTTCACTTGCAATCTGGCTTCCAACCTCATACCTTCGCTTAAACTATTCTCTTCAAAATCATCAGGGACTTCTTCATTCCCCTAACCAATTCTCAGTCCCCATCCATCTAAACTTCTCTAAAGAATTTGATGTTCTTAACCATCCTTTGTCTTCCTAGGTCCTCTTTCCTCTCTAGGTTTTCATGATGCTGCTTTCTCTTGGTTCCTCTACCTGCCTAACCCCCCACAGTGTCTTCTGTTCGATAATCATCCATATCCCATCCACTTATTTGCTGATGCAGCTCTAGCTTCTGTCCTGGGATCTCTTTATTTACTTCCTCATTTGGTGAGCTCATCAGTTCCTTGGGTTTAATTATCATCTTTATGCAAATAATTCCCAGATCTATATCGTCAACCCTAGTATACTCCTGAGCTCCAACCTTATATCACCAACTGCCAAGAAAATATTTCTTGCTGGACATTTCATTGACATCTTAAACTCAATGTATCCAAAACAGAAATTAGCCTTTGCCCCAAACTCCTCTTCTTCACTTCCCTGTTTTTATCAAGGGTACCACATCTTTCAAGTCACTTATCAGAATCTGCCTCTACTCTTACTTCTTCCTTACCACCACTACCTCCCCCATCCAGTCAGATGCCAAGTCTGATGAATACTCCAGCTATAACATCCCTTATATTTTATCCCATCTCTCCACTCTCTCTATTCTAGTTCAGGCCCACATCACCTCTCTTCTGGGCTATCACAATATCCTTTTAATCGGTCTCCCCAGCTCCATCCACTCTTTCACCTTATGCAATCCTTCACACAGCTGCCAAAGTGATATTCCTAAAGTGTAGAATTGGCCATCATTCCCTTGCTCCATAAAGTCCAGCGGTGGCTTGTTGTCCTAAGGATAAATAACAAAGCCTGCCTTTGTTTAACATTTAAAGACCTCTACAATCTGACTCCAACCTACCTTTCCAGATTTATTACACTTCACTCCCCTTCGCACACATTCTGTTCCAGTCAAATCAACCTGCTCACTGTTCCTCATGTACAACATTCCTTCATTCATCTCTAGTCCTTTTCATTAGCTGTTCCCAGGTCTGAGCTGCATTCTCTCTTTTTAGAGCTCGAGATCCCCCTAAAACTCAATTCAAGGTTCACCTCCTATATAAGACCTTTCAGCATCATTAGTGTCTCCCCAAATACTTTGTATAATTGGTGGGAATAGTCTGTATTTACTTTTATTTGAAAGGATTGTTTCCCCGATACAATGGTAAGTCATTTTTGTCATTTTATCCCCAGTTCCCAGCAGAGTGCTTGGTGTTTAGTCGACACTTAATAGATGCTTGTTGGTTAACTGATCCCATATTTGTTTTCCTCATCCATTGAGAAGAAGAATGTGTTTTGTAATTAGTTGCACAGAATCACTAGGATTTTTAAACACATGTTTTTAGGAAATATTACTTACATTTCTCCCTTTCTAGTCTACAGAGAGAGTGGCAAAGAAAGGGAAGCAGAGGGTACAAGGAATAACACACTTTTTAGACCATCTATAAACCTAAGGTTTATAATAGCGTGAGGTGATGTACTATTGGAGAAACTGATATATGTTCATCTTACCATTTCTCACTAGAAGCCAGACAATAAGAAATAATGAAGTTGGAACTAAACAGGAGATTAGCTCACCAGTTCTCTTTGGATAAGCCAATAAAGGAGTTAGCAGAGTTGGTTTCATTGTGTACCTAAGGGCACCATTATTTCCTGGAACATATTGCTATGCACCTAAGTATTTGCAAAGAGCCCACCATGAAAATAGCTACAGCATTTATAATAATAATAATTTATAATAACATCTGCATTTGCTGCAAAGAATGATGAGGTAATGAACTTGATAAGACACCCTCCCCTCCACAAAAACCGAAACTCACATATTTTGATGTTCAATGATATAAATACGTAAGTAGAAACAGCAAGAAATACATTGGAAAATGAGCAAGAAATACTTTGAGAAATACGGATCAGGAATAACGAATAAAGAGGGGAGGGCAAAGACTTGTTAACTCCATGTATCCCTCCCTATCATGAATGATTTATTTAAGAAAAGAATCGGAAGATACTGGTCCTGGTGAGCATAAATAACATCACAAAAAAATGAAATTGATTTTATTGTCATAGGAAATGACTCATTACTGCTGTGGGAATCTTCCCTCTGTCAATTGTCTATGCATAGTCAAACTAATATCTTATTTGAGCAAAGATTAAAATTAGCACAAAGTTGTAAGAAAATAAAAGTGAGAAAAAATGACACGCAATTAAAACAATTCCACCTTGAACTATTTAAATGGTTTATCATGCGTGAAAATTGGAAATAGATGTAAGAAAGGACATACACACCAACCACATTAACTTCATCAAGAAGTTTAACCAATATAAATCAACTGCT
>CM053769.1:273208650-273228660 GCA_028658325.1 Potorous gilbertii | reverse complement strand
ACTATAGAACTGACAAAACTAAAAACTGGTTCTTTGAAAAGACTTAAAATTGGTTTTTAAAAACCTTTAGCAAAAATTAGAAAAAGGAAAGCAGAAAACAAATGAACAAAATAAAAATGAGCAAGATTAAATCACAACAAAACCATAAGAAATAAAAAGAATTATCAGAGCCTACTATGTGCAGGCATATGCCAATAAATCTGAGAGCGCTAGAAAAATATAAGCATCACAATAGATGCAAAAAAAAAGCCTTTGTTAAAGTACCATATCCATTTATGCTAAACCCTATAAAGTATAGGCATAAAGGAATATTTTTTAAAACAAAAAAATGCATATAAAAGTAATATGCAAAAGAGATATATTAGAAACTTCCCGAGTAAACACAGGGGTAAAACAAGATGCCTATTCTCCCCGTATTATTTGATATAGTTCTAGAAAATACAATAACACAATTGCAGTAACACAAGAGAAAGAAATTAACAGTGTAGAGATTGATAGGACATGAAACTATCTGATTTGCTAATGACATGATGGTTTATTTAGAAAATCATAGGAAATCAGCAAATAAATTAATTGAGACAGTATCTTTCATAAAGTTTCAAGCTACAAAATAAACATCCCAAATCAGCACATTTTTATATAATTAACAAAATCCAAGAGACAATATAGGGAATCCAATTCAGAATCACTACAAAATACATAAAATATTTGGAAGTGATTCTGCCAAAGCACACTCAATATTTGGATAGATACAGTGGTCCTTAAATATAAAGAACTGCTTCAGTAAACATAGGAATCTTCAGTGCCCATGGCTGGGCCATGCTGATATAATAAAAACAACAATAATGCCAAAATTAATTTACAGATTAAATGCTGCCCCACATGCTTGGAATGCCTTCTTCCTCACTTCTGCTTCTTGAATCCTCAGTTTCCTTCAAAACTCAGCCCCAGTGCCTCCTTTTGCATGAAATCTTTCCTGGTTCCCACAGCTGCTAGTGTGTCTCCCTCCAAGGTTACTTTACACCTACTTTACATAAATTTTATGTTATATATACATATCTGTGTTTATGCATATATACCTACATATGTATATGTTGCCTCCCTTACTAGACAGTAAGTTCCTACTTCTTTTTTTATCCCCAACTTAGCACAATGTCTGGAATATAGTAGGCAACTAATAAATGTTTAATTGCTTGAAGGACTGAATCACATCAATTACTCTGATGTTCTCACAAGAAACAAAACCAAAAGACAAAAAACGTTGCAGTTAAGTGGCTTAACAATTTCCTTGGAGAGGCAAATCAAATCATTCAGAGAATGGGTTTCATCATGTACTCAGAAGCAATGAGAAATGTCATTGCATGTGGTACTTGGTCTTGTAGAGCTCATGATAAGTATAACTAAAAAGACCACCATGAAGCTGTTCATAGATTTTATACCAACATCTGTTGCAGGAGATGGAGAAGTTAAAAAAAAAACAAATTCTACCAAGAATTTGACAAAATCTTTCGAACCAAGGCAATATATACTTTTATTCTTGATGACTTAATGTGAGGATGAGAATGAGCCATGATCGTGAAAATTATGTTAGAATGTAAAATCCAGATCTGAGAAATAAATACAGCCAAAGACTTGTAGAATATTCAGAAATCTTAAGTCTTTATATCATGAAAGGAATGGAAAAGCATTCTTTTAGCTTTGAGGACATACAAATAGAAAATCAAGACAATTCCTGCTCAAAAAAACTCATATTCTAATTGGAACAGACAACAAATAAAGGAAGTTTAATGTTTATATTCAGTTCAGGCAAGATGGAAAAGATGGCTAATACTAATACAAGAAAAGTAGCTGGTCAGATGGCAAGTTCTCAAAGGCAAAAAAAAAAAGTTAGTTGGAAGACATTAAATACAATAAACCACAAATGGCATCCCATAAAATGAAATTGACTATATCTTACCAACAGGAAGTAACTAATTACTGACATAGGAATCACATAGCAACAGTATGCAATTAGACCATCAGCTAGTTAAAGCAAAGGTCAAAATCAACATCATATGAAAATAAAGGTTAATAACTGAAGCAGCCAGATGGTATAATGAATAGAGGCTTGGACCTGTAGTCAGGAAAACCTAAGTTCAATTCCAGTCCCTAATCCTTACTAACTGTGTGACCCTGGGCAATTCACTCAATCTCTGCCTCAGTTTCCTCATCTGCAAAATAAAAATAATAATAGCACCTACCTCTGAGGTAAATTGTGAGGATCACATGTGAGTATCAAATAATATCGTAATTGTAAAACGCTTAGCACAGGGCCTGGAACATGGTTCTATATAAATATATATAATAAATTATTTTATTAACTGTGTGACACCAGACAAGTCCCTTAACCCTTCTGTCTCAATTTTCTCATCCACAAAGTATAGATAATAAGAGCACCTTCCTCTTAGAGTGGTTCTAAGGATAAAATAAGGCAGTATTTGTAGAACACTGCAAACCCTGAAGCACTCACTATCTATGTGATAGTTTTCCTTATTGTCATTCTCACTATTATTAAAGGATAAAGATAAGAAGATATAGGAAAGTAATGCATCAACTTCAATTAACCTATTCAGAACAGCAAATTATGCATAAAAGTTCAAAATGAACAAAGGAAAAGATATTAATTAAACCTCAATTATCTATCTAGCAATTATCTCAATTACTATTTTCTGGGGAAAATATATAATTGATAAAAAGTAGTCACTATAATTAGAAAGCCAAAAAAGCCAGAAAATGCCAGAGCCAGCACTTGATCTTGTAAAAACAAGAAGGCAAGGAGGTCAAAGGAACAATGGTTTGTGACTCATTTGTAAAATATCAGTAGATGATGGACTATTATGAACAAGTTCTCCTTACAAAACTGTGAAGAACAGAACGTAAAGAGAAATCTACCCCCATCCTCAAAAAAAAAAAATTGGCCTGAGATCCAACTATGCCATTTTATTTGGAATATATTCATAGATGAACCTGACAGATGGGCAACAAATAAAGAATGGTTCACATTACTGACCCATTTCTATCATACATGATAGTAGAACCACTAGATTTGAACTCTAACACCTCAGCCCTCAATGTGCTATACAAAGAATTTCAAATATCACTTAAAATGAAATCAGGAAGAGCAGTTGGATCAGAGCGCATATACACTGAGAAAAATCTATGCTGTAGACAAACACAATTTTGAAGGCGTTGAGGGATCATTTTACAAGATATCTTAGAAAGAGAAAAGATACCAAAAGAATGGGTGGGGGGTGGGGAGAGAAACACAGACAAATGATTTCCTCTCAAAAAAACCAATTAAAGGAACATCAATAACTTTCAACTCTTATGCCTACTTTTTCATCATTGCAGTGTCTATAAGAATTGTCTAAGTTGTCAAAAAGGGAAAATGACAAATGTTAGAGGCACTGGAAGAAAAGAGACACATTAATGCACTGTTGGTGGAACTATTAATTAGTCAGTATAAAAAGGAATACCCAAAAAAGTTACTAAACTGTGTATGACCTTTAACCCAGAATACTACTATTAGCATATGCAAATCAAAGAAAGAGGAAAAAAGATGAATATGTACAAAATTACTTCTAGCAGCCCTTTTTTGTGATATCAAAAACTGGAAATTAGGGGAATGCTTATCAACTGGGAAATAGTATGTGAATATAAAGGAAGATTATTGTGCTATAGGACTTGAGTGAAAGGATAGTCTCAGAGAAACCTACGAAGACTTTTATGAACTGATTCATAAACGAAGTAAGAAGAACTAGAAGTGAAGGCAACATGGTAAAAACAAATAACTTTAAAAGATTCAAGAACTCTGATCAACGCAATGACAAACCACAGTTCCAGAGGACTCATAATGAATCATGTTGTCCACCTCCTGACAGAGTTAATGGAATCCATTTATAAAATAAGGCTTATTTTAGGTCATGATCAATGAGGGAGTTTGTTTTATTTGACTATGCATATTTATTACAGGTTTTGAGGGTTTTTTCCTTTCTTCCTAATTTTTTTATAGTAGGAGAAGTTAAAGAGAAAGAAAACAGATTTTTTAATTAATTGGGGAAAAATGAAATATTAAAAAAAGAATGATCTACATATGTCTCCAGGGTATTCTTGATTAAAATATGAGAAAGAGAACGGTTGTGTTAGATGCAGTTTTCTCTTTTTTTTCTTATTTTTTAAATCAGATTTGTAATTTCTCAGGGTAGGAAAACCTGGAATGAAACTGCCTCCACAAATGTGGATAGGCACTTGGAGTGCAACTTACTTAGTGAGTTGTCTAAAGCAGGGAGACAGTAAAGAGACTTACCCAGGGTGGTTTAGGCTGTATGTGACAGAGGATGCTTTATTTGAACCAAGGGTTTCCTGACTCTAAGGCCAGCTCCTCTCTATTCACTATACCACATTGCCTTTCAGGGGACATAAAATTAAAAACAACATAACCACTGCCTTCAAGGAAATTACAGCCTGTATCTCCACTGCTATCTCCTTTGGGGCACTTAGCACAGCCTTACCCACACATGGTCTTGGCTGACTGATCCAATGCTTGGTCAAAGATTTGTGTTGCTCCAGCTGACCTCAAGAAACCTCACCTGGGCTTTTAACTAAAGCAAAATTTGCAGATGGAAGTTACCAAACTAAAGACCACCTCATATAAGAGAAAAGACCTGGGAAATAATCTGGGGTCCCACTGGTGTATGGAGAAGGAAGGTGAGAGAATTTTGTGGCTCTTCAGGCCTGGGGGAGGGTGGGGTAAATAAAAAGCTTTCCCAAATATTTGGTTTCTTTGGCTTCGGTTTTATTCCATGTCCCAGATGTCCCACTTGACTCAAAAATCAGAAGATAGGTGAGAGGTAGATCTATTTGAGAGAGAAAAAAAATTAAATCCAAAGCAACATCCAAACCACACAGGTAACAAGCAAGTGGGCAAATTTCAGGTCTTCTGCCTACAAAGCTTGTTTTCAACTTTTTAAAATTACAAACTGAATAAATAAGCAACAAAAACAAATCCTACAATGAACATGCAAAATATAGCATAAATACGATATAAATAAATGCAAAATGTAGAGTAGGGTGTTATTTGAAGTTTCGTGTGCAATCATCTTTTTTATTGTACAATATTATAGAAATGCCTGCTTTAGTCCATAAATTAAAAATAATTTTTAAAAAAATTTACCTTTTATTCAAAAAAAGAGAAAATCTACATAAAGCCATTCACATTTTACAAAATAAAGGCAGAAAAATTAACAAGGAAACAAACAAATTCATTGGCAGACCTGTGCCCTTTTCCACGTTCATTGAACTTTATTGGACTTCATTTTCTCTTTTTATATGTGGTTAGCAATGCATAGACTCTTCCAGGGTGCTGATCTTGCCTTACTAGGTCTTTCCCTACTTTCTTTTATCCTTGATATTCATTTTCTATAGCACCATAATATTTTATTACATTAATTTTTTGTGATTTATTCAACTGCTCTTCAATCATTGGATATATGGATTGCTTATAGTTTTTTTAATGTTACATATAAATACAAGAAATGAGTATTTTTATGTAACTATGAATGTATTTGACCTATATGAATATATATAGTTCATTATTTTCCCCTCTCTTAAAACTTTGTTAGGATAAAATCCCAGCCATGACAAGGCAGTTATGTGACATGGTGGAGCAAGTCTCTGCCTCTCAGAAAGGCTTTAAGTCCTATTTCAGTCACATACTGATTGTGTGATCCTGGGCAAGACCCTTGCCCTCTTGACACTCCCTTGCCTTTTTCTAATATAGTAATTTTCAGAGCAGGCACCCTGGTGCATTGGGAGAGGGAAGTTTTCTCACTGTCATTCTCCTACACGGATACAAAGAAAAAAATGTTTAGATGAAATTGCCAACTCACTGTGTAGTATGATCAACTTTGTGATCCTTATTATATTTTGTCATATTGTTCATTAAAATGTTTGCTCCAGCCTGCACTCCCACCAACAAACCCTAAATCAACAATCCTTTCTATCCTACCAGGCTTCATTGACAGAGTTTTGTCCAAATGCCTTCCTCTTTTAAGAAAAAAGCTGGGGAAGGATCTAAGTGACCCCCAGTCTCTGTCACCTGGCACCACTGGGCACTAGTATTCTGACATCTATTCATTCATTCCTGCAGAGGCTCATAGGGGCAATTGCTCACCTGTGGGGTTCGTGAACTCTGCTCCCTGTTCCATGGTAACCAAAGGCAAGGGAAATTCCTACTGTTTGTCATTTCTGTCTCTTTCCCTGCTTCCACCCCTGCCAGTTCTTAGGAAGCAACTGGGCAAGATTAGAACAGAAACTGACTGTAGTCACACCAACTACCGACCCTTTGATAACCCAGAGGTTAGTAGACCGCAAGCCTGGATTGATGATCCCAGACTTGGATTGATGCCCAGGGGCCTATTCCTTGTTTCTCTGGTTCAAGGACCATAAGATTTAAAGCTAGAAGGACCTCAAAGGCCATCTAATCTAATTCCATCATTTTATAGCTGGAAAAACTGGAGACCCAGAGAGGGAAAGCAATTTGCCCAAGGACATCCAGATAACATGTAGAGACAGCTAGATGGTACGGTGTAGACAAGGTCAGGAAGACTTGAGTTCAAATCCTGCCTCAGACACTTAGGCCAAGTCACTCAACCTATGTGGGCCTCAGTTTCCTCTTCTGCAAAATGGGGATAGCAATAGCACCTACCTCCTACGCTTGTGGTGAGGGTCAAATGATATAACTTATGCAAAGTATTTTGGAAATCTAAAAGTACTATATAAATATTGCTGTTGAGTCATTTTTCAGTGATTCCCAACTCTTGGTGACCCTGTTTGCGGTTTTCTGGCAAAGATACTAGAGTGGTTTGCTATTTCCTTCTCCAGTTCATTTTATAGATGAGAAAACTAAGGCAAACAGGGTGAAGTGACTTGCTTAGGGTCACACAGCTAGTAAATGTCTGAGGTCCTATTTGAACTCAGGAAGACTCATCTTCCTGACTCCAGACCTGGCACGCTGTCTACTGTGACACCTAGCTGCTGACTCATAGAGATGTTTAATATTAGGATAATGATAGTTAGCAAAGACAAGTTTCAAATCCAGATCTTCTAAGTTCCAAGTATACCATGTTACCTAATTAGTAGTCATCAGCTTGGTGCCCACCCCAGAAAGGGTACAACCCCTTATCTTGGTTGCCACCTTCAGATGCCTCTCATTCTCTTCTCATTCTCCCTTCTTTGGATTTCAGTCAGAGTCTAGTTCAAATGACATACTGTAGATAAAGTACTTTACAAACATTGAGATTCAGCTGGACCCAGTATCTAGAATGCAAGATTTAAAGCCATACTGACCTTGGTTCCAACCCCACCCCTAGCATTTATAAGCCATGTTACCATGACAAGCCATTCAACTTCTCTGAGCCTCAGTTCCTTCATCAGTAAATGGGGATCACGATGCTTACAGTGCCCTCTTCACATGGCTTTTTGTAAAGTTCAAATGAGCTCATGAATGTAAAGACCTTTCCAGGGTTTTAGCTATGTCAGTTATTTAGGAAGGGTTTGATTGCCATGAAAGAGTCAGGGGGGTACAACAAAACCAGAGTGTTCCAAAGGGATCTGACTTGACAAAATCTGCTCCAAACCTTCTGACTCCAGGCTAGTCCTCACCTCCTCTTGGATCCTGAGCAGCGCAAAGCACAGCTGCCATCTGGCCAAGGAAAGCTCCAGTGAGGTATCATCTTCTGGCCCAAACCAGACATCTTCCTCCCGTTTGAGTCTGCCTTAATCTCTCTGAACCCCAGAGTCCTCCTCCATTAAACAGAGAGAATAATTACCTTCCATATTCCACAGGATTCTTGTGGGAAAAGTACTTTGTAAACCTTAAAGAGCTGTAGAATGTGAATTCTGGTAGGGGCAGAAGCAGAGCTGTGATTATATCAGGGTGAGATGAGAATGATTATTTCTCTTCCTTAGCTTTATGTTAAGAGTTAAGAGGAGAACTGCTCCAGGAGATGTTGCTGACTCACTACTGTTCTTTTATCAGTCAATATTGAGGACCTTCTGTGTGCTAATGCAGCTGGGTGGCACAGTGGATAGAGCGCTAGGCCTGGAGTGCTCTAATGTGGTCTCAGACACTTAGCCGTGTGACCCTGAGCAAGTCACTTAACCTCCTTTGCCTCAGTTTCTTCATTTGTAAAATGGGCTGGAGAAAGAATGGCAAACCACTCCAGGATCTTTGCCAAGAAAACTCCAAATGGGGTCACAAAGAGTTGGAAACAACTGAGACAACTGAACAACAGAAAGAGCCAACCACTGTGCCAAGTGCTGGCAATGTAGAGAAAGGCAAAAGGCAGTCCCTGTTCCCAAGGAGCTCACAGTTTAATAGGAGAGATAACCTGCACTCAACTATATACAAACAAGGTTATTTGTGTGATAAATTGGGGGTGTCCACAGAAGGAAGGCACTAGAATTAAGGGGGATTTGGAAAGGCTTCTTGTAGAAGGTGGAATTTTTTGGCCCTGGAAGCCAAGAGGCTGAGATGAGGGAGGGAATTCCAGGCTTGGGGAATCCAATAAAATACATGAGTCAAGAGGAGGAAGGCCTGCTTTGTGTTGAGCTACTGCACAGATGAGTTAATTTTTTTGTTATTGTTGTGTATAGTGATGGGACTTTTGATTTCATCAATGTAAAGAACTCCTACACAAGGAAATAATAAGTAGCATTTATATAGGACTTTAAGATTTGCAAAGTACTTTACCAAACTTATCTAATTTGTTCCTCACAACAACCCTGGGAGCTAAGTGTTATTAGTATCCCCATTTCACAGATGGGGAACCTGGGGTGCAGAGAGGTTAAAAGATTTATCCAGCTAGTAAATGCCATATTTGAAGTCAGATCTTTCTGTCTCCAAGTCTGGACCTCTATCCATGGTACTCCCAAGCTGCCCCTACTCCTTCTACCAATGCAGAGCAATGCCTTGGAGTCTTAGAGATTTTCCTAAGGCCTTGTGCATTACACAGAACACCTTGAACCTAGGTCTTTATTGCTTCTTGACTGCCTCTCTGTTATACCATGCTGGTTCTGTCATCTCTCTGAGTTTCTTTGTTAATTCCTTGTATTTCCAGACTCATTCTACATAACTACCTGCTTCCTGCACAGCCACCCCTGACCCAGCTGCTAAGAATTTTGGCTTCCATATCAAGCCCTTCTTCACTCAGTTCCATAATGGACATATATCTCCCAAGGATCTGGTAAATTTGGCCAAGGCCTTGCATTTGAAGGAGGGTGGACTTGGGGCAACTGTAGGAGGAAGGAGAGGAGGAAGGGGATTGGGAGGGGAGGACTGTTATCTGTCAGCTTGTAAAATATAGCCTATTATATAAGCCAGCAGTTACCTCTATTTCCTTCCTCATGCCCTTTTCCTGGCCGTCAGAGCTCACATTTAGACAGGGCTTGGTAAGCAAATTTCTTCACAGCAGATCTGAGTGGGAGGGAGGTTATCCCTAAGGCTGCTCGCTATCCTTCCTCTCCAAGGTTCTTACTCCCTACTCCATCTCTGTTTACCAGGATGCCCAGGTCTATGCAGGTGGCTTGGTCACCTACTACTAATGGTACTATAACTACAGACTTGGCTCTACCCATGCTAGGTAGTTTTGCTCTGTTTGACCACATAGACACATGGCCTTGTTCACAGCAGCTAGAGGTAGGTGAATGTGGATGATTCAACATTATCCATCCCACTCCCCTCCATTATTGCAAAAACCAACCAAAGCCCAGGACCTCTGATATGATCTAGTGGGAGAAAGTGTCAAGCCTAAAGCCAGGAGCCAGCCCAAGTTCTACTGCTGATTCTGCCATGGACTAGCTCTATGACTCTTGGCAAATCATTTAGCCTTCCTCAGCACCCATTTTCTACTCTATTAAATGATAATATTTCCCTTCCCTACCTCAACAGGTTGTTAGGAGAATTAAGTGAGATAATGGTTATAAAAGCCCTTTGAAAAGTTAAGAACGTACTATGGATGTGAGAAATTATGTATCATTACTGTTGCCTCAGTGACTGTCATCTTTATGTGCAAAAAAATCAAAAATAGTAGGAATAGAATGACTCCAAAATGGAGGGAAGGCCCCACAGTAATGTAGAGATAATGCTGGATGTGGAATTGGAGGACCCAGGTTTGAATCTTTCCTCCATTCATCTATGTAAACTTTGGCAAATCATTTACTTTCCCTGGGCCTCAGTTTCCTCATCTGTAAAAAGAGAGAGTCAGACCAGATGGCCTCTGAGATCTGTGCCTGCTCCATAATAACCCTGATTCTGGAAACCAGCCTCTGCTTCAATGCCTACACTGATGGGGCACTCACTCTCTTCTGAAGCAGCTCATTCCAAGTGGGCCAGTTTCTTCCTTCTGTCTTTCTGAAATTTGCTTCCCTGTAACTTGCCTGCCTAGGTCCTTTTGGGCGAAGAAGAACAACTCTAATCCTTTTCTCTAATGATGTTTCTCCCCCTTAGATCTGTCACAGTATCCAAAAGAACATAAGTTCTTTGAAGGCAAGAACTGTTTTAGTTTTGTCTCTATGATTCTAGTATGGCTGGCATATAGGAGGCATTTAATAAATGTTTTTTCTATTGATTTTTTTCACCTTTCTGTACTTACGTAACACTTGTGGGTTACAGTCATCATTGTTGAGATCTTGTGTGTTCATCCTTCGTTGCCGAAGAAGACCATGCCATCAGAGAAACGATGACATGACTTGCACTTGACTTCGTTTTGAGTGAGGGAGGGCTGGGTAGGTCACCAGCCTGAATTCTCCTCCAGAGCCATCTGAATCCAGTGACCAGATATTCGTCAGGATGACTGGGGATGACCCAGGATGAGGCAGTTGGGATTAAGTGACTTGTCCAAGGTCACACAGCTAGTGAGTGTCAAGTTCTGAGGTGAGATTTGAACTCAGGTCCTCCTCACTTGTGCTCTATCCACTGCACCACCTAGCTGCCCCTGTTGAGATGCTATCCCTTTATTAAACTACCTACAAGGGCAGGGACTACATCTTATCTAAATTTTATAGCTTCCCTCTCCCAGAGCTGAAAAAAAGGCAGGGCTATATACATAGTAGTCTCATGATAAACATTTGCTATTATATTTAGAATCCTAGTGCTGGGCTCAACTATTTAATAAATGTTTGTAGGATTCAATGGAGTTGAATTGAGTGACCATGCCCTCTTCCCCACCATCATGTCAGAACAATCTATTGAGTCTGTAAGAGATATAGAGCATCTTGCAAATTGAAAGGATCTAGGAAAGACTGGCGTGGTAGCAAATGAAAAACCTCCAAAGCCCTTACCCAAGACCTGTGAATCCTAGAAAAACACATGTGCTTCCTTCTGCACACCTGTCTCCTCCCTGTCCCAGGCGCAGGAAACAGATGCCACAGTGCAGGGTTGCTATCGGCAGTTAGTCTTTATATTTGAATCAAAATTCGAGTCACTGGAATGAGATGCTAATTATAGCCTTAGTGCATGCAATCTGTTACATCCTAAAAATATGTTGTCTTTCACTTGTACTGCCACAGGTGCAGCTGAGTTTGGGAAAAGGAATGCTTTTTTAGTCACCATGCAAATAGGATAGGGCGGGATCCTGGATGCCCATGAGTAATGTTATCTGGTAGCGCCAAGGGTTGGTGTTTCCAAGATGACACAAAGCAGGGAATTGGTCTATGAAAAAGGCTTTCAATGTCAGTCAACAAAGAAAACTAGATGTCTTCGATTGTTTTGTTTATTTTTAACTGAAAAAGGTCTCTTCACATGTGAAAATGGCCATCGTCCTTACAACTCAGAGTTGCCTCATGACTTAAAGCCTGTAGCTTGAAAGACTTTGAGATGAGGTGGCATTTAACAAGAGTAATAACTCTCATTTCTATAGTTCTCACACCACCTCACACCAAGCCTGGGAAGGAAGTGATCTTCACAATACAGATGGGGACTACAGAGACTCAGAGAGAGGAATTAATGACTTACTCAGAGCTGAGTAAGTTTTAGAACTAGAACTCAAATCCTGGTCATCTGATTCAAGAGCAGGGTTCTTTCCATTGCAATTCACTGCCTAGCAATATTGCCAAGGGCCATGGAAAGAGACCCAGACTTAGCATCAGAAGATTAAAGTCAAGTTCCAGTTCTTGCTGACAACTTATGGACTGTAAGACTCATCACTAAAGTTTTCTAAATCTGTTTTCTCCTCTGTAAAATGGGATAACATTATTCATAGAATTCCTAGCTTTCTTCAAAGCTTAGCTCAACTATCACCTTCTACATCAGGCTCTCCCTGATTCCCCCAGCCACAAGTAGCATCCCCAATAAATTACCTTGTATTTACTTTGTATGTGTTTTACACGTTTACATGTGTACATCTTTACCCCAATTGAATATAAACTTCTTGAGGGTAGGAACCGTTTCATTTTTATCTTTTTATTGCCAGAACCTATCACATTGCCTGGAATACAGTGGGCACTTAATAAATGATTTATAAGTGGTGATTGATTTATTGTTTCTTATTTCATTGGAAAAAAATCAAATGTTTTCACAACAAAGATGTGATTTATTATTGTTATTCACTCAACAAATATTTGTTTTGTCATCTACATTCAAAGTACTGTGCAAAATATCAAGGGTGTGTAAAGATGAGCGAAACATAGTCTCTGTCCTCAGGAAGCTGCCAGTCTTACAGAGAGATATAGGACATGTATACTGATAACAACGATGCAAGATAAAACAGGAAAGAGCAACAAGATAGGGAGAGACAATGTGATGGGAGAGATCAGAGGGAGGAGTCTTCCATCTTGTATTTGTAAAGTTGAGTTTTTAACCCAAGGATAAGACTTTCTATTCATCTCTGTAAAATTGTAGTTTATTTAATCCAGCTCCAGTGTTCTAACCTGTGAGATCTTTTTGAATCCTACCATCCAGTGTGTGAGTTATTCCTCTAATTTTGTGCCATCTACAAATTCTATTTTTTAAAAACTAAGTCTTTATCTAAATCATTGGTAAAAACGTTAAACTGCACAGGTCCCCGGATATAAAAGATACTGACTAGCTCTGTAATCTTGGGTAAGTCATTCACCCTCAATTTGCTCAATTACAAAATGGGGATCATAACAGCACCTACTTCCCAGTATTGGTGTGATGATCAAATGAGTGTTTAGCATGGTACCTAGCATACCACAGGTGCGATACAAATGTTTATTCCACCCCATTCCCTAGTAGTCCTTTATAGAGTCACTGATTGTATATTCAAGGACAGGGTAGTAGAAAAAAGTGTTAAGATTTGAAGTCATGGGTCTTTGGTTCTGATCTCAGCTCTGCTCCTTAATCCTTATGCGACCAGTGGAAAATTATTTAACCTCTCTGAGCCTCACTTTCCTCATCTGCAAAATAAAGAGGCTAGACAAGATGAGCTCTAGGAATCCTTCCAGCTCCAGATCTATGATCAATAATCCTTCAGGAATAAGTTCAGTTCAGCAAGAATGGAGGGTCCCCTGTGCCAGGCACTCGGAGGCTTACAAAGAATAAAGGCTGAGTCAGAGTTTGCCGCTAGAAGGAGTTTTGGAGATCAACTAGGGTAGCACGAGTTGATGCATAAGCTCATAGGATTCAGCGCTACCAGGGATCTCAGAGATGATTAAATGTACAGAGCAGGAAACCAAAGAGGGGCAGTAACTGTGACAAGGTCACACAGCTAGCAGAATCAGGATTTGGACCAATATTTTCTGACTCTAAGCATTACACTGAATTCAGCATATATTTATGAAGCACTTACTGCAAACAGAACAATGTGCTTGGCACTGAGAGAGATACAGAGTTCAAAAGATGGCTTTTGATCTCAAGCAAGTTATCTTCTAATGGGTGGATAAGATATGGATACAAGTTAACACAGAATGTTACATGATAAATACATTTTAAAAAGATAAACCAAAGTCCTTTCGAGGTCTCAGAGGAAAGGTTGTACAAGATCAGGCGAGCTTCATGGATATCGTTGTTCAGTCGTTTTTCAGTCCTGACTCTTCCAGATCTCCTCTGAGGGTTTTCTTGGCAGAGATAAGAATGATTGCTCATTTCCTTCTCCAGATCAAACAAAGTTAAGTGACTTGCCCAAGGTCACACAGCTAGTACTACAGAGGAGCTGGGTTTAAACCCTGATTCTGACACCTACTCTCAGGTATATCACTTCATCTGTCTGATCCAGTCTCCTGCAAAATGATAGGGTTGTGCTCCATGCCCAGTTCAAAATCTAGAGGCCTCTGACACCCTACTAAAATAAGGTTTAAAATGCAGGGTGTGGAGAGAGAGGAAATGTAAAAAGTCTGGAAAGGTGGCCTTTCAAAAAGAGACACCCCCTCCCAATTACTCACCCCAAACCTCCCATGCCCACACCCTAGAGGACCCCTGCACAAAGTGAACTCCACAGTTCACTTGACCTTTGCATGTATATTGGTGAAATACTTCCCATGTGGATAATTATGATGAAGTCGACAAGTGAACACACTAATAAACTGAACAGATAGGAAAGGTGTTAGCACAGCACTTATAGTCTTTTGACAGTGCCTGGCTCTGGATTTATGGAACCATAAAAGAAACCTAGCATGGGCTGAAGCTATAAATTCCTTACAAAGTTCAAGGAGGGGCCCAGCTTCCCCCCAGAGGCCAAAATTTCTAGGGTTCAGATTCTGGGCCCTGCTCACATCAGGAGAGGCCTACCCAGGTATACAGGTCTGCCATCCCCTCCCCCCATCCAGGTGAGGCTGGAACCCTGCCCTTTCCCAGGAGGAGAAAAAACCAACAGAACATAAAGTTCACCTGACACGAATATTTCATTACACTCAGGGGATTCTAAGTAGAACCTGTAATTTGTAAATTGTGTTTCCATCTTTATTACCTAGAAATTGAACCGCCACTGTGCTCCTCCTTTCACTTGGCATTTATTTTTAGTACTGGGGGTCAGGGAGAGGACTTTAATTGCCTGCTCCAACCCCGTGAGGGGAATTATCTCTTTCCATAGCCCAGAGCATTCCTCTCACATGCAGCTCATATTTGGAGCCCAGGAATGGAGATTGGACCATCATCTCCAGGCTTTATAACACTGGACCAGAACGGGCAGCATCCTTCAGTGTCAGCCTTATAGGCCCAATCACCTTTTTATCCACCCAGATGGAGTGTGATGAGTAACTTGACTATTGAGCACAATCCATTTGGATCCATAAAAACCCCTAGTCCAGGTTATTTTCATTTGGAACTGTCCTGCCAGACACCACCACCTGCTGATTCACAAAGCTGGCCTCCTGGGCAATTAGGAATGTAGTTTCATTTTCCTGTTGTTTGGCGGGGGTAGGGTGCAATGAAAGGTCACAGAGAGGAAAGGAAGGAGATTTGAGAAGAGGAAACACCTGGGCTCATTTCTTTTGATTTTATACGGAAAGAAAGCTAATATTGGGATGCCAAGAAATGTTCTCATGAAAGGTAGTGGCCAGTCCCACGGTATCAAAACCTTTCATGACATCCTCTCCATTTATATGGGCTAAAAAGTAGATTTGAACTTCCACGTTTTAGGTTGGTATTAATCCTTGGGTGTTTGCACAAATCCCTTCCATTCTCTAGGTCCTGTTCTCTTTCCCGGTAAAACGAAGACATTGGACCACACGATCCCTAAGGCTCCTCCTAGTCTGACATTCTGCATTCTAAGTCCCCTCCCAGCTCTGACATTCTGTGTTCTGTATTCTAAGATCCCTTCCAGCGTTATGAAGCCTGTGGTTTACTGAGTGCCTACCTAGTGGCAGTCAATGTCTTTGAACTTCTTTGAAAATGAAAGACCAAAAACTTCATTGCAGAGCGACAGGATTGGTTTACATTAATATTAAAATACATTTATCAAAGTCTTTAAGCAATTGTTTCAACTCCACTCATTTTAACCAAGATTTCCTTATTGCTGACTATTGTTTCCAAAAAAGAAAGGGAATACAACAGATTCTCACTCCTCTAACAGGAATGAGGGACAGGAGGGTTTAGAGTGGGAGGAACCACCGGAACCCCTCCCCATGTCTGGCCGTGGTTGGCTTCTCTGACAGTGGTAGAAAACCCTATGTCCCCTTAGCATTCCATTCACTTCTTATGTACTTTGATCAGGTTCAGACTAGTATGTAGGACACTTCAGCTACCTTTCCTCTCCCTGGAAAGAATATAAGCTCTTTGAGAGCACATGGCTTTGTTTTTATTAAAGAGTTTCAAAGGACTCTTGTAGCCCAGTGTGTAACAGTGCATGGCACATAATAGGGACATCAATATTTGTTGATTTCAATTGAGATGCAGTGATAAAGGGATTGTACTGTAGTTTCTCACTAGCTCCACGACTTTGGACAAATCATTTTCCTTCTTCAGTCTTACTCTGTTCATCAACAGAATGAAGATAGTAATCTTTCTACTTCCTATCTCTCCAGGGATGAAAACAAGTAAATGAATATAATATGCTTTTGTAAATCATAAAGCACTACAGAAATATCAGCTATCATAATCGACAGTGAGAAAATCCTAAAAGCTGGAGGAATGTCATTTCCTCATAGATCATAGGATTTTGACTGATTAGGGACCAAAGAGATCATCTAGTCAGATCCCTTCATTTTATAGATTAGGACACAGGGGAATCTGGCCAGGGCATAGAGGATATAGGGAGTGATTTTTCTGGCATCTTCTGGGTAGGAAGTTGCCAAGTTTGTATTCAAGCAGTTCTTCAGAGTTCCAAGTACAATATTCTTTCTATTGTACCACATAGACTCCAGATAGATAGAAACCGATCGATCAAACTCTCTTCTAAAAGTCCATGGAAATTCCCAACAAGCAGATGGAATGGGGCTTAAGAACTCCTCCTCAATCCAGAGCCCCCAAATATGAGTATGAATTCTCTCCTCCAACTACAATACCTGCTGCCTCTTGGAATTGAGTTTCCAATATTGTCACTGCATCCTTCTAGAAAAGTCTATTCATGTATTAGTATAATGAGTTTCTCCTGAGATATAGACTCCATCCCAACTGTTAATCTTTTCAGAGAAAAGATCTGTTCTTTTATCATAAGGAAAGTTGCAATAGGAGGTCCCATGATGCTCTCCACAACACTTTTTTTTTTTAGGTAACTGGAGTTGTGACTTGCCCAGTCATAGAGCTAGTGAATATCTCAGCCTACTGAACTCAGGTTCTCCTGACTCCAGGGCTGGTGCTCTAACCACTGTGCCACCTAGCTGCCCCTTGTCCCTTTTATAAAAATTATTTTTAATTTATGCAATAAAAAAGGAAACTTTTTTAAAGGAATCTTTGAGAACTGAGGACTTAGAAATTAATGAAATCATGGGGAATTTTGAATGGTCACACATTTAGAGGAAGGAAGAAGAGAAAATGAGGGATGTCAGATAATAATGGAAAAAACCATTAAATAGGAATTTGAAAGATTTTGGACTATGCACATAGCATGACAAAAAGAGAACTGGATTTGGGGTGAGAAAGCCTGTTTTCAGATCTAGGTCCTGCTGGTAAGTACCTCTGTGACCTCCTGCAAATCACCTAACCACTCTGGTCTCAGTTTTCTCTTCTGTAAAAAGAGGGGTTTGTACTAAATGATCTCTAAGGACACTTCCAGAAGTATGTAGTGACACAGGCTGCAGTGCTGGGCCTGGAGTCAAGAAGATCTGAATTCATACCCAGACTCGAACACTTAGTAGCAGTGTGACCCTGGACAAGTCACTGAACCTCTGTTTGCCTCAGATTTCTCAATTTTGAAATGGGAATAATAACAACTTCTATCTCAAAGGGTTGTTTTGAGGATCAATTAAGGTAATATTTGTAAAAATTTGCACTAAGCACTTAGCACCCTACCTGGCATATAATAAATACTACATAAATGATTATTTCTTTCTATGCTTCCTTTCCATCCCTAAATCCCTTGAAAACCCTGAGGCTCACTCTCTAATTTACTATGTGATTTGGGGGAAGTTATCACCTTTTTCTGAGCTTCAGACTGATTCCTCTACTGACAAATAAGGATATTGGGCTAGAAAATCTGTAAATTTTCTCCTCAAGTTAAAAAAAATTGTTGTGGTCCAGTAATTACATGGCTCCTTCTCCCTTCTATTGTGACCTGTTGGCAGGAAAATAACCTGGTAAGTTGTCCTGCTGCCAAACTAGAGAGAGTTTCCTGGCATGAGACAAATTTGAACATGCCCACAAAGATACACGGGACCAGCCAACCATCAATTGTACTGACTTGCAAGTAAACCCCATGCTGGAGAGGTTGGTCCCTTCAGTAAGGCTGTTATAAAGCTATCAGCAATTATAATACGAGTCAACATCTATATTGCACTTTAAAGTTTCAAAATCACTTTACAAATATTATCTCATTTATCCTCACCACTATTTTACAGTTGAGGAAACTGAGGCAGTTCAGTGACTTGTTTAGGGTCATACAGCTAGTTAATGCCTGAGTAATATTCAAATTCAGATACTGCTGACTCCTAGTCCAGTGCTCCATCCACTATGATTCATAATTACACGAGATTCCTTCCATTCCTCATCAGAGATCAACCAGGTGTGAGATCAGAGGCACTTCATCCATTCATCCATTCATTCATGAAGCGTTAGGCACCTACTATTTGCAGAGCATTGTGCTTCATACTAAAAAGGATAACAAAATAACCAACATTTCTGTAGCACTCGGAAATTTACGTAGCTCTTCTCTCCCAAGAAATTTTTTGCTTTTTTGTTTTTTATTTGTATTTTCATTATGAACTGAATCATCAACAAACACAGATATTTCAATATGAAAAGAATAACAAAAAAGGATTGAACTTCTATTATATATAATTTTAAAGAAATGCATATTAAATATAACAAGATCATAACAAGTTACCCTTCTGGCATTCTCTTCAGAGTCTTTTTTCTTCTGTGATTATAGTGTTTTATTGGTATCATTTTCCTTGGGTCTTTTTGCACCTGTTATCACAGAATCAGAGATAAGTACTATATTATTAACCCCATTTTATAGATGAGGAAGGTGAGACTTAATGGACATAGTGAAGGAACATTAAATTCCGAGCTAGTAAATGTGGGTTCAGATCCTAGCTCTGAGTCCCTGGGCAAGCCATTTAAATTTCTTTAGATCTCAGTTTATTCATCTGTAGTATAATGGGATGGAGGGGGGAGTTGTTTCTGCTCTAAATTCTAAAATTCTGGGTGACTTGCCCAAGATCGTATCACTAAGAAGTACCTGAGTAAAGATTTAAACCTAGATCTTTTGCCGCCAAATCCATATTCTTTCTTCTATCTGTTTATATTATAATAGTAATAATGGTTTTATACCGTAGTGCTTTAGAATCAATAGTCGTATATTTCTGTAAGTATTTTACTTATATTCTGGCTATCAGATTTATGTCTCCCATATCATAACCCTGGATTTTGCCCATAGGACCGCCTTAGGCTCCAATACTTGTCCTGTTATGCTTCATTTAGCCCAGAACCAGGCCTCCAGGTCCTTCCTGGCCACTGTTCCCAAACACATGCCATATTCCCACACACATTCTTTCCAGATCCCCTATTAGAATATAAGCTTACTGTTTGCTTTGTAGTATTTCTATCCCAGCACTGGGAGTGTCCCACAGTAGAGAGTCTAATAAGTGGCTGTTATCTCAGTCAATCTTCACAACAACTCTATGAAGTAGGCAGTACAAATATTATCCCCATTTCACAGGGGAGCATTTTACAGATGCTTAGGGGAAGTGACTTGCTCAGTGTCACACAGGTACCAAACATCAGAGCCAGGATTTGAATCCAGATTGCCTAAATTCAAATCAGTGGTCTTTATACTAGTGCAGTGAGTAGAAAAAATACACATACACACATACTATATTATATTGTACTGTATTACACTGTATCACACTATTACATTA
>CM053769.1:273113338-273208150 GCA_028658325.1 Potorous gilbertii | reverse complement strand
ACAAATGGGGAGAAAATTTTGGAACCCAAAATTTTGTGAAAATGAATGTAAAAAGTTAAATAAATAAATTTATATTAAAAAAAAGATTAGAGGTAGTAGAGTCTAGGACTGAATAAGTAGATATGCCAATCATCATCATAGAGATGATAATTTATCCACTGAAACTGATGAGATCACAAGCGAAATAGAATAGCAGGGAAAGAGAAGGCCCAGAACAGGTCTTTGGGGGGAAAGGATGCTCCTGGTTATCCTCTATAAAGTCCCACATAGTTCTGACATTCTCTGTTCTAAAATCTTTTCTAACTTTAACATTCTGTGTTCTAAGTTCCCTTCCAACTCTGATATTCCATGTTCTAAAGGCTCTGCCAGTTGAAACATCCTATTCTAAGAACCCTGCCAGCTCCATAGCCTTCCTAGATTTGACATTCTGGCATGTCCTAAAGGCCCTTTCAGCTGAGAGTCTATGTTTTAAAGTGTCTAACATTTTATGTTCTAAGGTACTCTCCAGTCCTAATATCATCTGTTCTAAATGTTCCTTCCAGCTCTTAAAAAAAATGCCACAATTCTGTGATCTCTATCCTCTGGGTGAACCTTTTCTCCTCCCCACTGCTCACTTAACTCGCATGCAAGTCAGGCTTCTGAGGCCCAGTTCTGACTCTAAGCCAACATTGCAAAATCCACACTTGGGATCAATTCAGTGCATTAGAACTGAGGGAGGCAAGGGTGAAGTTTCCTAAGCTCAGCTCCTCCCCCTGTCATTGCAAGAAGCAGGAGGTTCAGTTGTGGGCTGAAATGTGTTTTGGCTCCTTCTGTTGCTGAGGAAGCCAGAAGGTGGTGTGGCCTCCCCTATGGTGTCTCTCCTTGCCCCTCACCCTCCACTCCCTTCACTTCAATATCATTCTTTATTCAAGACCTCCCATTCAAGTCTTATATTTATGGTGCTCACTCAAACCAAGCTAGACAACTTTCAGTGTCCAAGACCTTGGAATGATCTGCATGTGCACTGGGAATGATCATCAGGAAAGAATTTTACCTCCGCCTGGAAATTCAGGGCTAACAGGGACCTTTTCTAGTTCTCTTCTTCTGGTAGCACATCTACTCTAAGGCTACCTCCCATCTGCCCTGCAGTTACCTTCCATGTTCGAATCTATAGATGTCATCTCTCTCTTTAAGATTTAAGATTTTGGAGGGTAGGAATTGATTTGGCTTTTCTTGATATCCACTGTGCTTAGCATAATGCCTGGAACATAATAAGCACTTAATAAATGCTCAGTGATTGACACAGTTCAACATATATGCAAATTATGAGCTTCTACTGCATACCTTCTAAGTTGTCATCTAGTCTCTGATTGAACACTTCCAGCAATAGGAGCTGAATCATACCGGTTTATTGTTGGACAGCTCTAATCATGAGGAAATTCTTCCTTATGTTGCTCTGCAATCTTAGAAAGCTGGAGAGAAGGCGGCTGCAGAGGATTAGACTTTCAGCTTTCAGTGATTTGGGGCTAAGGAAGGTTAGGTGAGAAGTCAACTGGTCAGATGATAATTTAAAAAAGCAAATTCTGCAAGAAAGAGAAGACAAGACCCTACCACACGGGGCCTGGAAAATGTGTTTTGGCAGGACAATGAAAGCAGTCATTCCATAATTACCTATTCATATTGGCAAAGAGCTCCCAGCACACCCAGAGTCATCTGGGGATTGGGGCCCCTTGCTTATTAAGAATTGACATTCCCAAGTAAAAAAAAAAAACTTCAGGCTTTTCAAATTCCTAAGCCCAGCTATCATGGCTATCTTGACGTTGAAATGTGACATGTGCAACTGGCAGCAACAATAATAGTGACGATCATGGATCACTTTTCTGGTGTACTTTGTGGTTTTACAAAGCATTTTTCTGACACCACCCTTGTGAGGCAGCTGGGACACGTTCATTTCCATTGGGCTGGATAGTGCCCTTTCTGCCCTAGTTCTTAACTCTTTCTCATCTTCGAGATCTTCATTAAGATGGTTGCTACTAGAATGTAGAAAAACCACTGACTGATAGACTAAATGTCAGAGCCAGGAAGTGAATTCTGACATTTAGTCTATCTGTCAGTCAATAAGCATTTATTAAGCTCCTACTATGTGCCAAGCACGATGCTAAACTCTTCGTTGCTACTGTTATTACTGGCACCAGGCCTAGAGTCAGGAAGATCTGAGATCAGCTCTGACCTCAGATGCTTACTAGCTGTGTGATCTTGGGCAAGTCACTTAATGCTGTTTGTCTTGGTTTTCTCATCTGTAAAATAAACTAGAGAAGGAAAGGGCAAACCAGTCCAATATCTTTGCCAAGAATATCCCAAATGGACTCACAGAGAGTTGGACGGAACTGAAACATCTGAACAACAGCAATCTGATGGAAAAGATGGGATGGGATCAAATCACTGGTACATGTACAGGGATTTGCCTTGGCAGGGAAAAGAGCCACCTCTTCATGCGAGACAAGGGAAAAGGAAATAGCACTTACCTTACTACTGATGCAACCCAAGTTTAGGGGATTATTAGCTGCCATGTTATACTCATCCTGGGCTTTCAGTCCACTGACATCCACAGCTGGGACCATATTGATGACTTGGCTTAATGGTGAGAGCTGAAGTTGTTGAGACAGGGATGGCTGAGCAATCAGGTTCACCATAATTAGGACATGGAGAAAAGGGAAGGTTTTGGAACAGGCTAACCACAGGAGCATAGTATTTGAAGCAGTCTTGTGCTTGGTGGATCATGTCATAGCCAGCAAAGTATTTTCCCATGGCATTGATTGTTTGAGGATAAAATTGCAGTGCTGCTGAAATGGCTCCCAAGATGAGTACGGGAGCCATAGTGCACTTAAGATCAAAGTCCATAAGGGTAATGACAGAATTCCAGTCACTGCACAAGAAGGTACATATCAGAAATGTTTGAGTTCCCAGTGTTCACTATGTGCCAAATGCTAACAATGCCCAGAAAGGACCCTTTGCAACTTGGCCAAGTCTGTGAGCTAGTCGTTGGGTAGACAGACACTGAAGGTTTGGAAAAATTCATACCTTTCAGTGAGAGCTGGTCTGGCTTTACTTCCAATGGCAATGCTTTGTGGGATGCAGATGTTCGCCAATAATCTATTATCTATTGTCTGAGGAAGAAAAATCTGGTAGCATAAGAAGCACCGTTCCAGCCCATGGTAATCATATCTTTGTTGGGGAATCAGACAGACCTCATGGGAGAGTGTTTCTTGTTTAAAAAACACCACCATCACCTTTTTCCTAGACTCCCTTCCTATTACGACATTCCATGTTCCAAGCCCCTTCCAGCTCTCAATCTTCTAAAGTCTCTACGGGCCCTTTCAAAGCTTTAACTATGATATTATATGATTTTATTGCTTAAGCAAAATTAAGCCCATTTTGACAGACATTTGTCTAATTGGATCACTGTAGATAGCTAACCCAGATAACGTGGACATAGACAAGGTTTTGCCTGAGGTAGGTTTGAGAGGGCAAATTATGTGGTTTGATTTCTCCCATCACAGCAAATAAGTAATTGAAAAATCTTTGGTTTGTGCTTTAGAGATAAAGAACATCTCACAAATAGATGAATGAATGAAAAAGTAGACTTTCAAGCAGTGTGCTGACCACTGGGTATACACACACAAAGACAAAGATCTTCCTTGTCCTCAAAGAGCTTATACTTTTATAGAGGGATACAACATATATAGGGACTGGTGACCAGAGAGGAACCTTTTCCTGAGAGTTAAGGGAATAAGGTTGCTTTGTTTGTCCTCCATTTTCAAACAGGACCATGACATCAAGGAAATGATGACATGACTTGACTTTGATTTTAGTGAGGGAGGTCTGTGCAAGGTCATCAGCCTCACTTTCTCCTCCAGAACCACCTGGATCCAGTGACCAGATATTCGTCAGAATGACTGGAGATGGCCCAGGATGCAATGGGAGTCCTTGGCCCTTTTAGGCTATGATCTTTTCAGGTACTCACTTAAAGTGAAGTAATGCCCATTCAAGGAAAAGGCCTTGCCTCTTTACGAAGTGAGTTAAGGGTTGCCCCCTTTAATTAAAAACAAAACAAAACAAAAAATCAATCTGGGAGGGGAAGACTCTCAGGGTTGCCCAAAGAGAAACAGTTACCATTGACATTCACTCTAAATTCACTCATACCCAGAGAGCCCAAAATATAGCATTAACTGGAGCTGGTCAGGGAGCCCTTGTGGTTGACTATATGAGCTTCAGAGTAAACTGGGTGGGGAGTGGGGAGGGGAGGCAGGAAGGAAAGAAGGAAGGAAGGAGGGAAGAAAGGAAGGAAGGAAGGAAAGAAGGAATCTAGGCAGTAAACCCCAAGTTAACTAGAGGCAGAGCTGAGTCACCTGACGAGCTGGGCCCCTATTCAGGCAGCCTGGTCTACTCACAAGTTGTGTTTGTCCTTCATTCTCGAAGAGGACCATGACACCAGGGAGATGATGACATGACTTGCCTTTGATTTTGATTTGAGAGAGGAAGAGCTGTGCAAGATCACCAGCCTCACTTTCTCTTCCTAAGCCATCCAGCTAAGGGAATAAAGAGTGAGACTAAAGGAGGACTAGACTGACACATCCCAACCAGGAATAATAGTAGATTTGATTTGATTGTGATTCAAGGTTCCAGGCCTAGGGATAAAAAGAAGGGAAGACAGGAATTAACATGGTTGGTGAGAATGTTACAGGAGAAGGAGTTCTCAAACTTTATGATCTCAGTACCCTTTTATAGTCTAATAAATCATTGAAGAGTCTCGCAAAGAACTTTCATTTAAATGGGTTATGTCTACTAATATTTTGTTGTTTGTTTAGTTGTTTCAATCATGTCTGACTCTTCATGACCCTTATTGGGACTTTTCTTGGCAAAGATACTGGCATCATTCGCCATTTCTTTTTCCTGCTCATTCTGCAGATGAGGGAACTGAGGCAGCAGTGTCAAGTGACTTGCCCAGGACCACACAGCTAGTAAGTGTCTGAGACCAGATTTGTATTCGAGTCTTCCTAGCTCCAGGTACACTCCATTTATTGTGCCACCTAGCTGTCTTTTGTTAATATTTAGCATATTAGAAATTAAAACCTCTTAGTATAGTTCTGACATCACAGATCCCAAGAAAGGGTCTTTGGGTTTCCCTTGGATCCTGGGCCATACTTTAAGACTTGCTATTGTAAAGATAATAGCAGAAAAGAAGGGAAATGAAGTGAAATGGCTGGAGTTTTACCAAGTCTCTTTGGAGAGGCTATCGATAACCAGGAGAGGAAGGGCTCAAAGCAAGATACTGTGATGTAAATGAAATGTCTGATGTAGATGAAAATTAACTCCAAATAGGGGATACTGGTGCAAACATAATGACTAAACCTTGCTGATGGGCTTGAAAAAAGTCTTCTGAGCTCTGATTTTTTTTTATTTAACTCAACCTGCAAAATCTACACAGCAGGTTCACTTTTACCAGGCTCATCATGGTCAACTCCTGGGGAACATCTGGCAATTCTCTTTGATGTTTACACATCACAGTTTCTTGCACTATTCAATTCATTTCATAGAAAAGTCAGAGTTAGAAGGGAACTTTGAGATAGTCCAATTTCTTCATTTTATAGATGAGGAAGCTGAGACCCAAGGTTACCCAAGATCACAGAGCAAGAAGGGAGCAAAACCAAGTCAAATCCAGGTCTCCTGACTCCAAGTTCACAGCATGTTTTAACCACAGTTTTCACCCTGGAATTCAGTTCAGCTTAGTTCAGTTCGTTACGGTGTAATTTCATTTAATGTTTGGTTTTTTACAGTTATTTTGTTTTTTATCTTAATTCTATAAAAAAAAAGAGTCCAACTAGTGGCTGAGCAAAAAGATGATGACTTTAAACACCGAAAGAAGTCTCTGTTTTCTCATCTATAAAATGAAGAAATTGGACTACATGATTACTGTCCCTTACTGTCCCTTCCAGCTTTAAATCTGTGATCCTAAGAGTAGAGTTCCATGTAAATGGCAGACAAATATATGTAATATACCCTCTGGTGTTTCTCTTCAACTCACCCTTCACAGTTGGCAGGTTGGGTCCCCAGTGGCACTACTATTCTCAAGTTTCAAGATGCTCTGGGAGTCCTAGTTCTTACAGCTTTGGAGCCCTTACCAGCGAACTTACCTTTAGTAATCAGACAGTAGATAAAATTAGCTTAAAGCAAAGGCATTCACTAAAATGAAATACTAAGAATAGTAGCCACAAAAAATTCACCCTCTGTAAATCTGGGGCACAGCCTCACGCAAGTACTACAGCATCAATAGGAAAAGTGAGCACAATGTAGAGTCTCATGTGGGGAAGGGAATATACGTGGCCAGCACAGTTCATGCCTCTAGTACTACAGGGCTCCAGTGTTCTTTTTGTCATTATCAGAATCCTCATACTTCTCTTGCCCTGCCTCGCCCCACCCCCCCACACACACAGCTTGCTTTTTAAGAGCTACAAAGGGTGTGCCCAATATTCAGTCAACCAATAGCCGTTGCCTCATCCCTTTTTCAAATTTTATAAAGCCACACAAGGTATATATACCATTTTATATTTAGCTCAACAGCCTCTTGCTTTATGTGATTGTATCCTATACTAAGGACTAGTCAATGACCCATTCCTCTCTCCTCATATATTGGAGCACTCCTGACAAACAGCACAAAAAGCATTCACTTGGGCAAGAAGATTTGAGGACAGATTATGGTCTCTTGCCTAGAAGAGGATGGGAGGGTATTTTTGAGGGTTGATTGTTATAATTCAGAAGATCAGCAAAGAGAAACATCTAGCTCACTGTTCACTTTACATACATTATCTCACTGATCCCAATAACATTGTGAAGTAGATGGTGGGAGTATTATCACCCCCATTTTACAGAGGAGGAAATTGAGGCTTAGAGAGGAACCGAGCCTTGAACAAAGTCACAAAATTCAGAGATAGATTTGAATCCTTGTCTTTGCCATCTTCAGGTCCAGTTCTCTTTCTACTATACCAAAATGCAAATGATATTTGGCAATGAATATATTTGGTTTAATGCAGAAAAAATACATCCATTCTAAAGGCCCCTCCCTCTAGCATTGGTCTAGGGAACTCCCAATGAGGAAGCCCCCTCTACCAATGTACTTTGGCATCTGCTCTGTGATTTGTAGCCTTAGTTTCTGGGGCACTGAAAGGTTCAGTATCTTTCAGTACTTGACCCAAGGTTATATAGGCAGTATGGATCACAAAACATTAAATCTGTTAAATGTAGATGGTGCTAGATCATCTCTGGGATGTGATGGGAAAAAGCAATTTATTGGGTGGGTCCAGATGACTCAGGAGAAGAAAGTGAGGCTTTTACAGCCCTCCCTCACTCAAATTAAAGTCAACTGCACGTCATGTCATCATCCTGATGTCATGGTCTCTTCAAGACAAAGGACAAAAACACAATATTCAGTGACTCTCTCATCCCAGTAAGATCCTATGATTCTGTCTATTATTCATGCATTTACATAGTGCCTTAAGGTTTCAAAAGTGTTTTACAAATTTTAACCCATTTGATGCTAACAACAGTCCCTATTTTACATCTGAGGAAACTGGGACAATTAGAGACCAAGCGAATCGTCCAACGTCATAGAGCTAGGGTCTCAGACAAAATTTGAACTCCAATCTTCCTGACTCTGAGCCCAGAGCTCCACCCACTATGTTTTTTTTAAATAACATTTTATTTTTTCCCAATTACATGTGAAAACAAATTTTAAGATTTCTTTTTAAAATTCTGAGTTCCAAATTCTCTCCCTCTTACCTTCCCTCTCCTCTCCCTTCTTTAAGATGCTGAGCAATTTGACATAGATTATGTATGTTCAATCATGCAAAACATATTTCCATATTAGTCATGTTATGAAAGAAAACACAGACCAAAAAAAACCACACCATTAAAAAAGTGAAAAACAGTATCCCTCAATCTTCATTCAGACAATATCAGTTCTTTCTCTGGAGGCACATAGTACATTTCATCATTAATCCATTAATTGTCTGGATCATCGTATTGTTGAGAATAGCTAAGTCATTCACAGTTGGTCATCAGTTACTGTGTGCAATGTCCTGGTTTTACTCTCTTCATTCTGTATCATCAGTTCATGTACGTCTTTGCAGGTTTTTCTGAAAGCATCCTGCTCATCATTTCTTATAGCCTAATAATATTCCTTTACAATCATGTACCATAACTCATTCAGCCATTCCCCAATTGATGGGCTCAATTTTCAAGGCTTTGCACCACAAAAAAGATTTGCTCTAAGTATTTTTATAAATATAGGTCCATTTCTCTTTTTAAAACTCTCTTTGGAATACAGACCCAGTAGTGTTATTGTTGGGTCAAAGGGTATGCGCAAACACGGAGGAAATACACAGTCATCATAACTGTAAGTGTGAATAGGATGAACTCTCCCATAAAATGGAAGCACATAGCAGAGTAGGTCAAAAACTAGAATCCTACAATATGTTATTTATGAGAAACACACTTGAAGCAAAGAGACACACACAGAATAAAGGTAAGGAGCTGTAGAAGAACGCATTATACTTCAGCCAAAGTAATAAAAAAAAGCATGAGTTGCAATCATGATCTCAGACAAAGCCAAAGCAAAAATAGACCTAATTAAAAGGGATAAGGAAGGAAATTGCATCTTGCTAAAAGGTACCAGAGAAAATGAAATAATATCAATACTAAACATATATGCACCAAGCGGTATAGCATCCAAATTCTTAAAGAAGAAGTTAAATGAGTTAAAAGCATATGATCAAAGAAGAGATAGAGGAGCATTACAAAATGTAAAATAGATAATTTGGATTATATTAAATTGAAAAGCTTTTGCACAAACAAAACCAATACAACCAAGATTAGAAGAAAAGCAGAAAGCTGGGAAATAATCTTCACAGCTAGTGTCTCTCATAAAAGCTTCATTTCTCAAATATACTGAGGCAAATTTGTAAGAATACAAGCCATTCCTCAATTGATAAACGGTTGAAGGATATGAATAGGCAGTTTTCAGATGAAGACATCAAAGCTATCTATAGCCATATGAAGAAGTACTCTAAATCACTTTTGATTATAGAAATGCAAATTAAAACAACTCTGAGGTACCACCTCACACCTATCAGATTAGCTAACATGAAAAAAAAGAAAAATGATAAATGTTGGAGAGGATGCGGGGAAATTGGGACACTAATGCAGTGTTTGTGGAGTTCTGAACTGATCCAGCGTTTCTGGAGAACAATTTGGAACTCTGCCCAGAGGTGAACAAACTGCATACCCTTTGATCCAGCGATACTACTACTAGGTCTGTATCCTAAAGAAATCACAAAAAAGGGGGAAAGACCTACATGTGGAAAAATATTTATAACAGCCCTCCTCATGGTGGAAAAGTAATGAAAACTGAGAGTATGCCCATCAATTGGAGACTGGCTGAACAAGTTGTGGGATATGAATGTAATGCAATACTATTGTGCAATAAGAAATGATGAACAGGCAGATTTCAGAAAAATCTGGAAAGGCTTATATGAATTGATGCAAAGTAAAATGAACAGAACCAGCTAAATATTGTTCACAGTATTAACATTATGTGATGATCAACTATGAATAACTCAACTCTTCTCAGCAACACAGCGATCCAAGTCAAGTACAAAGGACTCATGAAGGAAAATGCTGTCTGCATCCGGATAAAGAACTGATGGACTTTTAATGCAGATCAAAGTATGCTTTTTTTCACTTTATTATTTTTTGCGTGCTTTTTTCCTTTTGATCTATTTCTTCTTTCACAACTGTGACTAATATGGAAATATATTTTACATGATAGCACATGTACAACCTATATCAAATTGTCTACCATTTTAGGAAGAGGGGAGAGAGGAAGGGAAAAAATTGGAACTCAAAATCTTACAAAAATGAATGCTAAACATTGCTTGACATGTAATAAGGGAAAAAAATAAAATACTGTCAAATGCACAGTTTTATAATCCTTTGGCCATGGTTCCAAATTGTTCTCCAGAATTATTGGATCAGTTCACAACTCTGTCAACAATGCATTAATACGTTTTCCTACGTCCCCTCCAATACTTATCATTTTCCTTTTCTGTCACATTAGCCAGTCTGATAGGTGTGAGGTGGTACCTCAGAATTGTTTTAATTTGCATTTCTCTAATCAATAGTGATTTAGAACATTTTTTCATATGACTATAGAGATCTTTTATTTCTTCATCTAAAAATTGCCTGTTCATATCCTTTGACCATTTATCAATTGGAGAATGACTTTTTTTTCTTTTAAGGTTGACTCAGTTTTATATAGATATATATTTATATAAAATATATATAATACATATATAATATATATACCTTTATTAGAGTCACATGCTATAAAAATTGTTTCCCAGTTTTCTGCTTTCCTTTTAATACTGGTGACATTGATTTTGTTTGTGTAAACACTTTTTAATTTAATATAATTGAAGTTGTCCATTTTATATCTCCCCTTATTTCTTGCTTAGTCTTAAATTCTTCTCTTTTCCATAGATCTGATAAATAACTATTTCTCGCATCCCTAATTTGCTTATTATTTCACCCTTTATGTCTAAATCATGTACCTATTTTTACTTTGGGATGTAGTGTGAGATACTGGTCTATACTTATTTTCTACCATAGTTTTCCAGTTTTCCCAGCAGTTCTTGTCACATTATGAGTTCTTCTTCCAAAAGTCTGGGTCTTTGGATTTTTCAAACACTAGATTATTATAGTCATTTACTCTGTATTGTGTACTTAATCTATTCCAGTAATCCACCATCCTACCAGGAGCAAATTGTTTTGATGATTACTGCTTTATAATACTGTTTGAGATCTAGTATGTCAAGGTTACCTTCCTTCACATTTTTTCATTATGTTATTCTTGACCTTTTGTTCTTCTACATGAATTTTGTTATTTTTATAACTCTATAAAATAATTTTTGGTAGCTTGATTGGTATGGCACTGAATAACTAAATTAATTTAAGTAGAATTGTCATTTTTATTTTATTGGTTTGGCCTACCTGTGAGCAACTAATATTTTTCCAGTTGTTTAGATCTGACTTTATTTGTCTGTAAAATGTTTTGTAATTGTGTTCATATATTTCCTAGGTTTGTCTTGGTAGGTAGACTCCCAAGTATTTTATATTGTCTACAGTTATTTTAAATGGAATCTCTTGCTACTGAACTTTGTTGGTAATATGTAGAATTGCTGGTGATATATGTAAGTTTCCTTTATATTCCAGTACTTTTCTAAAGTTGTTAATTATTTCACCTAGGGTTTTTGTTGTTGATTCTCTAGGATTTCTAAATGTGTCATTGTATCATCTGCAAGGAGTGATGGTTTTGTCTCTTCTTTCAATTTATTTTTCTTCTTTTATTGCTATAAATAATACTTCTAATACAATATTGAAGAATAGAGGTGATAATGGGCATCCTTGCTTCACCCTTGATCTTTCTAGCTTATCTCCATTAGAGATAATGCTTGCTGGTGGTTTTAGATAGCTATTACTTATAATTTTAAAACAAGCTCCGTTTATTTCTATGCTTTCTAGTGTTTTTAATAGGAATAGGCATTGCATTTTGTCAAAAATCTTTTTCAGCATGTATTGAGATAATCATATGATTTCTATTGATTTTGTTACTGATATGGTCAATTGTGGGGATAATTTCCCTAATATTGAACAAGCCCTGAATTTCTGATTTAAATCCCACCTGATCATAGTGCGAGAGCCTTGAGATATATTGCCATAATCTCCTTGCTTGTATTTTATTTAAAATTTTACATCACTATGTATTAGGGAAATTGATCTGTAGTTTTCTTTCTCTGCCTTTACTCTTCCTGATTTACGTATCATATCCTATCTGTTTGAATTGACTTGTGAATCCATCTAGTCCTGGGGATTTTTTTTCTTAGGAAGTTCTTGGGTAGTTTTTTCATTTTTTTTTTTTTACTAAAATGGGGTTAAGTATTTTATTTCCTCTTTGTTAATCTGGACAACTTATATTTTTTATAAAAACTCATCCATATCTCTTAGATTATCAGATTTATTGACATATAATTGGGTAAAATAGCTCCTAATAATTGCTTCGCCTTGGTAGTGAATTCACTCTTTTCATTTTTGATACTAATAATTCAGTTTTCTTCTTTTTCTTAATCAAATTAATGAATGGTTTATCTATTTTGTTGGGGGTTTTTTTCATAAAACCAGTTCTTGGTTTTAGTTATTAGTTCAATTGCTTTCTTACTTTCAGTTTTATCTCTCCATTGATTTTCAAAATTTCCAATTTGATGTTTGATTGGGTTTTGATTTGTCCTTTTTCTAGGTATTTTTAGTTGCATACTCAATTCATTGATCTGCTCTTTATTTTACTGATATAAACATTTAAAGACATAAATTTTCCCCTAAGGACTGCTTTGGCTTCATCCCATAAATTTTGGTATGTTGTTTCATTATTGTCATTCTCTTTAATGAAATTATTGATTGTTTCTATGATTTGTTCTTTGACCCATTTATTCTTTAGGATTAGATTACCTAGTTTCCAATTAATTTTTAATGTAGTTTTCCATGGCCCTTTATTGAACATAATTTTGATTGTAATTTGTATGATCTGAAAAGGATGCATTTGATATTTCTGCTTTTCTGCATTTGATTGTGAGATTTTTATGCCCTAATACATGGTCAATTTTTGTGTAAGTGCCATGTGCCACTGAGAAAAAGTTATATTCCTTTATATTTCTATTAATTGTTCTCTGGAAGTCTATCATATCTAACATTTTAAAAAATTCTATATACCTCTTTAACTTCTTTTTTGTTTATTTTGGGGTTAGATTTATCTGGTTCTGAGAGGGAAAAGTTAACTTCCCCCATTATTATATTTTTACTGTTTCCTACTGTGATTCATTAATCTTTAAAAATTTGGTTGCTATACCATTTAGTGCATATATGTTTAATATTAATAGTAATTCATTGCCTATGTCACCTTTTAGTATGATGCAATTTCATTCCTTATTGTTTAATTTGATCTGTTTTGGCTTTTACTTTGTCTGAGATCATAATTGCTATGGCTGCTTTTGTTCTTTTAGTTCAGTTAAAGCATAAGAGGTTCTACTCCAGCCCCTTACCTTTACTCTGTGTGTGTCTCTCTGCTTCAAGTGTCTTTCTTGGAAACAAATATATTATAGGATTCTGGTTTTTAATCCACTCTGTTATCTTCCATGTTAGGAATTCCATTCATATTCAAAGTTATGATTACTAATTTTGTATTTCCTCTTTCCCTCTCCAATTCCCTCTCCCCATCTCCCTTCCCCTTCTCTTTCTGTCTCCTTTCACCCTGTCCCTCCTCACGCGTGTTTTGCTTCTGACTATTACCTCCCCCCATCCACCTTCCCTTCTATCAGTACTCTCATTCTATTTATCCCCCTCCCCTCCTACTCCCTTATCGAGTAAGATAAATTTCTATACCCAGAATTTTTTAGCTTGTATATTATTCTTTCTTTGAGTCAATTCTGATGAGAGGAAGATTCAAGCATTGGCATTTACGCCACCTCACCATCTTTCCCTCCACTGTAATAGCTCTTTCATGCTTCTTCAGATAACATAATTTGTCCCATTCTGCCTATCTCTTCCCTCTTTTCCCAATGCAATCTTCTTACTCACCCATTATTTTTTTTATGTCATTCTGTCATAGTTAGCTTATACCCATACCATCTGTCTATGTATATTCATTCTAACTGCCATAATAGTGATAAGGTTTTAAAAAGTTACAAGTATCATCTTCCTATAAAGGAATGTAAATAGTTTAACCTTACTGAATCCCTTACAGTTTCTACTTGTACTTAAAAATCAAATTTTCTGTTAAGCTTTGGTCTTTTCATCAGGTCTTAAAAGTCCTCTTTTTCACTGAATATCCATTGAAGATCCCTGAAGGATCACACTCAATTTCACCAGGTAGGTGATTTTTGGTTGTAATCCTAACTCTTTTGCCTTTCAGAATATCATATTCCAAGCCCTCTGATCTTATGTAAAAGCTACTAAATCCTGTGTACTCCTGTGGCTCCTGACTGTGGCTCCATGATATTTGTTTTGTTTCTTTCTGGGTGCTAACAGTATTTTCTCTTTGACTTGAGAGCTCCAGAATTTGGCTATGATGTTCCTGGAGTTTTCATTTTGGAATTTATTTCAGGAAATGATTGGTGGATTCTTCCAATTCTATTTTACCCTCTGGTGCTAGGATATCAGGGCAGCTTTCCCTGATAATTTATTGAAATATGATGTCCAGATTCTTTTTCTGATCATGTTTTTCAGGTAGTCTAATATTTCTTAAGTTGTTTCTCTTAAATCTATTTTCCAGCTCAATTATTTTTTCAATGAGATATTTCACATTTTCTTCCATTTTTTTCATTCTTTTGATTTGGTTGTTATTGCTTCCTGATGTCTCATGGAGTCATTAGTTTCTACTTATTCAATACTAATTTTGAAAAAATTATTTTCCTTATTGAGCTTTCCATTTGACCAACTCCACTTTTTAAAGAGTTGTTCAGTGAATTTTTGTACATCTTTTTCCATTTTTTGTGCTTCCTTTGCCAAGCTGTTGACTCTTTTTTCATTATTCTCCTACATCACTCTCATTTTTTCACAATTTTTGTTCTACCTCTCTTATTTGATTTTTTTAAAAATCCTTTTGTAGCTTTTCCAGGAGATCTTTTTGGGCCTGAGACCAATTCATATTTTTCTTTAAACCTTCACATGTAACTATGTTGACATTGTTGTCCTCTTCTGGGTGTTTTTTCTTTTGATCTTTCCTATCATCGTAATAACTTTCTACGGTCAGGTTCTTTCTTTTTGCTCATTTTCTAGCCAATTTCATGACATTTATGTTAAAATTGGGTTCTACTCCTTTGTTCTAGACTTCTTGTGCAGAGGCTGCAGGACCTCACCTCTGGGCTACACCAGAACTTGGGGCCTGTCTACTGACTTGCTTGGATGCTCCCTGTGCTGGAGTGCACTCCCTATTTATCCTAGTGAGACAGACCTTTCCTGTCAACCCTCTAAGTGATCTTGGACTAGAAAATTCTTTCATTCTGTCCTTTTGTTGGTTCTGCCACTCCAGAATTCATTTTGAAGCATTGTTTTGTAGTTGTTTAGAGGTGAACTGGGGAGAGTTCAAGTAAATTTCTGCCTTACTCCACCATCTTGGCTCCACTTATCGAAAACATCCCACTGTGATTTTTTTATAGATGAGGAAATGGAAGTTAAAAGGGGGAAAAGGATTTATTAAAGGTCCTGCTGCTTATTAGTGGCAAAGCAGCAAACCATCTTGTGGTTTTACTGATTTAAAGCAGCCAGGGTCTAGTTAATGGCATATATACTGTGGGAATGACCAGGTGGAAGGTTTTGCTCAATCAATCAATTGACAAACATTTATTTATGTGCCAAACACTGTGCTGAGCCCTGGGGACACAAAGGAAAAAAAAAAGCAAAGACCAATCCTTGCCTTCAAAGAGTGTATATTCTAATCAAGGAGAACACAGGCACAAGATATGGTGGTATGAAGGTAGACTCAGAGAGGAAGACATTAATAGCTAGGGGTAGTGGTCATGGTGCTGTGTGCTAGTGGTCCCTGATACTTGGAAAGACTAAGGCTGGTGAATTCCTTGAATTTGGGACTTCTAAGCTGAGATAGGGTTAAAACTGGTCTGATGTCAGCATGTAGCCCGACATGGTGAGTGCCCAGGAGGAGGGGGCTGGATGCTGGGAACCAGGCTGTCTAAGATGGGGTGAAGTGGCCCAAGGCAGAAACACAGCAAGCCAAAGTTTCCTTGCTGATCAGCAGCGGGATTGGGCCTGTAGGCAGAATAACTGCTGAACTTCCAGCTGAGTTGAAAGGAGATCCAGCCTCAAAAACAAAAAAAAAGCTGGAGAGGACAGAGGGTGAGGGAAAAAAGAGGTAAATTTCTGCAGAAAGAAGGTTCTCTGCCTTTCAGCAGTGGTTATGTTCATGATGCTCCCTCAGAGATGAAGAAGGTAGTCTGGGATGGGTCTGGCACTCATCCCAGAGGCCCCAGGGAGGGCTTCTGTAGGGGGTTCCAGGAGTAAGAGCCAGAAGCTGCCAGACACACAGGAGGCAACCCCAGTGAGTCACCGAACAAGGCAATTACAGAATGAAGAAATGAAGGATGTCATTGCAAACAAGGATGCCAGACAGATAAGAGTCCCTGCCAAGTCACGGCATGGGCACCTCATCCTGACTGACACAAGTCAACCTTGTGAGGCACATCCATCCCCATCAGGATGAGGATGAAAACAAAAAGTTCCTATGCATCCATCCTACCAACATCCAACCAGCCCTGGAGGCTGCAGTGAGCAGACTCTCCGTCCATCTGGTCTTTTTGCAGGATAGTTTTCCTTGGAACAGAGACAATAATGTAACAACTTGGATTTGGGAGGGGGCTCCAAAGGGAGGGATCAGGGACCCTGGATTCTAGAATAGCTGCCACTCTAATCCTTCCATCTAGGTCTTGTATACTGAAAGACTCAGCAGGCACTGGTAGAAAGGACACTGGATTTAGAGGCAGAGACCTGGGTTTCAATCCTGAAACTACCATTTTCCATCTGTGACCCAAGACAAATCATTTTACCTCCCTTGGCCTCAGTTTCCTCCCTTTTAAAATAATATCCAGGCTTTAAGTATTGTTAGACTTGTTGTGCTAAGCTCATCACAAGTTATCTCATTTGATCTCACAACACTCCTGCAATATGCCTTCACTTTACAGGTTAGAAAACTGAGGCAGACAGAAGTTAAGAGAGTTGCCCAGGGACACTCAGTGAATAAGTGTCTGATGCAGGATTTGAACTTGGGTTTTCCAGTTCCAAATCCAACAGTGTATCCACTGCACTATCCCCTGCCTAAAATTCAAGGGATTGGACTAGATGGAGAAGGGTCCTTCCAGTCCTAGAGCTTTTGTTCCTGGCTCTATTTTTGATTTGCTGTTTGATCTGGAGCAGCTGTTTCCATGTTTGACGAGGACTAGGCTTTCTGCCATCACTTTGTGCCTGGGAGCTTTGTGGCTCTGCCTTTCCTGCACCCAACCCAGCACCCCTACTAGTTCCATTCTCCACCCCAACATTCCACATAAGGTGAGTCTGTGAGGAGTCGATAGCATGGAAGGTGAAGGTGAACAGGGAGACAGTACTCTATTTCATTTGTCAATTTGAAAAACAGAACACAGATACATTGTAATGGTCACCCCCTTCTCTTTCTCTTATTGCTCACAGCCTGTATAGAACCAATACTTGGAATGCCCAAGTTTTCTTGGACCACTGACCCATTTTCCAACCCAACTCATTTCCACTCCAGCTATCTGTCTTCCTCTGCTCTCCCTTTGCCTTCTCTCCCTACTTCCTGACTCACAACCAGATCTTTCCCCTTCATTGAACCTTCATGCCCCGACACTTTCTCCCAATCTCCTTCAACTGACTCCTACTCTTTACTTCCCATAGAGAGTGCCTCTGCCTCACTGCAATTCCCTCTTTCCCTCAGGTCCTCTTGTCCCTAGAACTAACGTTCATCTGACCACAAGTTCTAGAGGCAAAAGGAACCACAAAGATTGTCTAGTCCAACTCTATTTTACAGGTGAGTAAACTGAAGCTCAGAGAAAGTATGTGACGTGCCAATAATTACATAAGTAGTCAGTTTTAGATCCAGGTTTGGAACCCTGTCATCTAACTCCAAATCTAGAAGAGAGAGAGAGAGAGAGAGAGAGAGAGAGAGAGAGAGAGAGAGAGAGAGAGAGAGAGAGAGAAACTATATCACACTGGGCCAATGCTAATTTAGGAAAACTTGAGTATAAGATAATCAGAGAAGATGAAGTTAGAAGCACCAAGTTCAATCTCTAAGTTTTATCCATACAAATAAGACCCATCAGTGTTTCACTCTGGGGCTAAGACAGTCACCTTTGCTTAGAAAAGGCAAGGGATTGAAAAGAGGAGAAGTGTGTTGTTCAGTTGTTTCAGTCATGTCCAACTCTTCACGACCCCATTCACAGTCTCTTGGCAGAGATACTAGAGTAGTTTTCCATTTCATTTTCCAGTTCACTTCACAGATGAGGAACTGAGGCAAACAGGGTTAAGTGACTCACTCGCCCAGGGTCACATAGCTAATAGATGTATGAGGTGGCATTTGAATTCTGGTCTTTCAGACTCCAAACCTGGCACTCTGTCCATTGTGTCACCTTGCTGAGGGACACTGACAAACTGAGATTCTAGAAAAGGCTATGGATTTGGAGTCAGAAAACATGGGTTCCAATTGAACTCTGCTACATCCTAATGGTTTGCCGCTAGACGAGTCACCCTCTCTGCATCTTCGTTTACTCCTCTATGAGTGTCGGACTAGAAGTTTTCAAGTTTCACTCCAGCTCTAAATCCTATGAAAATTTAATGCATCCACAGAAAGGTTCCAGATTTAGAAAAGACCTCAGAAATCACCTAATCCAAAACTCTCATTCTATAGAGGAAGAAACTGAAGCCCAGGGAGTTTAAGTAACTTGTTCAATATCACACAGGTTGTAAGTGTCACAGGCAGGATCTGAACCTAGGGTTTTATGCTCCATGGCTAGTGGTCTTTTCACTCTGTTCTGACTTCCTTGGAGATCATATCACAAATAAATGAATCAGGGAGATCTAACTTAAAAAAAGATTTGGAGGAGGAGGGGTACATGATGGTTATCTTCATGTATCTGAAGAACTATCAGATGGAAGAGAGATTACAGTTCTTTTGTGAAGTTGCTAAGGGTAATGACCAAGGGAAGGAGTGAAAGGAAGGCAGATTTCAGCTCAACATGAGGGGGAACTTTCTGATAATCACAGCTGCCTCCAAGTAGAGCTCCGTGCCTTGAAAGGGAATGAATTTGGTGTGATATGGTTTGGAAAGCAGTTTCCAAATCATAAAGTGCTCCATAAAGGCTGCTGGCTTTACTGTTATCATCACTGGAAGCATGTAAGCAGAGGATGCTAAGAGGGGATTTCTAAGTCACCTCGGGTACCAGGGGCCCTCTCAATAAAGGGACTCCAGCTCAGGACTCACAAGAACTAGTTTCAGTCTTGGGTGAACCTAACCCCAAAGTGGGGTTTAGTTGTTGTTTCCCACACTCTCTGGCTCATTATCCTCTAGACGAGAGTTCTGAGGGAAAAATCTCGACAGAGTTAAGTATAGCTTTAGGTCAGGGATGGGGCATCTGTAACCTGGAAGTCACACACGGTCCTCTAGGTCCTCAAGTGCAGCCCTTTGACTAAATCCAAACTTCACAGACAAATCCCCTTCATAAAAGGATTTGTTCTGTAAGACTTGGACACAGTCAAAAGGTTGCACTCGAGGACCTAGAAGGTCACATGGGGCCTCGAGACCACAGATTTCCCACCCCTATTCTAGGGTGTCTCTGAAAAGGAATTAAAAGGGTCAGTGCCTTCCATAAAAACTATGCAGTGTACAAATTAAATACCAAAGGTAAAGCATTTATGGATTTTCTCTACCACAAAAGAAATACTTAAAACATAAAACCTATAAGTATACATTAACACATACTGAAAATATAAAAACCCATCATACCATTTATATACTCCTTAGAAGCAAAGATGACTCTAACACTTCTGAGCAGATATTTCATTTTCATCTCACACCTCCAAGCCTCAGCAGCTCTCAAGGTCTATGTCTTCCAACCAGCCAAGGCCTTGCTTGGACTTTCTTTCTCCTTTTAGTTGTATCACCTTCCTGGCAGTGGTCATTTTCTGAAAAGGAATATAGTCACAGGAAATGCCTCCTGCTAGGCAGCCAGCATTAACTCAGGAATCCAAGAATTCTTCAATATAGCATCTGCCAAGGCTGTAAATGTCTGTCATTTAAGATCATGGTTCAACTACCTATGTTTAAAAAATGAAACACAAAACAGAAAAAGTAGCCAGGTAGTTGAGGTCCATCTCAGGCTTGCCTGGGCAAGGACATGTTCTTACTGCCACATGCTCAAGTTGTATTCATCATTGCTGCTTGACAGTGAGGAGAGGAGGAGAACTCTTCTTCCTCTCTTTTCTGGAAATCCAAAAGAGCAGGCAGATTCTCAAGCAAGAGAGACACATACCCAGAAACTGAGAGACAGACAGACAGAGACAAAGAGGAGGAGGAGGAGGAAGAGAAAGAAGAGGAGCTGAAAAAGGAGGTAAAGGAGGAGGAGGAAAGAAGAGATTTTTCTTTCTCCACAAAGAAAGCTGATGGAAACAGTGGAATTCAGCACAAAGCCTGGATTTCAGAGGACCTAATTTCAAATCTGGCCTCAGATACTTACTGGCCACTTAATGTGGCCCTGAGCAATTCACTAAATCTCATTTTCCTTAACTGCAAAATTAAGAAAATAATAGTATCTACCTCTCAAGGGGGTTGAAAGGATCACATGAGATATTTATAAACAGTGAATAGCACAGTGCTCAGCACATAATAGGAAAAGGGTCAGGGATAAGGAAAAGAGATCTATGGATCACTTTTTAAAAAATTAATTAATTAATACCCTCCCTTCCTCCTACCCCCCATGGTCACAGAGCTAGTTAGCAGCAAAGCTGGAATAAGATTAAAGTAAAGTAACTGAGGGAATATAGTACTGTTTACAGCAGAAGAGAAGAAAAAATCATAACTTCAAAAATATTAGAGACAGATGGAAATAAATATAAACCCAACTCTCATAATTTAAATGTAAATGGATTAAGCAACCCAATAAAACAAAAAAGAGTGGCAGATTGAATAAAGAAACAAAACCTTACAATCTGTTGCTTTTAAGAAACACATTTTAAAAACAGAGATATACACAAAATAAAACTTAGAAGATGAAAAAAATTCCTGTGTACAAGTGAATCCAAAACAAAAGCTAGATTGCCATCATGATGACAAAGCAAAAAAAAAAAATTAAAAATTAAAAACAAGGAAACTATGTCATGTTGAAAGGAGTCATAGGCAACATAGTAATATCAATGATAAACTTATATAATCCAAATGCCTTAACCCCTCAATTCATAAAGGAAATATTATCTGAGCTACAAGAAGACATAGACAGTAAAACAATAGTGACAAAAGAATTCAATATCCCTCTCACAGTTTTGGATAAGTCTAACACAACAGTCTGCCAAACAAGAAAATATGGAACTTAACAAATTGCCAAAGAAACTAGATTTAAAATACTTATAACATCTTCTAAATGGGGCAACAAAAGAATATATATGTTTCTCAACACCATATAGAATTTTTACAAAAAGTGGTCATGCAACTATAAGGCACAGAGATATTTCAAACAAATATAGAAAAGGCAGAATCCTAGCTCTACCTCTATGATCTTGAGCAAGTCACTTAACCTCTCTAGTTCTCAGCTTCCTCATCTGTGAAAAAGGGAGTCAGACTAGGTGAACCCTGAAGTTTCTTTCAGATCTAAATCTATGATCCTCACTGTGAGGCAATATATACACAGTTCCCCAAGAAGATAACTTGCTTCAATTGCTTCTCTTCACAGTTAATTGACTAGGTGGTACGTGGGAAACAAGATGGAAAGGAGCCAGATGAGAAATAAGTTGCTTAGATAGGGAATGAGGTAGTCCAGTGGCTTGGGTGTTTGAGGAAATTCTATTAATACCACAGATTCACACAGCGCACTCAGCTTCTTTACTGAGTAATTTCAAACAAATACAACATTAGTATCCAAACAAACTTTGAAGTGTTTACATTTTCCCAAATTAAACAATTATTTATTACTCCTTTAGCTGAAAATATAGCAAGGTCTCCCCTAAGGAAATACATGCATAGCAAGGACGTTATAAAATGCTATAGTGTCACAAATGAGAAGGACCTTAGAATATAGATTGTTAAAGTTGGGCAAGGTTTTAGAACACAGAATGTCAGTGCTAGGAGGGACCTTAGAGATCATCTGGTCCAGTCCTCTCGGGTTACAGATGAGTTCCTCAAAACTCACAGAGAAGTGTTTTACCCAAGGTAGCTCAGTGGCACAGTGGATGAAGACCTGAACCCGGAGTCAGTGACGACTGACCTCACTAGTCAGTCAGGTGACCCCATAGGGGTCTTTTAACCTCTGCCCTCCTCAGTTTTGTCACCTGTAAAGTGGGGTAATAATAGCTCCTGCCCCCCAGGGGTGTTGTAAGGCTCAAATGAACTCAAACTTAGAAGCACCGAGCACAGTGCCTGGCATATAGTAGACCCTTAATAAATACTGGTTCCCTCCCTCCCTCCTGCCCCTCCAAGATCACATAGCTAGTTAGCAGCAAAGCTGGAATGAGAACCTCGGGCTCTTGACTTCCAAGGCAGTGAACTCTTTCATTCACATCATGCCACTTCTCCATAAATAAATTAAAATTCATAACCTATTCCGCTCCGCAGTAGGGAGCTAGCTAAGATGTATATGCCAGTGGGTTCATTTCATCCAGAGCACAGCATTTTCTGTTCTAGCCCTGCTCCTCTGAGCTCCAGTTCAGGTTCTGCTAGGGCTCCATCCCATAGCGTGTGGTGTATTAGCCAGATTTGGCAGTTGCAGTGACACTCTTTTAGGATATTCTCCAGGTGGCATCTGGTTTTGAAACGGCATCCCTGGGAAACTGTTCTGCAGGACAGTTATTACTTTAACTTTCAGGCTTCTGCCCAGGATATGTTATGACAAATGTTAGTAAGTGGGGAAGCATCCAAAAAGGGGCATTCTGCTAAAGTTTGGGGTATAATTGAGTGACCTTTCTAAAGGACAAATTCCTTCCACCTCCTTCCCCGCCACTCTGACCCATGTATCTACTCTTCCACATGTTTCAACAGTTGACCAGGTGGAGATTACCTGCCTTATGCTATGGCAGTTGCAAAGCACGCAGGGAAGAATAAAGGATCAGGAGTCTTGGGTTCTAGTTTGGATCTGCCTATATCAAAGTAAAACATGCCATCCCCATTTCCTGGACCTCAGTTTCCTTATGTATAAAATGAGGAAGTTGGACTGTGTGTGGATTAATGAAATGGAAAATGACAGAATTGAAACAGCCCAGAAAAATCAACTCTGCATGTTCTGAGTTAGAGAATCTGGGTTTGAATCCAGACTCTCCTATTTCTAGCTGTGTGAATGAACAGTGGAAAATCACTTAACCTTTCTGAGTCTTGGCTTCCTTCTCTGTAAAATGAAGGCCTTGGGCTGCATCAGGGGCTTCTTAGCCTTTTGTGTGTGTGTGTGTGTGTGTGTGTGTGTGTGTGTGTGTGTATCCTGAACCCCTCTGGTAGTCTGGTGAAACCTATGGACCCCTTCTCAGAATAATGTTTTTAAATGCATAAAACACACAGGGTTACAAAGGAAATCAATTATATTGAAATTAAGTCATCAAAATATATTTTTTAAATTTCCTGGCCCCCAGGTTAAGAACCTCTTTTAGATGATGATATCTAACCATAATACTAACAATATCTCGCATTTATCTAGCCCTTTAAGATTTGCAAAGAGCTTTACAAATATTATTTTATTTTATCCTTACAACAACCACGATAAGCAAGTGGTATTATCCCCATTTTACAGTTGAAGAAACTGAGGCAGACAGGTCACATAGCTACTAATTGTCTGAGATCGTATTTGAACTCATGTCTTCCTGATACCAGATTCAGCATCCCTTCCATTGCTCCACTTAGCTGCCTACTTGGGTCTCTTGAATTCAAAATCCAATGAGTTGGCTAATTCTCCTGCTCTAATACCATGTCACTTTCAAGTACAGAAAAAGCATGGGGGTGGGGTAGGAGGAGGAAGGTGGCAAGTCAAACATTTATCCAAGAGATCATCTTGCTTATTCTAAATCATTTTAAAAAGCATGTAAGTGGTTTCCAGGAAGGTGTCCCTTCTTTCCCCCTACCTCCCACCAAAAAAGAAATTACATCGTCATGGAGAAAGACATATCAAATTATACGTTGTGTCCAACTAATCATGTTTGCCCCCCTAAAAAGCTACCAGACCACCCTGGGTTCATTAAGCTTACTTTCTCTGTATAGATCTGCAGCTGTGCCTTCCTGAGACACATTCATCATTTTAATACTCAATTATACATGTATTAATCTTGCTTGTATGCCTCTGTTTCATCACAGCAATAAAATTCCACGTGTTTAATCTTCCCTGGCTGGGTCTCCAAAGGAGAACTATTATTGGTGGTTCGTTAAATGAGACAAATCACCATTTTTATCTGTGTTCTCCAACTAGTGTTTAGAAATGGAGATGTCCTTAAACCATAGAATTAGAGAGCACAGAACCATAAATTTAGAGCCGGAAAAGACCTTTGATATCATTTGGTCCAACCCGCTCATTTTGAAGAGGAGGAAACAGGCCCAGAGAGGTTAAGGGAGTGCCCAGGTAAACAAAGTTAGTACATTGCAGAACAAGAATTTGAACTCAGGTCATCTGATTTCAAATCCCTCTCTTTCCACCACATTCTAGTAGACAGATATGGTAGGGTAGAAACAGCATGGAATTTGGAGTCAGAAGATTTAAGATGCCAGAATCTCAGGGTTGAAAGGGAACCTCAAACATCATCTGGTCTAACTGTTCTCTGAAGCATGAGTTCTCTCTATATCTCCCCTCTGTTCAAAGGCCTCAGTGAAAGGAACTCCATACTTACAGAGATAGCCATTTCCATTTGCGGTCACTCTAATTATTAGAAAATCTTTTCTTTTATGGAGCCAGAATCTGCCATTCTATAATTTCCCTTAGTTCATCCAATTTCCTTTCTCTGGGACCAAGCAGAGTAAATCATGAGATCACGGAATTTAGAACTAGAAGGGATCTTGTAGAGATAGATCTAGTCCTCGCTGAACAAGTTAAGGCCAAGTTAAGAGGTCTCCCCACAATCACATAGGTATCAGAGCTAGTATTCTAACTCAGATCCTCCCTTTTCAAATGCTTCCTTGGAATTCTCTTTATCTCGATTTTACCATCTGCAAAATGGGGATAATGAGACTTGAACTATTTACCTCTCATAGTTTTATTCTTTTTCTTTTTTTTAGGAAAGTGCTTTGTAAACTGTAAAAGCTCTATTGAAATGTCAGCAATTAATATTATTAACAATAATTGTCATCACTCACTGTGGTCAACCATGTGCATGCTGCAAGTTACCACAATTACACTGATTTGCTGTACTTTCCCCTCTCCAACAAGGCTTTTATTCATGAACACGCACTTTTGGGCGTCAGGCATTAGTGTAAATTGCACTATACAATTATTTGTAATTAAGAAAAAAAATGTGTGCTGTGCTAAAGTGATTAGCCTTGTTCTGGAGAAGTTATTTCATTTTAGTGTCAGCTTGCCCCCTTAGTGAGAGGGCATAAGACACAATTAACTTTCTTCTGGGTTGGGATGGTTAGGCTGCTGTTTTCCATTATCATAATATCTCAAGATATGTAAACAGTTTTCCCCCTGACATAATTTCATTTCAACAGGCAGGGCAGCTTCAGTCTGAACAAAAACATGGGTGGAATGGACCACAAGACTCTTCTGTGAATGATGGCAGACTTCACAATGCAAAACACATGCTGGCTGGCCTCGCCCAGGAGTTGAGGGCTGCAGCCCTGTTTGGGTGACTTGCACCTCTTGTAAATGTGTGTTTATGCCAAACCTTGGGGGTGTGCGATTAAAGCCACCTGTGCTTTAGTAAGCTACCCAAATGTCAGTTTTTTTCAAATGTTTAGAAGAACCCACGCTCACCAGATTTAGAGCTGGAAGGGACTTTAGAAATCTACTCCTCTGAGTCCCTCATTTTACAGAAGAGGAAACTGAGGCCTGGAAGGGGTAGGGAGTCACCAAGATCACACATGTAACAAGTCGTAGATCTCTGTATTACCTCACGCTGTTCAATTGTTTCCATTTAGAACAACATAAAGAATGCTATATATGAAGTCAGAGAACCTTAACTCACCTCCCTGCTCTGTTCCATGTTATATTGGTGTGCCTGGGAAAATCACAAGTATCATGGGATATAGAAATGAAAAGGGCCTTAAAGGTTATCTTGTCCAAATCTCCTTTCAGAAAGGGGAAAATTCCCCAGGTCACCCAGATGATTAGGATTTAAACCCCAAATCTAGTTTTTCTTCCTTCATGTCACATTGCCTCTCAACCTCTCTGGAGCTTGGTTTCCCTATCTGTTAAAATGAATGGGTTAGACTAAATGATTTCTGAATCCTCTTCCAGCTCTGATACCCTATGATCTATGATGATCAAGACTCAGAAACATTCTTCATAATTGACTCATATTCTTTTGTCTAAAATGTGTCAAAAGCTAAACTTCTATGACCCTCATAAAATGTCATTCTGTTGAGACCCAAACTCAGCACAGAAAGTGCTCTGGCAAAAAAAAATTAAATATAAAAAATACTCAAATTGCATTTAATCCCTGGATGAAGATGAAGAAACACCCATGAATATTATGTTTGTTGCATGTGACTTAGGAAAATGAAATAGCAATCCTGGATTTGTAAGACTGGAAAAAAAAAAGCCAGACAGGAATTCTCCACAAAAGGCCACTGATGTGAAGAGGCAGGAGCAGAAAACCAGTCTTCTGTGTGTGAAGAGAAAGACTCCAGGGAGGTTCAAAAGGACTTGCAATGTTTACAGAGAATCCAGTTGTGATATGATGAAATGGACAGGGGTTATTGACTATCTGGAGAGGTATATCACTGCAAGAGACACCACGGAAATATTTAGAATGACAAAGAGAAAACCAGCCAGTTCCTTTATCCCCTAGTATATCAGATGAGATGTAGACATATTGGTATTAAAGGGGGTGGAGGCCAGGGTCTCCAATGGAATACTTATCCCCAGAATTCACAGTCACGGAATGTCAGAGCTGAGCGAGACCTTAGAGTCTTGGATGGCAGCTCTGTTTTGACCCTAGTCTATCTGCCTCATTTTATAGAGGAGGAAAATGGGGTGCAAAATGGCAAGTGACTTGCCCACATGATATTGCAAGTCAGAGCTACAGCCAAGACTAAATCTCATATTTACAGAGCTCTTTTGACCACAGCAAAATTCAACCAACTACCCGCTTCGTCCCAAAGCAGAAGGCATTTTGAGTGTGACCTGGAAAGCAGATGATTATAACCCTCTTGCTTATTGAATGTATCATGGAATGTTGGGAAAAAAAGTAAAATCAGGGGCCTGATTTTGCATCTTGGCTCTATCACTTACTCCTTATGTGACTTTAGGCAAATCGTCTAACTTCTCTGGGTCTCAGTTTCTTCATCTGTAAAATGAGGGAGCTGACCTGAATGACTTCTTCACATCCTTTTCAGCTCTAAATTTACGATGCCATGAATAGGTGCTTAGGGGTAGAGGAGACCAAATGGAAGATTTGACACATGGTCAAATCTGAGGCAATCATGAGAATATCAGGGATTCTAAAGACTCAAGAGTTGTTCTTAGGAGATGAGATAGAATAGCTGTCATTTATTTGGTTTTTTTTTATTTTGAGAGGAGGTAGGATGGGGGAGAGAGACTGACATTCTTTTTCAAGAAGAGGCTAACAAAATCAGTGACATTAAATGGAAAAAGAATTCTCCCAGAAACCTGATTTTGAATAATGTAAAGGGATGTGGGGATATGAGGAAATGAGAGCCAAGTCATGAATAAGTAGTTTTCTCCTAAACTGGAATGAAGCCCAAGCACTGTGGGAGACCAGGCCCAAGAATTTGGACAATTACTTCAACTCCTAAGTAAATTATATACATAACAATAGTGTTGTAAAAATATAGACAAGTCCCAGATACATGTAGGCAATGTCCTACACAACAATGGACTACTGGATTCTGGGTTGGGGGACCAGGTTGTAAAACTGGGCCCATTTGTAAAACAGAGATCATCTTGTACTACATAACTCACAGGTCCCCAGGGTCCCAGATGACCCATCAGGCTGTAGGGGTTAGATTACTGAACCTGGAATCGAGAGCTCTGGGTTTAAACCTTAGCTCCAATATTTAGCAGCTGTTGTGATCATGAGCAAGTCATAAAATGTTAGAGCTGGAAGAGACCTTACAGATCATCCATCCCAACCCCCTTTCTTTTGCTGATGAGGAAAATGAGGGCAAAAAAGTAAAGTGCCTTGCTCAAGGCTACACTGCTAGCAAGTGGCAAAATCTAGACATGACCCAAAGTCTTCCAACATCAAGGCCAGTGACATTTCCACTACACCGCTGGTTCTCCAGCTTTTTGGGCTCAGGACCTCTTTACGTTCTTTAAAATCATTGAGGATCCCAAAGAGCTTTTGTTTTTATGGGTTATATCTATCTATATGCTCCTTATTAGAAATTTAAATGCCATGGGTGATTATCAAAATAATAAGGAGACCCCTGGACCACACTTTGAGAATCACTGTATGGTACCATGTGTCTTTATTTAACCTCTCTGTGCCTCAGTCTCCTTTTCTATATAGTGGAGATATTTGCACTACCTATTTCATAGAGTTGTTATGAAAAAACTGCTCTGTAAATCATAAAGTATAGTAAAAAAAAAGTTATTCTTATTAGAAACTGAGTTAGTTGTAGAGATAATCTAGTCTAGCTCATTTTACAGTTGAGGATACGTCAGCTATAAAGGAAACACTTGGCAAATCTTAAAATGTATTTTCCTTCATAGGATCATAGATTTAGAACTGAAAGGGACCTTAGATGAGGAAACTGAAGGTGATTAAAGCTAAATTACTTGCCTTATTATTTATTATTACTATTACATATGTGAGGTAGAATTTGAATTCAGGTTTTCTTGACTCAAAGTCCACTATACTACCCAGCTCCTAGCTATTCAATAATATCTATTAAGGACCTGCTACAGTAATAGGAGCCTATCCTGTTCAGAAAGCACTCCACAGGGTAAGGTACAAGGCTTAAACCAGACAGTCCCTGCCTTTAAATATTTTATAGGTGTGGGAAAGAGGACACAGTTCATTGTGCAATCAGTCCCATCCAACTCTAGGAAGAGTTGCTTGTCCTGCTACCCTGAGCTCTCTTCTAAAACTAGGTCTGTATCCTTTCATCCTTGGCTGCTGAGGAAGAAGCAGGGGTCAGCCTAGCTGGGCAGAGCTAGAAAGGGCTTTGGAGATCCTTTGTTATATCGAGTAGGAAATTGAGGCCCAAAAAGTGGAAGGGAAGAGGAAAGTGAACTAGGTCCAGAGCTACATCTGGAATGCAAGTCTCTTGCTTCCCCAATCCAGGGGTGCTCATCCCATATGCCTCTGCAGGTTCTGGTCCATGCTGCCTGACTTTATGGCTGCAGTGACTGTGAAATACAGGAGACGAATGTTCCAATGTCAATGATACAAATCATAATGTGTCTCCTCGGGGGAAAGGCAGTTTCGTATTTTCTTCCTTCCATCCCATTGGATTCCATTTCAGAGCAAAGCCTGAGATTTCTTCTAAGGGCACAGTTAATTTCTCTGAGCCCGGGTTGGTAATCTTGTGGTCTCTCTGAAAAGCAGCTCGGGATGGTATCTCTAATAGCAAATGATAAGTTGTTAGAGACCAGTACCGAGCAATTCCTGCTCTAAGGCAGGAATGTTTGCAGATGGTGAAGGACAATTTGAAAGCAGATAAAAGAAAACATTTATAAACGTGTGTCATGGGGGAGGGAGGAATGAATCTACTTGGATAATGATCGTATTGGGGAATCTTTTGGGGGCTTCTAGAAATTGCCCCTTAATACTTTTCTTCCTGGAAATTATGTTTTTAAAGTCTTTTTTATTCTGCACAGAACTTCTCACGCCAGAGTGAACCTTAGTAGGTTTCTTGTTTTATCACATTTGATTTGTTATAAATGGTTCGCTCAGGACAGGTATTAACCCCTTTCCCCACATCTGTTCCCTTTCCAGTTAGTCCTGTCTCCTGTCCTTGACATCTGTGTCTCCAGCTTCCCTCTCCCACCTCTCCAGCGTCACTTTCTTGAGTCTCTGCCTCCTTCACTCCCCATTTGCTCTCCAGGCTCTCTCTAGCTTTACTTTCTCTCCTTCCCCTTCCCCCACCTCCCTTTGCTCTCCTGGTGTCTCGAGCTCAGTTCCTACCATTTGGGTGAAATACACATCTGTTTCAACTCAGAGCAGGCTGTGTGAGAGGACTGAGTAAGTGTATGCGTGCGTGTATGTGCGTGTGTGTGTGTGTGTGTCTGTGTGTGTGTGTGTCTGTGTGTGCGTGTGTGCGTGTGTGTCTGTGTGTGTGTGTCTGTGTGTGTGTGTGTGTGTGTGTGTGTGTGTGTAGGCGCGCACGCGCCCGCGTCAGGGAAGGAGTCTGGGTCTGGGTCTGTGTGTGAGCGGTGACCCGAGAAGCGGGGGACACAGGCAGCCCCCCGCCCCCTCCCCGAAATGCTGCGCTCCCCGCGCGGTGTCTGACTGCCCAGCTCCCTGGCCGAGACGGCTGCGGCGGCTGGACTTTGTACAAGTGCTGGAGCCCCGGAGCTGGTCCGGCAGCCGGTCCCGGGGTCCTGCAGCCAGCCCGGACCGCGTCCCCCAGGGCGGGGGATCCAGGAGGTAAAAACTTATTCGGGAGAAGGAGAGGGATGGGGAAGTGGGGGAGGGGGCTCGGTGGCCGTTTCCTCCGGGTTTTTGTTTTGAAATGGGAGCCGGAGGCCCCCTGCCAGGGGTTAATCGCCGCCTCCCGTCTCTCCTCCCCTCTCTCCACCTCTTTCTCCTCCTCCTCCTCCTCCTCCTCCTCCTCGCTCGCTCCCCCCGCCTGGGCTCCCCGCCTGGGCTCCCCGCGCTGGGCTGGCGGCTGGCGGGCTGCGCGGCTCGGCGGCGGCTGGGGCTGTGCCGGTGCCCGGGGCTGCCTCGGGATCGGGGTATTTAAAGCCGCCGGGTTGCAGCAGCCGGACTCGCCCGAGCGAGCCGAGCGCGCCAGGCTGCGAGGCGGGGGCACGCGCGCACACACGCGCACACACACACACACATACACACACACACATCTCACACATCACACACACATCTCACACACACACACACATCTCACACACACACACCCGCTCGCACTCTCCCTCCCTGGCCGCGGAGGAGGAGTGGCTGCAGCCGCGGCGGTAGCGGCGGTAGCGGCGGTGGCTGGGGCCGCGCCGAGCCTCGGGCCGGGGAAGAAGCGGGAGCCGGCGCTGCGCTGAGCCGGGCGGCTCTCCTCGGCATGCAGCGCCTCGGAGCTGCCGGCGCCCCGCAGCCGGAGCGGGCTGCGGCACAGGCACGGGCACGGGCGGCTGCGCCCCGCTCGGGCTGAGGCGGTGCCAGCGGCAGCGCGATCCCTGCGCCCCGGTGAGTGGGGCGCGCTCCGGGAGCCCAGCCCCGGCTCGGGAGGGAACCCGCCCTGGTTCCTGAAGGGGAGAGAATGGGGAAGCAGGGACCCCCTGCCCCCGCGTGGGCTCTGTGCCCTCCTCGCCCCCAGGACTGAGGAAAGGGGAGGATACCTGGGGGAGCAGGGGCAGTGCCCGGCGGGGGGCGCGGCGAACAGGTGTATGAGTGGAGGAGATGGAGGGGGTCAGGCGAGAGAAGACGTGGGGGCAGAGGGGGAAAAACCCTAGCCCAGAGGGGCGCAGATCGTGGGGGAGGCTACCCAGCCCGTTATGTTCCAAGCCAGCGAGGTGGCTGGCACAGCCCGGACGCTGGGCACCCGGGATCTTGACTGGGGAGAGCCTGCCAAGTGAGGTGAGGGGCTTAGCCCGAAAAATTCTAACCGCTGGAGGGGTGGGGTGACTGGTGATGACTTCCCCCTCCTTTCTTCTCCAGTTTTGGGGCCCCTGATTTGGTGGGGATAGAGAGCCAGACTAGATGGCCTCGAGGAGCCGTGTAGCCCTGGGAGCCCGGAGGTTTCTGAGCCCCTGAACTGCTCCCGCCCCGAGGCTTACGCGGGGAACAGACTCTGAATGGACTCTGGCAGCCTGTGCACTGTGAGCCGGCTTTGTCAGGTGGCTCTTCTCCCGGGTTTAAACTCGGCAGGAAACTGAGGAGACCATCGGCGGATCCAGAACACGAGGGTCTCTGGGGAACGAAGAGAGCCCCGGGAAGAGCCGCGGGGGGGGGAGCGGGGGATGTCAGTTTTTAAAATGTATACTTTGTTTCCCAGGTCTGGTCTTGCCAGGATCTCTGAGAGACACCCTCCCTCCTCGGCTCCCCTAGTGTTTGAGAGAGCCTTAGGGGTGGGGATTTATTTAGGCATTCTTCTCAAATACCTTTTTCCAGTTCCTTAAAAGCAGAAGGTTCTTTGCGTGGAGAAAACGAGATTTAAACCCATGATTCCCTTTCCTGTGAAATAGCACACGTCCTTACTTCCCCTATAAGCCTTCTCTGGATTTAAACACAGAACATCCGAACCTGATTTTGATACTTCTCTGGCCACCATCCCCCCCCAGTTCATTTCCCAACCCTTTTCCTGCTCGGTTCCCTCTTTCCCTCTGTTTGTGTTTTAATCACTTTTCGGTTAAGAGTAAATATTTAATTAATTAAGTAATTAAGTTCGGCTTATGTGTGAATCTGGGTATTTGCACATCTGTGCATATTGGTACAACCTCTCTCCACCCCATCTGCCCTTCCTTCTCCTCCAACCCTCCCACACAATCATTCTCCCCTCTCCTCCTTTAGGGCCAGGGATCTGAGAAACGGCAGTTACAGAAAGGTTTTATTCATATTTTGCAAGGAACTCCTGGTAGTAGGAGCCCTAAAGCTTTCTAGTAGCAAGGAGCAGTAAAAGATTTTCTTTTGAGAACCCCACCCCATGAACCTCTACCTCAAGAAGTTACTTTGTTCGCAGAAAAGGAAATTTCCTGCAACTCTACTAACTATTGCAGAATCACGGGAGAGTTTTAATTAAATTAAAGCCATTCATTAAATAAGAGGGAGAGGGGGTAAAGAACATAAGTGAAGGGCAGTTTCCCCTCTATTCACTTACCCTGTTTAGTAGTAGAAAAATAATTCAAAACAACCTGTCCCAGTGTGTAATTTAATGTTCTAATAAGCAGCTGGAAGGATGATGGTGCTGGGCTAGGCTAATGAAATGTTAGACATTTACACATAAAGTATCTTCCCTCCCTGGGTAGTTCCTGTGCATAAATATGTTCTGTTGAAGTTAGCTCAGGCAGGAAGGGTCAGCATGGCTTTGGGGTTATGATTGTGGGCATCAGCTGTGTTCTTTAACATCTGAACTTAAGGGAGTTTTTCTGGTTTTGTTTGCTTTTGGTTTGGGCTTTTAAAAAAAAGCTGATTTTTTTTTTTGTTTAACATATGAGTATTGTAGCAACTTGAATTTGAGGAAAGAGCTGGATTTGGAGGGAGAGAATCTGTGTTTGAATTTCAGCTCAGCTTCTTACTAACTGTGTGGTCTGAGGCAAGTCATTTTAACCCTAGCCACTTACCTCAGCCATAAAGTGAGGGCTTGGTCTCATCCATGATGGGTTTGTTTTGTAAATCTTGTGTCTGCAGAATATATCTCTTTCAAAAAATATGAGTGGAGACACTGATTCTCTTTGATAGGCCAATGTCCAGTATAAAAGCAATCACCTGGCTATTGTGCAGTATAGCCTGAAACAACAGGGCTGTAGATGCAATGAAAAGGATGCTGAAGTGGGAGTCAGGAGACCTGGGTTCTAATCCTGTTTATGTACCATTTATTAACCATGTGACCTTGGACAAATCACTTTCTCTCTTTTGACCCCAGTTTTACTATATATATGATAGAGAGTTTGAATAAGACACAGGGGCATGTGCCATTATTTTGAATGTTTCGATAACTATTTCAGTGTAATTTATAATCCTATATATTTCATTTAATACATTGAAAAATATTATTCTGATTAGACATCTGTTGGTTTCACCAGACTTCAAAGAGGCCCATGACACAAAAAATGGTTAAGAAACCCCTGATTAAAACAGAGGTCTGCAAAGTAGAGCCAGCACAGACCAAATCTAGTCTGCCTATATTTGTACCACCTGACAGCTGAGAATTTTTTTTTTCATTTTAAAATATAAAACCTTACTTTAAAACATAGAAACCATTCTTAGCTTATGGAAGGTAAGCCAGAGTTTGTCAGCCCCTGGATTAAAAGATGTCAGAGCTGTGTTCTAGCTCCATCATGGTTCACCTCCCTATCCCACCTGTACCTAGGTTGAAATGCCCTTTGAGTTTGAGTGATATCTTCATATTACTTTCCCTTGACAATTCTAGATCCATTCAAATCAAACCAGTCTCCAGAGTGGGCATCCCATTTCCATACCTTTGCCTAAACTGTCCCCTACCCCTGGAAGGTGCTCTCCTTCCTCACCTCTCACTTAGAATCCCTGTCTTCATCCAAGGGTCATCTCAGGGCTCAACTCCTCCTTGCCGCTGAATTCCCTCTATCTCCACCATTGTTCATACTCTAGTAGACCGTAATCTCCTGAAGTCAAAGACTGTCTTTCTTTTGTGTTTTCAGTGTCTAGAGGTAGATGGTTAATGGTTGATCTCTTCCTCGGATTATCCTGAATTTACTCATTTGTATATATGTCATATTATCAAGTGATATATATTTGTTGTGGTTGAGTATAGGTTATTTTTTTTTTTCAGTTTGACTCTTCATGATCCTATTTGGGATTTTCTTGGCAAAGATAATTAGGGTAGTTCGCCATTTCTTTCTCCAGCTCATTTTACTGATGAGGAAACTGAGGCAAACAGTTAAGTGACTTGCTCACGGCATCACACAACCAGTAAATATCTGAGGCCAGATCTGAACTCAGAAGATAGTCTTGCTGATTTCAAACACAGCTTTCTGGCCCCTATGTCACCTAGCTGTCCTTGTATATTTATATGTGTGTATATAGGTATACACACACACACACACACACACACATATATAGCATGTTACAAGTCATAACTCTCTATCAACTATGTAAATAATAATTATGTTGCTGAGAGATGGTTTGACTTTTCTCTCTATCTCCCCAGCACCTATCTCAGAGGCGTGCATGTAGACATTTAACAAGCATTTGTCAGACTGAGTGAATCCAGCTGCTTTCCCTGATGAGGGTGGGGTGGCCACAGGGCAAGATTCTTTTGTGTACATTGAGAATGTAGAACATTAGCCAGCCTCTCAGATTAATGCTAGACATTCCATGTAACTTGGACATTCACCATATAGTAAAAAAGCAGCCGAGTGGTGTGTTTAGCTCATTGTCTCTAGGTAAAAGAAATGGCAGGTTTTATTCTTTGGTTTTCTGTCCATTAAACAGCATGGCACTACACCAAATGCTTCTACCCCTTCCGTACCTGCATACACTCTTCCAGCCAGAACATGAATAGTTGATGTGGAGGGTAAAAAAAAAAAATTTGAAAAGACCATGTGTGTTGTAAGCACATCTGGCTGGCTAGCTAACTGTAGGAGGGTTAAGATCTCCATAGGAGCCCGGACCTCAAGTGGTTGGCTCTTGTGCTTTAAAGTTCCTGATTACTGTGTGTCTGGATGGTGTCATCAAGCTGCCTTATCTCTACCCAAAAAGTGGCCACATTTGGAATGTGACTGTGGTGGCTTTCCCAGAGGTGTAGGATATACCATCGGAAAGAGGCCCGCATGATGACACAGGGCCTCACCTGGAAGAACTCTGGCTTCTGGTAGCCATGAGCAAAGTCTACAGAAATTGTCCCCCGGATCTCTGTGAATGAAAGGCGCTATCTAATTGCAAGATCATTAAGAGCATTATAATTAATTGGCACCCTGATAAATGGCATGATTGCCTAATTGGGGCTGTTGCTAGGGAACCAGGACTCATGCCATGCACTGCACCAGTGCCAAAATTGAAATGGCACACCTAGCCTGCCTGAGTATATGGAGCTTTGGATCCAGCAGTTAACAGGTAGAAGCAAGAGTGATGCTTTTGGCCAAGTCGTATCCATTCCCTTAGCAGCAGCAGCAGACATTTCGGTTGAACGCCTACTAAGTGTAAGTGCAGATGGCATATCTACCCTCAGTCATTATTGCCCTGGTAGCAAAGAAAATGGTGTAAATGTAGAAAGTTACTTTTTTCTCCCTTTTGAACTTGGATTTAGTGAAGCATCTTGTGACAAAAGATCCAGCTGCAGGATGTGCATGTCCTTAAGCCCAATATCGGGTTGTGTATTCAAAAGAACTTGGAGTCAGAAGACCTGTTTTTGAGACCTGACTGCATCACTTCCTTCCTGACTGTGTAACCTTCCTTCTCAGAGCCTATCCAAGAGTCCTCAGATGGTTGTAAGGAAAGGTGCTTTGTAAGCCATATAGCAACAGAGAAATGGCATTATAAATAAAGAATTGTCAGTAATGTTCTTTGAACTCCTTTACACTGTTGTCTATGCTCTGTGTGTGTGTGTGAACGTGTTAGCTGCTTAGCACTTAATTTTGTATTGTCTGGAAGTGGTCTTGATTAGTTTCATGTGTGCACATACATACATGTATGTATGTAAATATACACACATATGTGTTTGCATCGTGTGTGTCTACACCCACACATGAAAATTCAACCACAGAGGGTGTGTGTGTGTGTGTGTGTGTGTGTGTGTGTGTAGAGAGAGAGATGGATAGATTTTTTTTTCCTTCCCTTAACTAAATTCTAAGTTCCTTAAGGTTAGGAACTCAGACTTTTCTATTTATGTATAGATACCAACCCTACTCTGTTGCCCAGAACTAGCACTCAGTGATCTAGTAAACATCCATTGATTAGGATCTACCAGAGGCAAAGCATTGGATCATCTGAGGAAGAAAGAGTGAGAAGGAAAACACAGAGCCCTTGCCCACTAAGAGCTTGCCATCTGTTCGATTCAATTTGATAAACATTTATTAAATGCCTGCTATGTGCCAGGCGCTGGGCTGAAAGGACATGGCTTCAGGCCCTGCCTCTAGACTGGTCTTGTGCTAATAGCTTGATCTTGTGTGCAACTAGAACCAACCCCAACTCCCACCCCCTGTTTGCAACATAAGTACAGACCACAAGGCCATATTACCTCGAGGTCCTGACCTGATCCTTGGTTTCCCTTTCTGACTTCCCAGGATGCTTGGCTATTATGTGTAGGGCTCTGAGTTCCACCTGAGAGCTATCAAGTTGACCCTGTTCCCAGACTCATTACAAGGAGCACTCCTATGCTTGAGTTGGTTGGCCTGGGCCATCCTCCAGGGAACGTGAGTGGTACCCGCCCCTCAAGATGTGTTTGACCAGGTGGAAGGCCAGATGTTTGAGAAAGAGGCCTGCCAAGAATCCTGCTTTCTGACTGAAAATCAGTTGGGGTGGAAAGAGGAGGGAAGGGTGGAGCAGGGCCCACAGAAGGTCTGATTCATTAGGCTCAAAAGAGAAAATGAGGAGACTTAAGAAGCTTTTCTTAGCTGAAGGAAGGAGACAAGTGCCCACAGTACTCTGGGATGTAGCCATAGTCTTTGCCCATGTAGCACATGTTTATGGAGCACCGACCATCCCATTCACCCAGGGCTTTTGTTCTAATAGGAGACACAGTATGTGCAGGAATAAGTAAATACATTATCATTTGAAGAGGGAGAGAATACTACCAAAGGGGCTATCGCTGAATTTCAAAGCATAAGTCATTGTCTACCTTCATTTTAAAAATATCTGTTAAATGTCTCATGTGGTCAGAGTACTATGCCAGGCAACTAATGAGATACAAAGCTTAAATAAGACATCATCTCTGCCTCATGGGCAAGTAACCTAGTGGCCACCAGAGTTCTGAGTAGAAGCAGCCAGGTGGTGCAGTAGAGAAAAGGCTGAGCCTGAAGTCTATAAGTCCTGAGTTCAAATCCCATTTCAGACACTACCAGCTTTGTGACCTTGGGCAAGTCCAGTGCTTAACTTCTGTCTGCCTCAGTTTCCTCCCCTGTAAAATGGTGATATAATTGCATCGACAGCCCAGAGTTGTTGTGAGAATCCGATGGGATAACGTGTAACATGCTTAGCACAGTTGCTAGTGCATGAGAGTATTATTTGAGCCCAGGTCTCTCCTTAATCTAAGCCCAACAGTTTTTTCCTATACCATTCTGTCTCTGAGAAGGTTAAAGATCTATTGTAGTAATCTTTAACATTCAACAAATATTTAATAAGCATCTAATGTGCTTGAAGGAGGCAGCTTGGTGGCTCAGTGGATAGAGCACAGGGCCTGCAGTTAGGAAGACCAGAGTTCAAATCTAGCCTTAGACACTTATTAATTGTGTTACTTGGCAAGTCACTGAACCCTGTTTGCCACAGTTTCCTCATCTGTAAAAATGAGCTGGAGAAGGAAATGACAAACCACTCCAGTATCTCTGACAAGAAAACCCCAAATGGGGTCACAGAGAGTCTGGTACAACTGAGCAACATGAGTACGAGGGTGAGTAATACCTGATATCTCTATGCTATATGTAATGTTTCAAGGCTCTTTCATGCTAATTAACTCATTTTATCTCCTCAATATGTCCGTCAGCCAGACAGGGGAAGGAGCTTGATATTCTCTTCCCTGTGCTTCAGGGGAGAGCATCAGCGCACAGAGAGGTTCCTCACTTGTCTAAGGACTCACAGTGAATTTGTCGGTCTTTGAGGAGCTCTTAGGGGATTTGGAGTTAGCGGGCCCAGGTTCAAATCCTGGTTCTTAGTACCTGTACACTTAGTACCTGTGTAACCTTGACCAACTCACTTGAGTTCTTCATGTCCTCAGGTTCCTCAACTGTAAAATTAGGGAATTGAACGTGATGATGCTTTAAGGTCCCTTCCAGCTTCAAATCCTATGAGCTTTTTGATCCCTAGGGGCATTAATTAACATTCAGAGAAAATCTACAGGTAAGAGAGTAAGGAAGTCCTTCCCATTGCAAATTCCAAGAAAAGTAATGGATGATCTAAATTTCCTATTACGCATAAAAATCCTACTGGCATTTACATAGTTGTTCAGGATTTACACGGCACTTTACAGAGTACAAAAGGCACTCCAGAGAGCAGAAAATACACTAGATGATTCAGAATTAGGAGGCAGACTCTGAGCTTGGGGACTCCCTGGACTAAATGAGGAAGTTGAACCAGGTGAACATTAAATTCTAAACTGTAAACTCCCTGCTAGCTCTGAATTCCATCATCTGTGGGCCTCACAATAACTTTATAAGACAGATAGCACAAGTGTTATTATCCCTGCCTTTTGAAAGAAAAGAACCTCATCTAGGGTAGATTTAAGTGACTTGACCAAGAGCACACAGCTGGTAAGTGAGGGGGAAGGGAAAGGGAGTATGTCATTATTAAGCACTCACTATGTGCTAGGAACTGTGCATCAAGTTTTGTAAATAGAATAGGTGGCTCTGGAGTCAGAGAATCTAGGTTCAAGTCCCATCTCAAATGCTTGCAACTTGTATGACTTTGGACTGGTCATTTAACCCCTCTAGGCCTCCCACTGGTCATTCTTGAAAGGAGAGTATTGAACTGTGTGGCCTCCGAGATGCATCTGGGTCTAAATCTATGAAAAATATAAATCTAGGTGGTGCAATGGATAGAGCACCAGGCCTAGAGGCAGGAAGACCTGAGTTCAAATGTGACCTCAGACACTTATTAGCTGTGTGACCCTGGGCAAGTCCCTTAACCCTTCTTGCCTCAGTTTTCTCATCTATAAAATGAGCTGGAGGAGGAAAGGTCAGACCAGTCCAATATCTTTGCCAAGAAAACCCCAAATGGAATCACGAAGAGTCAGATATGACTGAAAAATGACAACAACAACAGCAGATTTACACATATAGATATATACAGATACGTGTATATATGTATGTGTATACATACATATATGTATACATGGATAGTGGAAAGAGTGTCCAGCCTGGAGTCAGGAAAACTAAACTTCCTGAATTCGAATCTAGCCTTAGACACTTCCTAGCTGTGTTACCCTGGGCAAGTCACTTAACCCTATTTGCCTCAGTTTCCTCATCTGTAAAATGAATTGGAGAAGGCAATGACAAAACTGTTCCCATATCTTTTCTAAGAAAATCCTAAATGGGTCTCCAAGAGTCAGACACAATTAAAATAACTATGTAGCAACAGGTATGTGTTTTTATGTATATATGTAGGCATATATGTAGACATTTATGTGATATGTATATATAGCTCAATATAATTGGTTTCCTTTGTAATCCTCTATATTTTGTGTAGTTTAAAACATTATCCAGAAGGAGATCCATAGGCTCTCCCAGGCTGCCAAAGGGATCCATGATGCAAAAAAAGGTTAAGAACCATTTCCATGGACCATAGAATGCCAGAACTAGGAGGGACCTTTAAAGTACCCCTAGGGACTTGAGGCCCAGAGACCCTAAATTATATGCCCAGTGTAGTAGCACAGCACAGGTATATTATGAGCTCCCTGAGGGCAGGGACTGTCTTTTGCCTCTTGTGGTATCCCCAGTACTTAGCACATAGTAGGTGCTTAATAAATGTTTACTGATGGAGTGATTGACTGAGGTAGTAATTAGCCATTTGGGGGCTCAATGGATAGAGCACAGGTCCTGGAATCAGAAAGGCCTGAGTTCAAATGTGACCTTAGACACTCACCAGTTGTGTGATTCTGCCGGAGTCGTTTCACCTCTGTCTTTGTTTCCTCAACTGTAACATGGGGTTAATGATACCATCTGCCTCCCAGGACTGTTGCGAGCCTCAAGTGAGGTAATATTTGTAAACTACCTGGCCCATGTAGGTGCTTAATGAAGGCTTGTTTCCTTCCCTCCAAATCCAGTGCTCTTTTCACTGTACTGTGCCACCAAAGGGATTTCACTGAGTCCCAGACAGAGCAAGAAGACTAAGTAGGGGCCTGCATCCCGCAGTGAGATCTTATTAAACCAAGGGTCTCCAGGTATTAGAATCTGCTTCTCCTTGTCATTGCAGGTGGCTCTCTACCCCTACAAGGCTCAGATAATCCCTCCAGTATTTCCTAAGCTTGGCAGTCTGTGTTTTCAGGGTCAGTGGTCCCTAGGCTAGAGTCCCACTAGTGTGCCTAAGTATTGTATCTCTCAGTGGTGCTGAGCCAGATCACCTGCTCTGGTTCTTTTATTTCTCAATATTCTCTTCTGAAAGATGGGCGTGATTTACTGTCTGTCACTGGTTCAGATTATCGAGTGTGTTCATGAAGCAGATGTCCATCTGATGGAATGAATGGGTGTCCTCTGGCAGGTGGTCCACTGACCGGATCATACCCATTCCCTGCTCCCTGGCTTATTCTGCTTGGTTCCAATTGTCGTGGTCTTAGCTTTCACTTCTCCCCTCTCCCTCCAACGAAGCCATTAGCGTATCTGGTGATGCAGTGAATTCCTAATAGCGGCAGCGAGGTTCTCATCCTGACACTCTACGGAAAATTGGTCACAGCTCCAGGACTACTTCTGACCTATCAGGCGGCAGGAGCTTCTTCTACCACTTTACAATCTATTTCAAGCTGCTAATTAGATTTCACAGCAAACACCGGGTTAGGAATGGACCTGTCATTCTAATTCTCTTGACTCACATTTCTAAATTTAGCCGGTTATTTGGTAAAATTGCTTCAAATGCTCTCACACAGCTACCAGTACATGTTTCCCAAATAATTGCGAGCTTGTAGCCATCTCCAAGGAGTGCTAATAAGGAGTTCTTCACCTACTAATAACAGGGATGTAGCATGTAGAAATCATATATACATCTGTGAATGATGGGGGAGAGGAACCTAAGTCCAAAGTAATTACCAAGATAGAAAGGAAGCCGGTCATCACCATTTCTTTTTTATACTCCTTGTGTAGGGTAATGGTAATTTCTCTCAGTATAAACATTTATTCCACGTGGATAAACACACACCTGCACTAGGTACCTTCCAGGAAGGAATGAAACCCTGGGACAGGGTTCACTTAGAAGACCATAGAAGGTAGAGATGAAAGGGATAGAGCTGGAAGAATGAGCTTATCACTGTTTAATCTTTTACCCTCATTTTGTAGTTGAGGAAACTGGGACTCAGGGGGTCTAAGAGGTGACATACAGCTATAAAGTCATGGAATGGGGGCTAGAATTCAAATCCCTTGATTCTGCCTATGGAACAGAGTGTGAGAGCTGAAAGGAGACCTTTTGTGAAGTTGTCGAATGCTATCATTTCATTCTCCTGGAGTTGTTCAGTTCAGTTATTTCTCAGGTGTGTTCAACTCTTTGTGATCCCCGTTTGGAATTTTCATGGCAAAATGGCTGAATTGGCTCACCATTTCCTTCTCCAGTTCATTTGACAGATGAGGAAACTGAGGCAAACAGGATTAAGTCGCTTGCCCAGAGTCACCCAGCTGGTAAAGTGTCTGAGGTTGGATTTTAATTTCATTAAGATGAGTCTTTTTCATTCCAGGCCTCATACTCCAGCCACTGTGCCACCTAGCTGCTAATTAGATTTTATTGCCAACACCTGGAGTATCACTTCTCAAAGTGTGGTCCACAGGCCCCTGAGCATCTGGTCAAAACTATTTGTTGAGGTCAAAACTATTTTCACAATACTACTAAGACATTTTTAATTTCTAATATGGTAAACATCAGTAGATGTAACCTACATGGACAGAAAGCTCTTTGGGATCCTCAAAAATAAGGGTAAAAGGAAATCCAAAGATTAAAAAGCTTGAGAACTGGTGACCCAGAAGATGCTAGAAATCAGAAAGGTCTGGGTTCAAATTCTGCCTTTGACACTTAAATACCTGCATGACTTAGCAAGACCTTTGATCCATTTCAACCTCAGTTTCCTTATCTATAAAATGCAGATGATAATAGTGACCTTGCAGGGTTGTTATATGGCTCAAGTGAGATCCTGCCCATAAAGTACCTTGCAAACATATAATAAAGTGATCACACTGAAGCACAGTGTAGTGTAGTGAATAGAGGGCCAGCCATGAAGGCAGAAAGGTCTATGCTGAAGACCTACCTCTGTCACATACTAGATCGGTGACCTCATGGGCAAGTCACTCAGTCTCTCCATGCAGTTAATTCTCAAAGTTACAGATGAGTGGCCAGTATACATCCCTTTGGAGAGTGGGGATGGGGAGTGATTTCTACGCTGTTCATTCTATACCAGCAGAATCACAGGTCACAAATCACAAGGAGTCAGATCATTTTCTTTGCTATCCTGTTCTCATTATATTCAATGGAGTTCATATAGAAATGGTCTAGAAGCAAGTTGCTGTTCAGCTTTTTTTTTTTTAATACTCAGACTATTGCACGGGTGTATAAAATAACCTCTTTTTTGTAGTCATGTAAAAGTATTGGTTCATGACTTCATCCTTTGAGGACTTACCTCTTCAGGAAAATTCCAGTAACAGACAGAAGATAGGGATGGAATGTATTCCATCTTAGCCCCACACGGCTTGGATTTCTTCTCTTAGGTCTCTGTGTCTGGAGAGCTTTCCATACCATATAGTTTAGTAATTATAAGTATCACAACGTCTACTACATAGTTTGTTCTTAAATTTTTATGGGCCAAAATAATATCTCGGTGATGGTGGCCAACAGTTTTGTCTACATTTATCAAAGAAGAGAGAGAGAGATTGCAGTGTTGTTCACACATCCTTTGTGACCCCATTTGGAGTTTCTTGGAAAAGATACTGGAATAGTTCACCCATTTCCTTCTTCACCTTATTTTACAGATGATGAAACTGAGGTAAACGGGGTTGAGTGACTTGCCCAGGGTCACACAGCTAGTAAGTGTCTGAGGCTGGATTTGAACAGGGGAAATGAGTCTTCTTGACTCTATGCCCGGTACTCTATCCACCATTCTACATAGCTGACATAGATATGTAGGTATGTACAAAAAATGGGGCGGCTCGGTGGCATGTGTGTATATTTCATGTATATACACACATGCACGCGTGTGTTTGTGTGTGTACGTATGTACCAAAAAAAAATGGGACATTTAGTGGACTCAGTGAATACAATCCTGAGCCTGGAATCAAGAAGACAAATCATCCTGAGTTCTAATCTAACCCCAGACCTTACTAGCTATATAATCCTGGGGAAATCACTTAACCCTGTTTGCCTCAGTTTCCTCATCTGTAAAATGATCTGGAAAAGAAAACGGCAAACCACTCCAGTATCTTTGCCAAGAAAACTCCAAGTGGGGCACAAAAAATCAGACACAACACAAATCAACTGACCAACCACAACATACAAAAGTTACAAAGTGACTTGGGTGGAAAGAGCTACTAGCATCTAAGGGGATCAGGAAAGATCGGGTAGAGGGCAGTGCTTGAATTGAGCTCTAAAGGAAAGTAGCATTTCTGATCAGCCAGATTGGGGAGAGAAAGTGTGCTCTAGGCATGGGGCAGCACAACCAGTGCAGACACAGAGGCAGGAGATGAATGTTGTGCGTGAGGAACAGAGAGAACACCAGTCTGGCCGAACTATATAGTATGAATGAAAGAGAGTGCTGTTTACCAAGGCTAGAAAGGTTTCAGTACCATTTATATATTGAATTTTCAAGGGGAATAGAGAGGGAAGGTCTATATATGTAACATGGGGATTTGTCTCATTAGTTTATATAGACTAGGGAGTTTGGGCAGTAGTTGTTGTTATCCTGTCCTTATCTTTTGCTATCAGGTTCAATCCATCAATAAACACTTATTAAGCACCCACTGTGTGCCAAGCACTGTGCGAAATGCTGGGGATACAAAAATAAAATCAAAAGACTGTCCCTGCCCTCAAGGAACTTAAAGTTGGATGGGAGAGACAATGGCCAATTTTATACAAAGCAAGCTTTATACCTTGATAACAGAAGGAAGGCACTGGAGTTAAGGGGATGGGGAAGGCTTTCTGTAAAATAGGGGATTTTAGGTGGGTCTTAGAGGAAGCAGGGGAGGTCAGTAGGTGGAGCTGATGAGAGAGATCTTCCCAGGCCTGGGGCACAGCCAGAGAAAATGCCCAGAAGAGAGAGATGGAGCGCCTCGTTCGTGGGACGGCCCAGGAGGCCGGTGTCCCTGGATCACAGTCCATGTCAGCAAGTAGGCTCAGATAGAAATGGTGCTGGGACAAGTTTCCATCCTGACTTTACTGTATTCAGTGTTCAGTGGACTGATGCACAGGTGGACAAGTATGCTTTTCGTAATGGACTGAATGTGTGAGGCTGCCTTCCTGTCCTCGTCAGACTCCCTGAATGTGGCCTCCATACAACTCTATCCCATTGCCTGCCTATACAGAACGTCCCAAAAGTCTGACTGCAATTTTTAGCTTGTATACCTTTGAATTGCACCAGTATTTTCAGAGCACCCGTTTAACTGTACTCATCACTCACAGACAGGACTGTGGGGATGCTTTCAGGCTTTTTATCTCCCCTTCTGGGTTTCTCTACCTTGAAACTTTTTGTTCCGATAATATTACTGTATGACATTTCCTATCATTAGTGTTATCACTGTTGTTATTGCATAGAAGATGTCCTGGAGAGCCTAGGTGCCTTAGGCCAGATCACGTGTGGGACCTCAAGATCGAGGTCTCCTGACTTTTCTGTCTTAGGGTTCTTTCCCTCCCTACAACCAGCAGCAGCCTTGTGAAATTCAGCAGTTAGAAGAGGACAACGAGTCTGCCCAGATCCAAACTGAGAGACACTCTGGGGAACTGTGACTTTGTACCAGGGCTGCAGGGGCCACTTTTGTCCACAGGTGGGTCAGTTGTGAAGCGTGACACTGGGCACAACGAGCAGGCGTGTACATTTCTATTTGTAATGTCATTCTCCCCACTTCCTTCCCCAAAGCACACAGGGACTGTTGAGTGGCTTTATGCCTATGCATTAGACCAGTTAAGTGTTATTTTCAAGGGGAAGAGAGCAGACTACATTGCAGACATCTACAAAACTCAGAATCCTCTGGGTGCTTTTTCCTGCAGATAAACTCATAAGGAGATTAGGGGGAGAGTATCCCTTCCAGGTATAGAATTTTTAAAGTAAGCCATTGTAGGTCAGTGTCTCCCAAAGTAGCCATGATAATTTTCTAAGCTCAAGGTTCTATATGAGGCCAGGGAACAAGGCCTCTGGTGCCCCATCTATAGGCATAGATTTACACCATCTAGGAAGGAACCCACTACTTCTTGGACTTCCAGAGTCTTTGCCATCCAAACACCCAGCCATCCTTGACTAGTTCCCTAACTGACTTTGAGCAAGTCACTTTCTAGCAGGAGACAGGGCCAGACTAACATGAATGCCCAATACAGGATGACCCAGACCATCTGTCAGGAGAGGACATCAACCCAGCACCCAAACCCCGAGCAAGGCAACCCAGGGGCCCCATCCAATGCAGGAGACAGGTTTAGAGCAGTGCTCACTGTGCAGGATGACCCAGGAACCCCATCTCCATGCAACAGGAGACAGGGGCAGATCATCAGCAAGGCAGCTACCACCAGAACCACAGCAGGAGATAAGGCCAGACAGTTCCTGCAAAAGGTGGAGCCTGTTCTTAGCCATGAAACTCAAAATTGGGCAGTGCCTACCTGTGACAAGATACTTAGCCAAGTTTAGAAGAGGATGTGATGAGCAGGACAGTTTTGCTATTACCAGTTAAATTTATAACAGAAGTTCACAGTTTCATATACAGTCCTTTTGTATTTATACTGAAATGTCTATGAGGCAGTTAGGTGGCACAGTGGATAGAACTGTCAGGTGGTCTGTGATCAAGAAGACCTGAGTTCAAATCTGGCCTCAGTCACTTTTGACCCTGAATAAATCACTTAATCCCTGCCAGCCTCAAATTCCTCAACTGTAAAATGGGAATAATAAAGCACCTACTTCCCATAGTTCTTCATTATTCTTTATATAATGTTCTAGATATAATCAAATCTCTAGAGTCTGAAAGGACCTCAGAAGCCCAAATAAAGTGACTTGCCCAGTGTCACACAGGTAGTATGAGTCAAAGATTCTCAACCTTAGATTAGAACCTAGGTCTTCTAACTTGTGCTGGGTGGCTCAATGGATAAAGCACTGGGCTTGGAATCAGGGCCGCTCATCCTCCTGAGTTCAAATCTGTCCTCAGGCGCAGACTCTGACGCTTGGCAAGTCACTTAGCCCTGCTTGCCTCACTTTCCTCATCTGTACAATGAACTGGAGAAGGAAATGGCTCCGGTATCTATGCCAAGAAAACTCCAAATGGGATCACAAAGAGTCAGACATGATTAAAAACAACTAAACAACAATCTCTGAGTTCGACACCCGGTGCTTTTTCTACTGCCTCTCACTGAATACTTAAAGTTTACGAAGTACTTTTTATGGCAACACAGAGCTGTGGAGAGAGTGATGCAAGTACCATCTTCTCCTTTTACCAGTGAGGGAACTGACTTGCTCCAGATCACACAATTAGGTCTCCTGCCTCGTTGGAGTTCTTTCTGCTATATTTTCCTATAATGCCCTCTAGCTCCTGGTATGCCACGACCCGCTAGCAAGAGGAGAAACTGGTGTTAGTTAAAGAAGGAGCCTGGAAGCTGTTGTGGAGGAGTGGGGGAAAAGAGACAGTGGATAGAATGCTGGGCCTAAAATCAGAAACACTGGAGGCAAAACAGCCTCATACATACTAGATGTGTGACCCTGGGCAAGTCACCTAACTTTGATTTGCCTCAGTTTCCTCATCTGTAAAATGTGAATAATACGGTGGTTGTTGTCCTTCATGCTCAAAGAAGACCAAAATGACATCACTGTATTGGGGTCAAAGTATATAGTATCAGCCCAGCATGAGCCCAGAAGGCTCTACCCTAGGTCAGGCACAAAGGGTCCACAGGAACAGAAAATGGGAATAATGAAAGTGCTGGCCTCCCCTCCTCCCCATGATCAAATGAGATATTAACCAAAGGGTGTTTAGCACAAAGTCAGTGCTATGTACATGTTAATCATGAGACTTCCTTAACCTGTCAAGCTCTCTTTGATATCCCTCTTTTGTGCAAGGCCAGGAAAGAGGTGAAATTATCTTGGGAACCCCCAAACTGCCCTTCTGCTACCTCCCTTCCTCCCCATCCCTTAAAAAACAACTTTCAGATCCTTCATTTGCATTGTAATGTCAGTGACTCATAACATATGACCCTCCTCTCCTCCCCCTTCTTAGGAGACTTTGCATTTTGGCAAGAATCAAAGCCTTAGAGAGAGGGAAAATGCCCTGATGTTGAAATGTCAGGCGTCAGCTATGGATGGTTTGGAGATAGAGATAAGCTGTGCCCCCCTGAAATCTCACCAGTGGGGTGTTATGTTTGTATATTCGTCCCTTCCTGTTTAAATGAGTAGAGCTATGCTGATTGCAAAAGTGGATGAGAGGGTTAGTTACTATACTCTGAGCGCCAGGACCTAACTTGGCTCCTGAACTTTGCTGTTTCCTTTTCCCCCAGAGCCCTCTGGCCTGTGCTGGGTTGGGGTAGTGGCTTCCCAGCTCGGTCCCTGTGGAAGGGGTGTGATCTGGGCCGTGCAGGTCAGAGTGCCACTCAGTCACCCTCAGAGCCTCACACATGCAAGGCCCGGTGGGCAGAGGATTAAGATGTATCTGCTTCCAAAACCAGAGCCCCAGTTTTGTCAAACAAGATTGCAGGATTTGGAGCTGGAAAGGACTTTAGAGAAAATCTACACTAACCCCCTGGTGGTGAGGGAAGCACATGGCGCAGAAGGGAAAGTGACTTTCCCAAGGTCACACAGGCAAAGCTTGGATTCATGCCCAGACCCAGGGTTGATCCTCCTGTTCCAGGATTCCTGCATCTGTTTTGAATTCTGCTTCTTTATGTCGTCTAACATGGAGGCATAGGATATTAGGAGGAATCTGCCCAGAATCAGACTTTAGAGCTTAACGATTTCTTAGATCTAGTCCAACCTTCTTGTTTTTCACAGATGAGCCACCAAGCCCAGGTTGGTTAAGGGACTTGATGAAGAGTCATTGGAATCAGCATGAGAACCCTGCCATCCGCTGGCAAGCCCAGTGTTCTTTGTCATTTTGTCTGATATAGAGATGAAATGTTTCCACCTGAGCAGGTGGTGAGTCTGCAACAACATTGCTGGACATAGAACCCAGGAGTCCTTATCCCCAGATTTTTCTAGTCACTGGCTAGCAGCTTCAGAATACCTAAGTTTGTATTCAGGCCCCAGTGCTCACTGTATGAATAACCTTGGACAGATCATTTTTGTCTCTCTGGGCCTTAGTTTTTCCTTATCTAAAAGACAGGAAGGGAGCATCTAGAGCAGGAGTTCTTAACCTGGAGTCTTCAGGCATGTGAACTTAGGGGAAAAAAAATGCATCTTTATTTTTACTAACCTTCAAATGAAATTTAGTATTTTCTTTAATGATGAATTTTTAAAAAATAATTCTGACAAGGGGTCCATGAGCTTCACCATAGTGACAAAGGGGACTGTGACACAGGAACATCTGGTCTAGGTGATGTCGAAAACCACTTCCAGCTCAAAATCCCTTGAGATGGAATTGATATGAGGATTACTGCCCCTCTAATGCAGAGGGGAACTCTGGGTCAGAGGTGAGCAAGGCAAGCCTGGGCATCTAGCACCAACTGGCATTTTCTTATAAGGGTCTCGAAAAGCAGAGAATCCTTGCGCAAACCTCTCCACATGTGGCTGTGGCCATCTGTGGCGGTCCACATGGGAGCCCTCTCAGAGCAAGCCTGCCCACTGTTTCAGAAGGGACGCTTTCTCCCTCCCACTTCTGACTGGCAAGGTTTCCTGAGGGCAGAGTAACCCAGTAACCTATGGCTGGCCCCTGGGAATCTTGCCAACCGGACCTTTTCCCTACCTATGACTTCATCTGTTTAAGTATATTTCCTCATCTGTAAAGTGGGGTAATGATTTCCATTCCCTTCTCCACCTCCCGCCTCCGCCTTACGAGATCATAGGTGTTGGAAGCACTTTGAAACCCTGCAGTATTCTGCAGATAGAAGGCGGCATTTAAGCATTCCCCTGGGTATGACTCCTCTGCAGGTTCAGCAGATGTGCACTTATTTATACTTCCTCTGCCCTGGGGTCCTAACCTTTACTATCCCCCTTGCAATCTTAAGTTAATGCCCCCCATCTTACCCTGACCAGCTGCTCACCCCACCTCCCGTCTTGGGTCTTGTTTCTCACTTAAAATGCCCTTCTCCTCTCCATCCCCTCCTGTTAATACTATACTCATCCTTTGGGTCTCTTCCCAAGCTGGTATTGCAGATGGAATTTCAGCCCTTACCAGTCAGAAAGACCTGGGCTCAAATTCTGCCTCAGACAGTAGCTAGCTATATGACTTTGAATGAGTCACTTAACCTCTCTCTGCCTCAGTTTCTTTATATGTACAATGTAAGGGTTGGATTTGATAACCTCTAAGGTGCCTTTCAGTTCTAAATCTGTCAGTCTGCTGAAGCCTAGGGTCCCCTTCTCAGATTGTTTTTAAATATATAAAATAAAATGTGTAGGATTATGAAGGAAGCCAGTTAGATTGAAATACATTTATTAGAATGTTTTTTTTAAAAAGCCAAGTCCACAGATTGCCCCCCCCCACCCCATTTAATCCTCTCAGACTGGATAGCGTTTTTCCCTCATTGAATTGGATAATACTTTTCTTTTGGAGGGGGGAGAAGTCCAGACCTATGATTTCATTATGATAAAGAACTCCCAGGTGAGAAAATTCCCTCTGCCCATGCAGATCAGTAACTGTTCCTGAAAGTAATTTTATTATTCGTGTTATATTTCTGTGTTCATGTCCTCTTGCCTTTGTACTCCCAAATATCTGATGCCTTTTGGTGCCAGCTCACTATGTGACCAAGCACACAATATTTCTGCACAGAGTAGATGCTCCATAGACAGATGTTTGTTGAATGAATGAGTGAGTGCACAGTTTGAGTCACCGATGTGCTGTGGCACTGCCTGAGTGGTCTGGCTAGACAGGACTAGAGGACCGGTGCAGGGGGACAGCTACTGATGCCCTTTTAGTGTCAGTGCTGAGTCTGGGGGCTAGGAGACAGGAGAAGGCAATGTGCAGGGCTACAGTGCATCTGTTCGGTTGTTCCTGGTTGGGTTTTGGTTTTCTGGGTGTTTTTTTTTAATTCTTCCCTGCTGCTGTCCTGGGCCAGGGAAGCCACGGCCCTGCCTGAGCCAGAGCTGCTGCCTACAGCAAAGGGAGGATGCGGTAAGGAGGGAGGCCTGACAGATGTCTATGTGTCATCCTGAGTCTAGACAGGATTCTGGATGTGAGAGGTTTCAGATCTCACATCCCCCTTCCTCCTCTGCCTCTCCCTGTTCCCTCATGCTGTTCCCTCAAGCTGTTTCTCTTACCTGAAATACCCTTCCCACTGCTCATCTGAAATCTTGTCTGGCCCTCCAAGGCCTGACTTCCCACCTGGATCTCAGTCCTAATCCTGCCTTTTCCTTTAGCTAACTGTGGAGACATTACTTTTCCTCTCTGGGTCTTAGCTACCTCATACGTAAAATGAAGCAGTCGGGCTTGGATGATCTCTAAAATCTTTTTGTAATTGTGATGTTTTCTGATAATCTGTCATCATAATCAGCCAACAAGTACATAAGTGCTTATTATCATTCACTGAGGGAAGCCCTGGGGCTCCAAAGACAAAAGCAAAGCAGTGCCTACCCCCAGGTAGCTTACCTTCTCCCCAAGCAGGTTGTTCTATGTAAGGATGGCTGCATATCCCCTCCCCGGCCTTACCCACCCCATCATGGCTTGCTCTGGGGGATTCCTTCAAGGCAGAACCCCAGCTGGGATCTGTGTTGGGCTGGGGTCCTGGTTTCTCTGGGCCCCTTGATTGACTGTGCAACTCAGCCTCACTGGAGACCATTCACTTGTAAGTCGAGGCATTGCCCAGTGATTTCCAGGACCAAGAGCTGCCACAAGATTTCTTTAGATCAGTGACTTCTTAACCTTTGGCAGTCTGGTGAAACCTAGGAATTCTTCAGAATGTTTGTAAATGCGTAAAATAAGATGCCTAAGATTACAAAGGAAGCCAATTGGATTGGAAGATAGTTACCAGAATGTTTTAAAAACAGTCAAGTTCATAGACCTGAGGTTAAGAATCCCTGCCCTGGAAATACCCCTGTGCCCCAAGAGATGCAAAGTACCCAAAGGCCAAATGCATTCTGGGATGTCTACTATCCAGAGGAAGGGAGGGGCATGTATTCATCAGCCCACATCCTCAGAATTTCCTTCTGTTCTGGATACTACTTTTTAAGAAAGGATGATAACCAGGCCCAGATGTTGAGGGGCTTATGCCCATATAATGTGAGGGTCAGTGAGAGGAACAGAGGAGAAAAGATGGGGTGGAGGGGAGGGCATGAGCTTTAGTTATCTGAAGGGCTGTCGTTGGGAAGAGAAAGGGTATGTATATATGTGTGTGTATGCATATGTACATATATGTGTGTGTGTGTGTGTGTATGTATGTATATGTATACATATATGGATCCAGAAGGGAGGGAGCAAGAGAATATATAGTGCCTGTTAGGTGCCAGGCACTGTGCCCATATTGCTTATAAATAATATCTCATTTGAGCTTCCCAAGAGCCCAGCATAGTAGGTGCTATTATTAGCTCCATTTAACATTTTTAGATTTAAGGAAACTGAGGCAGAGAGGAGTTAAGTGACTTTCCCAGTATCACACAGCGAGTCAGTTTCTGAAGCTGTATTCTCACTCAGGGGTTCCTGGCTCCAGACTAGGCAATCAATCTACTGTGCCATCTGCTGCCTAGAACACCACCTGGAGCAGTAGAAGGGAAGATTGGGGGTGGGGATGAGGGGGAGTAAGAAGCCACTGGAGTATGGATCTCAACTCAATACAAGGAAGAATTGTGTAAGGTAGTGAGCCCTCTGTCATCAGAGGCATTTAAATGGATGTGAGACAACCATTTTCCAGGGCTTCTATAGAAGGGATTCTTGCACAGGGTGTGAAGTTTACTATACCACCTGAGAGCCCTGAATGTGAATTTCCAGCAGCAAGGTTGTGCAGCTCTCCCTGTCCTCTCTTCAGTGTATCAACCCCTCATATTTCACCAACAAAACTGATAGATATTTATGCAGCTTTTATGGTGAGGAAATGTGCCATGTAAAGAGTACAAGATTTGGAGTCAAAGTACCTGGGTTCAAATCTTGAACCTGCCATTTGCACTCTGTGTGACCTTGGGCAAGTCATTTATCCCTCCTCTTTGATCCTCAGTTTCCTCATCTGTAAAATGGGGTGGGGTGGGGCTAGAAGGGGGCCTGAATGCCTGTAAAATTCCTTCATTCCTGTACTTATAGAGCATGTGCTATTCTGGCCATCCAGAAGGAAGCAGATTAGATCAAATGCAATCCCTGCCCACTCTCATAATGCTTCCAGTCTTAAAGGGGCTGTGGTGGGTACACAGACAGCTATACATTTCAAAACTGTACTTGGCTAATGTTTTAGGTGCAAACGGTGCCAGGTGAGGCTGGGGACAGGGGATCAAGGTGGGGAGGGGGATAACCGGAGCCAAAGTTGCCTTCATGGGAGGAAGCTTCCTTCTCTATCTCATCTCCCCCTTACCCTCCTTTTCCCATACTGATCTGAGTTTTCCAAAACTAGTTAATCTGCCCATTTTTAATTTTAGGAAATTTATTAATAAGCATTTCTAGTTCTTTCTGGGCTCTGCTACCAAAAAGGAAAAAAAAAATACAGTCTAGAGTGTAAGACTGGAAACCAGAAGGCCTGGGTTCTAGTCCTGCTGAGTGGCATAAGGCAAACTACTTCTCCTTCTTGTCCTCAATTTCATCTATAAAAATCAGAGGGTTAGACTAGCTAATCTCCAAGGGTCCTTCCCGTGCCTATTCTCTTCTTGTTTTGCGTTCTGTGATCTCCCTCCTCCCACTGCCATCAAGTTTCACATTTAGTGTTCTAAGGTCATTCCAAGCTCTGACATTCTGTGTGCTAAAGGTCCTTTATGCTCTGATGTTACATGTTTTCAGAGTCCTTCCCTCTTCTTGTGCCCACCATGTCCTAAGGGCCTCTCCCCCTCTGACATTTCATGTTCTAAGGGCCCTTCCCTTGTAACAGTCTAGGAATCAATCATGAATTTCTGCATAGACATATCAAAATCTGTTTAAAAGGAGGGGCTTCATAAATACTAACGCATGTCCCTCTTGACATTTCTCCAGGTTAAATACAGATGCAGGAGCTAATTTTTCTCTAAATATTGGGAATAGCTGTTTCCAAAGGCCTTGTACCGGGATAGAAAGCCTTGAGCTTGAAAGAAGATGCCAGAGCTGTACTCAGAGAGGGGACTGATTGTGTGGTTCTGAGACTGAGTCCCGGGAACAAAGCTGTGCTATTTGCCTTTTGGATGGAATATCAAGTTGGTTTTGCTGAATGGGATTCAGTGTAGGTCCTTTAGTTCAGCCACTCTGAATCTCACAAAAAGGAGGCAGCTTCCCTTGTGTCATTTTTTAATTGATTTCCACTACATTATTACAGTGAGCTGGCATTCAGCCAGGGAAAGCCATCAAAAATTGACTCATTGATCACTTGATCTAATGTAATAATTAACACTTGTTAATCTTTATCTCATTGCTACTGGTTCTCTGGCTAAAGTTAGGGGAAGGAAATCCCATGGATCCTGAAGAATCTCAACGGAAATTTTTGTCAGTTCCCAGGAGGACAATCTCTCTCCAGTAGGATCAGTCAGGTGACAGACTTCTACTTTGAGTACATATCTCAGCCTCTCTCTGCATCAGCCTTTGAACACACCACCACCCACTGAGGCCAGGAAATTCATTCTCTGTGCTGTGTGCCATCTTAGAATCTAAGTGCACTGGGCCAGAAGGGTCCTTAGGAAGAATCTATTGCAAATTCCACCTTCTACAAAGGGGAGGACTGTGAAGTGCAGAGAAGAGGAGACTTGCCAAAAGCCATTCCTGGCATATACCTCTGGGATACCTTAGGTCATGCCAGTTGATTTGCATTGCTTAAGGTATACTTTGGGATCTGATAAACTAAGATTTTGTCCTTAAATACCAAAGAGGTCTGTTTCTCATTATAAGTGTGTCATGCTCATTTCAGGAAGGATGTTGACATCTCACAGACCTGTCCTATGTTATAATGCTTTGCTAATAATAAAATCGCTTATGTAGAGCACCTTCCCCCTGGAGAGCGTGAAGCAGTGGCATACCTCTGCCCTCTTTTGTCTTCATAGGGGTTCCATGAGTGATAGGTAAGAACAGGTATTTCACAGATGGACAGCAGACAAGCCTTCACTTGCCCAAGGTCACTCAGTAAACCAGCTGTAAAACCTTGACTCCCCAACCCTTTTGGGGAGGAAGGGCTCTGCTTCATTCCCTTTAGGTAGAAGAAACAACTACATTTACTTCTGGGAAGACACTTGAAAATAAGAAGCAGAATGTCACATGAAAGACTCTGCTAGCAAGGGGAAATTCTCCTTTGCATGGTCCTGTCCTTGCTGCTATAGCTTTGGATCTGAATTTGGAGGGAGGAGAACACGGTGGTTGGACAGTATGGACAAAATTATGATAATGGCTTATGTAGTGTTGGGTTTTTTTTTAAGTGTTGATATTTTGGTTTTTATATCTCCTTCATTTTCCAATATGTGCCTCCTTTGACATCTATGCCTTATAAAAAAGAAAAGAGAGAAGCAAAATTATCTTTCTTTAAAGCATAACAACCAACACATAGAATCCGGTGATATATGCAGTATTCCACATCCATAGTCTTCTTTCTTTACAAAGAAGAGGTTGCCTATTGCTTTTAGGGTCCCCAAAGCAAACTTTCCTCTCTCTGTGTATTTGGATAGTATTTTCCTTTTTCCAATACCATGTAAAGACGACTTTCAACTTTCATATTTTGAAAGATATTGAGTTCCAACTTTTTCTCCCTCCCTCCTTCCCCTCCCCACTGCCTGAGATGGCAAGCAGCCTGATATAGGTTATACATGCCAAAGCACACTCTTAACAGCAAATCTAAGCTATAGATGCTACCTGTGTTATTTTATCCCCACTGCAGAAACTGAGGCTCCCAGAGGTCAGGACTTACCCAGGGTTGCCCAGCTAGCAAATGTCAAAGCCTGAATTTGAACAGTTCTTCCGTCTTCAACTCAAGTGTTCTTTCCATCACAGACCTTGGGCAAGTCACTTAACCCCCATTACCTCATCCTGGGTCATCTCCAGTCATCCTGATGAATATCTGGTCACTGGATTCAGATGACTCTGGAGGAAAAGTGAGGCTGGTGACCTGCACAGCCCTCCTTCATTCATAAAAACAAAGTCAAGTGCAAGTGATGTCATTAGGGGACAGCTAGGTGGTACACTGGATGGAGCACCAGTGCAGGAGTCAGGAGGACCTGAGTTCAAATCTCATCTCAGACACTTGACACTCACTAGCTGTGTGACCTTAGGCAAGTCACTTAACCCCAATTGCCTCATCCTGGGTCATCTCCAGTCATCCTGATGAATATCTGGTCATTGGATTCAGATGACTCTGGAGGAGAAGTGAGGCTGGTGACCTTCACAGCCCTCCCTCACTCAAAACAATGTCAAGTGCAAGTCATGTCATTATTTCTCTGATGGCATGGTCTTCTTTGGCAACAAAGGACAAACACACACACTCTTTCCATTGCAACCATGCCAACACCTTGATTTCTTCCTTCCTCTATCCCTTCAAGAGTATGTCTCAAGAGTCTAGCTGTCTAGAAACAAGTGGCTTCTCAGGTTGGGCAGATCCTGCAGATGATTGCCAAAGTCTAGCAGGGAGGGGTCCTTGGAGCCATATGTGTTATGTTGGGAAACTGAACATATTTTGCTCTTGCCCTTTGTGCACTTGAGACTTGGTTGGGCTGTGACTTCCTTATCCTTTTCAAAGAATTTCACAGTTCATGCAAAAAATTTCCTAAAAATTATTTTTGGTTTATTTTTGCATGAATATCAATGTGGTTCTCTCTCCTTTACTCACAGATCTGAAAGAGAAGAAGATAAAGAAAGCGACTTCAATCTCCTGGGTTTCACAGGAACCTAATCAGCGAAATAATGGCCCCCTACACCCTTCTCCTTGGCTTACTCACTATGACTGTACTCTCCCTGTTGGACAGCAGCTCAGCCTTCCTGTCAAGCCAGCGCCTCAAAGGCAGGTTCCAGAGGGACCGGAGAAACATCCGTCCAAACATCATCCTTGTCCTGACAGACGACCAGGATGTGGAGCTTGGTAAGAGACCCCAGACACTAGAGTGATTCTGCTAGTCAAAAAAAACTACAAACTATCTCTGGCAGAGTTCTGAGGCCATAGTTACACAGCACTCCCAAGTGAAATTGAACAGAGTGAGCTCGTTCCAAATTGACTTGAATGGCAGACAGAGGTTTGTCTCACAAGTAGATCTGGATTCAGATGTAGCTCTCTACCAAAAAGGTAGATTTTCCACTTGTTCTCTCTCCTCCCAAACCCCTAGCCTGCCCTTGATGAAAATGTGCTTTATTCCTAAGGGACTGAGTGGAGGGGGCGGCACTCTAGACTAGGAGGGGGCAGTGCTGACGCTGGCAGATATCGACCAGCTGCTGCTAGCTTCATGTCCTTAGCTTAATTCTCCCCTCCCCTCAGAAATAGGGTTATGTCAGCTAACTCAAGATCAATCAGGTAAGATTTGGAAATTGACTGGTAGTTATCAACCTGCCTGTAGAAGACCCCCCTTCTTGAGATGGCATCTCTGCAGAAAATATGACAGGCAATCTAAATGAAAATCCACTCGACCACACTGTCTCCCCGGTGCAGATTCCCTTAGTTAAATAATAAAATAGAAGAATTTATTAAGCACCTACTGTGTGCCACACACAATGCTCAGTGCTTTTACAAATCATATTTCATTTGATCCTCACAGCAACTCTAGGAGTAAGTACTGTTAATTATCTCCATTTTATAGCTGAGAAAATGGGGGCAAGCAGAGATTAAATGATACTGCCAGCATATTGTCACACTGCCAGGACATGTCTAAAGCTGGATTTGAACTCGGCTCTGTCTGTCTGCAGGCCCAGCACTCTATCCACTGTGCCACCTAATTGCTGCTGGCTTTAAACCCACCCCCTTTGGGAACCCTTATCCAGTAGAAAAAGCAGAAGTTGGCATTTTAGCTGCTGAGAAGAGGTGATTTCTATGAAACCAACTCATTTCTCATAAACAACTTGTGTTCATGATCATAGGAATAGATTTTCCTAGAAGAGTTTGTATGAGTAAAGAGAATTTGCAGAAAGGAAGAGGATTTTATTGATGATCTTGACATACAAGATACAGACCTACCAGGCAGTAGTGTTTAAGATAACTCACATTTAAGATACCTCACGTATTTGTGGTGGGGCAAGTCTCATATTTTTGAGAAAAATTTTGCCAAGGATGCTTCCAAATCATCTTCAGTCCCCAGAAACATTGCCCAGTGTAAGTGTTTAATAAATATCCAAATGAATGAATGCATGAAGAAATGCTCTCTTCCTGTATCCTATGGGTCCCAGAGTATGACTGCCAGGGCCACCGATGGGTCACAAATCATAACAACTCTTATTGGAGTTTTTTGAGTAGGGGAGATGACATCGTCAGATCTGAGTTTTAGGAATATCACTTTGACAGCTGAGTAGGGAGAGACATGAAGCAGAGAAACCAAACAGGAGCCTATCACAATAGACCAGGCATGAGCAAATGAGGGCCTACACCAGGCTGCTGGAGGTGTCAGGAGACAAGGGACATGGAGTCACACTTTGGAGACCTGGGTTTGAAAACTGACTAGTTGTATGACAATGGACAAGTCACTTCAACCATGTGGGCCTCCATATTTCCACATCTGTAAAATGGGGACAAAGAGTAGTTCTGCCACCTACCTTCACAAGGTTGTTCTGAAGCACATAACTTTTTGGAAACTTGACTGCACCATAGAATTTCAAGTGTAATAATACCACCTACTTCCCAGGTTGTTGTAAGGAGCAAATGAGATGATATTTGCAAAGCCCTTAGCACAACTTATTTCTTAAGTACATAGTAGGTTCTTAATAAATGCTTATATTTAATTATCTGTTGGGTTTTTAAAGCCCTTCCTAACCTGTCCCTTTCCAGCCTTCTTATACCTTACTTCCGTCTCCGTAATCTATGATCCTTTAATACTGACCATATTGCTCTTTCTTGCCAAAGACACACCTTCTCCCATTTCTGGGCATTTTCCCTGGCTGTCCCCTATGCTTGGAATACTTTACCTCCTCAGCAACTCCTCCTGACTTCCCTGGCTTCCTTCACATCCCCCGATAAAATTTCACCTTCTGTAAGAATCCAATTCCCCTTAAAACTACCACCTTCCTTCTAAGGTTACTCTCATTTATATTCTGCATATTTTGGTTATATGTTGTTTTCCTCATTAGGCTATAATCTCCTTTGGGCTTTTGTCTTTCTTTATAGCTCTAGAACTTAGTGCAGAGCCTTGCACATAGCTCTCATGCTTGTGGGAGCATAGTCAGCTCTCATGCTTGTGGATTGATTGGAGTGGGGCACCATGCTGATTCTCATCCCCTGTGAGATGCATGCGTCAAACTTGAAGCAATATAACAGTCAAGCCCTCCAAGGGTTTTGCCTGGCAGCTGTTGTCCAGAACCAGCTGGCTCTGCTCGTAAAAGAAAGGGAGTTGTGGGCGTGATCTGGACAAAAGAGCCAGAGAAAAACCACAGTAGGTTTTTGATCCAACAAAGGTTCTGTTCCTCTTGTAAGTTCCCAGTATCCCAGGATCTGAAGATCAGTGCCCTAAAGTGTTTCTTCCTAACAGATAAGCCAGAGCTTTGTAGCAGTTGAGCTGGCTTTGAAGACGGGTTGAGTTCCTTCTAGGAGGTGGGGAAATGACAATGCTTTTGAATCCACAAGACAGACTCAGTTCAATAATGCATGTCCCAAAAAGCTGAACCCATTAGCTCACAGTCTGGTGCAACTTGCAGACCAGAGGGTGGTCCTAAAAAATTTATCATCTGCTATTTTCTGCTCCTGTGCGATGCGGCTGTACTACTCTTCTGGGTTAGAGCATTCTTTTCTAAGATAATCCAAGGCCTCTTTCCAATTTCAAGCACGGTGAACAGCTGTCCACACCAATTAAGGTCTGGCTGGAGCAGTGGTACCTGATAAAGCTAAGATTAGAGATTTATCCTGTTCCCTTAATTGATATGGGTGATTTTTTTTTTTTTTGCCACTTTTTCATTCTTTTGCTTCAAGTGGTAGATAAGCCACACCAGGTAATTAATTGGGACTGTTACAGGAGCTAATTCTGAGTGTGTCAGAATCACTCAACTATCTGCTTATTGGTCAGTGAGCTGCATGGGGCTAGATTTCCAGAAAGGTTAGGAAAATTTCCTGTTTGAATGATCTGGAGGGACCTTTTCTTTTTCAGTCAGTTCTCTTTAGCTAAGAGGTTGAGAAAGAAAGACAGCCACACTGGAGCAGTCATTGGAAGGGGTTTTGCAAAGGTGCGGACACTGCCACAGACTTGAATTTCCAGCAATAATGACATCAGCAGTAATAGCTAAATATATTTTATTCACATCCTATCTGATTTGATTATCCCAACAACTTTGTAAGGTAGATATTATTCATATTTTCAATTCACAGTTGAAGAAACTGGGGTTGCGAGAGATTAAATGGCAGCCTAGAGACACACAGCTAGCGGGTGTATAAAGAAGAATTCATATTCCATCCTTCCCAAGTCTAGGTTCAATATCTATCCACTCTACCATGCTGCCTCAGAGGAACCACATGTTCCTGGCCTACTTGAGGTCAGGAAGAGGTGCTGGGAAATGATTCCGGAGGCAGAGGAACAGTATTCTGGGAGGAAGCCTGGGGGGTGAGGCTGCCCATTTGAAAGGGTTTTAACTCTTTCAGGCAGCTCACTAAGAAGAAAAAAGGAAAATTCCCCATCTCTCTATTTGATTCAGCAAATAATTGTTGAACACCCACTATGTGCATGTAGAGCCAGGTAAGGGGCATTTGTATCCTTAAGGACCTTAGGGTAGAGAAAGACAAGCTATCTGTACAAATAAATACCTCAGTATTCTGGGAGAGTATATAGAAAGAAAAGATCAGTTGAATCAATTAGAAATTTACATTTTAAAAGAATTCTTTGCTTTGGGGGAATTTTGTATAATCTCACCTCTTATGCACATAATCTGTTTACAAATTTGTCAGTATTTATCAAGTTGGTCTAGTTTTGGGAATGTTAAGAGGTGGTTAGAGACCCGAGTCTTGGCCCTACCACTCTCTCACATTACAAGGGCACAGATTTGCCCCTTCTCAGAGCAAGTCACTCCCTTCTCTGGCCTCAGTTTCCTCATCTGTGAAATTGAGGAGTAGATTATCTCTAATGCCCTACCACTGCCAACCTTGTGTGAGTCACTGCCAATTAAAGATTCATCAGAAAGAGAAACATCTCTGAAATGCAAATAGGTGAAAACTTACACATAAATAGATACACTCCCTCCCAGTGTTATTCAGTCATTCACTCCCATCTAATTCTTCGTGACTCATTAGTGGAATTTTCTTGGCAAAGATACTAGAGTGGTTTGCTATTTTCTTCTCCAGCTCATTTTACAGATGAAGAAACTGAGGCAAACAGGGTTAAGTGACTTGCCCAGGGTCACACAGCTAGGAAGTATATGAAGCTAGATTTGAACTCAGGTCTCCTTCCTCACTTCGTGTCCAGCACTTTATCCATTGAGATACCCACCTGCCGTCTCCTCCCTCACTCTCTCCCTCCCTAAGATCTTGCGTAAAATGAGGAATGCCTATATTATTTAGTACTTCTCACCAACCACAGACATACAGTCATAGTTCTGAATTCAGTTTAAATCAGCCAACATTTATTAAATATCTTCTATGGTGCCATAGGGGCCATGAGTCAAAGACAAAAACGAAACAGTCTAAGTCAGGGGTGAAGCACTTGCATCCTCAAGGCCCCAAGCGGCCCTCTAGATCATCAAGTGTGTCTGGCCCTTTGACAGACTCCAAACTTTACAGAACAAATCCCTTAAATAAAAACTTGGACTCAGTCGAAAGGCCACACCCGAGGACCTAGAGGGCCACGTGCAGCCTCGAGGCTGAAAGTTTTCCTCACCCCTGGTCTGAGTCATCAAGGAAGTTACCATCTCCTAGAAATTAATCAGGAACCTCTTATTAAACATGTATTGCATGCTAGACTCTATACTGCTTCCTGGGGATAATAAGACAAAAATGAATCCATCCTTGCCCTCAAGCAGCTTGTATTCTAATAGGGAGATAACTTGTGTGTGTGTATATGTATATATGTGTGGGGGGGTGGGTGTGTATGTATACATAAAAGACACAAAATTAATACAAGGTAGTTTTGAAAGAGCATGTGCCAGCAGCTGGGGCAAGGTGGGGTGTCACAAAGGACTTCATGAAGGAGACTCTTAAACTGAATCTTGAAGGAAAGTAAGAGATTCCCAGAAGTAGAGGCGACAAGGGAGAGCATTGTAGGCATGGAGGAGAGCCGGTGCAAAGCTAAGAGTTGGGAAGGTGAATTCAGCACATGTTTGGAACAGTATGGCTAAGCTGCAGAGCTAAGCTGCAGAAAGGAGAACTAAGAATACGGGAGGATAGTAAGATTCTGGGCCTAGAGACATAAATATTTCTGGAGTTGGAGCAAAGGAGTGAAATGGTTGTTAGACCTGGGCTTGGGGAGAGTCCTTGTGCCAGCTGTGTGGAGGAAGAATTGGAGAAGGGAGAGGCCAAAGTCAGGAAGGCCAAAGGAGAGACTTCTGCAGTAGTACAAGTGGGAGATGAGGTCTAATCTAAGGAAAGAAGAGAGCATGTTCACAAAACATCTAGTGAATGAGCATGTGTACACATGATATATACACACAGAGGCAACCAGGTACCACACTGGATAGAGTGCTGGGCCTGGAATCAGGAAAACTCATCTTCCTGAGTTCAAATCTAGCCTCAAACCTTTAAAAGCTGTGTGACCCTGGGCAAGTCACTTAACCCTCTTTGCCTTGGTTTTGTCATCTGTAAAGTGAGCTAGAGAAGGAAATAGCAAACTACTCTAGTACTTTTGCCAAGAAAATCCCAAAAATGGGCCACAAAGAGCCAGGCATGACTAAAAAACAGCTGAATAACAAAATGTGTAAATATGGCTATACATATATATGTGTGTGTGTGTGTGTGTGTGTGTGTGTGTGTGTGTGTGTAGAGAGAGACATATATATGTATATATATATGTGTGTATATATTTACATGTGTGTATATGCATAAAAGTAGGTGGTAGTTTATATATGTGTGTATATGTGTATGTATATGCATAATTTATATGTGTATTTACATGTGTGCATATGCAGTAGTAGTTTATAAATGTAAGTTTATAAGTATATATTATAAGTATATTTACATGTGTGTATGTGTAGAAGTAGGTAGTAATTTATATGTGTGTATATATTTACATGTGTGTATATGCATAAAAGTAGGTAGTTTATATGTGTGTATATTTATGTGTATATATATGCATAGTTTATATGTGTGTGTATATTTACATGTGTATATGTGTAGAAGTAGGTATGTATATTTACATGTGTGTATATGCATAGAAATAGGTAGTAATTTATACATGTGTGTATGTATATTTACACTGTATATACATAGAAGTAAGTAGTAGAGGTATATAAAATATAATTGTATTTCCATATAAGTGGTTTCCTTTGTAATCCTCTGTATTTCATTTTATGCATTTAAAAATATCATTCTCAGACAGTTGAACAGATTGTCACTAGGATCCAAGCCATAAAAGTGGCTAAGAACCTGTCTCTTACAAGCAGTCAGGAGGCAATGCAGTTCACTTGACCAAGGAAGGGACCTGGTGAATCCTGTGCTTCAGGGCTATCAGTGTGGCAGCAGGCTGGAGGATGGATTCCAAAAGGGAGACTTTCCAAACAGGGAGACCACTTATTAAGCCATTTGCAGTGTTCCAGGTGAGAGGTGAGGAGGCCCTGAACTCAAGTGGCAGCCATGTGGGAAGAAAGAATGAAGAGAATGTGTTTGAAACATACTTAGCTGTCAAAAACTTCATTACCGTGGGTAGAAATAGGTTTGGTTAGTAATTATACTTTGACAGAGTCATTTCCTTCCTCCCCCCACCCCTCAAAAACAGGTGAGTCCATGGTAGTGCTCAGGGAGTGCCTTGACCACTAGGGAGATCCCCTGGCTTCTGCTCAAGAAGCCCAGAATTGTCTCAGCTCGGGTGGTACCTTCCCTGTCCCTGGGGGACCAGAACGCGGGGCTCTGGGAAATCGAGCCTCTCCTTAGCCGGGTTTGGCTTGCTCTCTACACTCAGCATGTCCCAGATCAGTCTGCAGTGGTTTACCAGTCTACAAAACTTTGGTCCTTAACTCTTACAACCTACAAACTTGAAAAGCAAGCCAGCAAACACAAGCCTCCCATCTATGTATTGCCCCTTCTATACCTAATTTCCATCTTTTCTCCAGCAGATTTGATGCCAGTTGTAGTAATGGAAAGGATACCAAAAGTCATCTAGTTCCATCCCCACCTCTATGGCACATCTTCCCAAGGAGCAACATCCTCACCAGAGCTACTTAAACACCTCCAGTGACAGAGAACTCACTACCTCTAATGGTGGAGACATTTTTCCTCACTCACCACTCACATCTAGACAGCTTTATGGGCACAGAAATGAGACTTCTAGTCAGTGAGTGGGGCTTTTGCTGAGAACACACCTCATAGGCAGGTTTAGTTGATTTGGTGTAACCAACACTTATTAAGTACCTGCTGTATACAGATTTCTGTGGTACCTCGTAGGGGAGGTACAAAGATAAACAATAGGTGGTCCCAGCTCTTAAGGAGTCTGTTAGGGAGACAGATGACACAATACTAGTAAGTATAATACAAAATACAGCATATAATACGAAATCGAACAATGAACAAGCCTTTACTAAGCACCATTTCTGGCTTAGGTGCTAAGGATATCCTGATCTCAAAGAGCTTATGTTCTATCAGAGTAGACATGTACATTTGTAAGTGTGAACAGAATAAATATATTCAGGACAAATACAAAATTAGGGAGACAGTGCTCTAGCAGTTACAGCGACAGGAAAAGCTTCATGTAGAAAACTCATTCCTGAGGAGTGAAGTAGAGGTTGTGTGTTCCAGGCATGGGGGACAGCCAGTGCAAAGATGCCAAGGTGGGAGATGGTGTGTTGTGTAGGAGGAGTGAAGGAAAAAAGCCAGTCTGGATGGGTCTTAGAGTTTGAAAAAGAGAGTAAAGTATAATGAAGCTGAAAAGACCGTTTGAGGCCAGTTTGTGAAGGGCTTTAAAAATCAAATAGAGGAATTTCTATTTGAACTGCAAAGTGCTGTGTGAGAGAGAGGGAAGGAATTCTCCCTACACGCTGGGAGGGTGAAAAAGGCCTCATTCAGTAGCAGGATGACTTTGGGCTGGGCCTTGAATGGTGGGTAGGCTTTCAACAGGGAGGGCCTTCTGAGGATATGGAGGTGCGACAGCACAATCTGAATTCTTCTCCCACTTTCATCACTGACTTCCTCTCAGGCCTGCTTTGTGGTCAAACTGTATTGTGAAAAGGAGGCATAGGGGCTTTCCATCTGGGCTCAACTTCTTCTCCCTTCTCCATCTGCTAGAATAGGGAAACCACACCCTGTCTTATGGACTAGATTTCCGAGGGAGTGACTCTGACTCCCATGTCCTGTGCATCTTGGGGCCGGATGGCTTGATAATACCCAGGTCCTAGACAACATGGGGGAAATGTGGACGGTCAATTCAGTTCTCTGTTACCGCCTCCTAGAGTCCACACTGACCCACAGTGGAAAAAAAAAGCAAGAAAGGAAAAAATATATCTGGGTGTTGTCGTGCCAGAGCTGGGGAAAAGCTAATTGTGACCTACCCTGGGAGATTAGCTTTCAGAACACATTCTTCTAAATTTTCAGTCTGGCTACAAGCAAGATCATTCCAGGCCTTAATGCCAACTCACCATGGGGAAATCTTTGGGGGTAGAAGGGAGGGGGAGGACAGGCAATAGACAGGCCTCAGAAGACTGCTCTGCCCCTTCAGATACTTAGTCATCTAGAATATTTTCCTCACTCCTAGAGCAGAGGATCTCCCCTTTTCCATCCTCCTCTGAATGACCTAAGATGTAGAACTATCATCTTTATCTATAGACTGTCTATAGTTAACGGGGTGGGGGGGGGCAAGGTTTTGAGGAACATATTGTGGAAGCCAGTCCACTAACTATTACCTCCTCCTGTTGAAAAAATAGGAAAAATACTGACCATAGAGTCTTGAAACCATGTTTTGCTTCCCCATTTTGTGACCTTGCGCAAATCACTTCCCCTCTATGGGCCTCAACTTTCCCAATCTTTGAAATGGGAATAATAGGGACTTATACTGCCTGCCTTCCAGCGTGCTATTGGGCAGTGATTCTATCACTCTTACAGGACTGCAGCCATGGGAGTAGTTGTTCTATGGGGTAGTTGGCTTCCCTTTGACCATAGTGCTGAAGCTGCGTCAGCTGTCTTAAAGATAGTAATAGTGGCCCTAATTTCTATAGCATGTTGCCATGAGACTCCATACTCCCTTGCATCTCTAAACCTGTAATTCAGGATCCTCATGATAGCTCCCTAAGGTAGATAGATTGTGATCCTTATTTTAGAGATGGAGGTAAGTGTTGGCCTAGGGACAATGAGATGGCGGTCTTCTTTTCAAGTATCTTACTGATCTCTTCTGTCTTTTCATCACAATCATTCTTCAGTTCCTACCCCCATTCTGTACTCCCTTGTGATAAAGCAGAACAAAGCAAAAATATCCTCTACAGAAGCCTTGTCCGACGTGGTATGCCATATTCTTTCCCAGTAGTCCTCAACCTCTCTGCCTGGAGGAAGGAGGTACATTTCATTATTTCCTCATCAGGACTTTCAAGGATTTTTCCATTGCTCAGCATTCAGCATCCTCTTGTGGGATGTCGTTTTCTTGGTTCTGTTCATTTAGCTCTCCACTTGTTCCTACAGATCTTTTTGTGGTTCTCCAAGTGCCTCATATTTGTCCATTCTTACTACAAAATAACATTCCATTCCATTCCTGCACCATCATTTCTTCCAGCCATGGCCCAAGTGCTGAGCACCTCTTTGTTTCTCTTTCGTATCACGAAGAGTGGTAGTGTGGATATGTTGGTATGTATGAGGTCTTTATCTCCATCTTTCACTTCCTTGGAACATATGTGTGATGTCTTTTGCAGCTTTGTGTTATTAATTACAAAGGAGATTAAGCCAAAAAAGAGTGGATGGCTTAATGTGACCCTCTCCTGGGGCAAGAGCACCTTAAAGCCTGTGCCCTACTGATTGTGAGTGAATAATGTCATATACAAAGAGCCTGATGTCTTTAGATAGCAAAAGAAATATAGTTAGTGAGTTCAACCTGAGTGTTACCTAATCTGTGAAACTCTCCCTGATCCATTTCCCCTACTGTCATTAATGATTCTCTCCTCTTAACACTTCCTCCTTCCATAATAAGGTTTCAAGCTAAAAAGGACCTTAAAGGCCATTTAGTCCCATCTATTCATTTTACAGGTGAGAGGAAGTGATTTCCTTAGGGCCACGCAGCCAGTAAGTGTTTAAACATTGTTCAGTCATTTCTCAATTGTTTTCCAACTCTTTCTGATCCCATTTGGGGTTTTCTTGGCGAAAATACTGGTGTGATTTACCATTTCCTTCTCCAGTTCATTTTACAGATGAGGAAACTGAGGCAGGCAGGGTTAAGTGACTTGCCCAGGGTCACACAGTCACTAAGTGTCTGAGACCAGAACGAAACTTAGGAGGGTGACTCTTTCTTATTCCAGGCCCAGCACTCTTTCTACTCCACCACCTTAGCTGCCTCTTAGTGAAAATGCCGGAGGCAAGATTCAAACTCAGGTCTTTCTGACTTCAAATCTAACACTCCATCCCCTGTCTACCTCATATAGACCTTAGATTGAAGCTCTCTTGTGGAGGCAGGGACTGCTTTTGCCTTTTCTTTGAATTCCCAGCACTTAGCAGGTTGTAGTGGTAATAAATAATAACATTAACAATGTTATTAATATTATACATAATAATATAATATAATTAACAATATTAATAACAGCAACAGTAAGTGCTTCATAAATACTTATTGGTTGATTTATATCATTCTGTATTAAAATGATTTCTATGTGTGCCTTCATCCCCTCCTACACGGTGAGTTCTTTGAGGACAGGAATTATGCCTTTTTCAATCTGTATAGCCCTTTCTTCCTTAACGCCTGCCGGCACTTATTAGATATTTGTTGAAACTGAAGTGGAGAGTGGGGTACATTGGCACTCTCCAATGGTCCCTGTTACCAGGGCTGTCAAGGATGGTGGATAGCTTGAGCTCAGGAGTTTGGAGCTTCAGTTGAGTTAGAGCTGAGCAGGCATCTTTGCTAAGTGTAGCCTATACTTCCCTGTATGGGAAGCACAAAGTCACCAGGCTGCCTAATAAGGGATGAACTTAACCAAGACTGAGGAGGAGAATTTGGGGCCATTCATTCCAGCCTGGGTGAGAGGGAGAGAACTGAGGCAGAAGGAAGGAGGAGGGGAGAGGGAGAGAGAGAGAGATGGACTGATATGAGGAAAAATAACATTTCTCTACAGAACAGCTTGGATAAAGTATAGCTGAAAGGGCCTTAGACATGATCTAGTTCAACTCTCTCCTTTTATGGAGGAGCAAAATGAATCCTGAAGAGAAGGAAGGAATTACTCCAGGTCATGTAGAACTGAGATTCAAACTCCTTTCCTGTGACTCTAAATTCAGTGCCTTTTCTGATAATCTATGTAACAGTGTTATATGAGGGCACTGAATCATGTTCAGGATTCTAAGGCATCCTTTAGCATCGTTATTCTATAAGATCATTGACTTAAAGCCAAAAGGGCCCTTAGAAGTCTTCCAATTCAACCCTCCCATTTTTCAGATTAAGGAAACTGAGGCCCACAGAGGCCAAGCAGTTTACCCAGGATCACACAGCAGTATGTATCCGAGATAGGATTTGAACCTGCCCCTGCCTGACTGAAGTCCCTCACTCTATCCATGGAGACTCAGGTAATAATGGTAGCAGGGCTTTCATTCAAACAAGGTTGCCGTCAGAGCTGGCAGAAGGGAGGGGAGAAATTAATCACATAATCTCTCAAACAATAAAATGTTCATTAATGAAAAATCCAATATTGCTTCTTCAAACATCTGTTTAATTGATTTCAGGTTCGAGAGCAAGTTTTCCTTGATGGCCATATAATGCTAAGTCCTCAACAAATCCTTCCTAGCCATTTACACCCAGCTTCAAACAAGGTTTTAATATCTCCCCACAGTAGTAGACGCCTCATTTAAGAAACAGATCGGAGGAAATCTAATATCATTGTTTTGTATTGAGTTACACACACACACTCTAATTATCGCTAGCTGACAGACGTGGGTAGATTCCAGCACGAGGGTGGAAATCCAATATAATTGGAAAACAAAAGGATTTCCTCTTCTCCCACGCTGGTCCCGGATTCCTGAGTTGCCCATCAGCCTCCCTTCCGATCATGGACAGAGGAGCCGATCTGCTCCTGACTTGGATTTGGCCACAGAACAGGTATTGTAACTGGACAGGCTTTTCAGAGACTGATCCAGCTACATTGTGGGCATTCCAGAAACCCTTGAGGAACAGATGAGAGTAGACAAACAAGTACTGAGCCTGTGGTTAAAAGAAAATAGCCCCAAAGATTAGGGTGCATGCTTTGAGTTCTGCTTTCTACCTTTATCCATTTCCATCCCATTTCCCTCCCACCCAAAAACTGGAATGCCACTCCCCCACCAAACCATAGCTGCCTTTGAAGGCCTTTCTTATCTTCAGTCAGAGGATCATAGATTTATAGTTAGAAGGGAAATTAAGGATTTTATCTGGGGTCACACAGGTAATATGTGCCAGGCACCTAGCCTCATTGTCAAGTAGTTTATAGTCTAATGGGGGGGTGGGGGAGAGAGAGAGAGAGAGATAGGGTAAGAAGATCTACAGAAATATACTGTATCTTTTTTTAATTTTATTTTTAATTTTCAACATTCATTTCCCCAAGTTTTAAATTTTCTCCCCATCTTTCCCATGCCCCCTCCCCAAGGTGGTATGCAATCTGATAGAGGTTCTCAGTATACATTCCTATTAAACGTATTTTCACATTAGTCATGTTATATAGAAGAATTTGAACAAATAGGAGTATCCCTTTCCAGAAATAGATTTTCATTGCTATATTTCTACACTTTGGGTTCCTCTTTCTTTTTAAACAGATGAGGAAAATAAAGACCTAAGGAGAAAAGTGTTTGACCCGAGGTTATACAGGTTCGAAGGAGCTGTCGTAGGATTCGAACCCAGGTCTCCTAGTTCAAACCATTTCTTTTCCCATAGTTCTATACTGCCTTATCAGCCAACAAATTAATGGCAGAGTTTGTCCTGGAACCCAGGTATCCCAACTCCATTCAGTGCTCTGTCCACTAGAACCCCATTTGTGATTAGTCTCACCCAATCCTTCAAGCTAATGGAGACCTCCGGGTTTTCAGGGGTCCATAATTAAATCTAGGCTTCTTTCTGAAGTCAGCCCTGCCCACAAAATCCCTGGGTCTGCATGTGATAAGAAAGAGGCGGTGTGGGGGGGGGGGGGGGGAGTGACTTCCCCAGTGCCCAACGCAGCAGGGAAGTTCCATCATGGAAAGAAAACAATTTTCTGTTGTTCTCTCAACATCTCCAGGCTGGTTTGGGTTGTTTAAAATATTGAAGGCTGGCCTCTCTAGCTCAGCACGGAAGGGTATTCCAGAGCCTTACCTGCCATCAGAACTGTCAGTCTGCATTAGTTCTAACTCTTGGGCTGTGGAAGGCGATTAGATCATATGTTTTTGTATTAAAGATGGTTGATTTATAGAGCCGTGTCATTACAGCAGTTTTATTAAACCAGGTTACTGTCCCCAAGGGGAGGCTTAACATGGAGTGCTATTTATGCACAGATGCCTCTGTCATTTAAGGGGATTGTTAAAACTGTACTTTAATAGCAGAATAACAAAATCCTCCTTCAGCCAGCCTGTTTGTTCAGGGGTGAGCTCACTCGACAAGCAGACTGTGCCTAGAGCTGGCATACCAATGCACCGTCCTTTTAATTGCCACAGAAATTAGAGAGATAACAACATAAGCACAAAAGCTTTTTTTTTTTAAAGGGAGTAAAAAAAAATACTCCACAAGCAAGAACTGGCCTTGCATGTTCTGGCTACTTCCTTTAGACTAATGTGATGTTTCAAGCTAGTTATTGCCAGAGAATCCATCCACCAGGTAGCATTGTTCTCTTTGCAGGTAAAGGGCAAGAATGACCTTGAAATATCAGCCATCTTTCATTCCTTTACTACTAAGGAAATATGCCTGCATACTCCCTTCAGGGACAGAAGGAAACATTGGGTAATACCACCTCTGTTATCTCCTGATCACCATCGGTGGGCATTCATTGGATGTGCCAGGAATGTGTGCAGCCATACTGGCCAGTATGGGGTTCACCGAGTATAGGGTACACAGTCACTGACTTCAAGGAGCTTTGATCAGGTGCTTTCTGTGGCTGCTTTCATTCATTCATTCCACAAACATTTATTGAGCTGCCATGTGTGTCCAAAGTATTGTGCTCTCAAGGTGGGCCCTGGGACAAGAGACATAAAAAGGAATAAGACAGCGAGTCCCTGCTTTCAAGATGTTTGTTTTAGGTAAAGATATCTCATCCAGGGATTCTTAATCTAGGACCCAAAGCCCATGGATAGATTTCAGGGGATCTGTGAATTTAGGAGAAATTACATCTTCATGTTCACTAACCCCTTTTTTTAAACAGACTATCTGCCTATCTTGCCCAGGCTGAAAATACACTGGCTATCATTTATGGGCCTGATTCTAATGTTGACTGGCATTGCCACAAAAGGATAAACCACTCTGTTTTTTCCCATGCAAATTCTCCCCTTCCCAGGCAGCCTGGTGATGTTCACTTTCCCTTATGTTTTTCATGCCTCTGGAATTCAATGGATCTACCAACTTCAGCCTCCCCCAGGAACAGGAATTAAGAAAGCATCCTGACTCACATGGCTTTCACTAATTTTTAGTTGAAATTAAGCATCTGAATTATTAAAGAAAATGCTTAAAAATATTTTTCTGAGAAAAAACCCATAGACTCCACCATACTACCACAAGGGTCCATAACATGCATGCAAAATAATGCTGCAGAACCCTTAGATTAGCCCAACCCCCTGATTCTACTTAGAAGAAAACAAACCTTGGTATATTTCATATAATACTAATTGTGCACAAGGAAAAATTATCAATCACTTAGTTAAGCTGTGAATCAGATGGTCCATCTGGGAAAGCAGCTCTTTCTCCCCCCACCCCCAACATTGGCATTTCAGTAAGTGTATTAGAAGTCGTGCCTTGGCGAAGTGCTCATTTAGAAATTTCAACTAACTTTATTAATGCCCAAGGTAATATAGAATTTGTGCCAGCTGGTGGCAGGAAGAATTGATTAAGTTGAACTCTTCATTCAGCTTAACAAGGAGGTGATTTTGTGCCATGCTCAAGCCCTGGCATTGTCTACACCCTCCCCCTATCCCCATGACTTTTAAAAAGAAGTGTGTGGCCTTGATACCAGATGTCTTACTGGCATTGGAACCTGAAGGTTGCTGTTTAACCAGATGAGCTGTTCAGCTTTTTCCTTTCTCTTCCCTGAAGGGCTCACGCTAGGCTTGGGTGACCTCAGGGAAACCAAGCAGAGGGTCTCAATGCCAAGCAGAGGGTGCCATAGAAAGTATGTGTGCTTCCAGGAAGTGCAGTAGAGTGGAAACTTCACTGGACTTGAAGCCAGGAGACTTGGGTCCAAATATGGGCCTTGCTACTTGTAATGTATGACCTGGAACAAATCACCTCCTACCTCAGGTTTTTCATCTATAAAATGAGGGAGTTAGAGCAGGCGATTTTTGAAGTTTATCTCAACTCCGAAACCTGTCCCCCTCTGAGAGAAAGCTTCCTGACTTTTTCCCTATTTGTCTCTGGGATACTCTGTTTCTCATCCTATTTAGTAGAAGTTTAGATGTTTAAAGATGGTGCTCTTTGAGGCTTTCTTCTTGGGAACCAGAGACTGAAAACCAGAGAACTATTTTCAAAGTGCAAAATCATGATAAAGGATTCCCAGAGCCCCATTAGGACAAATCTCTATCTGAATAATAATTTCTTATGCATCTCACTCAACAAGTGGTCACCTGCTACAGTCTGTTAAGCCCCTGTTACTGGCCAAGCATCAGGATGCAGAGGCAGACAAGCAAACAGAAAGAGACAATCCCTGCTCTCAAGATGCTTACATTCTCTCCAGGAAGAAAATTTATACGTGCAATATGTGCAGAATAAATGCTGATGAGAGAGAAAGGGCACTAGCATTTTGGGAATCAGGAAAGACTTCTTGAGGTACCTGCTATGTGCAATGTATTTCCTGTTATGCCATCTCACTCATCACAAGATATCGTCACTTCATCTAAAAGGGAAAATTCTTCTCTATGGATATAATATAAATGTGACTTCAAGTACATATGAGAATAGTGTAAAGTCTAAACTGTTAAATAAATGTAGAAAACTTCCATTGGAAGAGAGGAGAAAAGGGAAGGCTACCCAAAGAAGTGGGCATTTGGGGTGGGCCTCGAAGTATAGAGAAACCGTTCTGATATGGAAGGGCAATAGGAATGACAGCATGAGTATGGGAATTAATATGGTGGGTGCAGGTTAGTAGGGGAGGCTTGGAAAGACTAGCCTGAGTACAGAGTGTCTCCTAGCTTTCATAAAAACTCAGCTCAAATGCCACCTTCTCCATCAGTGACTAGTGCCTTCACCTTTCAGATTACCTTCTGTCTTATTTGTGCATTGTCTTACCTATTAGAATATGTGCTTCTTGAGGGTAGGAATTGTTTTTGTCTTTGTTCATATCCCCATCACACACTTGGTGTTTAATAAATGATTGTTGTGGGGAAAGAGGAGGAGTAGAAGACAAGGCTGGACAGGCAGAGTGGTCCGTTATAGAGGGACTTTAATTACCAATTCTTGGTTTGGATTATAAATCCCTGCAATAGGTAAATGAAATTGGAAGCTTGAAAAGACTTCTCCAGAGCATCTAGTTCAATCTCCTCATTTTACAGATACTAAAGAAGGAAAAAGAAAGAAATAGAAGAGAAGAAAGGAAAGAAGGCCCAGAGAAAGGCAATGACTTGCTTATGGTCACCTATCAAATTAGTGGCAGAGCCAACATTAGACCCTGGGTCTCTAGATTCTCAGGTGTGTGCATTCTTGAGAATCTTGAAGAACTGATGGACCCATTATCAGCCCTGAATGGGGTCATTCTGGTAGGCTGCTCTAAATAATCTCAGGGTTTCTGTGTATCTGTGGTTATTGATGAGTTTTCTTGTTCCAGGTTCAATGCAAGTGATGAACAAGACACGGAGAATCATGGAGCAAGGAGGGGCTCACTTCATCAATGCCTTTGTGACCACTCCCATGTGCTGCCCTTCCCGGTCCTCCATCCTGACAGGAAAATATGCCCACAATCACAACACCTACACCAACAATGAGAACTGCTCATCACCTTCCTGGCAAGCCCAGCATGAGATCCGCACCTTTGCTGTGTACCTCAACAACACCGGCTACCGGACAGGTGAGACTGAGCCTACTGCTTTAGTGGTAGCCTTTGGTAAAAGGAATGTGTCCGATGAATACCTACCTACCCTAGTTGTTGCAGGAGGGGGTGAGACTTGGAGTTTTTTATTCCAAGATCTCATTTATAAGTTGCCGGGTCTTGTGTGATCCTAACTATAGTTTAAGATCCATTCTAGCTCTAACACCTATGATCCCAGAAGAGGAATCTAACCTAGCTTTCTTCTTACACATTCCAATACTGTTCTATATTAAAAGAGCCTGAAGAAATAGTTGACTAGTTTTAAATTTTATTTTCTATTCTAAACAATGTCCCCAAAAAAAGCACTTCCACATACACAGTAGAATACAGAGAGGAAATTGAATATGAAATTGCGAATCTTCATTTTACACAACTTGCTTATGCATTATATCACTTGTATATTTTAAAATGTTTAATAATTATACATATTACTTTCAAAATTATCCTACTTCTCTGTGCTTCCTTCTGTTCCCATCTGTGCATTTAAAAATGTTTCTCTGGCCTTTTTTTGGCATCACTGTTGCTAACCCAAAATCTCCCAACATACCTCCTCCTAAATCACAACCCAAAAGACAACAAAAACCCTTGTAACAAATAAGCAAAAAGAAACTACACAGTGCCCATAAAATGATATATGCCCCGTGACATAAAAATGTACGTCTTTCTGTACCTTGAGTCTGTCGCCTCTGACAGGAGAGGAATGACATGCTTCATCACAGACCCTGTGGAGACATTGCATTGACCCTAATTCTTAAGTCTTTCAGAATTGTTTTTCTTACATTTTTGTGGTCTTATTTTCCTCACTTGACTCTCTATAATTTCATACTTTACAAGAGTCCCTGAAATTGTTTCCATCATCACTTCTTACTGTTCAATAATATTCCATTGTATTCATATACTCAAATTTATTCAACCATTAGTCCATTGATAAGCACCACTTCAAGTCCTAGTTCAGGAGTGGAGAACCTGCTGCCTTGAGGCCACATAGGGCCTTCTAGGTCCTTGGTGTGGTCTTTTGACTGAGTCCAAGTTTTACGGTATAAATCTTTTTATTAAGGGAATTTGTTCCATGAAGTTTGGAGTCAATCTAAGGGCCACACTTGAGTACCTAGACGGTCACATGTGGCCTTGAGGCTGCGGATTCCCCACCTCTGTAGCTAGTCTCTCCTCAATATTAGTGTCTCTTCAATGACCCTCCTTTTCCTATCCTTGCTCGTTTCTCTGTTGAGTTTGTATTTCTGTATCAGACTGTGTGGTCAGTCATCTTTTGTTTGTCAGATGAGAGGGAAAGTCATTGGATGCTGGTCCTCCAACCCTAGGTTCTCATGTGTGTTCTTGTCTGCACACACTTCTTCTCACGTACCCCATTTGGAGAAATATCATTCTTCATGCTGCTCCACTTCCCCCTTTTATTCTAATGTATTTATTTGACTGTCTTCAAACTCTCAAACCAACCAGTCTACCCCCCAGGACTTCTCTTCTTCTTCTTTGATTCTCTCAGTACTCTATGAAGACATTAAGGTTCTGAAGAGACACCCGTTTCTTCTCTCCCCATTAAAAAGTTAGCATCAGATAGCTCCTTCCAGATGCTCAAATCCATTTACATTTCTACATTTCTCTGTACTGTCATGTTTGTATTTCAACATTCCTAATCAGCTGTGGTCTTTTCATCAGAAATACTTGAAAATCCTCTATTCTATTAAAAAAGGTCATTTTTTTCGCTGTAAAAGTATACTCATTTTTGCAGGACAGGTTATTTTTGGTTGTATTCCTGTATCTTTTGCCTTTCAGAATATTTTATTCCAAGATCTTCTCTCATTTTAGTAGAAGTTGGCAGATCTTGTGTGATCCTGGCTCTCATTTTTGGTGCTTAAACTGCTTCTTTCAAGATGTTTGCAATCGTTTTTCCTTTGTATTTTGCCTATCACAGTGGTTCCCAGTGTTGTTTGTTTTCCAAATCCCTTTCAACCACAATAAAAAGAATGCTCTGAACCCCAGGGACAATTTAATATACTATTCAGAATATTCTTTACAATCATTTCCCACTTAATGGTTCATTAAAAGAATTTTTAGTGTGAGCTCCTGAGCCATTGTCATGAACCTCCAAATGGGAACCACTAGACTATCATCCCTGGGACTTTTTCTGTTGGTATTTCTTGCAAGAGGCGATGAATAGGTTCTATCTTAATTTTATCCTCTGGCTCTAATAGGTCTAGGCAATTTTCATTTATAACTTCTTGAAACATAGTGTACAGGCTTTTTTTAATCATGATTTTCAGAGAATTCAATGATTCTTAAATTATCTCTCTTTGACCTGTTTTTGGAATAGTTTTTTTTTTAAAAAAAATCTCTGTGATTTGGCTTGTTTCTAGTGTTCATCTGCCAAACTCATTTTCTGTAGCATATTAGTTCAGTTGCAATGCATTAAAAAAAAAAAACACCTTGGATTGGAATTCAGGAAACCTAAGCTTTCTTCTTGACTTAGCTAATGACTGTCTGTGGCAAGTTGTTTGCTATATGTTCAGCTCCTGGAGAAATATCCTGTTTTATGTGTTCCATCCCTGAATCTGTTCATCCTGCTATACTTTCTACTCTAACCAAGAGTTTATAAGGCTTTTTATCCATTCATCTGAATTTCATAGAGATAGAGACTGGACCTATAATTTCACTGATCCTCTCAGATGAGGAAACTCCCTCCCACCAGCGCAGGGTGGCACTTTCTCTGCAACCTATATATAGTCTTAGAGCACCAAGAAGTTAAACGACTTCTCCAAGGTCACACAGCCAGTATGCGCCAGAAGCCAGACTTGAATCCAGGAATTCTTGGCTCCAAGGACAGCTTTCTATCCACCACACTTTACCATTGCTTTTCAAATATGATTATTCTTATTTTAGAGATTTAGGAAAACTCAGGCTTACAGGAATAAAGCAAGTTTTCTGATGTCAGTCTACATCTCTCAGCTCCCAATATCCAGTACATCAAGCTACCCCTCTGTTTGCAACACATTGGTCTTTGTACAAAAGGGCAATGCTACTACCCACGAGCAGTAGGATGTGCGATTTGAGTTGGTTTCTCAGCCATGAGGACAGGTTTATATTGAGCCAGCTCCACAGTCTTCTGCTCACTTCCCACATAGTGCAATGGAAAGAACGCTTTGGAGTTAAAAAACATAATTTGAATCTCCGCCTTGCCACTTAGTACCTGTGTGAACTTAGGCAAGTCTCTTATCCACTTTGCCTGTCAGTTTCCTCATCTGTCAAATGAGGGAGATGGAAGGGAAGAGCTCTAAAATCCGTTCAAGCTCTAAATCAGTCATCCTGTGAACCACCACCACACACGGGGTTGTGGTCAGGAAAGCTCTTTAGAATTGTAGGTTATCTGTGAAGTCACTGGCTAGGACTGAGCATATAGCTGGCAGCACCAGAGCAAAGTTAGTTGACCTTTATAAAGAGAGAATCTATGACCCTCCCCTACTTATGTATCATGTAGCAGTTTCCAAACTCTTAGGTTGCAACATCCTGCCATCCTTACAGGTGATCTCATCCCATGGAATTACAACACTAATATTCTAATTTAGGGGCAGGTTGGTAGTGCGGTAGATAAAACACCAAGCCTGGAGCCAGGAGGAATCATCTTCCTGAGTTCAGATCTTGCCTCAGACATTTACTAGCTGGTCAACCTTGTTTGCCTCAGTTTCCTCGTCTGTAAAATGAGCTGGAAAACGAAAGAGTAGACATTATTCCACTTAGGATTATAGATTTAGAAGTCATTTAATCCAACCCCCTTATATGACAGATGAGGAAACTGAGGGCCAAAAAAGTCACACAGGGAGTTAGAATTTGAACCTAGTACTTCCTACTCAAGTACCAGGGCTGGAGGTTGTCATGACAGCTCCATGAGGCAGGAACTTAAGTTTTTTATTATCTCCATTTTACAAATAGGAAGAGGGGAAGGAAATGAGCACGTCTATAGCACCTACTTTGTGCCAGGCATTGTACTAAACGCTTTACAATTCTTATGTCATTTGAGTTATCTCACAACAACCCTGGGAGGTAGGTTCTAGTATCTCCATGTTAAAGTTGAGAAAGCTGAGGCAGACAGACTGTGAAATGCCAACAGTCACCCAACTAAGAAGTGTCTGAGGCTGGATTTTAACTCAAGTCTTCCTGACTCCAGGCCCAGTGCGCTATCCACTGAGCCTCCTAACCACCTCCATGTTGATGAAGAATCTGAGACCAAAGGAGTTAAATACTTTGCCCAAGGTCACAGAAGTTATGACCATGTCAGAATTGGAATGCATGTCCTCTCAGGGCATCAGGAATTTGGGAAGATGGAGGTGAGGAGAAAGTGGATTGGAGAGAAAACTAATGCAAATGCGCAAGATGGGACATTGTAGAAAAGTCTGAGACATGAGAAGGCTTGTGTGTCTGGATCATATTAAGCATGGAGAGAAGCAACGAGGCTAGAAATAGAGTGTGGAGCCAAGTTGTGAAGGGCTACGAACGCCAAACAGGAGTATCCAGGAGGGAGCCAGAGGAGTTGATTGAGTCATGGGTGAGGTAGTTGGTTCTTCTCTTTAGACAATCCATCTGAGCAGCTAAGTGGAAGATGGATTGCAGTGGGGAGAAAAAGGAGGCAGAGATTAATTAGAAGACTGTGGAATAGTCCGTACAAGATGTGATAAGGACTTGAACTTGAACTGTGAGAGGAGGGAAGGGGGATGAATGGGAGAGAGATATTGAGGGAGACAAGATTTGGCCATTGAATGAATATATGGGATGAGGGAGAGTGAGGAGTCAGGGAAGACAATGAGGTTGTGAAACTGGCTAACTATAAGGGTGGGGGTGTCCTAAATAGAAACAGATAAATAGATAGTTTTGAAGGCAGGGTAGAAGAAAGGGGAAGATGACCAGTTTTATGAATATATGAAGTTTGAGATGTTGTAGATACCTAGTTCAGAGATGATCCACAGGAGCTGAGGTCACAAGAAAAATTGTAGGGAGAGAAGGCCCCAAACACAGCCTTGAGGTATGCCCATAATTAGGGGGCATGATATGGGTGGTATTGAGTGGTATTTATTTAAACTCTATCATCCTGTTTTTCTGATCATCAGAGTAACTTACTCAAATGATCACCATCATCATCATCAAAGAATGATGCTGGAAGAGTCATACCTTGGGGTAGGACACCTCCCTGCTCACATTCTAGGGAACATCATGACAAAATGCTTCTCTGATTCCAGGCTCTCCCTTTTTAAAAATTCTTCTTAGAGCCCTGAAAGCGCCCGTTATCATCCTCAGTAGCCAGAAGGGACTTAGACAGTCATCTCATCCCACCTCCCCCACCCCAGCAGATGCTGGAATTCCTTCTACAATAACCTCCACAAGCAATCATTCAGTTTCTGCTTGAACCCTCTAGAGATGAGACACTCACTAACCCACAAGGCATGGCCCACACATACACAGGGCTAGGATTTGAATGCGGCAGAGAGTTCAGATAGGTCCTGATCTTTTCTGACACTTTCATCCTAGAGCCTCTGAGGTAGGGGAGATCTATTGCAATATCACATGCAAGTCATCAGTTAAGGGTAGACTACTCTGAGGACTTCAGGGTCTATGAATTCTCACACACAAGAAGAAGAAAAGCATCCTCCAAGGTTTCGCAACTATGGCGGTAAGTTGGCTATGGATTTTGAAGGCAGAGGTGACTAGAAGGTCTCAGACACTATAAAAAGATAAGGATGGGTTCTTCATGGGTCATTATCATTTTCTTTGTTTTTCTCTGTCCTCTCTTTCCTCCTTCCCTAGAATAATGTTCATGCCAACTCTGTCCCTGGACCTGTACTTTATTGGATGGTTGCTCTCATGTGTGCACGCATGCACACACACACGTCCTATTTTCTTCCACCCCTAGTCTTCTCTACCCTCTGGCTGCAATAACTATCCCCCCTGCCAGTGTAGCAGAAGGGGTCTTTCTCTTATTGGCATGGAACCTTGGTTTCTTGCCTGCCTGGTGGCCCAGTCCCAGCATCAGTAGCAGCTCTGGTTTGAAACCCCTAAGGATCCCCTGGGCTTTTTGGAAAGCCTGCCCAAAAAATACAAGTGTGTCAGCAGGAGGCTCGGCTCCGGCCCAAGCTCTACAGCTCTATTCCAAAACCCAACTCAGCCAAACAGGCCTTCAAGAGTCTGGTATGGATGTGAGTGAAGAGTATGGGTGGAAGGGGTCCTCCAGGACTTACCTGCTCTCTTTTTCTGCTTTGGACTTAAACCGCCACTTCAATCATGTGACACCCCTTCAATACCCCAAACTTTTCATCTCTCCAAGAGTCTCTAATGAAGCAGTAACATGACACTTGGATTCACATAGTGCCTCAGATACTTAAAGTTGTGTGACTGGACGAGTCATTCAACCTATCTGTCTTAGTTTTCTTAACTGCAGAATGGGGAAAATAATAAGCTAGCATTAGCTTATTAAATGCTATTACATATTATATATGCTATTATAAGCTTATTATATATCCCATTATATAAAATCGGGACAATAATGGTCCACCTCACAAGGCTGTTTTGAGCCAAATGACATTCTCTGTGTGGCCTTTGGTGAGTCTTGTCTTTCACTGTCTTCTCATTTATAACATAAGTTGGCTACACTAGGTGATTTGTAGATTTAATAGTCTTCTGCATAGTGAATAGAGTATTGGACTTTGAGTCAGTAAGGCTTGGGTTTAAATCCTGCCTTGAACTCCTACTAGCTGGATAACCCTTGATAAGTCTTTTCCCATCTCTGGACCCCAGTTTCCTCCTCTGTAAAATGAGAAAGTTAAGCTTGCTGCCTTCCATGGTCCCTTGGAAGAGGTTCGGGTCTAAATCTGCTGACCTGCAATATACTGTAGCATCTAATATCAAGTCGAGTCAGCAGGTATTTATTAGGTAGAGTGCCAGAGACTCTGCTGAGCCCTGAGGATACAAAAGAAAAGGGCAAAAAGTATGGCCTCCCTCAGAGAGCTTACCAAAAAAAGAAACTACTGACAGACTAGCTATAGATAGGAAAAATTGGGAAAACTAGGAAAAGAGGGAAAGGAATCCCTCTTACTGGCTTTGAAGACTCTGTTTAGTGTGACCCCACCCTTAAGTCAGGCACCCATCTCTGCTCAGCCTGCACCCTCAGGCCAATCTCCCGGTGGTCTTAGAGCTTTATAAAGCATCAAGATTTCTAGATATCCCTTTGTTTGGTCAGTATAGCCTACCCCGGGAGGCAGGTGGTGTGAGTGTTGTGATCTCATTTTACAGGTATTCTCAAATAAATAGCATCATCTGTTTGTCCTTTAAGCAAGTGCCTATGCTGGGTCCTAGCCGCAGCTTCAGACTTGAGATAAGACAGTTGCGTGGGGCTTCCTGTCAAATAGGAGAAGATATAAACATAGATAACTATGAAAACATAGTGCTAATATTGCCTGGGAGGCCTGATGCTGGGGTCATTACGGCCTGGAGAAATCAAGGGAGACTTGGCAGCATGCCCTGGTCTTTCTTCCATTTCATGTGTCCTGCGTCTGTAGGAACTTCTGTAGGAACTCTGAAGAGTCCCCCAAGCTGGTGCCCCTAAAATGCCAGTCAGTGGTAGTTTTGAGGCTTAGGTTCTGGGCCAGCCACTAACAGAATTATAACATGTGGGCACTGGAAGAGACTTCAGAATATAGAACATCATAGCTGAAGCAGGCCTTAGGTCATGGCATGTCAGAGCCAAGAAGGATGTTAGAGAACCTTTAATCTAGCTCCTTCAAGGGAACCAGGGCCTGAACTGGTTGTGACTTAACCAAGGCCACCCAGATGGATAGTGACAGAATTAAGATTAAAAGCCAAGTCTGGTCCCTGGTCCAGTCCTCTCTACACTGGTTGTGTGAATGTGGGCAAGTTTCTTCTCTTGTCAGGGCCTGTAAAATGGATGGAGGGGGTGGATGCTCTAGCCTTTAAGGTCTTTTCTAGCTCTAGCATGCTTTGTTCTAAAGCCCCTCCCCACTTTATTATTCTCTGTAATATTCTCTATTGTATGTTCTAAGGTCCCTTTGCCTCCTTGGCATCCTGCATTCTAAGATCTTTCCCCACTTTAATATTCTCTGATGTGTGTTCTAAGGTCCCTTTGGGTTCTAACCCTCTATGATTTGAGATGGTGCCCATATCCCAATGTGTATATCTCCAGCTGGACACAGACTCAAGGTTCTTGACGTCCATATGTCAATCACAGCCCTCTCGCCACTCCACCTCCTACCTCTCCTCTGCCACCACTACCTCTGCTGCCACTGCCACACGCCATGTTAATACATCACCGGGAGCTGTGCCAAGGGACACTTACCAGCAAACCTGCTAGCTGGATCCAGCTGTGGGTTCTTGGCTGCAGTGACGTCAGTGAAAGGGCCATGGGTACAGGGAGCCAGAACAGAGAGCAGGGTGAGCTCAGCAGGCTAGAGACCAAGCATTAATCACCACCTCCCTGTGTGTGGATTGGGGAGGTGGCTTTTTCCAAGCCTGTGTAAACACTTCCTAGAAGAATGTTGTTCCTCCAGAGCTTGATTGAGTTGGGGAGGAGGGTGAGGAAAGGGAGGGGGAAAGGCTTAATTAAAACATTAACCATCACTCACTTTCTGGCTTGGTCCAAGTTCTTTCCTTTTCATTGTTAGCTTCTTTTGTAAAGAAAAAAGTTAAAATTTTTAAAAGCCCTCTAATCTTAAGAGGGGACTCAGGAAGTCAAGCTGACCATTAACACTCAGGGGGCTATAACTAACACAGTAATCTCTTTCTCAGGAAACGGATGGGTCCGATTCCTTATCAGCTCCAATCTGGGCTTGGCAGCTCTTTCTTGGGAAGGAGTGGCGGTAACACTCACTGGACGAGTAGACAAGGCACATTCCCGTAGAGCTAGAAGGGAGTTCAGAACATAGACCCAGGGATGCCTGTGCTGGAAGAGATCCTAGACATCATGAGTGTACAGCTCCTTTGTTTTACAGATGGGGACACTAAGGTGTAGAGAAGCCCCATCACTTAAGCCATGATCACACAGCTCATTAGGAGCAGAGTGGGAACTCCCAGCTCCAATCTAGGGATCTTCCTATTACAACATACTGCCTCCTATTTAATTAACTCTCTCAACCCCTTAGGGAACTGGCACAGAGGTTTGTCCTCATCAGCACAACCATGGATGTCTCCAGCACAGCCCCAAGAGGGCCTATGGTCACCCATAAACCTCAAAAGACATTTCACTCACCCCTTACCTATATGAGGATCTCCTCTATAGCATACCCAGGTGGTCGTCCATTTTTTGCTCATAGACCTGTAGTGAGAGAGTATCCACTGTTTCCATTGTTAGGAAACTTTTCCTTATATGTCAAAACTAGATTTCCCTCTGAGATTTCCACTCATTGCCCCTGGCTCTTCTAGGCCCAAAGAGAATGGGTCAAATCCTTTTCCAAAAGATGGCAGCTAGGTGATTCAATGCATAGTGCTTGGGACCTGGAGTCAGGATGACCTGAGTACAAATCAAAACTCAGATGCTAGCTGTGTAAACCCTAGGCAATCACTTAACCTCTGTCTGCTTCAATTCCCTCCTCTACAAAATAAAGATAACCCCTACTTCCCAGGGTGGTTGTGAGAATTAAATAAGATCACTTAACACTGTGCCTTGCATATTTAATGACTATTATTCATGTACTTAAAGACAGCTATTATGTCCCGAGGACTCCCACCACCATGTCTTGTCTTATTCCTCTGTTCTTTCAACCCATTCTTAAATGTATGATCACAGGCCTCATCAACCTCCTTTGGATACCTAGAGGTGCCTTCTCGAGGCTTCCCCAGTCTATCAACGACCTTTTTAAAATGTAGTGCCCAGATCTGAGTACAGCACCGCAGGTGGGGTCTGACCAGGGCAGAGTCCAGCGGAAACATTACCTGCTTCACCTTCTAAGCTTGACTTCTCCAAGTACAGCCTGAGATTTTAGGGGCTTCTGTGTAATGCTAATGACTCATATTTAGTTTATAGCCCTTAAAATGCCTAGGTCTTTTTCAGATGCATTGCTTCCGAATCCACTTTAAGTTTTAACCTTCTTAGATTTGACCCAGCCTTCCAGTTTGTCAAGGTATTTGCAGATCTAGCATATTAACTCGCCTTCTTTGTCATCTGTAGATTTAATCAGCATTCATTTCTCTGTGATTTAATCCAAGTCATTGATAAGATTGTTAAACATTAATGACCATTCTTTGCATATGGCCACTCAAGCATTCTCAAAACCACCTAAACTATGTTACTTTCTAGGCCACTTTCCCCATGCTATCCCATAAGGATAGCAAGAGAGGCTTTATTAAATGCTTTGAATGCCGCCCTCTAATGTACCAGCATTGACAGTATCCTGTCAAAAGAAATGAGGTTGACGTGGCATGACCTATCGTAGATAAAGCCATGCTGCTTCTTAGTGAACATGTAGAAAAAGTAACACAATTCCCTCCTTCTTTGCTTCTTTCTACCTTCTTTCTGTCTTTCTTTCCTTCCCAGAAGTGTAATAGCTACTCACATATCCAATCCTACCTAAGAGTGATTGGCAATAGAAACTTCATTTTGCTACATTTTTCCAGCCGTGGCCAACATGATTCTCCTTAGGCATCCTGGTGACCTTCTGCCCATGGGGGCTCACCTATGTGTGCTAACTAAACTTAGCACTTTGACCTATTGAAGCTGCCCAGAACTGTCACACTCAAGGGGTCTAACCAGCCACAGAAGAAAAGACTGTAGACATGTGTCACCATGCCTAGAAAAACCACTTCTCTTTAAAATTTTGCCAAGAACCAAAGTCATGCTCATTTATCTATAGTTTGCCAGAGTTTACCCTCTTGGATTTGAAAACAAGAATTTGGACTATTTGTCCTGTTCCAACCCTATGGAATTTTTCCATTTCTCTGTGATTCAGCCCTCTCTAGCAGTGACTGTTAATCACTTCCTTTTCAGCACCCAGTATATGGTTCATCTGGGCTTAATGGCTACATCATCGGCAGCTGAGTGGTACTGTCTCGCTATGTCCCTACTTACCCTGGGTTTCAACGCCCCATCAGCTATTTGTGAGGCCTTTCTTACCTCCCAAGTCATTCTCCTTGGCAGAGGAAACCAAACCAAAATAAAAGTCAAGTAGCTGTGCCATCTCTGTCTCTTCTATTAGCGTTGTCCATCCACTTACAAGCAAGGGTCCTATCTCTTTCTTCATACTCCCTTTCTCCCACTCTAGCTAAAAATAACCCCCAACTTTTTTGTGATCCTTAACTTTTCCCATGAGCCTTAGCTCATTCAAAATTTTAATTATTTTGACACTTTTTTTAAAGTTGTGTTTTGACATATTCAGAACCCCAGGGTATTCACAATCAGTTCCCCAATAATATATCATCCTTGAAAACAGTTAAGCAAAACAGCATAAAAGAGTGATTGCAACTGAGACAGTTCCTGCAGCCATATATTTTGGCAATTTATTGTTGGTTAAAAGAAGAAATCGGGATGTAATTTATTAATACCAACGTCTTTGATCTATATATATAGAGAGAGGCCTTCATTTATTTCATTATAGTAATTGTGTCTGTTGTTGTTATGGTTCTCCTTTGTTCATGCTGAACCACTCTATACAGGTTTCCGATGTTTCTTTGAATTCTTCATAATTTTCATTCCTTATCATTCAGTAATATTATACTGTGATCATAGACCCCAATTTATTCAGCCATCCTCCAGTCCCTGGGAACATGATTTGTTTCTGACTTTCTGCTCCTACAGATTGTGCTGCCATGAAGTTTTTGCACAGATAGATCACACAGAATGGCACAGAATAAAAATTCAACCTCTTTGAGGCTTTAGTCAAACAGAGGGATCAAAGAGCATGGGCAATTTTGTAGTTTTTCTTAAATAATTCTAAACTGTCTTCCAAAACCCGAATATTCATAAATGGAAGAGGTGAACTATCTCTTCCTCCATTTATGAATATTCGTGTTTTCCCCCATCCCCATCAGCATTAAATCATGCCATCTTTACCAATTTGATTGGATACCTCAGATTTGTTTTAATTTGCATTTCCTTGATTAGTATCAATTTCGAGCATTTTGTTAGATAGCTGGTGATAATTTGCATTTCTCCTTTTTTCAGTTTCTTCAAATCCTTTGACACATAACTATTAAAAAATGGTTTTCTTCCATACAGATTTGTGTCAGTTCTTAGAGATTTCAAGTAAGAATTTCATCAGATGTTTCATACAAAGATTTTTTTCCCCAGATCTTTTTATTTCAGTAGCATTTTCTTTATTTGTACAAAAACTATTTTGTTTTCTTTCTTTTTTTTTGGAGGCAATCAGGGTTAAGTGACTTGCCTAGAGTCACACAGCTAGTTAGTGTCTTGAAGCTGATTTGAACTCAGGTCCTCCTGACTCCAGGGCTAGTGTTCTAACCAAAGCATCATCTAGTTGCCCCACAAAAGCTATTTTCACATCATTGAAGTAGTCTGTTTTGTCTTTCATAACATCTCTGTTGCAGCCAGTTATGAGTTCATCTACCACTTACAGCTGTGAGGAAGGGAACCTTTTGTTATACTGATGCAACTTTTTATACATAGATCATTTATCCTTATGGAATTTTTCATGATATATGGTATAAGATACTGAGTTAAGCCTCTTTTTCTTTTAGTCTACCATCCAGTATTTCAGCAGTTCTTACAGACTTCTTTCCCCGTGTACTTTGCATTCTGGGACTTGACAAAGATGAAACTTTGTACATATTTATTTCTCATTCTGGCTTATCTGATATATTTCACTTCAGAAAGTTTCTGTTTTTTTAATCCAGTGTCGGACATTTTGGTTAATTGCCACTTTGTTATAAAGTTTGATATCTGGTTATACTTAACTCTTCTTTTTTTTTTTTTTTCCTTAGCTTGCTTTCTATTTTGTATTCCTCTGCATGATCATTTTTTGCCTAATTATATCATCTGTTTTCCTGGCTTGTTAATATAACATTAAATCTCTAGACCTGCTTAGGTAAACATTGTCAAGTAGGAAGGGTGATGGTGGGCCTACTTGCTTCTCTCTAAACATACTTGGAAAGTTTCCATTGTTTCTCCATTATGCATAATGCTGATTCTTGATTTACATATACCCTTTAGATCTTATTAAGGAAAGGCTTTTTTCTTCTGAAGTTTTTTAGTGGTTTTAACATAGTGTGTAATACAATAAAAATAAGGTTTAATATAAATGAGTTCTATTCTGTTGCATGCTTTTTTTCTGAACATATACTATTGTGGTTTTATTTTTATTTAATATAATTTTTAATTGCTAATTGTTTTCCTGTTGTTGAACTATCCCTGCATTCCTGATCCTTGTTCAAATCAACCAGCATTTATAAAATGCCTTCTGTGTGTAAGGCATTAAAGATATTAAAAACAAAACACTCTTTAACCACAAAGAGCTTATATTTTATTTGCATACAGAGAAGTAAATTCCAAATATATGCATAGTAATTTGGTTGGGGGGGCCGGGGGGGGGGAACCTTTAAAACCTGAAGGAATCAGAAAATGCCTCATGTATGAGGAGATCTGAGCTGAGGACTGACTAAAGGAGGGCTTCTAAGAGCCACAAGTGACAAGGAAGAGAAGTGTAGGCTACAGATGAAGAGGGAAAATGGGAGCTGTCTGAATTCACAGAGAACTCACTGAATTAGATATAAAAAAAAAAGATACGCAGAAAATGGAAGCAAGGGTAGGTAACAGTGGATGGATACAAAATTATGATAGATAAACTTGTCTTGTATACAATATAATAATTTATGAATATTATTGTGTGCTAAAGACCAGAAAAGCTGAAGTAGGTGAGGGTAGCCTAAGGATGGCAAAATGTTTTTGGCTTTGTTTGTAGCCATATTGGAGACAGCCTTCAAGATTGGGTTGCAGAGAAGGTGCAGACTTGTGTTGGTAGAATGAGTTTCCTCTATGAAATCACAAATGAAAGAAAGGAGAATCAAACATCCCATCCTTGCTTAGGGTGGAGGGGATGGTGTTAACTGACAACAGAAGATGAAAGAGCGTAGGCTGGAAAAAATAGCAATTTGGAACTGGACCTGATATAGGGAACTCCTTGATGAGGAAACTTCCTTCATCCATGCAGGTTGTTATCTTCTCGGCAACTTAGTGTTTTGGAGTGCTGCCTAGAGCAGTGAGAAACAGTTAAATATCTGCTCAGTCATACTACTTTGGATAAATTCAAGTCAGACAAACTATAGCCTTAGTACTTCAAATACTAACAAATATGAATGCTGAACAAATTTCATTGATATTGGAAAGGTCATGGAGGATGGGGGAGATACCAAAGGAAAGGCAAATGACCCACCTTTTTCTCCAAGAAAGGAAAATGAATGGTCTATATCCTATATTTAGACCAATGAACATGATTTCAGTTCCTGGGGAAATTCTAGAACATATTAAAGAGATCATTAGTGAAAATCTAGAAAAGGAATTGATGATCATGAGGGGGGGTTAATGAGGTTGAGAAAAAGACTCCTCTTTTGACTCTGAAATGATGACTCAGAATACAGCTCTAAGTGACTGGAAGAATGGTGGTGTCTTTAATAGAAATAAAGAATTTTGGAGGAGGAATGGGTTTAAGAGAAAATGAACGCTGTTTTGGCAAGATTGAGTTTGAGATGCCTATGGGACATGTAGATAGAGCAGGGTGTGGGTGATACAAGATAGAAATATAATCATCAAACGAATCAAACTATCAAGGGAATTATCAAACTAACATAAGTAAGGGCTGGGATATGTATGTTTGGGTGTTATCTGCATAGAGATAATAGCAACAACTACCACTTACTGTGTGCTAGGTACCATGCTAATAATTGAATCCGTGGGAACTGAGGAGATCAGAGAGAGAAGAGGGTATAAGACAGCCTAAAGTGATGCAGTAGGTAGAGCATTGAACTTCGAATTGGGAAGTCTTTAATTCAAATCCATCCTCAGACACTAGCTATGTGACCCTGGGCAAGTTACTTAACTTCTCTATACCTGTTTTCTCATCTGTAAAATGGAAATAATAGTAGAACCTGCCTCTTAGGGTTGTTGGGATTATAAAATAAGATAGTATATGTAAAGCACTTTGCATACTTTAAAGCACTATATTAAATATTAAATGCTATTGTTATTACCCACATACTTCAGGCCCAGGGGTTGATGCCACAGAAGAATGGATGTCTTCAGATTAGTAAAAGTAGAACCATGAAAGAGCTACATCAAGAAAACCAAGGGAGGAGAGAGTATAGACTACATAGGAAGGAATGGTTAACAGTGACAAATGCTGCAGTGAGATTTAATAATGTAAAATTATTAGTAACCTCAGAGGGAACAGTTTCATTTAAGTGCTAGGTCTGGAAGCCAATGAGGTGTGAATGAGAGGGTAATGAAGTGGAGGCAATGAATGTAGATGGCTTTTTTAAGAGTTTGGTTATGAAAGGAAAGAGAGAAATTAGGCTACAGCTTGAGGGAATGTCAAAGTCAGGTAAAGGTTTTTTAAGAATAATAGAGACCTGATTATGCTTGTAGCTGATAAGGGGAAGGGACCAGTGGATAAGGAGAGATTGGGGGTGGGATGGGGAAAGGGAATAGAAAAGTTAAGCTTTCAGAGGAAATGGTAAGGAAAAGAGTCACCTCTGATCAAAGACTAGAACAAAGAAGAGAATGGGTAATGATATTGAGAGGTTTTAAGCTGTAGAACTATGGAGAAAAAGATTGATGACAGCCCGTCTTGTTGGTAAAATAGAAGCCATTGACCACTGTTGAGAGGGAAAGGGAAGTAGGTGATACAAGTGGTGTGAGGAGAAAGAGATTTGGAATGACCACTGTGGGGAGAGAGATGGAAGGATAGAAGGATTGTCATGACGCAGCCAGAGTCAGTTGAGATTATATAAGGGCTTGAGAGAGAGATGTAGATAGGTAGAGAGATACGTAGATAGATAGATGGATAGATAGATAGATAGATACATAGATAGATGCCAGGTAGATAGATAGATAGTCAGTCCTAGGCAAAAATAAGACTTCCTTCATCAATACCTGTATTGGAATGGAGATTTATGGAGAGTCCATTATTGGGATTTGACAAGGCCTATCTGATAGATAACAGAAGTCAGGATCCGATTAGGGCAGAAGTGGGGAACCTGCAGCCTTGAGGTCACATGTGGCCTTTTAGATCCTTAAGTGTGACCTTTGGACTGAGTCTAAATTTTATAGAATTTTACAACTTTTACAGAATTTTACAAATTTAACAGAATTTTCTGTAAAATTTGGACTCCGTCCAAAGACCACACCTAAGGATCTAGAAGGCCACATGTGGCCTCCAGGCCACAGGTTCCCCACCCCTTGGTTAGAGTAAACCTCAAAGGAAGTTACTGGAGATTGGCAGCAGAGGGAGGATGTGGAAAGACACTGAGGAGTTAGGATGTTGTAGGCTTGAAAGAAGGTATATCTAGTATTGGAGAGACTGGTCAGGGATACAATGACTTCTAGGGAGTACCAATTATAAATCCAACTTTTTTATAATAAATAACTTTTAATATATTGCTCTAGTTTCTTTGTTGATATTGTATTTAATATTTTTGCATTGATGTTCCTTAGTAATTATTGGTTGATAGCTTTCTTTATATACTTTATACCTCCCTGGTTTGTGAATCAAATCTGTGTTTATGTTATATTAGTGAAGTTCCTTTTTTCTCTGTATTTGAAACCAGTTTATATAGTACAGAGATTCTGTTTTTAAATGTTTGACATTTATACACAGTTCAGGTCTTGGAGCTCATTTCTTGCTTGCATAATTTCTCTTTCCGAGATAGCATTACTCAAGTTATCTGTTTGTTTCTTAATTTTTTTATTTTATATTTTTTGTAAATAATCATTCATTTTTTTAGACTTTCCTTTTTATCACATAATTCAACATAGTAGTTTCTCATCATTTCTTAATTCTCTCTTCATTTGTGATGAATTTCTCTCTTTTTGGAGAGGTATTCTCTGTTTAAATCAAATTACAATGATTTATCCATTTTGGTCAGTTTTTAATAGTCTTTTATTTTGTTTAGCTTTGTATTTTAAATTCTGTTCACTTCACCTAAATTTTCAAAATCTCTTGTATTTGGGGGAATTATTGATCTGGTATTTTTCACCATTCTGACTTGCATGATTAAGTAATTAGTCTTCTCTCTTTTTTTATTGTAAGTGTTGAGGGTTATAAGTTTTTCTAGGGGCTGTTTTAGATGCATCTTATAAATTTGAAAATGTTAGCTCGCTGGTATTGTTTTCTTTAATATAGTTTTTTGTCATTCTAGGGTATTACTTTTAGTCTCTATTTAGGACTGCATATCTTCTCTAGTGATTGTAGTTTTGCTGTATTTGATTTGTAAAGGGTTTTTACCTTTTGCATTTAAATTTTTTATGTACTAGTACATGAATTCTTATAAATCCCAAGAAAGTCTGAGGAATATATTTGTTCTCTAAGTTTCCTATTTGGAAGTCTCTAAAAATGTGTCAAATTTTATTTTCCTGATATTTTGTTCTTTGAGGTTGCCATTGATTTTTTTTTTATTTTTACTTGTTGAGATCTAATAAAGGAATATTAAAGTTTCCTAGAATTGGTGTCTTACTATTTAAGTCTTTTCTCATTTTGGTTGACGTTTCTTCCGGAATGTAGTTACCATGATATGTATGTGGGTGTGCATATGGGTGCACTAGTGATAGTTTCGTTTTCTATTGTGCTCTTAATCAAAATGTAGTTTTCCTTAATGATGTCTCTCCTGTTATCCAAATGCATGATTACAACCCTTGTCTAAAGCTAAATTTGTGTGAATATCTATATTTTAGATATATTTCTTATGAGACACAAACTTTTTTCACCCATTGTGCAATGTGCTTCTTTCTATTGGTGAATTTAAGTCATTCAAATTTGTAATTGTTCAGTTTTGTTTTCTTTCTCATTATATTACATATTTCCCTTCTTTCTATTCAAGGGTTATAAATAGAACCAAGAGAACAATTTATACAGTGACCGCATTAATATAAAAGAGAACAATATGGTCTGGAAGATTTCAGAGCTCAGATCAATGCCGTGAACAGTTGTGATTTCAGATTACTAACAAAGCTGACTCAACAGAGATGGACATGATGTGCTATGGGCTTATAACGAGGCATAGATTTTCAGACATAGCTAACATTGATTTATTTTGCTTACCCATACTTCTTTTGTCACAGGGAAGCTTCTATTGGGAGAGGGAGGGAAAAGTCATTAGAAGTGAAAGCAGTATTAAAAAAGGGCATATCAATAAAATGTTTTTTCGGTTTGTTGTTTTTTTTTTAAAGATTCACACTGCCATTGAAGCTATGAAACATGATAATTACATTTCTGAGAAGGGGTACTTTCAACGTAGGGCTTCTTTCTTTTGGCAGCTGATGGATTTTATCAATTTGTACTCAGTCCTATGTCTCCAATATTTCTGGGCAATTTTCTTTTATGATTACATGGAATGTTGAATTCATACTCTTGGTTCCTATTTTTCTGGAGGACCAATAATTCTCAGAGCTTGCTGATCTCAGACCTCTTACTCTATTAGTTTGGTTTGTGTACACTTGAAGTAATCATCCAATTTTGCTTTTAGAAAAAATTTTTATTCACTTGTTTGTTCTTCCTTTGCTGGGTTGTTTTTGATTTTTTGGTGTGTTGTTTTTTTTTAATTCTTCCTGAGCTTCTGTTCCTCAGAGAATTTACTGCTCAAATGAGAATTCCCATCATCTCTTCTAAGTTGTCAGTTCTCATTTTCATCTTCTTGAATTCTTCCATCAGTGATCTTATTTTCAATTTTAGCGATGCTATATCTTCCTTCTTACATAGTGTGATTCTAAACCAATCTGAAAGTTCTTCAAGCACATCCATTTTCTCTTCAGAAACATGTGATGATGTTGCAGATACTTGTCTTTCCCTCCCTTTCTTTTACTTTATGGTATTTCTTCATGGCATCAGGGCCACATTATTGGACGGCTCACTTGTCCTGTCTTTACATCTCTTTCCCGTGCAGGTTTCTCTCCACTCCTCTCCGCTGTTCATTGGTTGCATTCTCTCCACTTCTCTCTGCTGTTCATTGATTGCATTTGGCTTTTTTGTCATCGCTGAAAAGTGGAACAGCTTTTGCTGAGTCTCTTTATTTGGACGCTGTTATAATAACCTTTTGTTTTCATGGCACAAAAGTATACCGTTACAGGTATACCTTTTCTACTCCACCCACACCTCTGGGATGGAGCACTCTCTTTAAAAAAATAATAAACACGGTTAAGCAAAAACAGCAAAAACAGTGACTGCACCTTACATTATATGTAATTTTCTCTTTTGTGGTCATCTGTCTCTCTGCCAGGAATATACTTCATTATTTGTTTTCCAAGGCCAAGATTAGCTGTTAAGACTACTGAGTTTCATTTCAGTATCCATTTAATTTATATTATCCTAGCCATTGTGTATATTATTATTCTAATGCATCTAATCGCTTAATCCTTCCTATATTTCTTTGAATTCCTAGTATTAATGACTTCTTATTAAGCCATAATATTCCGTTACATTCATCTGCCATGATTTTTTTAGATATTTATAGACTGCCATATCATTTCAGGCAGCCACTAAACATTTTTAAGTACCTACTATGTGTGCTAAGTGCTGGCCATAGGAGGGACAGCAAAAGACTCTCTGTTCTCAGGGAGCCTGTGGTCTAGTTGGGGAGACAACAGGCAAAAAGCTATGTATGTACTAGCTATGTACAGGAAATATTGGAGATGGTCTATAGAGGGAAGGCCCTAAAATTAAGGGGGATCACAAAGGGCTTCCTATAGAAGTTAGGATTTTAGCTGAGACTTAGGGCTAGACAGTCCATCTCCCAACACAGCATTTTCACTGGCTTATAATCTATTTTTTTTTATAAATTTATTTATTTAACTTTTTACATTCATATT
>CM053769.1:272940399-273112838 GCA_028658325.1 Potorous gilbertii | reverse complement strand
CTCCCCTCTCAGCCCATCTCTCTCACTGACCTGTGAGTCTGTGGGTGGAGGGACCTTCGCGGCCGCTGGAGATTCCATCCCTGAAGCCTGCTCAGATCTGCTTACTCTTCTCAGCGCCGCATGGCTGGGGTAGGGCAGGGTTCCACTCCCATCCGGTGTGCGATGGACCTTTGGAGTCGGTTTTTCAGGGCTCTCTGGAATGGAAATCTCCTTCACTGTGTTGCTGTGTGGCTTCCACTGTTCCAGAATTTGTTGGGAGTTCTTTTTAGAGGAAATCCATGGGCTGTGGGTTCAGAGCTAGCATATGTAAGTCTTTCTACTCCGCCATCTTGGCTCCACCCCCCCCGCTTATAATCTAGTTGGAGGTAATATTTATGTACACCTTCTGAAGCATTTTTACATCCATCGTCTTAGAATATCCTTGAGAAGCAGGTTAGGTATACTGATGATGGTTTCCCTGTCCCCTATGGATAAAGAAAAAGCCTGGGATCAATTGTGTCACAGGGCTAGTTAGTGACACACCTGAGTAAGAGGCATTGTGATGTAGTAGAAGGAAAGTTGGCCGGGGTTAGGAAAGACTGAGATTCAGATCTAGGTCCTGACACATCCTACCTTTCTGGTTACAAGCAAGTCAGTAATGCTCTGTGAGCCTCAATTTCCTTATTTGTAAAGTGGAAATAATACCAACTTCTCCTCAGGGGCACTATTAGTAGTAAAGACGGTCATGTATAGAAAGTTCTTTCCAAAATTTAGATCCCTCTGTATGTGCCAAATGTAATATATATTGAAAACATATATATATAGGGATGGGACTGCTGAGATAGGGTTCCAGGACAGCTTAAGAATCCTTTATGCCCTGGAGTCACCATGAAATGGGAGAAGGACCTTGAAAGGTCAGATAAAAACCTGAGCCTCACTTTAGCTGGGGAACAGTATGGTACAGGGGTCCTTAGCAGTCCTTCCTCATACCAGAGCCTTGGAATTACAGAGAGGAAGTCATACATAGTTCATTTTTCATACTGATGATGTCTGACAGGTGGGAATTTCTTGGCTTCCACATCTGTCACTTGCAAACCTTTTAACTTCTCCCTGGCATTCAGATTCTTCTCTGTGTAATAATGAGGTTGGCCTAAATATTCCCTCGAAGGAAGAAAAAAAGCCTTTATTAAGCACCTACCATGTTCTGGGGACTATGCTGAGCACTTTACCAATACTGTCTCATTTTATCTTCATAGCAATCCTAGGAGGTGGATGCTATTATATTCCCATTTTATAGTTGAGGAAACTGAGATAGACAGAGATTAAGTAACTGGTGCTGGGTCACACAGCTATAGGTGCCTGAGGCTGGATTGGAACTTAGGTCTTCCAGACTTCAGGCCCAGCGTACTACTCACCACATCACCTCGTTGTCTCTAAAAGTCTCTTTCTTCTCTGAAATTTTTCACTCTACAATCCCTTCCAGCTCTGCTGCGTATGTTTTCTGTTCTGAGATTCCCCACCCTCCCTATCCTACTGTTATAGGATTCCAAAATATGCTTAGGATGACTTCTGTGGAGTTTTGGGACACCGGTTACCTCCCTTTCTCCCCAAGCTGCTTCTCACAGCTCTCTCCCTTCCAGGATGCCAACTCCAGCATTCGATTCTCTTTGCCAATTTCATTCATCACTTCATCCCAAGAAGCAATTTTTAGTTTGATGCCCTTTCAAAGAAGAAAGGAAAGAGATTCATGTTGCAACCTTGCAAGTAGCAAAAAGTTAAAAAGATCAGATTACAAGGCCTCAAAAAAAGCTTGAGGACCCGGAGGTTGAGGGCTTTCCTTTTTTAATGCAAAGTTTGCTTTTTCTTGGGGGGATTGTGCCAAAAAAAATGAAGACCGCAGTCTTGTGGCATTGAGCATTTAATATTTATGAGGCTTAGGAGCTTTGCAAAAAAACACTTTATCGTCAGTTTATCAGTTGTTCCCCATGAGGGACCCTCTGGAAGGTTAGGGTTATCATTCTCTACTTTCCAAAAGAGGAAGATGAAAGGCAGTGAGGCCAAGTGACTTTATGTTTTTTGTGCTGCTAAAAGTAATAGCCAGTATAGACAGATAGAGTTAAGATTTTCCAAATGCTTTCTATACATTATCCCATTTGATTTTAGCAACAACCCTGTAAATTATTAGTATTCCCAATTTATAGGTGAAGAAGCCAAGACTCAGTGAGGGGAGGCAGCTAAGGTACACAGACAGCAGCAGAGCAGGAAACAGGATCTTGGTCATGGATTATGGGTGAATTAATGAACAAATGAGCATTTATTAAGCACTTGCTATGTGCCATGTACTGTGCTGTATACGCAGTGGGAGTAAAAAAACAAGGGGGCAAGACAACCCCAGCGCTCGAGAAGAATATAGCCTAATGACAGAAGGCAGGATGGTAAGGGGAGTTAGCATTGGAATGGGGGGGCAGGAAAAGGTGTGTATGTAGGGGTGTGGTTTGGAGAAGGACCGAGAGGGTGCAGTGGCTGGGCTCCGTACACACCTGCCAGGGCTCCTGGGGCAGCATCCAAGTTCTAATCGAAATCATCTGCAATCCAAGGAGCAAGATGGTGACTCACCAGCTCAGCTCCTGGGTCTTCCAGTCCTCTGTTGAATGGGAGATGCGGTCTATAGGTGTACACTGTAATGGGTGCTATAATGGCTTCTTTGAGGACCACAGGCCTAGCCAGCTTACAGGAATAAGATCTCAGGACTCGAGTAACTAAACCTCCTGGCTCAGCATGCCAAGGGTGAATCCAGTCCTACAGTTCAGCCATGATGAGCATTGCTACAATCTTCTACTCTTCCAGAGACTCAACCCCAAAACCCAACTTTCCCTTTAGGATCATCTTTTTGAAGCTGGAAGGAATCTCAGAGGCCATCTCATCCAAATAAATAAATAAAAATCCAAATAAATCCTTATTTCATAGATGAGGAAACCAAGGCAAGGCAAGTTGTGACTTGCCTAAGATCACATGGGCATAAAGAAATCATGAGAGAGAGAATTTGAACCCAGCTCCTCTGACTCTATAGCCAATGCTCCACATTGCCTTTTCACAAGTCCTTATAGAAGACTTTAGAGATCCTCCAGTCTAATTCTTTCATTTTACAGATGAAACCAAGACCCAGAAAGGTAACTTACTTGAAGTCAAACAGGTTGTGTATAGCAAAGCCAGGACTTCATCCTAGGCCCTCTGGTTCAAAAGCTAGTGATCTCTCATCCCAGACACAATGCTCTCCTACCTTCACATGCACACACATGCTCTTACATGTATGCACATGCTCTCACAGACATACCCACTCTCACACATACTCTCTCTTACATATATATATGCACTATATCTCACACACAGACACACTAACACACATGTTGTCAGTGCATATATTGTGTATATCTCACATACTGTCACATTCTCATACACTCACACATATATACACTATATCTCTCCCACATTCCCTGTCCCTCCCTTACATATACACACACTTTCAACACACATACTGTCACACACTCTTACATATATAAGTATACACTCACTCTGACACATATATTCCCACACACATGCACACTCTCCTTCACACACACAAAATCACATATTCTCTCTCTCTCTCTCTCTCTCTCTCTCTCTCTCTCTCTCTCTCTCTCTCTCTCCCTCTCTCCCTCTCTCCCTCTCTCCCTCTCTCCCTCTCTCCCTCTCTCTCTCCCCCACCTCACTGCTTCCCCCTACCCCACCTCTATCCAAGCTTGGCCGACGTCACAGATCTATCTCATACCATTTATTTTTGCAAAGCCAAGAGTCAAGAAATCATTTCAGTTCATATATTAGGGGATGCAGCTTTTTCCTGTCTTTAAAGTTCCTCCCACATGAAGTGGGACTAGTTTATTTTGGGAACGAGGGATCGTTCAACAGTTTTCTACTTCATTCCTCACTGACCTTTCAGAATTGTTTTGCAAGAGCTGTTTATTTTAATTGACTCTGGCTACACCCCTCCAGCCTGTCTTTGCTAATAGATACATATAATGTGCAACAGATTTCTTGGTGCAAACATAAACATTCCTCATCTCCTCTCAGCGCCGATTACTGGAAGTCTCCGAGCAACCTTGACATTTTCCAGTGCTGTGTCACAGTTGCTTGCCATGTCTGGCTTCCAGTAATCACTTACTATTTTCCCCCCACATATGTCCTGCAATCTATTTCTCTCCCTTATCCTGAAAAAGCAGGTTTCATTCACAAATGCCACAATCAGTATATTTATGCAGTCAGCTTTCAGCTATGGCCTTCTCAACCTTACCCATTCATTCAAAAACATTAACTAAGCCTCGGGCATACTCATGTTTAAGAAGTGTGAGTTGAATGGATGATCTTACAAAGAAAACTGAGAAGGAGTAGTTAGGAGCAGAAGATGAGCAATCTATAGAATTTGATGGGAAGAGATAATATCCAGGAGAATTAAGTGAAATAAGGATTCAGAGGAAAAAATAGCCACTGAATTTAGTTGTAAATTATTGGTAGCATGGGGGGAAACTATTTTAGTTGACTGGTTGAGTCAAAAGCATGATGGAAAGGAGTTGGGAAGTGAATGAAAGGTGAACAAGTAGAAGAAATTAGTGCAGACAGTTCTTTCCAAGAGTTTGGCTGAGAACTTCCACCTTACAGAGGTCAGAGGGTTTGGGCCCCTAGGGTTTCCTTAGAACTCTTAGCTTCTTACATCACTTTGATGAGACCACCTTTCCAGTCTGAATGATAACTTCTAGAGGGATTTCCCTTTGAGAAGATAAACAGAAAAAGAACCCATATATGTAAGAGAGAATCCCAGAATATTAGAGTTGTGTGCCCAATCCAACTCATGCCCAAGAGAATCCCCAATGTAACATACTCTCTCAGTGATCATCCACCCTCTGCTTGAAGGGCAGATGAGCTTTTCCTTCCCAAGAAACAGAAACCTGTGGCCACTTCCAGTTCTAGATGTCTTTCATTGTTAGGAAGTTTTCCCCAACTTCCAGCCTAAATTTGCCTCTGCAATTTTTGCCTTCTTGGGCCAAATGGAATGATTCTTTTTTTTTTAAATAGTATTTTATTTTTTCCAATTACATGTAAAGACAATTTTCAACATTTATTTTTTGAAAGATTTTGAGTTCCAAATTTTTCTCCCTTCTTTCCCTTCCCTTCCTTCTCCCCAAGCTGGCAAGTAATCTGACATAGGTTATAGATATGCAATCACGTAAGACATATTTGTACATTAGTCATTTTATGAAAGAAAAAACAGAGCAAAAAGGAAAATAAAACACCAAAAAAGTGAAAATAGTATGCTCTGCTCTTTATTCAGACACCACTGGTCTTTGGATGTCAATAGCATTTTCCATCATGAGTCTTTTGGAATTGTCTTAGATCCTTGTACGACTGAGAAGAGCTAAGTTTATCATCCCTGCTCATTGCACAGTGTTACCGTTACTGTGCACAGTGTTCTGCTCCTGCTTACTTTACTCAGTATCAGTTCATGTAAGTCTGTCCAGGTTTTTCTGAAGTCTGCCTGCTCATCATTTCTTATAGCAAGACTATTCCATTACATTGATACACCACAACTTGTTCAGCCATTCCGCTATTGATGGGTATCCTGTCAATTTCCAATTCTTTGCCACCACAAAAAGAGCTGCTATACGTATTTTTGTACATGTGTGTCCTTTTCTGCTTCTTATGATCTCTTTGGGATACAGACCTTGTAGTGGTATTGCTGGATCAAAGCATATGCAGTTTTATAGCCCTTTGGACATAGCCCACGTCAGTTCACAACTCTACCAACAATGCATTGGTGTCCCAAATTTCCCACATCCTCTCCAACATTTGTCATTTTCCTTTTCTGTCATATTAGCCAATCTGAAAGGTATGAGGTAGTACCTCAGAGTTGTTTTAATGTGTATTTTCTCTTATCAGTAGTGACTTAGAGTATCAAATGGATTGATTCTAAGCCTTCCACAGGACAGCCCTTCTGATGCTTGGAGACCACTGTCCTATGTCCTCTGAGTCTTCCATTTTATAAGCTAAGCATTCTTAGTTCCCACCTGATCTTTGTATGACATGGTCTTCACCTTCCCTAAATGCCCTCTAGCTAATCAGTGTCCTCTTTAAGTAGTGATGGCCAGAACTAAATGTGGTTCTCCAGATGTGGGTGGGCCTGGGCAAGCTGCTGTGGGACTCTCTCCTTATTCCTGAAGGCTATCTCCATCTTGGAGCAGCTTGAAATTACATTCGGGTTTTTTTTTTTGGCTGCCCCATCACTGTATTGACTCATCTCGTGTATGTCGTTTACCAAAACCCCTAGTTCTTTTTCAGGCAGATGGCTTTTGGATCCTGTTCTTGTGATGGGTTGATCTTTGGAATCCAAGTAGAAGATTCACATTTAGCCTTACAGAATGGTTTGATTCAGCCAAATGTTCTATCTAATCCGTCATGATCTTTTTGGATCCAAACTGGCATCCGCTGGGTTAGCTCTTCCTTCCAGCTTTAAATCCTGCTTAACTTTGACAAGAATATCTTCTGTGCCTTTATCCAAGTCACTGATAAAAATGTTAAGTAGGCCAAAGTCATGCAGAAATTCCTTTAACACGACACTAAAATCCTTTTCCAGGTTGATGATGTGTGGTGTGGTGAGTGAAGGTAATGAAGGTTATTATAGAATGAGGGAGTGCTAGGAATGTCTGTAGGTGGTAGAGAAGGAGCCAATAGACAGAGAAAGATGGAAGTTGAGACAAAGGTGAGAGATGAAGAGAGAGAAAAAAAGAGGAAGAAGGAAAAGGAGAAGAGAAAATAGAGAGTGGCAAAAAGGATAAGCTTAATAATAGCTCACATTTATAGAGCACTTTCAGGTTTACAAAGCACTGTACAGACATCTCTTTTAATCCTCACAACTCGTGGAGGTGGGTCCTAGTATTATATCCATTTTACAGAAGGGGAAACAAAGACTGAGGAGGTTGTGACCTGCCCAGGGTTATGCAGCTAATAATTGTCTGAGGATGGATTTGATCTCAGGTCTTCCTGACTTCCCCATCCCCTTCTCACCCTCTCCAGTGTCTCAAGTAACTGAGAAAGGACATATTAAGGGCATTTGTCACCTACTCTATCTTCCCAAACATGCCACCTTAAGGTCAGCAAGAACTCAAGGAAGGAAAAGCCTTTTAAATCAAAACACTTAATGTTAAACCGTGGAACATGATGTCAGCTATAGGAGGGACTCTAGAACATAGGATGTCAGAAGTAGGAGAAATCTTGGAACACACTGTCAAAGTTGAATGAGATCTTAGAACATACATTGTTAAAGCTAGATATAGAAATCTTATGAGACCATTAAGTCAACCCTCCCCCTGCAGAGGAATGAACTAAGAGTAGCACTGGGAGAAAATGAGTACTTAGCCCAGGAGTACTTAGCTAGTTGGTGGAGGGACAGACTGCTGAGAAAATTGGGCCTTGGAATCCCTATCATCCCTGCTAACTCTGGACAAAGCCTCTTCCTACCTGCAGCTCCAAAAAGCTCCCAAGAAAGGTGTGAGCCAGCAAGAAAACAGATGCTTTTATTTTCTTCAGTGTCACAGTTTTGCAGTCAGTCAACAAACATTTATTAAATACCTACTGTGTGCCAAGCACTGTGCTAAGTGCTGGGGAGACAAGGAAGGAAGGAAGGGTAGACAAAAGACAGCCCCTGCCCTCAAGGGGCTCACAGTCTATTGGGGGAGACAACATGCAAAAACAGGGTACAGTTAAACATATTCAAATAACAAAACAGATGAGGAAACTGAGGCTGAGAGAGCTTAAGTGATGTACCAAGGGTAAGTGTCTAAGGCAGGACACCACCTGTGGCATTCTAGTTCCTCAGGTGTGGTCTTTTGACTGAGTCCAAGTTTTACACAGCAAATCCCTTTATTAAGGGGATTTGTTCTATGAAGTTTGGATTCAGTCAAAGGGTCAGCCCCTGCCCTTGCCTGTCCCCTGAGCCATCTCACTGCCTTGACACCAAGAAACATCACTCTTTTGGTCATTTGTTCCAGCAAGGAGAATCTGGATCTTGCAAAGATAACCAGAAGAGCCTGGTTCACCTTTCTAACTGAATGATTCAGCAACATCATTTAACTTGGGGAAAAAATAGGTAATGGAGATGAAAAATAGAGCAGCCAAAAGGGATAAACAGGCCAGCAGGAAACATTTTAAAATCATGGTCTAGCCCATGAGGAGATCACAGGCATCATTCTGCCATAATGTGGAAATGTGTGTTCCATAAAGTCCTTGTCAGTTAATTTCCCCCTATAACATGGGGTCACTGGCTTCCACCCCAGGTGCTCACTTCTACAAGGTGTTAATTAACTGGAGGTGAGCGTAGCACAGGGGCTCAGTGGGTGTTGGAGGTCTAGCACAAGGGGTTCTGAAGTGGGGAGGACTGAAAAACATTCATTTGTAATGCAGGGGAAACCACAATCTCCAGTTAGCTAAGCCAAGGCTTAGAACAGTGCCCAGCACAGAGTAGATACTTAATGTTTAGCATCGACCTACTAATCAGGAGGCCTGGCTTTTGGTTCTCTCTTTGCTGTTCATACACTATGTGGTCTTGGGCAAGTCTTTTCCTAGCCATGACTTTATTATTCTCCCCCCCCTCCCCGTCCCCCACCAATGAGGGAATTAGGCTACCTATAAGACCTTTCCCAGCTTGCCCCATGTACAATAGGATGTTGTGTGGCTGATGTCATTCAGTGCCTTTGTGTAGATGGCAGATGTGGTGGGTCTATATGAATAGGGTCTGTCAAAGAACACCGGTGAACCTGGGATCGTGTGATAATTACATCTTGGCAGGATTTCATCCGTATGGAAACTGCACTTTGAGAGAGACAAACAGCAGCCCATGAAGGGGGATTAAATGAAAGACCAGAGACCAGTCCAGCCCTCTCCACTTCCAGCCTGCACTTTATATAGGTCACAGAATTTGGGCCCTGGGGGTTTCTCCTGAAATCTTAGCTTATTAAAGGTCCTTGAACAAAACCACTGTTCAAGGCTTATTCATAACATTGAGGATTTTTCTTTGAAAAGATGGACAGGAAGGGAACCTGAATGCAAACAGTGTCTTAGATTAATATAGGACTTGATGTCTTTCAAAGTGCTTTCCAGGTCATTTTCTCATTGAGTCCTTTTAATCTTCTTTGTGTTGGATAGAGAATGGGGACTTTGATCCCCATTTTCATGATGGGTCTGGAGGCCTAAATTTTCTCTGTGTAAGTTAGTGTCACATCAGGAACTAGAACGCAGGTCTCCTGACTCATAATCCATTGGACCATAATGTTTCCACCAACTAGTTGTGTGACCTTGGGCAAGTCAATCTGCCTCAATTTCCTCATCTGTAAAATGGACACATTAACGGTACCAACCTCCCAGGGTTGTTGTGAGGATAAAATGTGATCTATTTATAAAGTACTCTATAAACCTCTGGTAAGAGTTCAGAGGTAAGGGAGTAGTTGAGACTTAATATGTAACTGAGAGTCATTTTAAGAACTTTGTGAGCTTTAACTAAAGGCCAGTATTATCAAGAAGGGAGGCCGTCTTCTGTCACATAATACTTAAGTAATAGTTTGTCTGTAGTCACACAACAAGTAATGAATTGTGGATTAGTCACATCCGATTCTTCATGACCCCATTTGGAGTTTTCTTGGCAGAGATCCTGGAATGGTTTTCCATTTCCTTCTCCAGCTTATTTTATAGATGAGGAAACTGAGGCAAACAGGGTTAAGTGACTTGCCCAGGGTCACACAGCTAGGAAGTGTCTGAGGCCAGATTTGAACTCAAGTCCTCCAGACTCCAAGACCAGCATTGTAACTAACCACTGTGTCACCTACTTCAGTAACTCCTAGTTAATGTGATGGGCCCCACAGAGGTCATAGCTTCCACCTCTTTTCTTTGGGTAGGCTAGACAGAACTCAGGCTAATGAGTAATGTGCTTATAGCCTGATGCAGGAAAAAGACTATTGATTGAACCAGGAGTCAGGAGACTTGTTTTCTACTTCTGACTTTACCACTAACTTCCTATGTTTCTCTCCCTGATGTGAGCCTCAGTTTCCCCCTCTAGAAAAATAAGATGATTGGGCTAGATTATAAGATCACAGATTTAGATTTTTAAGAAACTTTAGAGATCATCTACTCCAAACCCCTCATTTTATAGAGCAGGAAATTGAGCAACATGCCCAAGATCAGAAAGGTAGAAAGTAGCAGGGTCAGAATTCGAACCCAGATCTTACCTAGTGCTCTTTCTACTACAAACTCTGCTGCATTTCTCAGATAATCTCTGAGGCCTCACTCAGCCCTAATATTTTATGTTCCAAGTGTCTTTCCATCCTCAATGTTCTATGTCCTAAGATAGAGGTAGGCAAACTACAGCCAAATTCAGCTCACAATCTCTTTCTGTATCGCCTATGAAAGAAGAATGTTTTTGTTTTTAGTACAGGCACTGGGCTGGATTTGCCCCATGGGTCATAGTTTGCCAGCCTGTTTTAGGGTCCAATATAGGTCAGAATTCTGTGTTTCAAGTTATAGAAAAATGCTATATAAATGGAAAAACATGTAAATATATAAATTTATATAAAAAATAAAATAACTCTTCACGAGGACTGGTACCTCTGGTGGAAGGGCTTGCCAAGCCCTTTTCAGGGCTGTTCATCCACCTTTGGTGTTCCCCTCTCACGTAACTCTCACCTGTGACTCCAACAAGCTGTAGCATACTCAGTGGCCATGCCCCAGTAAAACTGTCTTGGCATATGGGCTAAACCAGATTAAGTATAACCAACAGGTCTCAAAACCAATTGGTGAGTTAGGGGGATGTCTACCCTCAGCATGTGAAGACTTCTCTTGGCAGAATGAGCAGAGGAGAGCACTTTGTTTCTATAGCCACAAAGATGGCTGGAGCAGGCATCATGCAGTGCTTAGAGCTTGATCAGACACTGAAGACGTCAATGCTGTCCACTGTGTCCCAGGTCATTGCCAGGCATCTTGACCTTCATCTTGCCACTGGACTTCAATGACTCAGGAAGAAAGGGTGAGGCTGACGGCTTTGTACAACTCTGCCTCACTTAAATCCAATTCATGAGCAAGTCAAGACATCACCTATGATGTCACTGGTCCTCTTACAAAACAAAGGACGAACAAGTTCGTCTTATTATGATCTTCTAGTTCCGACAGTCTATGATTCTATGAAATTAAGCCTACTTACTCCTTAAAATTTCCAGAAACTTAAATCTCGAAGGTGCTTAGAGACTAGTGAATCCAACCACTCATCTGCAGATGGGGAAAATGACTCCAAGAGAAGGGAACAAGGACAGACAGGAAGTGAGAGGCATCGACAAGTCTGAAACCCAGCATCGCTGAGTCACAGCTCAGGGCATTTCCATGATGCTGGGTTGCCTATTACTAAAATGTGTATTTGTCAGGCAAAGACCTGCCCAGAGAAGGGATATGAAGCAAGGACACAATCCACGCTGCCTCATCATGTCTCATGGCAGGTTTCTGTCCAACCAAGGAGGTGGAGAATTTTGTGCAAGCTCATTCATTGTTCCGTGAGTGAATCTTCAATATGAATCTGTGCTTTTCCGGAGTCACAGCAGCTCAGAGGCCCATCTGTCTCAATGGCCAATGTGAGCTATTCGTAAGCAGACAGGGAGCCCATCCCAGAACCTGATGAACCAAAATGATTTGGAGATAGGAGGAAACATCTTCTTCATGAGGATGAGTAGCTTCCAAACCACTGACAAAAGGAATTGAGCTGAGTTGGGGAAGCCAATGAAGGTCCTTTTCCTGAATCCTGGCAGCCAAAGAGAATCAGAGTTTACTTCCAGGAAGTCAGCACCTCCCCCGATGACAAGCTGCTCTGCCACCGTTCTGTCCTCTGGGAGCCTGTGCATGGAAGGGGCTGCCTGAGACTGTACAGAGTTCCCTCTCCCTAGGGGCTTTCAGGTGGGGGCTAAATGAACAACTTGAGGGGATTTTGGAAAGGGGAATTTCTGCTCAGGTATGAATCAGACTGGATGACCCCCAAGGGCCCTTCTAACTCTGATTGTATCATTTTGTGGGGGCCCCCTAATTCAACCACCATTTAAAATGGTGTGTGTGTGTGTGTGTGTGTGTGTGTGTATGTGTATATGTATATATATATATATATATATATATATATATATATATATACATATACATATATATATGCATGCACACATGGTTGCCTTTTGTGTTCCGCAGCCCACACTTTATCCCCGTACTATACTCCACTTGAGTCTTCCCTTGTAACAAGCAAAACCAGCAGACATAGGGACCAACCGCATCATGTAAGTATATACCACATTCTGCATCCCTACTAAGAGGAGGAAGCTTATTTGATCAGTAATGAGAGAGAGAGACAGAGACATGGAAGAGAGATGAGAGAGATATGGGAGAAGGGGAGGGAGTGGACAAAGAGATGTGTTCTTCTTTTGTTGCCAAAGAAGACCGTGCCATCAGGGAACTAATGATATGACTTGCACTTGACTCTGTTTTGAGTGAAGGAGAGCTGTGCAGGTCACCAGCCTCACTTCTCCAGAGCCATGTGAATCCAGTGACCAGATATTCATCAGGATGACTGGAGATGACCCAGGATGAGGCAGCTGGGTTAAGTGACTTGCCCAAGGTCACACAGCTAGTGAGTGTCAGGTATCTGAGGTGAGATTTGAACTCAGGTCCTCTTGATTGCTGCACTCATGCTCTATCCATTGCACCACTAGCTGCCCCATGTACAAAGAGAACAAAAAGGAAAAGAGAAGTCCAAGATGGATTGGTTCCTGAAACCCAATGGAGAATGTTGTTCATCTTGTGCTCTTGACCCTTACTTAGAGATAGCATGGAATAGTGAAGAGAGCGCAGGTCTTGGAGGCGAGAAGATCTGAGTTCAAATCCTGCATCTGGCTTTTACTGTGAGATCCCAGGCAAATTACTTAACCTTTTTTCACCTCAGTTTCCTCATCTGTAAAAGGAGGAGTGTGAACCTACTGGTCCCTTCCAACTCATTAATCTCATAACTCATTGAAGATGTCTGGAGTATCTTACGATCCCTTGCTTCGTATTTTCAAGTCCCATCTGCACTTGACCAACCATGAGCCTTGACCTTAGCTGTGTCTTAAACCTGCCTGCTGTGTCACCCCTCTCCTTCTTTTGGCCACACTCACCAAAGTCAGGTTCAAAATTTGGAAATCAATATATCTTCATGGACAACTTAGATCAGAAGCAACAGAGCATCTTCTGCAAGTGGCTTCTTAATAGGAAAACTATGAATAGCTAGCATTTATCTGGCACCATAAGGCTTGCAAAGCACTTTACAGTTGTCTCATTTGATCCTTACAACCACCCTGGGAGGTAGGTGCCATGATAATCCCCACTTTACAGATGAGGAAACTGAGGCAAGCAGACTGCCCAGGGTCACACACTGGTGCATGTCTGAGGCTAGATTTAATCTCAGCTCTTCCTAACTCCAGGTCCAGCACTCCATCCAGTGCACTCCCGGCTGCTTCTCAGTTTCCCTTTGCCCTCTCTGTTAGTCTTTTCAAAGATTTGGATTCCACGATCTTAAGCTCTGTGGATATCAGATTTCCTTTGATGAACGATCTCAGTTCATTTAGCAAACGTGCGATAAGAATCTACCATGTTCAAGTCCCTGGACCTGATACTGGGGAGATAAAGGCAAAAGATGACCCAGGTTCTGCCTTCTAGAAACTTAATTTCAGTTGAAGGAGGGGAACTGGGGCACAGATGTGAGCCAATGTGCTCCAAGGATATTTGAGAAGGGAAAGAACAGTCAGGGCATCCATCAGTCAACAAGCATTCATTATGCACCTACTGTATGCCAAACATGGGCCTCCATCAGTCAACAAGCATTCATTATGCATCTACTGTATGCCAAACACGGTACTCTGGATACAAAAAACAAAAACCGTCCCGGTCCTCCAAGAGGTTCCATTATATTGAATGGGATCAAGATCATCTAGAAAGTAATGCTTGAGCTGAGCCTTGAGGAAAGATATGGATACTAAATAATTATAGCCAGCTTTTATGTGGGTCTTTAAAAGTTTGTATTTGATCCTCACATCGGTCCTAGGAGGTAAGTGATATTGTCATCTCCATTTTATAGATGAGGAAGCTGAGGTTGAGAGGGTCAGCAGCGAGCTCAGGATCGTGGGTATCTGAGGCAGGATTTGAACTTGGGTCTTCTTGACTGTCCAGCACTCCTCCAACTACCCCACTTAGCTGCCTACATCATTCTAAAGATGATTCTAAAAGCAGAGATGGGATCTCAGTGACTCTTCTCTCTGCCACCAATCAGTCAACAAGTATTCATAAAGCACTCACTGTGTGCTGGGGCTTGGGATGCAAATACAGAAGAATGAAACAGTCCTTACTTTCAAGGAGTTTGGCTTCTCAAAGGTAGGGTAGAGACAGCATGGACATGTCTAAATTATACTAAGTCAATACATACAGAGAAATGCAAAATAAATACAAGGTAATTAGGGAAAGCTTCATGTAGAAGAGGGTAGTGCTTGGAGTGAGAGGGAGATTCTGTGGGGTTTGCTGCACAGTGAGGAGGACACCTGGACTGAAGAGTCAGTGACAGGTAGAGACATGGCAGAAGCCAAGGGGAGACTAGGTCTTTTGGCTAGGTCTTATATAATACACGAAGAGGCCAGAAAGATAGGTTGGGATTGGGTTGGGAAGAACTTTAGAAGCCAGTGGATTTTCTATTTCTTCCTAGAAGTGATATGGAGACATACGATACCCACTTTATCAAAGCAGGAGGGTATCTTAGAAGGCATCTATTAACAACCCCCTGACTTGACATATGGAGGCCAGAGGAGGAAGTGACTTGCCCAAAGTCACACAGGGAGTTAGTGACAGAGTAGGAATTAGAATCTAAGCCTCTGTTATTCCATTCATTTTACCAGGTTGGCATCCCTGACTAATTTCAGCTATATATAATGTTTTGTTTTCCTCTCCTGACCTCTGACTTCTGGCTTCCTTCAGCTCTCGACTAAAATCCCACCTTCTGCCGGAAGCCTTTCTGAGTCCTTTTTTGGGCTGGGGAAGGCAACTGAGGTCACATCCAGAGTCACATAGCTAGTAAGATTGGATTTGAACTCAGGTCCCCCTGAGTCCAGGGGGTGCTCTATCTGGTAATTACACCTTCTCTCTGAGATGACTTTCAGTTTATTCTGTCTTCATCTTGTTCTTACATAGTTGTATGCATGTTGTCTACCCCTCCTACCCTTTCCCCCTATTTATACTTGCCTTGCTTTTAGTTTTTCCAGATCAGCCTCCCAGCAAACTGTGGTACCTGCAAAAGATACCACTCGCCCACTATGCATCCCTCTCCCTGCCTCAAACATGCTCACTTACACACACACATGCACATGCACACACACACAAACTCACACTACCCATTCCTCTTTTCCTTTCTGTTGTCCTGGCAACAAAGGCATAGCTAGAAGAGCCTAAAGAAATACCTGCTCTGTGCCTTAAGTTCTGTTTTCAGTTCCAGCCCCCTTCTTCTGCCTTGCCCTCAGTCTGAGCCCCCTGCTGGGCTCTGGAGGGGCTCAGGTGCCTTTATTTTTCTGTCCCTCTTTGTGAGATGCTTCAGTTGCCATTCTAGAAGTTGTGTTAAGGAAGCCTAATCAGATGAGCTCTGGTGCTGAATATGGTCCGTTCTTTATGACTAAGGAGAGTTGTGTCTACTAGGGAGCCAGGGAGATGGAGGGGATTTTAAACAATGGATTCCAAGTCATATATCCTTTTTAAGATCTATATAACCTTGAGCAAGATCTTTCTTCTCCCTGGACCTCAGTGTTGTTATTTGTAAAATAACAGAGTTGGACTAGGGGATGAATAATAATAGGTAACTGGTGATACTTTTATAGCGCCTATTTTGGGGCAGGAGCTGTGCTAAGCACTTTACAAATATTATCTCATTTTATTCTCACAAGCACTCTGGGAAGTAAATGCTCTTATTATCCCCATTTTACAGATAAGGAAACTGAGGGTTAAGTCACTTGCCTGGGTCACACCACTAGTAAGGGCCTGAGGCTGGATTTGAACTTGGATCTTCCTGGCTCCTGGTGCAATGCTCTTCCCATGGCACTATCTAGCTGCCCTTTCTTGCTCTTGATGACCTTGAAGAACTAAGTTCTTAGGACTTTCTAGGCCAAGAGTAGAGGGAGAGAGAGCGTTTCTCAGAGGAAGAGAGGGCTTAAAATAGATGTGCACTGATGCAATTAGATAGGATAATAGTGGACCGATAAAGGTTTAGCTCATCCCTCTCCCTGCCCACATCAATCCCCTCCACATTTCCTGACCACCAGAATTGATGCTTCAAAGAAAGAACTATTTCTTCCCCAGAGCTAGTTCACACTTGGGCAGACCTTTTGTTGTTCACTTGTGGCCAGTCTTCATGACCCCATGAACCATACCCTCCATGGAGTTTTCTAGGCAAAGATATACTGGAGTAGTTTGCCATTTCCTTCTCTGGTGGATTAAGGCAAACAGAGTTTAAGTCACTTGCCCAGGGTCACAGTTTTCAGTAAGTGTCTGAGGTCAGATTTGAACTCAGGTCTTCCTCACTCCAGGCCCAGCAGCTCTGAGCCTTCTAGCTGCCTCTGGGTAGCCCTTTAAGGTTTGATAAATGCTTTGCCTATTTTTGTTACCACATTTCATCCTCACAGTAACCCTGTGGACTGAGCCCTGTTGTCATCCCCCTATTACAGTTGAAGAAACTGAGGCTTGGAGTACCTGAATAACAGGGACACTCAGCTAATAAATGCCTGAGGCAGAATTCAAACCCAGGTATTCCTGACTCCAGCCTGAGTCCTGTATCTCTTATATCATTCTGCCTTTTTGCATAGTAATAGTGAACATTTCTATCCAAATTTTCAGATTTCTAAGCATTTTCTCCACAACATCCCAGGGAGGAAGATGGGGCAACCCCTGCTCACCTCATTTTATAGAGGAAGCAGCTGGGGCTTACATTAAGACAAGGGATTTTTCCACAGCTCCTAGGAGGCTTCAGGGTCAGACCAGCTGAGTGGAAAGGCAGGTGAGTCTGGAAAGGAGGCGAAACATCATCACTAATACCCAAGCCTATAATTTACTTAGTCCTCTACCCCTCCAACCCCAGGTGATAGTGTAATCTCATTATTCCATGATGCCTGGCTGGAGAAACTCCAATGCTTGGTTTAATTAGGTATCTGTCACCAGGTTGTATTTCAGTCTTTCAGTTTGGGGTGTCACTCAGGAAGCAGGGTTGTTGGGGATGGTTCCCCACACTCTGAAGGGACCTGACCTCTCTCTCTGCCACCTCCTCTGAATAAAGCTGGGCCTCTCCAATCACTCTGTCTCATTTCCCCAATTCCCCATCCATGTTAGGATGTATCCTGACTTAGTTATTCTCAGCTGGGAAGTCCTTTTATCACCCAGAAGGACAAGAATGCTTCATTTTCAGTGTTTGGCTTCCTTTCTTAAGGTGGTCTTGGTTCCCAACCAGTGCCTGCTTTTCCAACCCTAACACTGCCAGTTGTCATGTTTCCTTAACTCCTCAGCTTGGGGTGTCACCCTTCCATTGGGCTGACTTACTCCTCTCTGGTTTGGACCCAGCTCTTCTGTGTTCTAGAGAGACACCATCTCAGAAGGCTGCGTTCTTTCTACAGTAGCAATAGATTGTGTATTTAAGGGTCAAGGCAGAAGTCCCTGAAATAGCCCTACCACATTCAGTCCTTTTCTTCTCCTTCTCCATTCCTCTTTTTATCTTTCACTCCTTCCCATTGGTCCTGATTGAGCAAGTTAGGAATATTTAGCCTGGAGAAGATCATGCTAAGGGAGCTATGAATGCTATCTTCAGATATCATTAAGAGCCAGTATTCAGAAGAATTGAGCTTATTTTTTTGGCTCCAGAGAGTAGAGCTGGGTGGAAGATACACAAGGACAGACTTTGGGACAGTTATAAGGAAGAATTTCTGAACAGCTGGAAGGCTCACAGTGGAATGGGCCATCTTGGGGGTGAAGAGTTCCCTGAAGCTGGAGGTGTTCAGTGGAGGCTGGTAGAGATATGTTGTAGGAGATTATATGGGTTGGCATGGACTACTTCTAAGTTCCCTTTTGAGGCTGAAATTACATGGTTCTGTAATTCTTATATAGAATCATACATTAAGAGCTGGAGGGGGCCTTAAAAACCATCTAATCCAACCTTCTCCATTTACAGATGAGGAAACTGAGTCCCACAGGGGGAAAATGACTTAATTACAGGATAAATTTCTTTCTCTTCCTTTTGCTTTTCTCTCTGGTTTCTCTGACATACTTTGTAAGATTATACAAAGATTATTCTCTGATATACTTTGTAAGATTATAGAAAAAGGTATATGATAACATCATTGGGTACTGATGGACTTAATTTCTATAGGGAACTTTGGAGGTCAGGGATGGATCATGGGGGGATTTTTCACCCTCACCCAGGGCTAGGCCAGTGGGGCTTATTTAGAAACAAGAGTCTGCTTCTCCAGGAAACTGGCAACTCCCCCAAAAGGTTCCCATGCTCCTTTACCTTTCTGAAATGTCTCCCGGGCTTCTGACATAGCCTTTGCCTTCTTGGCTGAAGCCCCTCTTCTCAGCCCTGTAAGTGGTAATAGTCCCTGCCTGGCCTCCAGCTACTTGAATTCCAGCTAAAATGGGACTTCCCAGCTCCAGAGGTTGTAGTCCTTCCTGTGGCTGAGCTGTCTCTCTGACACACAGCTCAGAAAGGTGGGTTGGGTGGAAAGAGAATAAATCCAGCTGCTTGGCACATGTTGCCATGATGTCTCAGTAAAACCGAATGTGTCACTTCTCAGGATGGGTATAAAAGTAGCTATTTTTATAGATTATAGACAGAACTAAAAAGAGACCTCAGAACATAGAGCATAGAATGTCAGAGCCAAGACAAAGGGTCCATAACACATAAAGCATAAAATATCAGAGCCAGAAAGGAACCTTAGGGTAGGAGTGCTTAACCTTCAGTCTAGAAACTTAAAACAAAAATTTTTTGAGAGCTATATTTCAATGAAGTTAGTTACCTTTGTAATCCTATATGTTTTATGCACTTAAAGTAAATACTCTGAGAAGGAGGCAATATTGGTAAAGTGGTCCATGGCATATAAAAGATTAAAAACCCTTACTTATGGACTTGGTTTTTCCAGCCCAACTTTTCATTCCACTGAAGACACACTGAGTCTCCAAGAGGGAAATGTTTCACACATCAAGTTAGTGGCAAAGAGGAGATAAGAAGCCAGCTCTCCTGACACCTAGTCCAGGGATCTCTCCATTACACGGTTTTCTGACATGTTGCTTGAGAGGCTCCTCCTTTTTCCCATTTAGGAAATCCCAAATTTGGAGACACCTGATTAGCTGAGCAGACCAACCTTTAGTGGGTGCCTCGCTGTCACTGCTTATGAGGCCCCTTTCTACTTGCATACGTACTCCCTGGAATGCAGTCATGGCAAAACCCTATTACAACACGGCCTCATCAGAGCTATTCCATAGGAAACACACTTTCATTTTACCGATTTCATAGAGTGCAAGCATGGCATAACTTGGTTTTCTCCAGGGCCGAAGTCTAGTTCGTAGCATTTATTTGAAGGAGACCTTAGAGATTATCTAATGTAGATCTGCGCAACCTCCAGCCCACCAAAGGATTTTGGGCAGCCCAAGAAAAATGTAGAGGAAAACATCCTTTACATTGTTCACTGGCCGCCTAAATCTTTTGTGTGCCGTAAGTGGCTACAGGGCTGGGGGTTATACAGGCCTGGTCTAACGGGATCATGGGAGCCTAGATCTGGAGATAGAAAGGACTTTAGAGGTCAGATCATCCAACTGCCGAATTTTACAGATGAGGAATCGAACGGTGGCCCAGAACAAACTAAGTAAAGTCACACAGGTATTATTATAAGCTTCAGAGGCAGCATTCGAACTCAAGTCTTCTGACTCCCAAGTGTAGAGGTTTATTTATTCTTACCCCCAACTCTTCCCAGCATAGCCCAAATCATAAAGCTCTGCAGAAATCCAGCTTGAAAAATAACACTGTTATCGACTCCCAAAACACAGTTGGGTTTAAAGAGGGCATCTAGTTCATCTCTCTCCCTGGTCTTAGCCCAAGACTGCCCACAAATCATCCCTGTCTACCTTCTACTCCCAGGAGATCGGGTTCATGAAAAGGAAGATCATAGACTTTCAAGCTGGAAAAGGACCTCCGAAATCAAAAACTCCCCAGAGATTATGTCTATTTAACTAATGCCTCAGGTGGAAGAGAGCTTAATAAATATGACTGGGGAGGACAAGAGAGGAATCTTAATTAGTGGTGCAGGAGTGTCAGCTGTTTTGAGCCTGTCTTCTCACCTGCCCTCTCCTTTTCTTTTTTCTTTATCCCCAGCTTTCTTTGGAAAGTACCTCAATGAATACAATGGTTCCTATGTACCACCCGGATGGAAGGAATGGGTTGGACTTCTTAAAAACTCACGCTTTTACAACTACACACTCTGTCGAAATGGAGTGAAGGAGAAGCATGGATTTGACTACTCAAAGGTAGGTTCTGCCAAAATGGCGGCTTTTGTACCTCACGTATCCTGTCACTGAAGAGCTTTGGAGGGTAATGGATTATTACTCCCCCAAATTAAACCTCAGCCATCTCTTGCCTCTCCTTCATTGTCTGCCTCTAGTCATCCATCAGGGTCTGTTAATTCCTTCTTTTAAAAAAAAATTTACATTTTTTCAATTCCTTCTCAATATTTCTCATCTCTTCCATTGCCATCCTTACCACCTAGTCACAAAATCACTGAGTTCTTAAGTTAGAAGGGGCTTCTGTGGCCATCCACTCTAACCCATACACCCGAAAGTATCCCCACTGGAAGAGAGGTGAACATTAGGATCTTGCCCCTCATTATCAGAGCACCCCATCTTCCATTCAAGAAGTCTTATTCTCCCTCTGGTCCATTGTGCCATGGACTAACAGATGAAAGATAGGAACCAGACCTGGGATTTCATTTGCATAGGGATTCCCAGGTAAGGAAGCTCCCTCTACCAATGCAAAATTTTTACCTACAACTTAGAATCTTATGTGGCTGCCCAAAGCACTGAATACTTAAGTGAGTTCCTGGAGCCACACAGCTAGTAGGTGTCAGATGAATATTCCTGAAACGTTTTTGTCACTGCTTCCTGCTCAGAAACCATTAGTCACTCCCCAGTGTGTATAGTATGAAGGCCAGAGTCCTCAACCTGGCTGTCAGTGCCTTCGACCATCCAGCCACATCCCCACTATCCAGCCTTCTCTCCTGTTACAGCCTGTTGATATCTCAATATCTCCTGGTGAGAACCTTTCACTCTGGTCCAGGGGTTGTAAGCCAGTCATCTGTGAACCTTTTTTTTTTTTAACATTTCAATAGCTATATTACTGGTTGCCTTTGTCATCACACATATTTTATTTTATTCATAGTATTCTGAAAGATCTCTAGTCTTCACCAGGTTGCTTAGGGGGCCACGCCAAAAAAAATGGGTAAAGAACTCCTGCTCTAGTCAGATTGCTTTTTCCCCTGACCCCTGGTAGACATCAAGCTCTTTCTTGACACCAGGCTCATGGTGGTCTCACCCCAGTCCCTGTATGGAATGACCTTCCTTCTGCCTGTCTAAACCCTTTTTGTCAAATGTACAAGATTCTTGAGGGAAAGGACTGTTTTATGTTCCCAAGGCCTAACCTAGTACCTTGCAGATGGTAGGCCTTTAATAAGTGTTTTTGGGGATTGCACTGGAATCTCATTTTCCAAGTTGATATCCCTGCCTCTTTCAAGAAGCCTTCCCTTAGTGCTCTAGCTCACAGTGATCTTTCCCTTTTTCTAAACTTTTGTCACTGGTCCTTATCATGGACTGCCTTGTCCTTACTGTCAGCTAACTTCTTTGTGACTGTGTGTCATCTCCCTAACTTTTCTGGCAGTTCCAGGAGCCCGGGGACTCAGTCCTAATAGATTTCTTCTATCTTCTGGTCAGAATCTAGCCCCATGCTATGTGGTAATGATGATGATGATGGTTTGTGGTTATGTAGGATTTTTAAATTTACACAATATATGTCATCTTGTTTGATTCCTAGAAGACTCCTGTGAAGGTAGGCTTGTATTATCTCCATTTGATATACAGAGAACAACAAGCATTTTTTAGGAAAGGTGTCTGTCTGTGGTTGTCCTTCATTTTTGGAGAAATGATGACACGACTTGCACTTGACTTTGTTTTGAGTGAGGGAGGGCTGTGCAGGTCACCAGCCTCACTTCTCCTCCAGAGCCATCTGGATCCAGTGACCAGATATTCATGAAGATGAATGGAGAAGGCCCAGGATGCACTGGGAGATCTTAGCCTATTCAGGTACTCACTTACAGTGAGATAATGCCCATCCAGGGAATAGGCCTCTTTAACAAGCAAACAGGGATGGCCCCTTTAATGAGCAAAAGAAAGAAAAAAAATAAGAAAATGGAGCTGGGAGAGAAAGAGCAACAGTTACTACTGATAATCATTCTGAAGCCAGGAGTGTCCCAAAAAGAGCCTTCAAGTGGAGTTTGGGCCGGGACTTATTGTTGAGCAATGTATGGGCTTCAGAGTGCACTGGGTTTAAGGTTTTGGCAAAGAGGAGGAAGGAAAGGAGGAAGGGAGAAAGGGAAGAAGGAACAAGAATGAGAAGAGCATTCCAGGCAAGAATGAGTAAACATGGGGAAGTAGGAATATAAATGGCATATTTGGGAAATAACGAGGAGACAAAGTTGGCCAGAACAGAAGGTTTATGTCGGGAAGTAGTGGGAAATAACATGGGAAACTTAGGTAAGGTTTAGATTGTAGAGGGTTTTGAATACTAGACCAAAGGTTAGATTTTTATCTTGGGAGTAGTAGGGTACCTTTGAGGATTTTAAGTAGGATGATAGGATGATAGAATTAGAGTTAGAATGTTCCTTAGAAATGATCTTGTTCATTAAAAAACATATGAAAGAGTGCTCCAAATCATTAATAATAAGTAAAATGTGAATCAAAACAATCCTGGAATTTTACCTCATCCCCAACAAATTAGCATAGATAACAAAAATATGGGAATCTCATAAGGAAAGGTGACTTGTCCAAGGTCACACAATTAGTAAGTGAAAGATCCAGAATTAAAGCCTTTCACAGCTTGACCTCTCCTACCTTTGTGGAAGACCTTACTCTCTTCCACATACTGAGAACATACATGTACTCTACATCTAGTGACAGTGACTTCCTTGCAGTTCCTCACACAGGTGTATGCTGACTGCTTATCCCCTATGCTTACAAGTCTCTCCTTCCTTACTTTTGCCTTCCGGCTTCTGTGGCTTCTTTCAGGTCCCAACCAAAACCTCACCTTCTTCAAGAAGCCTTTCCCGGCCTCCCTTAATGCTACTGCCTTTCCTCTAAAATGTTCTTCAGTTTATCCTGTCTATATCTGATCCATACCCATGTGTCTACATGTTGGCTCCCTCTTCTGCCTTTCTTTGTGTCCCCAGCACTTAGCACAGTGCCTGGTACATAATAGGAACTTAATAAAAACTGCACAGCTAGGTAGCCCAGTGGATAGAGTGCCAAGCCTGGAGTCAGAAAAATTCATCTTATTAAGTTAAAATCTGGCCTCACTTACTTAGCTATGTGACTCTAAACAAGTCATCTAACTTCGTTTTGTCATCTGTAAAATGAGCTGGGGAAGGAAATGGCAAACCACTCCAATACCTTTGCCAAAAAGCCCCAAATGGGGTCACAAACAGTTGTACATGACTGAAAACGACCGAACCATAATAAATACTTTTTTACTTGAATCGAGAGAAAGTCATAAGTGTGGATGGAAAAGAGCACTGGTGTCAGAAGACCTGAATTCAAATCTTCACTCTGACACTAACCAGCTAACCAGTGTGGCTTTGAGCCTGTGACTTTGACCTGTTATGTCTTCAACTTCCTCTTCTAAAAAATGGAAATAGTTAATAATAGTAATACCTGTCCTTTTATTCGATCAAAAGAACCAGAGGAAGGCCTTCAATTCATCGAGACACTCCTCTTTAGGGGATTCATGCCAAGACATAGACAAGACCTTGAGCCCATACCAAGGACTTGCCTCATAGCTAGTGAGACAAGATTCAGTGCTCCTTCCACAACATTCCAGCACCTTCTTCACCTGAAAGAGTCCAACCCGCCACCCCTCAGTAAATGATTTGATATTTCTGGTTCCATGCTGTGCTGTCCAACAACAGATTCTCAGCCCATCACTGGGTTGTTCCTTAGAGTCTTTCCAGCTTGATCTCACCCATTGGTTCCAACTGCATTGCCATAACCTGAAAGGGAGTCCAGGATTGCCTCTGAATCCTGGGGAGGCATCAGAGGAATGGAGAAATGGAGAGGAAGCCCAATGGAGTGGATGGAGAGCTGGTCTCAGAGTCAGGAAGACCTGAGTTCCAAGTCTCACCTCTGACACACATGGCTTTGTGACCCTGGACAAGTCACTCTCTGAGCACCCAGGAAGCCCTCTAGGACTGCAGGTCACAGGCCAGAGGCCAGTCAGCGTTGTTAGAGAATATCCTCTCATTGGGAATTTCCTATACCAACGAATTCACAGGCCCAGGCTAAAAGAAAAAGATGACAGCAGTGATTCTAGCTGGAGGAAAGAAAGGCATGCCCAAAAGGTTAGTGCTAGCAGAGCGCTGAGAGTGTGTTGTTCCTTAAGACTCAGGGAACATCTAAGGAAGCTTAGTATAGCACATGGGGAGCAGGTCACCGATATCCATGAGAACATCGAAAAAAGCAGAGCGCATGTACATCAGTTGCTTAGGGACACCACTTAATCAGGAGGGGAAGATCCCAGGCTTCTAAAGCAAGATTACCAACCTAATGTACTTCTGATTTTTTTTCTATTTGAACCAAGAGGTAGGTGGTGGAGGGCAGAGAGTGGGTGCCATTGCTGGAGTAGTAAAAAATGTGCTCCTGGCTTCCCATGCAGAAGAATAACTCAATCCCACGACTAGGAGTCTATTGGGGACCTTGAGAATCATGCCACTTCCCCCAGGAGAGAGCTGTCTGTCTTAGAGGATCCAGCCCAGTTTCCAGGGATGAAAAAGGATATAGAGACCCCAGGAGAAACATCGTGCTGCTTTGGAGAAGCTGCCAACATTTATTTCTGAACCCAGGACCCAAACTCCCTCAGTAACTGGTTTATTCATTGCCTAAGAAATTTCTCTGCAGCTGGGGCAGAAGGGAGTGCTAAGTCGCTCCTGGGCTCCCGAGCCAGGAGCCTCCAGGAAAGACACAGCCCAGCTCTGAGGGCACTGACTCCATTTCTGGCCCACTCTTCACTCTCCTTCCTGAGAGCTCTTAGCATCGCTCCTGCTGGTAGGGCTCCTTAGCAAGGACCACATTTACTCGGAACAAAATGCATTCACTTGCTTACAGCCACAGGCTAGCAATTTCCTCAAACGGGTTGTAGCGCCTCCTGATTTATTGATGTAGATAAATTATTGATGGGGGATGCTCATTAGGGGGAAGGGGGCACAGCAGGAAGACAGCAAGGCTCTGGGAAGGAGGAGCTGCATAGACCTGAAAGAGCTGAGATTATACCCATCTGCTTTAATGTTGGGAAATAATTTCAAACCAACGCTTCCATCCCCTTGAATTTTTCTCCAATTGCCTCATGTCTGGGTCTAGGGTCAGTCAGTTCAATAAGTGAGAGCCCTGAACTCACAAAGCCAAGTTCAAAAGCCTGGATCTCCTCTGACCTCTGACCTCACCTGCATGACTTCAACCTTCTCTGGTCTGCTTCTTCCTCTATAAAACAAGGTTATACTCAGTGACCTCTATGGCCCCTTCCAGACTCAGGTCTGTGATCGTGATATCTCATGGCTGCAGTGCCCATGGGCACCAGTCATCTTTCTCATCAATTGTGCCTACCAAGTAGAAATTGTTGATTTGCTTTTAAGCTCCAGGTTCCAGGGACCAACCATATGACCCTGTGACCTTGAGTAGTCACTTCCTGATTTTTTCATCTATAAAGCAAGGAGGTTGGACTAGATTAATTCTGAGGATGTAACTGACTCTAACACTCCCTATTCTAAGGTCCCTTTCCGTTTTTGGCCTTCCACATTTTTGTTCAAAAATCCCTACCAACACTGGCATTCTATATCCTCTCAGTCAATAAGCACTTATTAAGTGCCTCCTGCATGCCAGGCACTGTGCCTAGGCACAAAGGATGAAATGATGTCCCCTCTCCAGGAGAGCTCTTCAGGCATTTCGAGCATGTTTGTCCAGTCTCCACTCCCCTATTTAAGCTACCTGCCTTGCTTATCTGCTTTCTGATTGGCTCCCAAGCCAGCAATTTGTGCCTTCCCCCTCCACCAGGCAAAAGTTCAGAATCACCCTTGGTAAAATGATGAGCTTCTTACATTGGAATCACATTTTTATTCTCCATGGCAAGTATTGTATCCTCCAGGAGAAAAACAAATTAAAATAAATTCACTTTGCCAACAGCAGCTCAGGAGCAGAAGTAAATAATTCACCTTGACCATATCCCCTTCATGCCCCTTCAGTTTGACTAAAATAAACCTTGGACTAGTGAGGACAGGTTTACGTATACTGTAGGGGCAGGATAGAAAGAGTGGCTAGGTGGGGCAATGCATAGGGTGCTGGGCCTGCAGCTAGGAAGATCTGAATTCAAATCCAGCCTCAGACGCTTTACTATTTGTGTTATATTGGGCTAGGCCCTTAACCTCTGCTTGCCTCAGTTTCCCCATATGTAAAATAGCAGCATCTGTAATGCAAGGTTGCTGTGAGAATCAAATGTGATAATATTCACAAAAGCACTTGGCACAGTGCCCAGCACATAGTAGGGGCCATATAAATGTTTATTCCCTTCCCTGTCCTGCAGCTGAGGTGACCCAGTACTGTCTCTGCCACTGATTTCCCAGAGCGTCTCCAAGGAAGTCACTCCTTACTCTCTCAGTCTCCATAAAACGAGGGCTGTTCACTAATGAACTTTTCAGCTCTAAGTGATTGTGGTTCCATAGGCCTTGGGGAGAGACTGTACCTAGAACCCCAACTGACCATCCTGTAAGAGACAGTCAATAAGGGGACCAGGAATACATTCTCATGTCAGATGTCTCAGTGTAGACATCTTCCCAGTTGTGGAAGGGCTCAGCCTGACTACGTCAGCAGCAATACCTTTGTGTATGGAGAGAGTATTATTTTGTAATGATAACTTCCCTCAGGATTATGTCAAGGTTGACAAAGCATATTTGTTCCTCCTGACAGCCCTGTAGAGGTGTGAGGTACATGGTGCTGGTGTCCCCATTTCACAGATGAGGATACTAAGGCTAATAGGTTTAGGGATTATGGTCACATAGCTGTTGTAGAACCAGGATTCAGACCCAGATCTCTGCTGACTCTGCATCCACTGTTCTTTATCCTACAGTAAGATGCCTGATTCAACTCTTGTCTCTCTAAATAAAGATCAGCTCTTCGAACTCTTCTTTCTGTGTCCCTCTGCTGTACCTAACACCATGCTGTGCACATAGTAGGTCCTCCTTCCATAATGGAGTGGGTGTGAATTAGAATCAGAAGTAGAACTTGAGTAGAAGGGTTTAACGCACGTACACACACCCTCCCAAACGTCAGTCCTAAGCACCATTTTGACCAGAAGCCTTCTCTGCTTCTCCTGAGGAATAAATGCCCCATTTGCCACACCTTCTGTAGAGATCAGTCTCTCGGGCCCAGCAGCAACCAAGCGTGTTCATCACCAACTGCTTGACTTGTGTGGCAGATTCCATTCCCTTGCCTGGGAGTTCACCTGCCTGCACCATTGTACAAGCTTCATCCCTCACCGCCCACATTACATTGGCTGCTGCTGTCCAAGTCTCATCAATCTGGACCTTTCCCTAATTACCAAAGCAGCCCTAGCCAGGCACCTTGCAGACAGCTAACGATCCCGGAGATAATGAGCCTCAGAGTCACTGGGTAAACCTGTCTGTAACCGGGGAAACATCCCTCGCTGCTATGCCAAGTGAGGTGAGGGTTAGGGTAGGGTAGGTGAGGCTTTCTCAGAGAGCTTCCCACTGACAACAGTGAAAGTGCAATGCAAGATCTCCCCTTCCTCTAGCACAGAGGATCATGGAATCCCAAGTGCAGTGCCTGAAAGGAACCTGAGAGGTCATCTAGTTCAGCCTTCTCATTTTACAGATGAGGAAACTGAGGCTCTGAGAGGACACACAGGACTTTCCCCATATCACAAGAATAAGAAAGAAAGCCAAGAAACCAGCCCAAGTCCTTTCTCCTCCACCTTTTTTTCATCTGAGATCCTATTCCTCCTTTAAAGTCTTAGCTGATTCACATTACCTCCCCACCACCCAAAAATAATCTCCCTTTTCTCTGCATTCTCTATTTCCCTCTCTTTCTTGGAGTATCCATCTCTCTGTTTTCAGCCTGTACCAGCAGTCTTCCCCTTTCCATTGTAGAAGCCGCCATGTGCCCCAAATAGCACGGCTCCCATTTCTGGCCATTGCATTGCTTTTTGTTTGTTTGTTTTTCTGTTTTCCTGAATCTCTCTGTTTCTCTCCCTGTTACTTGGTCACATCAGCCCAGTTCTGAGCGCTTCTGACAGCAGTGGTAGAGGAAGCCACTGTCAATATTGTGAACTATTGATAGGCCTCCCTGATTACCATTTGGATTGAATGGGGATTGATCCGCGGTTGTTGAAACCTCAGCTTATCTTTCCCCCCACCCCAGCCCTTCATTCCTAGGTAGGCTAAACCCTCCAGTGGAGCATGAAGCAGGTTTTCCATCATGCCTTTAGGAAGCCTTTGGGGTTTGCGTCACATTTCTCACACATCAAGAGATAAGAAAATCCCTTTCATAGAATCCTGAGGCTGTGGAGTCACCTTTCCATCCCCCTGCCTCTGCCTGTCCTACAGAGTTGGCCAGGTACCCTCAGCTCTTATAGAATTTAAAAAAGAAGAGTCTATGGTCCTAAGAGAACAATCCCTTCTGTTCTCCCCATTAATGATCTCCTACCTAGCTTCTTCACATCCCTCCTGTTTTTATGAGTGAAGAGGCTAGGTTCAAGGTCATTGTATTGGAGATTTAGAGCAGGATAGGGCCTTAGAGGTCATCTGGTTCAGCTCTGGCATTTTACAGGTGAGGAAACTGAGGCCCAAAATATTAAGTGCCCAAGGTTGCATCACTGGTAAATGGCTGAGGCTGGATCCAAAATCATGTCTCCCTCACTGCAGGTTCAGCACTCTGCAGCTCCATAGTGGCATGGGATGTGATCAGTTCAAAAAACTAGAAAAGAAAGCTTAGGGGGGAAAGAAGGAAAGAAACAGCATTTATTGAGTGCCTACTATGTACCAGACATTGCAAAGGCTCTACAAGTATGTTTTATCTTCTCAGCAACCCTGTGATGTAGATGCTTTTAATATCCCCTTTGAATAGTTGAGGCAAATGGAAGCTACATGATTGGCCCAGGGTTACAAAACTACTAAGTGTCTGAGGCTGGATTCGAATTCAGATCTTCCCTGACTCCAGGCCCAGCATTCTATCTACTGTGCCACCAATCTGCTGAAGGGGAAAATATGGTCATGTGGAGTGCAATTTGGAGAGGCAGATTTCACTTCAGTCTAAGGAAAAATTTCCAAATCATTGGAGCCATCCCAAAGTAGAATGGGCTATCTTAGGAGGTGGTGAGTCTCCCTCACTGGAGATCTCCAGATGAAGACTTTGTGGTCACTTGTTGAGTTGTTGTGGAGAACATTCCTTTTCTGGTACAAATTAGACTTGATTCCCTCTTGAGGTGCCTTCCAACTCCAAGAATCTTTGCAGAGGATCCCCCAATGCCTCTGTTGTTTGGAGTACCTTTGCATATGTTCTCTCTCTTTTCTTTTTTTGGAGGCAATTGGGGTTAAGCGACTTACCCAAGGTCACACAGCTAATAAGTATCTGAGGTTGGATTTGAACTTAGCTCCAGGCTTGCTGCTCTGTCCATCGTACCATCTCACCACTATTTTTTTTTCTTCCCTTTCCCCTAACCCCTTTGTCTCCCCTTCAGGATTACCTCACGGATTTGATCACCAATGATAGCGTGAGCTTCTTTCGGACCTCCAAGAAGATGTATCCACACAGGCCAGTCCTGATGGTCATCAGCCACGCTGCTCCCCACGGCCCTGAGGACTCAGCCCCCCAGTATTCTCAGCTCTTCCCCAACGCTTCACAGCACATGTAAGGTCAAGCTCTTCTTGAGCCAGAGGATGGTCATAGAGCTAAACCTCATGGGAAGCCAGTCTGGGTTTTGTTTTGTCCTGTTGTTTTTTTTAGAAAGATCAAAATGTACAACATTTGCTTAACTGATTGAGAGTGGCAAGGACAGGGCAATTTGGAGATGGCATGAATATTCAGGGAGTTTAATTTTCATTAAAATCAGAATGTATTTCTCCCTTTCCGTAATTGCTTTTAGATGAAGCTCAGAGTGGTGCTGAGCTGATAAGTGCTGTGTGTTAACCTCCTGATCCCCTGGTCTTTAGGGAGGACTTGGGAGCTGCATTTGATAAAGGAAGAGAAATCGGCCCCTAGCGCAGTGGTTGTCCTGGCTCAGCCTTGGATCCTGTCCCATTGCTTCCACACACCAGGCCAAATCTCCCAGACTTGCCGGCCAGACTTCTGCCTCACTCCCATGATGCACAGCAGCAAAGTGGACTCAGCCAAATCAGGGAGTGCAAACTCAGCCTGGTTTCTAGATAATCATGACAGCAATTCCCAATTCTATAACACTATAAAGGCGACAAAGCATTTAATCTAAAACAACCCCATGAGGCAGGAAATAGTTCAATAAACTTTAATCTCTCCATTTCCCCGATAAGAAAACTGGGGTTTAGTGACAGTGACTTGCCTAAGGTCATTAAGTGTCAGTATCAGGATTCGAACCCAAGTCTCCTGACTCATAGCCAGGCATTCTTTCCACCCTGCTGTGCCATCTGTGCTGTAAGAAGCCAAGAAAGCATGTGTTCATTCCATGACTTTCTCTAGTGCTTCAAAGATGGTGCTGTTCTCACCCCAAAGCAGCCTGGTATTTCATGTTTAAATTGTTTGACATCTCCTGCTCATTTATTTCCCCTTTGAAATGAAAATTACAGAAATTCAAAATGAGCATTGCCTGATATTACTTACACATACAATCAACCTTCGCCTTATTAGGAGTATATTTTGGAAGGCGCTCTTATCTCTAAGGTATAATCATCTGCAAAACAAAAAAAAGTCCTACAGCTGGGCCAGAGTCTGAGGTGGGGAGGAGGGAGGGGAGGAATCTGCCTGCCTGCATCTTCTTTCACGTCCCTCAAGCCGCCCTCAGCAGCATCTTAGCATGCTCAGGATTCTGACCGTCACTGGTGTTGGGCATACTCCTCTAACACCAAAGTGGGCAAATGTTTAAGCACCTACTGGGTGCCGAGGAGATGAAATAAGATGCAGATCATTGTTCTATAACTAGGGCTAGAGTCCAGCCCCTAATGTTATAGATGAGGAATAATCTGAAAGGGAGCAGTTTTGTACTAAGTACCTACTTTGTAGCAGGCACTACTCTGTTTAGACCATCACAACAACTCTGGGAGATAGATGCAATTACTATCCCCATTTTGCAGTTGAGGAAACTGAGGCAGACTAAAGTTAAGCGACTCACCCAAGGTCACAAGCTAGCAGGTGCCTGAGGTCATATTTAAATTCAGATCTGCTATGAATACCCAGACATCCACACCAGGGGTACCTTGCTTGATACTTAGTGAGTCCCTTGTTCTCTATCCAGAAGCCCCTCACTTCAAGTCCCTCTAATTTCAAAGACCAAGCCTCTCTTTCAAATCTTTGTCCCAGAGAAAGAAAGTAGGACCACAAAATCCCAAAAGGAACCTATTTTATTTCCACGTCTTTTCCTGTTTCTGACTCCCAAGCTCAGAGATGTGAGCACATAGCTAGCCTGGGTCTACAGAGGGAGACAAACAGAGACAGACAGAGAGAGACATATGGGGCCCCATCCCTTTCTTCCAAACTTTGCTTTAAAAAATTTCACTGGGTGTAGGGAGGTCTGGGGCCACTCCTGATTCCTGCCTCAGAAAGTTCTTTCCACCTTGGATTGGTCGATAAGACGATGACTCTGTTGGGGAAGGAGAGGGCGGCATTTCCGGCAATCAAAGGGAATTCGTAGGCCAAGGTTGGATTTAGCAGCAGGAGTCTCCAGTCCACAGGAGTCACAAAGCAGAGTCCAGAAGTGATTCATTGTGGGCATTACATAGCAACAGTTTCCATAACCATCAGCGTGTTCAGAGCTGTAATGTGATTATTCCAGCCATGAAAACGTTCTGCTATTCAAGAGGCTATTAAGGTATCAGAGAAGAAAAGGTATTTTTTTCTCTGAACATGGCCTTGTCCCCTCCCCCTCCCCCCTACTCTCCTCAGCCTCCTGTGTCTGTTCAGGGCTGGCCAGCCACCTTCTCAGGTCTCCCACAAATCCTTAGTCAATATGAAAATGGTGACTGGATTTCAGTAAACTGGAGGGGGAATGTGGCAGAACCTGGGCATCCTCAGACCCAGCTCCTGTCTTGGGTTTCCTCTGTAGGTCAAGGAAAAAATTTGGGATAATGAAAGGAGTCCAAATGTAGACTCATTAGGCCAAAGGTCAAGTCCCAGCTTTTATTAGCTATGTGACCATAAATGAGTTACTTTTTCCCATTGGATCCTCAGTTTCCCCACCTGTAAAATGAAGAAACTGAAAGCATACTTCCTTGGTGCAGGATTTTGCCTAGGCCTGGCCTTGCATCCAGAGACTGAGAGACTGAGTGGAGCTAGCATGTTTCTGGAGTCATAGCCTCGAGGCTCTTACTTTGGATGCTTACTACTTATGTTACCTTGGGAAAGATACTCAACGTTCCTGGGCCTCAGTTTCCTTATCTGTAAAATAAGGGAATTGGATTTGAATAGCCTCTGAGAGTCCATTCCTGTTCTAAATGTTATTATGATGCCATTACAGGGTAATAATGTCTTCTATTCCTATAACTTTTTTAAAATTTCTATAACATTTTAAAGCACCTTCTTATCCTCACTGCAACAACCACGTGGTAAATAGGCAGGATAAAGGTTATCTCAGTTTTACAGGTGAGGAAACTGAGGATCCATGAAATGTGGTGACTTGACCCAATGTGTCCGAACTGGGTTCTGGCTCCAGCCAAATCCAGCTTTCATTCCACTCTGCCAAATGAACTAAGTGGTGCAGTGGATAGAGCAGGAGTGAGGAGGACCTGAGTTCAAATCTCACCTCAGACACTTGACACTCACTGGCTGTGTGACCTTGGGAAGTCACTTAACCCCAATTGCCTCATCCTGGGTCATCTCCAGTCATCCTGATGAATATCTGGTCACTGGATTCAGATGGCTCTGGAGAAGAAGTGAGGCTGGTGACCTGCACAGCCCTCCCTCACTCAAAACAGAGTCAAGTGCAAGTCATGTCATCATTTCTCTGATGGCATGGTCTTCTTTGGCAACAAAGGACGAATACACATACTCCAAATGAACTGTCTCCAAGTCCAGGAATTCTTCAATTCTATAGTGGTGTGGTATCCAATCAGTTCAAGAAACTTGGAAGAGAAAGCTTAGGAGGGAAGAAGGAAGGAAGCAAGCATTTATTAAGTGCCTACTACATACCAAACAGTTTGAGTGAGATTTGAAGATTCTTAGACCATTTCTTGTGGTTAGCACAGAGCCATCCAGAGAAGTGCACAAGGAGCTCATTCACCAAGGAGATGACTAAGACATAAACACAGAGTAGTGTGAGGTGGAAAAAAAATAAGTGAAGCACAAAATAAAGGACTGGGAAGTATCAAGGAGAGAAGAGATTTCTTCAGATATTGCTGAGTCATTTTTTAATTATCTCTGACTCTTTGTGACCCCATTTGGGGTTTTCTTGGCAAAGATAATGGAGTGGTTTGTCATTTTCTTTTCTCTCTAGCTTATTTTACTGATGAGGAAACTGAGGCAGACAGTGAAGTGACTTGCCTAAGGTCACACAGCTAGTAACGTCTGAGGCCAGAAAGAACTCTCGAAGATGAGTCTAACTCCGAACCTGGCACTGTATGCCCTGTGGAACCACCTAACTCTCTTCTTCAGGCATTAGGGGCAAATGGACAAGAGCTCCAAGGGAAACGGGGCAAGGCTGCGTGGGAGAGGTGGTCAGGGTTTAAGGCAGTCCCTGAAGTATAGTGTGGACATGGACTCAGGAACAGCTTAGTTCAAATTTAGCGTCACTTAACACCTACGTGACCCTGGGAAGGTCCTTCAACCTCAGTTTCCTCATCAGTAAAATGGAAATAATACAACCTACTTCCCAGGATTGTTGTGAGGATGAAATGAAGTAGTATCTGTAAAGAACTTCACAGACCTTAAAGCGCTATGTAAATGCTAGATTATTGTTTATTATTATTGAAAGTTAGGTTAGATTTCAACAGGTAATGATGGAAATTACATTATAAGAAGTTTTAGGAGATGACTAGGAGATAGAAGGTTCAGGGTGGATTGGAGGGGAAAGATACTGGAAAAGAATCCACTTATAACTTCAAAAACTATTTATTAAATACCTGCTGGGCACTTAGCATTAGGGGGAATCTAGAAATAAGCCACACAGGCTCCCGGCCTCCCAGAGCTCCAACTCTGGTGGGAGGGCTAACTTAACAAATGCCTGCTGATCGATTGTCCAACATACACAAATACCTGTAATAGGGAAGGATTTGGGAGTGATTAAGGGCGGTGTAAACAAAGCTCTGTGCTTCAATTCTGATCTACATCTCCTCGGCCCTGGGGTTATTGCAAAAGCTCATCAACAAGGCTAAAATAAAAATCACCATAATAGCCTATGTTTATAGTAACATCCTCTCAGCAACTCTCAAAGGGAGGTAGCTTAGGTAAGATGAGCTCACTGTTTTTCAGATGAGGAAACTAAGGCTCAGAGAAAGCAAGGGTCATATATAGTTGGTTGTTCGTCATTTGTATCAGACTCTCCATGGGGTTTTCTTGGTAAAGATACTGGAATAGTTTGTTGTTTCCTTCTCCAGACCATTTTACAGATGAGGAAACTGAGGCAGGCAGGGCGAAGTGACTTACCGAGGGTCACACAGGTAGTAGGTGTCTGAGGCCAGATTTGAACCCAGGAAGGTGAGTCCTCCTGACTGTAGGTATGGTGCTGTATCCACTGGGCCACCCAGAGTTAGCGAGGACCCAAACTGAAGTCTGAACACAGTCCTCCTAAGCACTAAGCCTTCTATTTTGCCCCTTAGGTGAGCATTTTCTTTTGCTTGTAGGGGCAGCTTATGGGCCAACATTTAGTTTCCCTTGGTCCACTCAATTCATCAGCAAGCGTTGGTCATGCAGACCCTGGGAGGCTTCTGGTTGCCATAGAAGGGAGAGTCTGCTGCAAGTGTGGATAGGACAGGGCTTAAGAGCAGTTGGCATACTGGGTTGGTTTTAAGTAAATCCTTATCGGCAGATCAGATTCAGATCTAGAAAGGACCTGAGAGGTCATCCTGTCCAATCTCCACATTCTGAGAAGGGATCCACCTGGGGTATGAGGGGAGGGAAGGAAGGAACTCAAAAAAAAAAAAAAAAGGTCAAGAACTCTGGGTCTAGATGATCTCAAGAGGCAGCTGGGAGGTCCAGTGGTTCAAACACTGGACTCAAGAAATTAGTAACAAGAAATAAAACTCAGCGTCCAGAGTTTGGGTAAAATCAAGGAGAGTCCACTTACTTGCTCTGTGATCCTAGGCAGGTCATCACCTCTCTGGCCTCAGTATCTTCATCTGTAAAATGAAGGGGTTAGACTCAGCGGGGCACGGTGCCTCCAGCTCTAAATCAATGATGGTATGATTTCTGATGGCTCTTCCAGCTCTAATTTTTATTTATTTAGTGTTTGTTTTATTTTTTTAATTTATTTTATTTTTATTATTTATTTATTCAGTGTTCTGAGGTCCCTCCCAGAGTTGATATTCAACATGCTCATAGATTTAGGCCTCCAGGGGGCTTCAGAGGCCACCTATTCCAGCCTCTTATTTTATAAATGAAGAAATTGGGTCTTGGGAAGGTTAAGGGACTGACTTGTCCAAATCAGTCATGAAGGTAACGAACAGGTAATAAGAGGAAGACCCAGGATTTGAACCCTGGTCCCCTGACCACGTCCCCTTTTCTGAGTTCTCTTTCACTTCTAACCTTCCATGTTCTAAGGTTTCTTCCAGCTTTTGGCATTCTATAGCTCCATGAGATTTGAGGGACTAGTCTATCACCATAGTCTATTGGCTTGACCCCTGTGCTCTCTGTTTACCCTCCACCTCCAGCACTCCAAGCTATAATTACGCACCTAACCCCGACAAGCACTGGATCATGAGGTACACGGGACCAATGAAGCCCATCCACATGGAATTCACCAACATGCTGCAGAGAAAGCGCCTGCAGACCCTTGTGTCTGTGGATGACTCAATGGAAACGGTAAGCAGGCCCTGCCACACCACCCTCCACCCTCACCTCCTCAGCACATGGATGTCCTGTCTCTTGGATTCCCCTTTCCTCTCATGGGATGAACATATGGCCAAGCCAGACTGCCATTCAGTGGCATCCCAGGCCCCTGGCCTGAAGGTGTCATTGGCTACAAAAGAAAGAAGACATAATGGAGCATGAGTAGTAAGAGTGATAACCCCTTCTTCCAGTGGACATAGCCCAACACTCTCTGCCATCCTATCCAAGGAGGGAAAGCACGCTTGACAAGGTGGTTGTTGCTGTGTTGTTCAGCTGTTTCAGACTCTTTGTGATCCCATGTGGGATTTTCTTGGCAAAGATACTGAAGTGGTCTGCCATTTCCTTCTTCAGGTCATTTTACAGATGAGGAAACTGAGGCAAGCAGGGTTAAGTGGCTTGCCCAGGGTCATACAGTAAGTTTCTGAGGTCGGATTTGAACTCAGAAAGCTGAGTCTTCCTAACTCTAGGCCTGACACTCAACTATACCACCTAGCTGCAAGATTCCAAACAAGAAAAGGAAAACCCACAGGGATGGAGGCAAGGGTATGTATCCTCACTCACATTCACCTGAGCTCAGAACAGTTTCTAAGTTACCTGGGAATTGTTTTAAGATCCCAAGATAGCCAGATCAGGTTTGGAGAATTCAACCAGTGGCCATTTAACAATAGGATTCCTTGAGGTCTATGGTTTGTTTGCTTCCACCATGCACCATGGCAGCCAGAACCTCCAGAAAATACTGCAACAAATAGCAGCTGGGATTCTCAGACCCCGGCCTGACTTGGTTCTCAAGGCTGCCTCCATAAGCCTCTTACCTCTACCTATTACCTATCTTCTCCCAGTGGCTTCCTCTGTGCCCATATATATGAGAAAGAGAGAGCGAATGAGAATATTCATGGGAGGAATGTAAGAAGAGAACAGAGAATGGTGGAAGGGAGAAAGAGAGGGCAAGAAGGGCAAGAAAAGAGGAAAAAAGGATGAGAGAGAGGAAGGAAGAAAGAGAAAGGGAGAGGAAGGAGAGAAGGGGAAGAAAAGAGGGGAAAAAGGATGAGAGAGAAAGAGGAAGGAAGAAAGAGAAAAGGAGAGGAGGGAGGGAAGGGGAAGAAAAGAGAGGAAAAAACCAGAGAGAAAAAGAGAGAGAGAAGCCCCCAGGGAGAAAGGGACAAAACAGATCTCAACCTGAAAGTGCAGTGGGAGAGGAGAGCAGAGGCAGAAGCTCTGGCCTTCAGACCTTGTCACACAGCTGCCCATGGGACATTGGGCAAGTCCCTTGTCTTCTCTAAGCATTTGAAAAATGAGGTTGGGATCCCTGGGTGGGACCACATGGGACCAAGAGTAGTGAGTGCTCCTGGGTGTGTATGGGACAAATCACTCTAACCCAGTGGCTGACCAGTTGTGAGAACTCGGCCTATTGGAGGCCTAGCACAGGGTTTTGTGTCTCCTCGCTTTCCCTGACTCAAGGTCAGTATCTCATCATATCTCACTGGGGAAAACTGATTGCAAGGTGGAGGAAAGAGAATTCAGAAACTAACCACAGGGTCCCAGGTTTATAGAGTACAAGTGGGGAGGGGTCTCCGAGACCACCTAGCCCAGCCCCTGAATATCAGCGGCCTCGGAGGCCCCTCCCCACTTGTACTCTATGAGCCTGGGACCCTGTGATCCTCAGCTATAGAAATAGGAATCATAACACTCACTCTGACTAACCTTTCAGGATGATTGTGAGAACAGTGCCTTGACTGAACCAGGATTTGAACTCAAGCCTGCTGACTTCAAATCCACGGCTCCATCTTCAAAGGCTGATTCTTAGTATCTGACCAAAGAGCAGATAGACATACTGCTCCTTTGAGCAACCACTTATTTTATGTGTGAGATTCCCCACTGTCTAACAGCTGGGAGAGCTACAGAAGTGACTAAGACGCCCTGCCGTCAAGCCAGTTACACTCTAGTTGGAGTTAAAATGTGCACACAGATCCTAAGTGGAGTAGAAAGGCACATCAGAGGGGTACAAACAAGGTGCTGGAGGAAAGAGAGATCACTTCAGAAACCCAGGAGGAAGAAAAGAATGTGGTGGGGAGAGCCATGCGTTTGGAGGCAAAGGACTCATTAGCCGCGTATGTGACTGTGGGCAAGTCCACTCCCTTTCTTGAGTCTCAACGTTTGTATGAGAGGACCTGGGTTTGAATCCCATGTCTTCTGCGGGACTACTGCTTAATGCCTCTGGGCCTCCAGTTCCTCATCTGTAAAATGGGAATAGTAACCTTTTATTACTCGCTTCACAGATTTGTTATAAGGAAAGTAGTTTATAAAGAGTAAAGCCCTGTATACATGTAGGGGAGTGGGGGTGGGGGTGAGGGTGTTCACGATGGAACATAGGACTTGGGAGTCAGGAAGACTTGAGTACAAATCCTGCCCCAAAAACTCCCCCTCTGTGTGATTGTGGACAAGGCCCTTAATCTCCCCGGGCCTCGGTTTTCTCATCTGTAAAATGGGAATAACAGGAGTACCTGTCTCCCAGGGTTGTAGTGCGGATCAAATGAGTTAACAGAGGTAAAGCATTTTGCCCACTTGAAAGCAGTATAAATGCTATTTGTTCTTATTATTCGTAATTGAATGAGGATGTACATGGGCGGGTAGAGAGTTGGTTACATCCACATTCTACACAGTTCCTCATGCTGAGACCGCATGACCTCATTCATTTCTGTTGTTTCAGATTTATAACATGCTGGTCGAGACAGGCGAACTGGACAACACCTACATTGTTTACACTGCCGACCATGGCTACCATATTGGCCAGTTTGGTTTGGTGAAAGGGAAATCCATGCCCTATGAGTTTGACATCAGAGTCCCTTTCTACATACGAGGCCCCAATGTGGAAGCAGGATCTTTGTAAGTCCACTCCTTTCTTGCTGTGGGGAAGATACGGTGTTGTTCCTAGGGACAAAGTTAAGCCCATATCTGGTGCCAGTGTTAGAAGGAACCATTTGGGGAGCATGGTATACATGTCTGGAATGCCGGACTTCTTTCTCCCCAAATGCCATGATACTCAGGCCTATGATTGTGTGTCCCAAGCTCAAATCTCAGATTCTTTTAATCTTCTTTAGGGGTTAGCCCCTGCCTGCTTGGGAACATCTGCCCAGTGCTCATGCATGAGGATGCCCTGTGACTTTTCTGTTCCATCACAGTCATTTAGGGTCTGGCCATTTAGTCTTGCTACCTTGGAAGAAGTAGCCAGTTATCTATGGAGATCAGGATACAGGAAGCTCCCTCCTCTCAGCATTTTCTCTTGTAGGGGCATTTGGGCAGCCCGGCCACCATGGCCCGCAGTGAACAGCTCTCCTTGAGTTAACCTTCAAGGTGACACGTTCCTCCTGGGAAGTGCTCTGTCTAGGTTGGGGGAAGTGTAAAAGGACTTATGATCAGAGTAACTTTGATCATCTGGGAAATTATGTAGCTGGACTCCTGGGATTTTTGGTATGCAAATACTCACCATTAAGCTGTGCTTTGGGACTTACATCTATAATGAGTTGAACACACAAATGCACAACTAAGGTTCCTTCTAAATGAGTGCTGAATATAGGATGCAGAAATAGAGAACCAGGAGTCTCCTAAGGACACAGCTAGTTTAAAATATGAAAAACCAGTATGGGAGACTAAAAATCAGGACACCTGACTTCTGATCTCAGCCTTGCCACTGACTAATTATGAGACCTTAGACCAGTCACTTCCCTTAATGTCATGCAAAAAGCACTAAGTGCATTTAGAATCAGAGGATATTGGTTTGAATGGCTGGCTCTTGTCACATACTACCTATGTGACCTTAGACAAGTCCCCTCCTTTGTCTGGACCCTAGTTTTTTCCTCTGTAAAAAATAAAAATTATCTAAGGTATTTCCTGTGTCATTGAGGATACAAATGCTGAGTTTATCTAGCTGCTTCTGTTTTCAGATCATACCTATGGCACTAATCTAGCCCTGAAGCCTTAAAAAACCCCCTCAATGAAAACTTCCTTCAGTTGAAAATGCTCTTGACCATCCACATGTGAAAACCAAAGTGGATAAAAAACCTATTAGCTAAAGAACAATATGCAGTTGGACAGGAAACCCACCACAAAGTGTATCCACATGTACTTCATATCTATACACGCACTGCAGATTAACATAAAGAAGGATACAGAATTGATTAGGAGAGGACTAAGCTAGATCGTGTTTGGAGAATCTTGTGTTGCTTTCAGTGATCCTAAGGTTATTCCCTGGTGGGAATATTGTTTTTCTTTTCAACAAAAAAATCTGTGTATAGCTATGGATCATGGAAGACAGCGACCTAAGAGGAGGAAGAAAGGCACATGGTGGTGGGTTTGAGTAGGGCAGAAACATATGACCAACAATGGCTTATGTGGCAGAGGAGGAATTTTTTTAAAACCTTGTCAAGGATATGCACGCTCACACAAGAACCACATATTAGGAATGAGGGACAGAAGCATGAGTACTATGAGAAGACTGAAAATAGTGAGGCTGGATCCAGCAAAAACCGCCCATTGATTGTTTGGGCCAGTTCATGTGTTGTCTTAAAATATTCCTCCCCAAAGATAGCCCCCTTTTCACCACGAGTTTCTTCTCCATTAGGTTTGCCTGTTGGTGGTCATCCCACTGATCTGCCATGTAACTCTGGGCACCAGTAGCAAGGGCACTGGATTTGGCATCATATTCTAGAGTTCATCTCCTACCTCTGCTAATTATTACTGCAAGTCACTTAACTTGGATGTAAAATGAAGGGATTAATTGAACTAAGTGACCTAGAGAGGCACATAGCATGGATGGTACACTAGACCTAGAGCCAAGAGGACTTGGGTTCAGATCCCATTTGAGACACTTACTAGTTGTGTGACCCTAGATGAGTCCTGTAACTTCCCTATGTAAAGTATCAGGCAGTAGAAAGACAGTGGACTCTGGTCTCTGAGGTCCCTTGTAGCTCTAAATCTTTAATCCTATGATCTTTGAGATTCCTTTTAGTTCTAAAGTCTGTGATTCTGAATCAACTTCTCCTTTCAGAGGTGTACTTTGGGGATCTGTAAAATAAGGAACCTGGACTAAGGTTTCTTCCAGCTCCATGATCTATTTGAGACTGTATGCAAAATGTCAAGGGACACTGGAGAAACTTCATGACCCTTTTGCCTGATGGGGGATTCTAATCTGTATGTGGTAACCTACCTACACGGTCAAAGACCATGACAAATCACTGAGGCATGCATCTTCCCCATCGAGTCATTTCCTGCTCCTTCCCCCTAAATCTCCCCAGGTTTCAGGATGGGATGGAGGTTCAGCTGCCTTCCAGTCTTCCCTGGGTCCCTGAGGATGAATGCATAGATATGGGTAGATACTTAGATAGATGGATGGATGGTTGATAGATCAATCAGTCTTTATTAAGTGCTTCCTGTGTGCAAAGTGCTAGAGATAAAAATATAAGGAAACAAAATAGTCTGTGCCTTAAAGGAGCTTAGACTCCAATGGTGAAGATAGGACATAAAGGGATGGTACAAAACACAGGGAAGGGGGATAAGGAAGGGCTATCACAAGGATAGTGCGAGAAGTGGTGTGGAGGCCAGTGGCAAGATAAGGGCTTCGTTTTCCAGATTTCTTCCTCCATCCCCTGAAACAGATTCCAAAAAGCTCTAACAGGAGCCAGGGTGAGGAGAATGTGAGCTGAGACTGGCCTGTGGGGCTCTGGTGTGTTTAACAGGCTGGGTTTCCACAGGCAGGACCCAGCAGAAATTTAGATGAACCCTCTTCTGCACTGTCTCTTCCATAGAAATCCCCATATCGTCCTGAACATTGACCTGGCACCAACTATCCTGGACATTGCAGGCCTGGATATCCCTCCAGACATGGATGGCAAGTCCATTCTCAAACTTCTGGATACCGAGAGGCCAGTCAACAGGTAAGAATGTCCGGGAGTTGAGAAGGGGGAGGAAAAAAAGGATGTATTCCTCAGTCCCATTGGTGCCCATCTGTCTGCTCATTGAGTCTGGGAGAGGAGCTACATTGGAACACACCACACAGACCTTGCCCTGGTGAGGCCTATCGGTTGGAAGGTGAAGCAGCATACATCTGTATAAAATAATCCTCCCAAATAGTAGTTAAGAGGAAGATATAGGAGGACAGCTCTGTCTTCAAACAGCCTATTGCGGGGAATATAGACATAGCCTGGGCTTTAGTCTGGGCCCCAGATGCATAGTACACATTGGATAAGGGCTATGAAGAGATCTTTGGTATTTCAGATAAACTCCATGAAGGATAGTCAGGCTTTGGATAGAGAGAAGAAAGGGGGAAACTGGAAAGATCCCAAGCTGGAAGGAAGGTAACCTGGCCATTAGGCAGAATGACCAAGCAGGCAGTGCAGCAGAAGTGGTCTGAGGTGGGCTGGACTTCTCTCCTGGCCATACATCCAGTGTTAATGCAGTATAAGTGCAAAGTCTATGGTCTTAAAGTTAAACTGGTGTGAGCCCCAGCTGTGACCTTCTGTGTATGACCCTGGCCCCTCAATTGTCCTCATGTTTAAAATGAGGATACTAGAGAAGTAGTAGGGAATAGTGGAAACAGCTCCAGCTGTGAAGTCAGAAGAAAGACCTGAGTTCAAATCCCAGATCTTCCATTTCACTAGCTTTCTGACTTTGGGCAAGTGGTTCACTTGGAGCCGGGGAGCTGACTTCCAAACCCAGCCTTACCACTTACTACACACATACTCTTCCCGCTCTAAATCTCTGACCCGCGAGCCAGGATACTATAAGTCACACTGCCTCACTTGACCTCAGTTTCCCCATCAGCAAGATGAAAGGATTGGACTAGATCCCTTTAGGGTCCATGAATTTTTCGGGGAGAAAATTGCATCTTTATTTTCTCTAGCCTCTAACTAAAATTTGTCATCTCTTTTCCATTATTAAAAACCTTCTGTTCTGAGAAGGGACCCAGAGGCTTCATTAGACTTCCATAGAGGTCCATGACACAAACCAGGTGCAGAACTCGCAGAACTCCTATTCTCTAGTGTCTCTTCCCAGTTTTAAGAGCCCTGTGATCCCACTTATTACGTACTCATCCACCCAGCTACAAAAGCGCTAGATTCTCTGTGAGGCGATAGTGCCCTCTGGTGAGCTATCATGTAAGTGCAGCCTTGAATCTTGTACTGTCCAATCCAAGCAAAGCAAAAGCTGGTCAGATCTCAGGACTGTTAGCTGTCCAGATCCTCTGGACACGAAGGGAGAAAACAGGGGCACCAACGGATCCCATCATCCCCTTCCTGAAGTTCGCATCTTTGCTTAGTGGGCTCCCTAAGAAATATGCTCCATTTAACAGCCTGCTGGAGTAGGTGCCTCCCCATGTTGGGCCTTCCCTAGGCCTCCTGGAAAACAATTCTAAGAGGAAGAAATAGGAGGAAAGCTCTCACTTCATGGAGCCTATTGCAGGGAATGTTTAGTCTGGGCTCCCATATGAGCTCTTTCTGGGACCTTGGGCTGACAGCTTTCCTTTATGGGGCTCTATTTTCATATAGGGATGAAAATGCTTGATGGCACACTTACCATGTACCAGGCACTGTACTAAGCACTGGGAATGGAAATTCAGGCTAGCATGACCGTGCTTACCTAAAGAAGCTTGTATTCTAATAAGGAAAATCAGCACCTAAAGGAGAGCTGGAAAGCAAGGGATGGGGTCATTTTATATAGATGAGATTCAGGTCAAAGGCCAGTATAGGCAACAAAAGGCCATCAGAAACCACGGTGCATAGATCACATCCTAAAACAAGCGCCACAAAAGGTTGCTGATATTACAGAGAAAGCTGGAGGACCTGAGGCTGACGCCTGGTTCTGCCTTTCACAACCTGTGTGACCACAGAGAGGCTTTCTTTAGCTTCCTTCACCATTAAATGAAGGTTTTGTATTAAATTATTGCTCCAGACAGGAGTCCAGGAGGGGTCTTTGCCCTGCAGATACCACCATGCCATTCTGTACAAGGGTTAGCTCTGGTGGGTTGGCAGATCCGTTCAGCTGATCCTGTAGGTCCCCAGGGAGATGGACTCTGTGTTTGTGTTGAGAACTGAGCTGTGTGTTTTCCCTAGGTTCCATTTGAAAAAGAAGATAAAGGTTTGGAGAGACTCATTCCTGGTGGAGAGAGGGTAAGAAGGAAGTCTTTTAAAGAAAATAACTATAGACAGCTTTCCAACTATAAAGGGCATAATGTCTACAGACTCTTTTGCCAGGGGAGATACTAAGTTGAGATAAAACATGGTTCCTGCCATCAAGAAATTTCCAGTTTAGGAGGAGAAGAATTATATTGTACAGTATCACATAAGGGCAGGGAGGATGGAATCTGTCTGAGCAAGGTCCTTATTGACCAGGAAGCTCAGGAACAGCTTCCTGGAGAGGGTGGACTTTCAGGGAACACCTAGATGATCATCATTTTTCTCTAATGTGTGAGGAAGGCCCAGATATAGCTTCTATAAAAGGCCTGCACAACTTGGGGCACAGGCTGCTTATAGCATGCCAAAGGATTTCAGGTGGCCCACAAAAAATGTAGAGGAAACAGCCTTTGTATGTAGAGGAAATCCTTTGGTATGGGGCAAGCAGCGTGCTGACCGCAAGTTGTACAGGCCTGTTCTATAAGGAGGAAGGGCACTTTCTCTTTTGTGCCTGCAGGGAAAGCAATTAGCAGGCATCAATTAGGTACCCACCATGTGCCTAACCCTGTATTAGGTGTTAGCGATCCAAATACAAAAATGAGATAGTCCCAACTCTCGCAATGCTTACCTTCTACTTGGACGGAGCAGAATACAACGTGTTCGCAGATAAATACAGTAAATACAAAATGCACAATGATGGTGGCAAGATGTGTTAGCAACAGCTGAGAAAATAGCTGAGGACCTCTTGAAGGAGACTTTCCTTAAGCTGAGCCTTGAAGTGAGCTAGGGTTTTCAGAAAAGATGGAAGTAAAGGGGGATGGCATTCCAGGGTAGTGGCCGGTACAAAGGCATGAAGGCAGGAGATGGAATGTTGCATTGGAATGGAATAGCAATTTGGCCTATTTTGGCTGAAGTGTAGGGGTGCATCAATCAGCTCAGAAAGACAAACCAGGAGCCGGCTCACAAATAACTTTAAGTAGCAAACAGAGAAGTTTGTATTTTGTTATAAAGGTGATGGAGTTGACCATAAAATGACACGGCCAGATCTGTGTTTTGTGATCATCAGTTTGGCTGGTGGTGTGGTGTTAGACTGGGGCTGGTGGACCACTCGAGTTCTGAGCTACAGTCGGGTCAACACCAATCATGCGTCTGTACTAAGTCTGGTACCAAGGTGGTGAGACCCCAAGAACAAGGGAGAAGGGGCCGGCTGAATGGTTGGGTCAGAAAAATGGAGAAAGTTAAAGCTTTGGGATCAGGTCCATGAATGACTTGTAGCCCGGGAAAGAGAGGAAGCCTGAATCTCAAAAGAAAATGAATTTGACTAGGTGGAAGATGGATTGAAGAGGGATCCAGGGAGACCAGTTAGGAGGCTTTGAGGAGTGCAGGTGGGAGATGAAGAGACCTAAACTAGTGTTAGGTGTGTGAGAGGTGGATTTATAGGAGAGATAGTGAGATGGAATGGCAAACGATTGAACTGAGGCATGAAAGGTGTGTGTGTTCATCCTTCGTTGCCAAAGAAGACCACGCCACCAGAGAAATGATGACATGACTTGCACTTGACTTTGTTTTGAGTGAGGGAGGACTGTGCAGGTCACCAGCCTCACTTCTCCTCCAGAGCCATCTGAATCCAGTGACCAGATATTCAACAGGATGACTGGAGATGACCCAGGATGAGGCCATTGGGGTTAAGCGAATGAATGAATGAATGGTGTATTAAATTCTTAGACTGTGCCAGGCACACTGATAAGTACCAAGATGTAAATACAAAAAGTAAGACACTCCCACCCCCACCCCCCCCAAAAAAGCATTTATTCTAAAGGGAAAAACAACACACAGGAGTGGTAGCCAAGGAAAGAGGGTTTTAACATGGAGGTGTAAAATGAGACTTTGCACATTGAAGGTCCAGGTGAGGGGCTGGTGAGCAGGCTTGTAGGCTATTTGACTGACATACACTCCAGGAATGGTAGCATGAGATTGATTACTGTTCCCAGAGCTAGTTAGAAATTGAAATTAGATGGGGTGACAAATTCCATAGGATGGGGCATTAAAATAGACAGGAGATCACCTAAGCATCCAGATGGGAAAAGGGAAAGAGCTGACGGCTGGAGGGATTGAAGGGTCTGCTTGTGACTGAAGAATGGGATTTGGGATTCTAGGCAGGAGGACAGGTGGAATGACAGCAGACTACCATCAGATAAAGGATTTTCCAAGTTCGTGAGCATGAAAGTGGTGCATTTGTGACGCCAAGAACAAGAGAATGAACATTTCCATGTGGAGCTGTGGTTGAGTGGAGGGGGAGGTTGTAGGAGATGGGGTTGTGGGGAATTAGGAAGTTGAGGTATATCAGTGAGTGTTCTGAAGTCTCCTCATGGGAGGGCAGAGACTCACTGAGGAAGGAAGGAGTATCCTGAAGGTCTAAAGATAGCTACAAGAATCTTGATTGGATGATAAATATGAACTGAATGAACCTCAGAAGGAAGAGAGGTTACTGAGTGATAATGACAGGAGGAGAGTCACTATGACCAGTGAGGGTCAAGAGGTAGGGAGAAATGAGGGCCAGAAAGAGTGGTCAAGGCGGCTGTCATCGGGAGGACACCAGGTGTCATGGAATGCAAGAAGAACAGAGGACAAAAAGAAGAGATATCAGATGCATACAGAGAAGGGACAGGGTGCTCTGGGAAAAGGGGAATAGAAAGAAGAGAGCAGGGAGGGGGAATGGTCTGAGCAATACAAGCTGGATCCGAGTGGCCAAGGTGGGGTGAGTATAAGGGAGTGGCAGTGGGTTAATCACTGAGGAGTGAATTCTGGTCTTTCTCATTGTCCATGGGGGTTTGGCCTCAGGGGGAGCTGTCCCAGGGTGCCAGGTGTGTGTGAGCGTGTGTGTGTGTGTGTGTGTGTGTGTGTGTGTGTGTCTCTGTGTCTGTGTGTGTCTCTGTGTCTGTGTGTGTCTCTGTGTGTATGTGTGACTAAAAGGGAAGGAACAAGGAGGTTAGTGTGGAGGGGGCCTGGAAGGGAGCCCTGTGGAGCTGAAGGTGGCCATAGAGGGTGGCTTAGAACTTGGTTGATCTGAGGTCTTACATTTAGAAGAAAAATTATTTTTTTTTCCCTAACTTCGATCAAAATGACAATTTTCCCTTGAGCCTAAGATGCAGAGGAAGATTTGTATGTATGATGTAGACGTTGCAGACAGTTCTGGGAGAACTAATCACTGTGTGAGCTTGGACAAATTACTTCTCTTTTCTGTTTCAGCTGTGAAATGAGAAGGTAGAACTAACTAATCTTTAAGGTCCCTTCTAGCAGATATCCCAGCAATGGCTGTGTCCTAAGGGCCCTCCCAGCTCTGACATTCTGTCTTCTAAGACCCCCTACCAGCACTGAAAGAAATCTTGTGTTCTAAGGTCCTTGCCAGTTCTAATTCTCTGTGATTTCTCTTCTCTATAGAAAACTGCTTCATAAAAGAGAGAATGAGAAGGTAGATGCCCAAGAGGAAAACTTCTTGCCCAAACACCAGCGTGTGAAGGATCTGTGCCAGCGAGCAGAATACCAGACAGCTTGTGAGCAGCTGGGACAGGTGAGGGCACAGACGGGCAGCCGGCCCCTGGGGCCTCAGTGGGGAGAGGAGACTCTTGGAATAACTTCTCTTCCCACTGAAGAGCAGAGGGCGAGGCTGGCGATTCTAAGGCAGTTCTGTGGTCGCTTCCAAATTGCTTTATAGCCATTATCTCAACTGAGCCCAGTCAGAGAGCAAAGAAGTGAGGGAGGAGGAAAGCACTGTGCCCAAAGTCATACGAGGGGACAGAGGCAAACTACACCAAAGCCCGTGCTCTCCGTTCTGCTCTCTTAGTGGCCTCTCTCCTCTGTGGATGTTACAGCATCTAGAAAAATGTATGCCCATCCTCGTGATAAACCCATCAGGTGGCTTTCAAGGCCCCTTTGCCACCTGATCTCTGTTTCTCTTCAGTACTTACCCCATTCTGACCAGGCTCATGGCCTAATAGTTTTTCAGGGCCCACCCGCCCACCCAACAGACACACACGCAAACATGCACACACACACGCACACACATTCTCTCACATACACACACATCTATCTCCTGGGTACTGATGAGGACCCCTCGTCTTGCAGAAGTGGCAGTGTGTGGAGGATGCCTCCGGGAAACTCAAGCTTCACAAATGTAAAGGACCCCTGAGACTGGGGGCCAGCAGCAGTAGTGCCAAAGGCTTCTCCAACCTCGTGCCCAAATACTACAAGGGCAGCACCGAGGGCTGTACCTGTGAGGACAATGAGTACAAACTCAGCCCTGTTGGGAGGAAGAAAAAACTCTTCTCCAAAAAAAGTAAGTGTCAGGGGCCACGTGAGGAGGGGGCAGGTTTCCTCCGGCTATCCTTTCTGCTTCTGCAGGAAGTGCAGTGGGGGGTGGGAGGAAGGTGCACACCCAGGGGTTTGGCCAGTTAGCCCACCTACCCCCCCAGAAGGAAAGAACAGGGGTTTACAGGTTCAGAGGACCAGGAGGTGTGGATCACTTCACCTTCAGGGTTTAGCACGCAGTGTTCTAGTCACACACACACACACAAACACACACACACACGGTATTTTCTGCTCTCCAGTGTACACACACACACACACACGGTATTTTCTGCTCTCCAGTGTCTGCTGCATTGCAATAGCTCAGCTACTTCAGAACCACAGAATCCCAAATTGTCTGAGTTGGGAGAGAGTTTAGAACACAGAATGTCAGGGCTGGGAGGGCCCTTAGAACACAGAATGTCAGAGCTGGGAGGGCCCTTAGAACATAGAAGGTCAGGGCTGGAACAGAACATCAGGGCCAAGGGGAACTTGAGAATAGAGTGCCATGATTGAAAAGTGCCTTAAATCCAATCTCCTCCTTTACAGAGGAATAAAATAACTCCGAAAAGGTTTTATTAACTTGCCCAAATCTCTATGGCAACCTTGTACTAGCAGAGCTAGGACTATCACTTAGGTTCCTTGACTCCTGGAGCACTGGGGTCATTGGGGATATGTGTGCTGGGCATTTTAGAAGAAGATACCTCCAGGGGAGGCCTGGAGAGGGGTATGGAGATGGGGCAGACTTGAGAAGTCAGCAGTGTTTTCAGAGTTCAAATCCATTCTCCCCTACTTATTGCTATATACCCTCAAGCAACTTACTTAACCTCCCTGATCTGTAGTTTTCTCCTCTAAGGGGTTTAGGACCAGATAATCTGTAAGGTCATTCCAGCTGTAAATTTTATGATGCCCCTCTAATTAGCATTGGCTCTTCATCAGAATGAACATGTCATCAGCCCAAACAAGTAACTCCTTGTAGGATTATGCCTTAGATGTCTTACTCATATTTAAGGATAGTTCTCTGGGCAGCTAGGTGATCCAGTGATAAGAGCACTGGGCTTGAAATCAGGAAAACTCATCTTCATGAGTTCAAATCCAGCCTCAGGCACTTAGTAGTTGTGTGACCCTGGGCAAACCACTTAATCCTGTTTGCCTCAGTTTCCTCATCTATAAATGAGCTGGAGAAGAAAATGGCAAACCCCTCCAGGATCTCTGCCAAGAAAAACCCAAATGGGGTCAGAGTCAGACTTACCAGCAACAACAGTTCTCATCTTCCCTGCCCCGGGTGTGCCCACTTCAGGAAGGTGAAATCCACATCCTCTAGGACAGTTGGCCTGCTTCCCTCCCAAACCCAGGCCTGGCCCCGACTCCCCTTTGGCTCAGATAAATGTGCCCATTTGAAGCGGCAGGCAACAGGCACCGCCATCACTTCTCAACTGTGTTTCTCACTTCTCCTCCCACACATACAGGTCCTCAATTATTTAGCAGATTAGTCTTTCTCCATAATGACCTGGCACACTCTTCAAGACAGAGGCTTCAAATTGATTTCCCCCCATTCTATTTCCTCGCAGGCTGGTTACTAACTACTAAGCTAATTTTTTTAGGTGAATAAAATTATTGGTTCCAAGATTGAATTACACAGCAACACACTCTCTTTTAAGTGTGCAGCATGGTAGATAATCTTTAAATAATATGAGAACTTGGAACTCAATTAAGCTTTTTTTCCTCTTTAAAAAACTGCAAAGAAAAAAAATATTCCTAGTAACCCAAGGGTTGATTTTCTTAGGCAGAGCCCCCAGCAGATCCCCAATAAGTGAAGCTTTGAGAAGTGAGTATAGACGTGTTCAGGGGATGGCAGCTGATCCAGTTTGGCTAAAACATAAGTGTATTCAAGGGGAAGTGATAAGAGGTTGACTGGTGAGATAGATTAGAAGCCAGTTTGTGGAGGGCTCTGAATGCTGGTGAGGATCATGGGATTTGGAATTAGAAGAAGCCTTAGTGATCATCAAGTTAATTCAGTAAACAGAAAAATTATTAAGTTCTTAAGTAGCAGGTTGTGCAGTGGAATAGACTTCTGGACTTGGAGTCAGGGAAGGCACAGAGTTCAAATCCTGCCTCAAACACTGTGACCCTAGAGCAAGTCACTTAATTTCTGTTTGCCTCACTTTCCTTATCTGTAAAATGAGGTGTTAGACTTTGTGGTCTCCAAGGTCCCCTTCAACTCTCAATCTATTATTTTAAGGAGGAGGGAAGCACCTGAGACTCTTTCCCCCACAATCCAATTGGTTACAGATATTATGGAGCAAGGCCCCTTTCCATTGGGTTTGTAAAATTTAGAGCAGAGTGGGTTCTAATTGAGTCTCCTCCTTTCTGTAGACGGGGAACCTTGAAGTCCTTGCTCATTGCCACACAGTAGCAAAGCCAGAATTCAAACCCAGGACCTGTGACTCCAAATCCAGTGCACTTTTACTGTCACAATGGCAGTGTGGACTGATATGGTCAGACTTGTCAGTTAAAAATACTCATCTGGCTTGAGTAGGTCCAGTGAATAGGAAAGAAACATAGATCAAATTCCAGTTTTGCTGCATGGCTGTGCAAAGAAGTTTCACTGAAGTCCCTCTGTTTTCATTGTAAAAATTTTTATCCTTGTTTGAGAAAGATTTGGAGAACCTTCCTGGGGTCTGTTTTCGGTGTTATTTCCCAGGCCATGCACCTGGCTCACTAGTGCAGGTCCCTCAGGGAGGAGGGGAATCCAGGGGAGAGCATGGATGGTTCCAAGCAAACCCTTCTCCACTCCTGTGAACATGATTCTCACTGTCCCAATAACAGTTCAGGAGTTAGTCTGCCAGCCCTCAAGCATTTATTAAGCATTTACAGTGTGCTCTGTACACTGTGCCAAGTGGATGCAAAGAGAGACAAAAGCCATCCTTGCCCTCTTGAGATGTATATGTGGGGGATGGAAGGGGGTGGAGGAGGAGAGATGACATGGAAATACAATATATACGTATGTGTGTGTGTATATGTATATGGAGGTTATCTCAGAAAAGAAAGCTTAGTAGCTACTGGGAAAACCAGGAAAGGCCTCCTGACCAAAGGTGGAATTTGAGCTATATCTTGAAAGAAGTCATCTAGGGGCAGCTGGGTGGTAAAGTGGATAGAGCACTAGCCCTGGAGTCAGGAGGATTTGAGTTCAAATCTGGCCTCAGACACTTCCTAGCTGTGTGACCCTAGGCAAGTCACTTAACCCGTTTGTCTTATTTTCCTCATCTGTAAAATGAGCTGGAAAAGGAAATGCAAACCACTGGAAGGAAGGAGGGAGAAAAGAAGAAAAACAGAAAGGTCCCAGAAGTAAGGCAGGAAAATAATTGGGCAGCTAGGCCACAGAGAGAGTGTGATGTTTGAGGAATGGATCAGAGTATGTGGAGAAGATGGTATGAGACTGCTATCATCTCTGAAAGGCAGGATGGGAATATATCATATGTTGATGGAGGATCTGAGCTCTAGGTACATGGTGAGCACTTAAAATGTTTGTGGATGGATTCTGATGACATACATGACCTTGTGACTAGAAATTACACCTAGGGTGATATTAACAAACATTGTGATGAGAGACCTTGGGCAAGTCATTTAACCCCATTGGATTCCAGTCACTTCATCTCTAATATGAATGAACTGGACTGGATGATCTCTAACAATTCATCTATTTCTGGGCAGTTGACCAGCATGTACTTATTCAGTGTCTCTACCCCATGCCATGGGGATACAAAGGCCAAAAAAAAACAAAAAAAGGGAGACAGGAAGTCGTTGCTTCAGGGAACTTACATTCTATCAGGGGATAGACTTACTATACCAGGCCCACTACAGTCAAGCCCAGAGGTTAAACCACCTGCCAGCTGGAAATCCAAGGGAAGTTTCAGGCTCAGCCACTCGACAAAGGGGCAAAACTGCTTCGTCAGAGCCCCAGTGTTTCAGAGGCTGAGTGATGGGGGCTCTCAGAGAGTTAATGGGACATACAGCTCGGGTCTTTGTTCCTGTCAGAGCCAGGGTTCATGGGTTCATAATAAGCCATTAACTTTTTTATGTGTATGAATCATCATCACCAGACCCCCTCTGACAGCAGCTTCCCTGTGAATGAGGGACTTGGTGGCAGGAGACAGCCACATAAAAGAACTGTGTGGGAGTGAACAGAGGGAGGCCACTCAGAGGCTGGGGGATTCTGGGTCTGAATTCTTTGTATTGCACCCTCTCGACTGGCTTCTTCCTTGGGGCGGGGTTGTCCTGTGCAGTCATTGTGAGCTCACTCTTTCTGTTTGGCCCTGGCCAACCAACCATGCTTAACCATGCCATCTTCTTGCAATAGCTCCTTCTTCCTTCCCACCTCCACCTTTTCATTGCTTGGCAACTGGAAATAGTAATTAAATCAACCCTACCATTATTTCTAGAAAAGGCATACCAACTGCTTACCATCTCTACCCATGACTTTCCAAACCAAAACACTTTTCCCAGGCACCATCCCCTATCCCTCTCTCAAAATATGCAATCCTTAAAGGAAGAGACTGTCTCTCCTCTATACATGTTGTACGTAATAAATGCTTAATAAATATTTCTTTATTCATTTATCTCACTTTTCATTAGCCCCCATAGACAAAACACAAAACTCCCTGGATAGTTTCCATTCCGGGCCAGGGGAGTTGGGAGAAGGGGACATGTGAAGAGTATAGGGCACAGATTTTTTTAAATCAACTTCCTAGGACTCCTTCCAAAGTACTTCTCAAGCTACCTCCCTACCCCCTCCCTCATAGAGGCCAACTCCATGCAAAAAGAAAGAGATGGTCACTGACCTTCAGAAACTTAGGGAAACAAGGGACAAGAAGGTGAACAACATGGAGGCCTGGATTATGTGTTCTGCATAGTTACTAGCTTGTTGTGGAACTTTGAACAGTCAGTCAATCAACAAACATTTATTAAGTACCTGCTATGTCCCTGACCTCAAGGAACACACATTCTAATGGAAGAATATAACGTATCAAGAACTGGGTACATGCAAGATGAATATGGAGCAGATAGTAGGTAACTTAAAAGGGGAAGGAATTAGCTGGGGCTCTTCTACTATCAGGGTCCCACGTGTTCCTCTTGTAATACAGGTTCAATGAACTAAATGATTTTCAAGACCCCCCCAAAATTCTGTGATTGTAGAATTTGATTCTTAGTTTTGTTACTGCTATTTTTCAAAACAAGCCTATTTTACTGTCTGTTAACTGTTGGAAGGAATGCTACCTTACTTACCTAATCATGTTGGACTTAGGATGAGGCAGACTTGGAAGGAAGGAAAAGTAAGCTTGAGGATGGGGAGGGGGGCGGGAAATGATCCAACAGACATAACAAAGAGACTGGACTGGACCTAGTTTTAATTCCAAGTGCTGTTACTTAGTCACTCCTCTGGGCCTCACTTTCCTTCTCTGTAAAATGAGGATGTGTAAGAAGGAGGTAAAAAAATGACAAAGGTTTCTGGCCCAGGAAGGAGGGAAAAGGATGAACAGACTGCTCCTGAGAAGGACTGCAGAGACACATTCACTTTGCAGAATACAAGGCCAGCTATATCCGGAACCGCTCGATCCGTTCTGTGTCCATTGAATTGGATGGGGAGCTTTACAGCATGGGACTACAGCCTCGGAATATCACCAAGCGGCACAGGCTGGAAACTGAAGGGGCCCCTGAGGACCAGGAGGACCAGGATGGCGGCAGCGAGTTCAGCGGCACTGGGGACCTTCAGGAGTACATGGCCCCCAACCTCATTAAAGTAACCCACAGGTGAGGCTGGTTCCAAGACCACCCCGCTGAGTGCTAGCTCTGCAGCCAGTGGGGAGAGATGACTATCTGTGTGGAGGGACTGACACTGAGCACTCATCAGAAGCTTTAAAATATGCAAGTCCCAAAGTCCATTCAGTGATATAGTCTCTTTCCTCCACAACTTGGACAGGTGCTACATCCTGGAAAATGACACCGTCCAATGTGACTTAGACCTGTATAAGTCACTGCAGGCCTGGAAAGACCACAAGCTACACATTGACCATGAGGTGAGTGGACCCTCAGCTCACTCATCTAGGCTCTCCTGACTCCAGAGCAGGGCTATCTGTGGTCTTCTCCATGGACCACAGAGAAGGGGATGATGAAAGGGTGGCTGTTGGAGGATCATCAGACCTCAAAAGGGAGAAATGGCCACACTTTTCCCCACAGAGCCACCAGCTGGAGAAGGTGGTGAGAGGGAGGCATGGAAGTTTTTAAAGAATAGGCTGGGGGGTGGGGTGGGAAGGGAGGATGACAGGCATTTATTATGCAGCTGGCACTGTGCTCAGCACATTATGATATTGCCTCATTTCATTCTCATGACAACCCTGAGAGGTAGGTGCTATTATCTCCATTTTACATTTGAGGAAACTGAGGCAGGCCCAGTGACTCACCCAGGGTCAGATAGCTAACAAATGTCTGAGGCAGGGGTGGGGAATCTGTGGCCTCGAGGCTATATGTGGCCCTTTGGCTGAATCCAAGCTTCATAGAACAAAGGGGATTTTTTTGAACTCAGCCCTTTCTCACTTCAGCCTTGGTACTCTATCTACTGAGTGGACTAAGAGAAATAAGGTGGGAAAGGTCACATAGTATAGTAATAATAAACTATTTAATCAATTATTTATTAGGCACTAACTATGGGCCAGCAACTCAGGCTACAAAGACCAAAAATGAGACTTTGATCTCAAGGAAGAGAGAACTCGTCAGGGAAGACAAGTCCATATACAGTATGGGACTACATGTATGGAATAAATGCAAAAGAAATATAAAAACAAAGTTAAGAAGGAAGGGCAGTAGCAGTTGGAGGGATTAGAAGAGGTTTCAGGTAGAAGGTAGTGCTGGAGAGCTGAGTCTGAAAGGAAGCACAGGGGAGGAGGGAGGGAGGGAGGGGTGGAGATGAGGGGAAAGGGAGGGCCGAAGGTGAGGAGGAAGGGAGCAGTGGAGGTGAGGGGGAAGGGGGGGCCTGAGGTGAGGAGGAAGGGAGCAGTGGAGGTGAGGGGGAAGCGGGCCAGAGGTGAGGAGGAAGAGGGGGTGGAGGTGAGCAGTACTGTGTGTGAAGAACAGAGAAGCCTAACAGGGCAGAATCATAGACTCCATCATTTATTAACATCTTTTATGTGCCAAGCACTGAGCTGAATACTGGGGACACACAGAAAGGGGAAAAACAAACAAAAAACAGTCCAGGGCTCCAGGACTCACAGTCTAATGGGAAAAGATGCCAGGCAAACAGATATGTACAGAGCAAAAATGCAGAGGGAAGGCACTAGTTTTGAGGAGGAACAGGAAAGTCTTCTTGCAGAAGGCAGAACTTTAGCTGGGATTTAAGGGCAGCCCAGGAAGCCAGAAGGTAGATCTAAGAAGGGTGGAGTGCTCCAGGCCAGTGAAAATGCCCAGAGTGGGGAGATGGTGTCTCTGATCACCGATAACGTAGCACAAGAAGGCAGAAAGGTGAAGGTGGAAGAGAACTTGGATGAGGCCAGATTAGAGAGAGCCAAACCAGGTTTTTATATTTCATCCTGGAAGCATAGAGGGCCTAATGTTTATTGAATAGCGAGGTGGCGTGGTCAGACTTGCGCATTAGGAAAATCAATGTGACAACTGCGTGGGGAGGATGGATCGGAGCGGGGAGAGATCAAGTAGCTGGCTATCACAATAGTGTGGGAAGGGGTGTAGGGTATAATGAGGCTAGAAGTATACCATGGGGTCAAGCTGGGGAAGGGATTTTAAAGCCAGAGGAGTGTGCTTTTTTTATCCTATAGGAAATAGGGAGCACTGGAATTTATTGAATAGAAGAGTAAAATCGGTTTGCACTTTAGAAAAATCATCTCAGCATCTAGAAGAACATTAGACTTGGAGTCATAAGGTTTGAGCTCAGATCTCGGCCCCAACGCTTACTATAGGTGTATGACCTTGGGCAGGTAACTTCCTCCTCTTCAGCTTCAATTTTTCCTCTATAATATGAAGGGAGTGGACTCAATCTGTAGATTCCTTCCAGCTTTGACATTCTTTAAGCAGGATTGGGAAGTGCGACAGCTTACCATCTCTAAGAATTCTTAGATCCTCTCCTCTGGCAAAAGGGGCTTGTCCTTAAAGTCAAGAAGAAGGCTGAAGGGCTGGTGCATGTCACCATTCTGACCAAGGACAGCCCCTTTTTGCCTAACCCTAAGCAGAAACCTAACTTTGAAACTGTCTTTAAATAATGTCCATTTTTGTGTGTGGCAGTGGAGGACTGCTGAGGTCCAGAGCTAAGGAGTTCTGTGTAGGAGGCGTCAGCCTGAGGTTTATGGGTCTCTGGTCTCCAGCGGTCTTTCCTTTCCTCAGATTGAAACACTCCAAAACAAGATTAAGAATCTTCGAGAAGTCCGGGGTCATCTGAAGAAGAAGAGACCTGAAGAATGTGACTGCGATAAGATGAGGTAGGAGGCAGCCACGCAGTCTTGAGGCATCCTGGGCTTTGAAGCTGTTGGGCACAGTCAAGGGATGCCAAGGGAAGGGCAGGCAACGAATTTTAAGGTTGTAAATATTGTTGAAAATAAGGAGAGTCAGTTTTTTGAATGACCAAGCTGAGAACCCTTCTCCCTTTTAGTTAGGGACTGGCCCCTGTACTCACTTAATGGGGCAGGGTAAAGGATTCCCAGCAATTAAGAGTCCTCAACATGTGGGCCCTTCTTGTACCAGATTTGCGTGATGTCTTCTGAGCAACCTTACCACCTCCAAATAGCACCCCAGGCTCCAGCTGATGGGAAGCAGATGGCATAAGAAAAACAGCCTTTGGGGACAGCTTGGTCTAGAAGGACATAGCTGACTGTCATGTGACAAAGCTTCTAGATTAGGTGAATGTGAATTAGAGAAATTGGCCCCCAAAGCCTCAGATTCGAGTCACTGTGCAAAGTGATCTGAGTTTGGGAAGGAAGCCTGAGAAAAGTGCTCTCTACACATCTTTGCCTACATAGGACAGCCATCTATCTTGGGGTGAAGTTCATGCTGTCCAGCCTGGCACCACAGGTTCCCTGCTTTGACTGACTGCTACAATACAAGGGCATAAGCTATAGTTATCATCAGCCACCCACCCCCCCAAGAGGATAGCTCTCAAATTTGGAGTTTTATCCCTGATGAATGAACCCTATCTAGCCCCAAACTAATCTGCGTATCTTAAGCAGCCAAACCAGATTACATCAAGCCCCAAGAAACATCCGCTTCACTGAGTGGTTTAGAGGAAAGTACTTTGTAAGTCATAAAACATGGTATCAGTGCATGAGTTATTGGACATTTAGGCCTAAGTGACCTTTCAGCTATTTTTACAATCCTATCAGAGAGCTGCCATCCAGCACCACTAGAGGTCACTGTGACCTCAGTTCTAGGAAAAGACTAAATACTGGGAACCTGAAAGGAATCTTAACTTAGAAGACCTCAGTGGGCTGGAGGAAATGATTCCTTTCAGCTAGTAAGAGAGCCCAGACTGAAGACCCAGTCGTCTGATTACTGGGATAATGTACTTCCCATTTAGACGATGGATTGCTTTTTCCTTCTGAAGAAGTAGAATTTCCCCTATGCATAGAACTGGAGCTGAAATGTACTATTATTTCTGTGAAGGCCAGACAGGAATGGGTTTGCTGGGTTTTTTGTTTTTTTTTAAAATCAGATTTAGGAAAATTAATTGCTTGAGCTCTGGGTTAATATTAATTACCTGTCGGGTTTCAAAAATTTTTTAAATTCAAAAATTTTTTTAAAAATTACAAAATTAAAAAAAATAAACCCCTGGGGATGTTAGGGAGATTGCCATTTAGTGAATACAGTGGTGGTGGCAGTATACACACACAACCATCCATCCTATATTACTATGCTAATGGATGGCTGGATCCAAAAGGGAGTCCTTAATGGTTTCCTATCATATATCCTCAAAGGAGGTTTCCAATGAAAGACCCCCAGGGATCTCTGTTTGGCCTTGTGCTATCTTATTGATTACTCAAACTTACAAATGATAACAAAGCTGGGGGAGGAAAAGCTCTAAGGTGCTGGATAACACAAATCAGGACTCAAAAAGATGAAATTTAATAATTTAATAATCTTGGGTCCAAGATGGGAAGCGGGAGAGAGCATGGCTTTACAACTTGTTGGACAAAGATGTTGGTTTCCTTTTTAGTAGACTGCAAGCTCAGTATGTCAGTACTTAATGTGTCAGCCAAATGAAAATTAAAGAGGTGCAGTGTTCAAGCAGAAGGAGGTGATACTCCACCCCACCCCCACCCCCAGTATTCTTTCCCAGCCAGACGACATCTAGTTTTGTATTCTTAGGGGCTACATTTAGGGAAAGACATTGATAAAACTGGAAAGTATCCTGAAGGCAAATAGGAAAGTGAAAGGCTGCAAGTGCAATGCCTTTAAGGATCAATTTGATGAACAGAGGTTGGTTTAGGCTGGAGAAGGAAGCCACAAAGATCACTTGATAGGTAAGGCTGGAGAAGGAAGCCACAAAGATCACTTGGTAGCTACCTTCAGGCTTTTCAAAGGAGTATCATATGGAATAGACTTGTTTTTTCTGGGCACCAGAGAACAGACATGGGAGTGATGGGTAGTCATTTAAGACCAGTTTAGGCTTGCTTTGAGATAAAGAAAAATTTCTGAACAATTAGAACTCCCCCAAAATACTTTAGAGTTCATGAATTCCCTCTCACTAAAGCACTTCAATAAAAGACTTGCTAATGATTTGTTGGGCTGGATTAGACTTTGGGAAGTTATTCCGATATAGACCTGATACACAGGTGTACATGGGTTGTTGGGTCCGAAGGCTGACCCAGCCTAGGAAAAATCATGGGGTGTGGACAGTGGGATATAGTGCTCTGTTAAGTGTAGCAGCTTCTAAGTATGAATTCTGTTTTCCAGCTACCAGGCTAAACACAAGGGCAGAGTCAAGCACAAAAGCTCCATGCTGCATCCTTTCAAGTAAGTGGTAGCTGGCTCTGGGAGACAATTTGGAACCCAGACCTACTGCCTCTGAGAAATAGAAACCCAAGCTGGGTTCCTTGGCAAGGGAGTCAAGGGGTTGGGAAGGGTTGTAGTAGAAGGAATCCATTCTAGCCCCACCTTACTTCTTGAAAAAGAGAGGTGATCATGACCTTGTTCCTTCCTAAAGAGTATCTCGTGATGCTTCCCATCCTACATTCCATAGGGATTCATCTTGAAAGAAAAACCCATTATTGGGACTCCTTCACAGGCCCATAAAAGAGGTCTGAGGTTGGTTGATTGAAAAATGGTTGCAACTTTCCAAAATGTTAGCACTCATGGAAAAGGAAGAAAAAGCCATGTGCTGATATAAATCTGAGGACAGGATTGAGTGGAGAAAGGGGGCATTCTACTTGGGTTCTTTCAAATGCCAATTGTAGCTGGTAGGAACTGTGTCATTCTAGTTCTTTTGTGTCTTTTTAAGTCAGGACTTAGTTTCTTTCTAGGACTTAGTTTCTTCTTCTGTCACAAGATAATTCCCACAATACCTTTCACTTCTGATCTCAGTTGGAGCTAATCCAGAAGTGAGACAGGCCACCTGAGCTGACACTTACTTGCTGTGGTAACCATGGGCAAAGCATCTAATTTCTCTAAACTTGAATTTCTTCATCTATAAAATGGGAATATTCTTGTATAATTCCTAACTCAGAAAATTAGCTGGTTCCCCAGTATAGAAAGGTCTTTGAATGACCACTTGTCAGATGTGAGACAGAAGTGCCAAGACATGGAAACCTTGATACTCCTGTAGAAAGGAATCCAATTCAGGTAAACTAAATGATTCCCTCTAGCTCAGAGACTCTGTGGTAGCAAGCGTCCCAAGACAAAAGACAGCCATAGTCAGGCTCCAAGTCTGCTCTGGGGGGGGCCACCAGTGCCTTTTGTGGAGACTGGATTACTCTGAATGGCAGGCAACACCTTGGGTTTCCCTCTCATCTTCCTTCCCTTCCCTCTCCCCCTCCTCCCAATGGGGCTTCTGAACCCAGGAAAGCCATGCAGGAGAAAGACAAGGTGTGGTTGCTGAGAGAACAGAAGAGAAAGAAGAAACTCCGCAAGCTGCTCAAGAGACTTAAAAACAATGACACCTGCAGCATGCCTGGGCTCACCTGCTTCACCCACGACAACCAGCACTGGCAGACAGCTCCACTGTGGACACGTACGTGAGGCCAGAGGGAGTCAACTTTACCTCTTGAGTCCTGGGTGTAATCATTTTTCCCCTTATTATTTCTTAAAGCTTGTTACATTTTTTCACATGCATGATTGAAGCTTGTTCTTTATAACTGTCAAGTAACAGACAGCGCCCTGGGCTTAGGGTTCAAAGACCTGGTTTCCAGGGCCCCACTCAGTGATTTACTGTATTCCTTGAGTGAGGCACAGTTTCTCAGTCACAACTTCCAGTTGGGGGAGAAAATGAGAATGAAAGGATATTAAGGATGAGATTATTGTGCCTATTTAACATCTGAAGGAAACTGGTACCTAGGGGGGAAATGACTTGCCAATGGTCAACTAAAAGTTAGTGTAAAATCTTCAGACTTACTCCCTTTTACCATAAAAATCCTGGGGCATCTAAAGGACAGAGTGGCAACAAAGAGGGCAGAGAACATTGGAATTCTTTTCCACCGCAGTTATCCAGTGAAGGTTCCATACCTTAGTGACCCAAGGGTTGGTAGCCTCGCCAAGGACAAAATCTAGAGGAAAACCGTTATTCTGTACCTGGGGGTAAGGATTAGGCTCACAAAGCTGTCATTCCTGGGTCAGACTCCTGGAGGAGCACGTGGACTGTGCCCCCTGCCCTCTGCCTCATGCTTTTTCTCACCACACTACTCATTTTTGTGGTTGTTCTTGCAGTGGGGCCTTTCTGTGCCTGTACCAGTGCCAACAACAATACGTACTGGTGCATGAGGACAATCAACGAGACACACAACTTCCTGTTCTGTGAATTTGCTACGGGCTTCCTGGAATATTTTGATCTCAACACTGATCCCTACCAGGTATGAGATTCACTATTTTAAGTCCTATCAATCCCATCTATTTTAATTAAGTAGTTTTCAGTGGGAAGCATCATGGTGCTGCAGGGCACCGGGCTTCAACTTTTCACTGAAGGGTTCAAATGTAATTAAATAACATCACTTGGATGATGAAACCTGTGCAGTACAATCAACTCAGGTAGCTAAGAAACTCATCTCAAAAGGATTCACACCAATGGTTTATGGTCAGTTTGGAGGATCCCAAGACATCTATGTAGTTTAATTTGGATAGGCATGAATTGAATGTTTCTTAAATTTGGGGATTCAATTCAGCAAGCATTCATTAAGAACCTAGATTGCAAGGTGAGCTGGCACCATAGAAACAAAATGAACTACCCAGACCTGCCCTCAGGAGGTGTGCATTCTATTCAGGAGATAGGACATTCAGCAGAGAAATCTAAGGCCATTTGAGGAGAGAGAGCGCACTTCCAACTAGGTGAGGTCAGGAAAGTTTCCCACAGGAGGTGGCACTTAAAATGACACTTTAAAGAAGGTAAGAAGCAATGATGAATGGTGTTGGCTTTATTACTGTTTTCAGAGATAGAGTTGTGTCATGGTATGAATGAGGATGGCTGGGAAGTAGTGTGGTGAGTCTGGTGAATACTTACCAATCTGAAGTCCAGTGATCCTGAATGCTCATGGATGGGAAGCTCAAAGTCCCAGGAAAGACTGAGTCAGAATTGAAAATATCTTTGATAGGCTAGGACATTAGGCTGGCTCTGATAAGATGACATTTATTGATATCTTAGGCTTGGGTTCAAAAATTAATTTCACAGACTTGGGAGGTGGGTAGAAATAGCACTCAAATGTCTAGAGGGTGGTTCATAATTAATCTGAAAATGTCTGAGAGTTTTAGTGTGCTGCAATCTAAGTCATCAGTGTCCCAGATTTCAGTCTGCAGTCCCCCGTAACCTACCCTGGTACAATCACAGCTATAATAGGTTCAGTTCTAAGCACCAATTATTAGGTCCCTGATAAGCTGGAGTATGTCCAAAGAAAGGGGAAGCAAACTGGGGAAGGGCCTCAAGTCCATGTCATATGTATGCAGTATTTATCAGGAGGCAGAGGTCTCTAAGGAAAAATTTTTTAACCTTTAGAGTAACCAAAGTTATTTAGTAGGCAGGTATCCTGCCTCTTACACCTACTAGATCGGTGAGTAACTGGGCAAGAGGTGGGGCCATCTGGCATATCTGGAGGATACTGGGCATCCATAACAGCTACTGTTTTCCAGGGCATGAGGGGCTGTCACTTGGAAGAAGGAATGAACCTCCTGGCCCCTTAGGGAAAGATTAGATAGGAACAATAGATGGAAGGCGCAAGAGCCAATTTAGATTTGACATGATGAACAATTTTCTAACGATTAGCAATCTCCATAAGTGAAATGGGTTGCCTTGGGAGGTTCTTTAAATCTTCTCACAAGGTCTTTAAACCAAGGAGTAAGGAAAACTTGTCTGATATATTGTATAGGTTTAAGTTGGACTAGATGCCCTCCAAGGTTCTTCAGAACTGGGAGAGTCTGATTCCAGCTTCACAAATATGTGACCTGACTGTGCCTAAGTCACTTCTCCCCAGGCCTCACTGTCCTCTACTGTGAGAGGGATGGGTTAAGATGTCTTCTGAGATCCAGAGGACCAGCAGGAGATCTGTGCTCCTCTGACTTGACACAAATTCTGGTCATTTGTTTGTCTGGGATTCAAGACTGTAGGGAATGCCTAAGGAGAGGCCCTACAGTTGTACAAGGGCATTGAGAGGTCAGGAGACTTGGCCAGACCACATGGCTAGGTGGTATCAAAGGGTAGGACTTGAATCCAGTTTTCCTGACTCTCTTTCCATCCTCCATGCCATGGTCCCTCTGTTCCCAGCTGGCTTCCAAAATAGAACCTTCCAAGTGCAGAGGGTTGCTTCCACATATTGTTAAACTACAACGCTTACAAGTAAACCGCCAATGTTTGGAACCCAACCTAGTGAAGTGCATACAATGAATAATGTAATAACAGTCTTAACGATCACACTGTTGTAATTATTTTAAGGTTCACAAAGTGTTTCCCCTCTAACAACCCATAATCCTTTCAAAATAAGTAGGGCAAGTATCATTTTTCCCCATGGTCACACAGCCGCTCACAGTCCAGATTCAAACCCAGCCCCCATTTCCATTTATACCACAATAACAGCTAATAAAAAATTAACTAACTTAAATTGGTAAGGATTGACACAAGACAATGAAAGAAAATGCTTCCATAATATGGAGCTGGATAGCCTTGAAATTTTTTCTAATAACTTGTTTCTTTGTAATCATAGCTGATTAATGCAGTAAATACACTGGATCGAGATATCCTCAATCAACTGCATGTACAGCTTATGGAGCTCCGGAGCTGCAAGGGATACAAACAGTGCAACCCCAGGACTCGAAACATGGACCTTGGTAAGTATCCTGCCTCATCATCTCCCTCAACTCCCAATTTCCTGTACTTGTCCCCAGCTATACAGTACAAACAGAGTATCTGGAGAACCTTAATACCTGCCTTAAAATGATAATGGAGTTGAGTGATCAGGTTCATACTTTCAAATTGTAGTAGCAGTGTCTTGGACAGAATGACTTGGAACAATATATGATTTCATTCATGTTTTCTTAGAGGGGTGGGAGGGGATGACCAGAGACTTCTTTGGCTAAATAAAACTCATTTGATAGCCAGATCAACCTTAATCAGCCTTTCCTCAAGATGCAACTCATGAAAACGTGTCATGGAAAGACACTGAAAGAGGCCTGCTTCCCCATTCCAGAGTAGTCTCAAATGAAATGTGATGAGAAAGAGCAGAGTGAGGAGATTTAAAGTTATGGAGACTGAGGATAACATCCTTCATCGTGTTAAGAAAAATCAGAAATAAAGTCATAGAACCTCTGTCTGAGGCAATGTTTGCTCTCCAAAACTTGCATTAAGTAGGAAGGCAGTCTTATCTGGTAATGGGGCTAACTGCAGTAAAGGAAAACTTGTCAGGGAGTTTTATTTCTCTCCCCATTGAATCCATTGCCTCCCCAAATGAGTTGAATAGAAGACCATACAATCATTAGGATTACATGATTTTTTAAACTTTAACTAATCTTGGAACCAAAGGAAAATGGATATCTAGCTGCAACAGGAAAATTTCTACTCATACAGTAAAAACCTTGCCGAAATTCTATTTTAGAGTACGTGCTCTAAAGCTAGTATTTGGCCAGCTGGGGCAATGATGTAGAATCCTGCCCAGGAATATTTATTTTTCTCTGTAAAATGAGGGAGTTGACCTAGATTATTGCTGCAGTCCTTTCAAACTCTGAATCTGTGGATGGGTTTCCAATTAGTCACCTGAACCAGTTATCAATACAAGTAGAAGAGAGAACTCCTTTGACAGCAGATTGATGGTTATTTCCAGTCTGTGAACCCTCTTAACCTTTCCTGGCTATCCACCGATAACCTCTTTATTTTCCCCTCATTTAGGACTTAAAGATGGGGGAAGCTACGAGCAATACAGGTACTTTCACTTTTTTTTGCAAATTTTAAATAAATGTAAAAGTTCTTTCTTCCTATTATATTCCCCCAACTCCACTTTGAAATCATCTCTTTAACTCCAAATTAGGGATGATTCACTTATAGTTGTCACCTTTAATTCCTTTTTGGGGTGGTCTGGGCTTTTTTCTTCTTGATGATTAACTCGTTTTCCCCCCTTTAACTTCCTGAAAACCTAGGCAGTTTCAGCGTCGAAAATGGCCTGACATGAAGAGACCTTCTAAGTCACTGTGAGTTGAATCACAAATACAACAGTAATTTTGATTTGTTTCATTTTGCAAAACCCTGCTGGTTTTCATGTCATTTTTCAGTTTCTAGTAGCACTGGTCTTGCCCTCAAATGACAAAAGAAAGAAGGTATCTCTTGTTTTATTTACTCTCAATAGCTCCATTCCAGCTCCCTTAAAGACTATTTTAACCAAAACAAGAGATATAGTATTCTGTAACCCACCCTTCTTAGAAGAAAAGAAATTGCTTTTAAGCAATAATCCTGGAATCCCCAAAGCTTTGTCAAACAGAGTAAAGACCCAGGCAGGTCCTGTACTCATTTTGGAAGGCTTCAGATGTGCTTTGGGGATGGATCCTTTGATCCAAAGAATAACTGCATAGTCAAGTTAAGAGAAACAAATGGCTTCAGGGTGAATGTTTTAAAGCTAGCCTACCACGCTCTGGTTGTGGTACCTGTACCAAGAAACTAGGGATGCCTGTGTGATCACAGTGTTCCCTAAAAGCACCTGTTTCCTTTTTGGAAAATGAATCTGAATCCTCCCTTACTGAAAGAGTTGGGAATAGGAGGAGGAGTCAGAGACTGTGAAAGGAGGCATACATAATCCTAGTGTCTGCTGCCCCACCAGCCCCAAGGGTGTACATGATTTTAAGCTTGCTGCATTTATCTTCCTTCCCCCAACTTTGTTCTAACGTGAATGTACTTTGTTAAAATCACACAGTGGATTTAAATAAATCCAGTGGGCGATTAACGGCAGGACAGTAACACCTTCACATGTGCAGCATCATCAGTCACACAGGATGATGAGGCATGAGAGTTGTGAGTCTCCGACAGCGCACACACAAATTAGACATCTTGATCTTAATAACATCATGATCAACAGTTCTGCTCTAATGCTTGTTTTCAAAAGCAGGAATTGGTTCCAAGTCTGTATATCAGGGAACATTTTGAGTATAACTGCAGTTACCACCACGTTTCTTTTCCCTCTGAGAAAACTATTTTAGTTCTTTATATTTTGAGTTTGTTTATGCTCTATTTCTTCTACAAGAAACAGAAAACTGCACTACTTCACAATAACCCACAAGTTGTACTTCCACAAGCAAACATCAGGTCTTCTTTTAAAGCAGAGTTCGCCCTATGTGTTTGTCTTCTCTTATGGTACAGTGGGAGCTCTGAAGAGGGCTGGTTCACCTTCTCACCTCATAGCAGACTAAGTAGCAGTTCACATGCTGTGGACACTGCCATTATTTTTTGTAGTGTTATGTATTTCTCAACTATTTAACAGGTGTAAATCTGTGCTTTTATCAGATTCCAATCTTTTTTTAATGTGCCACCAACAAAGTTCTTGAGCCTTGTGCCCTAAGCCTATTTTTCCCATAAGCCCCATGGTTTTTAAATTGCACAATTTTGCAATACTGAGGTGCTTCTGGGGAACACACGCATCATATCATAGCAGAAGTGACTATAGTTACTATGAAGGTATTACCTGAGTGACTGAAAGGGTAGAGTAAAAAAAAAAAGTCCATGTGGTAATAATGAAAATCATCATTTTAGGAACACATAAACCCAGATGAGGTGGAGGGTCATGTGATGTCTCCAAACAGTAGAGCAGACTAATAATGACACTTTCTTTGCTTTGTTTCTGCTTAACAGAGGACAACTATGGGAAGGATGGGAGGGCTAAGCTCATTCTCAAGGAAGAAAGACGTCCACTGGCCACAAAGCCAAATTTCTTACAGACACTGTGTCTGATTTCAGTAAGACTCCACTGTTGTACTGGAGAAACTTTGGGGCTGAGGTAGGTAGAGTATGCCACTGTTAACATGCTATAAAGAGATCTAGTGGATTCTAGAGGACATCCAGAAAGAACAGGAATCTTTTTAGAATTCCACTGGCACACGTGCTTTTGCTTTGGACTATATACCTCACCAGCTGCACAAAAAGCATTTTTATTCCAAGAAGTCACCACTAACACCGAGTTGCTAAAGGGAAAAAAAACCCCAGAAGTGTCATACGGTATCCAACATTGGAGACTTCCCCAAGGGCAAAATCCACAACAAATTTTTTAAACTACAGTGAAATTCCATTTCAAACACCCTTACTTCATAAAGCATATTAACAGAGAAAGAAAGACTCTCAAGTCAAGTGAAACAGGAACACTGCACTTAGAAAAATGGACTATTTTTCCTTTTTGCTCAAAATCAGAATCACCACTAAGTAGAAGATAACCAGTATAAAGATGTCACAAGAGACTCAAAAGCATCGGGACAGAAGTGGACACACATTCACCATGTTTCTTGTTTCCTCTGAGGAAACTGTTTTAGCTCACTGTATATATGTATGGCCAACTATTACATATCAATTATCAATTTCAAAATGGGCAGTGTAAATAAATATTCAATAATGTCCAAGTCAAAAGGAAATTCCTTAAAGTTGTGAAGATTTTTGTCAATAAATTGTGGAATGCCCAGATACCGTTTCTTTAAATGTTGCCTTGTTACTACATAATTCCAAGATTGACCATTTTTAAAGCACTGCAAAGAAAATGCAGTTCATGTATGTCCTGAGTTTTAATGAAATCCTATTTGTACAGAAACATTTTTAGTGTGAGTATTGTATTGTTCACAAATCCAAAATTTTGTATTAGGTATGGGGAGGTGAAAATCTTTGTGCTTGGGTTTTGTTTGGACTTTTTTGGGGGGGAAAGAGGAAGATTTCTTCATACATACATGGTTACCTTGAAATTTCTTTTGATGCATTGGAAACCAATCCACTGAGAAGTTCCAATGAACAAGTGTAAAAAAGCTTTTCACCTGGTTGTAAAGACAGTGAAGTGCATAATCCAGTCTGAGACTGTAAGGGCCCCCTATCCCATCCCTTTTTAAAGGTACCATCTCTTAAAAGTTTGACTTAGCATCTCCACTCATACTCCGTGGTTGGTAGCTTTCTTATCAGTTAATTGCTATACATAGCAATGGATGGGAAAGAAATTTATCATTACTTACATTTTAGAGTCCTTAAACGCCATAGCTTAAAGGGAATAAAGACCAACCACGCCTTTTAGTAAAAGGTTTCTTCTTACCAGATGTGTGAATTTCATGTGTTACTTATACTTAACAAGCCAATGTGGATGAAAAGTGCTGAGTAAAATTGTCAGGGTCCAGCTTTAAATAGAAACCTTTATTTACATTGACATTAACATCCAAAAAACAATCAGAAAAGCAGTCATAGCTTACAACCCAGCCATCTTATAAATCATCCCATGGGGTTTGGATTTTTTGCAGTGTAAAGAAAGATACAGATATTTCAAGCAATACTTATGTAAACTACATTTAAATTTTAATTCATTCTCAATACTGTAAGCCTTCTCCTGAGAATTTTTAAATATTGCTCTCAGAATTACATACAATTTTGTGATTGCTGTATCATTTCCACCATCTTTAAAATTCCACATATTAACCAAAAAAAAAAAAAACCCTGCAAAATGTAACATTCAAAAGGTTTGCCTTATAGCAGGAATAAAAAAAAAAGCTCTCACTCCTTTGCTGTTCAAAGCAAATATCTGGGATGCTATTAATTCTTTAACTAGCTCACATGTGTGCAGCTTCTGTGGCTAAAAGGAGACCAGAGGGACAGGTAGTGAAAGTGATTTCCCTGCAGCAGGTTAAAGTGGCCACTGCTAGCATTCAAATGGCCTCATTTTCAAAATCAAAGAATTTTCCTAACAAGTGTTTTCCTGTGGAACTAAATTGGGGGAAAAAATCCCACCCCAATCCATCTCTTAGATATTAAATACTAAAGTATTAAGCAGTGCTGTTTGTATTCTATAGTTCTTTCTGTCCAGATAAATGATTCATAAATGGCATTGTCAAGAGAAAATCATTAACAATGCAATTTCCTTTTTTTAAAGGAAGGAACATTTATTTCTTTTACATCACATTTTGAGCTTTATAAAAAAAATATATCTTTGGATTCAGCAAAAAGTAAATACTGGTAATATCCAACATTCTAAAATCAGATGAATTTAGGATTTCTTGTACATCCTTCAGGTACTATGTTTTAGAAAAGGGACATAGGGAAGTAGAGGAGAGGTCAGAAAAATAGCAAGAGAATTTTTCAAAAAAAGTAAAAAGGGCAGGATGTACAAAGCCATCAACATGTACAGGTTTCACTGGCATAATGAACAAGTATAAAATGTTTGAAGAGTCTGAATATAAAAAGTAGGGAGAAGAGAGCTGCCTTCCTTCCTTCCAGTGCCTGACCAGGTAGGTCTACCCTTGGAATCAGTTCTGAAGAGACCTCAAAGGGGTGGGGAGGTGGGGTTTAGAGCAAAAAAGGTAAGAGCAAAATTGTCTTTGTTAAAGACAAAGATAAGTCAGACAAGGGAAACACACACCCCAAGAACAGAATCTGTGATTTAAGGGGTGGTAAGAAAGTAATTGATTTCCCTAGAGAGGCAGCTGGTGGCACAGGGGGTAAAGCACTGGGCCTGGAATCAGGAAGACCTGAGTTCAAACCCAGCCTCAGATTAGCTTTGTGACCCTGGACAAGTCATTTAACCTGCATCTGCCTTAGTTTTTCTCAACCATAAAGTCAGGATAATAATGGCATCCACCCAGGATAGTATTTGTTAACAGCCCTTAGCACAAAGTAGGTGCTATAAAAATACTTCTTCCCTTCCCCTACTGTAAATATAGTTCTCCAAACGAGGCAAAGTGATGGTCTTGAAAGCACAGTCCTCTAAAGTTCATCATCTACTGTCTTCAGATGTGGATCAAATTTGTGGGAGAGTGGGGTGTTGTGTTTTGGTTTGCAGGAGGGGAGGAGAGTTGGTGAAGAAATAAGAAAAGAGACCCACTAAAATAATCTACATCTTACTTCCACATACGTCAGCCTGAGGGGAGGGTAGTGGTTGTCACTAATTTTAATTCACAGAGCTTCTAAAATAAAATTTTAGACATAGTAACATTCCAATTGTTCTCACCCCCATTTTAATAACAGCCTTGGAAATTCATGTTTGCACTGCTAAAGACATTTTCAGGAACTTACTGAAAATTAACTTATTGCCAATTCCCATGTGTAAATAAGACAAACAAAATTGTCAGGAGTATAATAATAAACCCACTGTCAGTGTCAAAGTAACAGGTGATTCCTTCCCTTCCACCGACTGCCAACGGGTACTGTGGGTGCCAACTGGTATCTATGCCAAAAACAAGACCCAGCGAACAGCTGTCCTATCTGATGCATGAACTAATCAAGAGTTGACATTAGTGACTAAAAGTGTAATTCACTAAAGGGTTAAAGCTGACGGAAAAACCAGCTTTGTTCACAAAGAAAACAACAATCCTAGCTATGGTGCTAACAAAAAATGACTAAGAGGACACTGAAAATTAACACAACGCATAGTAATGAACAATGCTGTTTACATCAGTTCAAAGCAATGATAAAACTTACGTCATTCATCCACTCCCTGACTGAAAAGGCAACATGTTTAAGTTTAAAAAAAAACAAACCTGAATTGCTGTCATACAATTCATGGAAAGCTGAAAAAGGCAGAGAGCTCTTTTTCTTGTCGGATCACACCATATTTTTAAAAACTGAAATAATACCCTCCCCCCAACAAAAAAAATTAACAAAGTGCTTAGATCAGGTGGAGAAAACAATTATAACTGCCTAACCCTAAACGAATTGTCTTTTTAGAAAGCTACTTTTTTTTAAGATGGAAATGAGTGAGGTGTCCAAGACCAAAGGAGAAGGGATGCTAAAGGCTGCCAACATCCCCCACCCAACCCCCTCCAAGGTCATTAAATTAAGACTGTCTTCTATTTTTTACCTCACTATACTGAGCTTACAGAAATCAACACTGTTAAATATTTAGCTTCACAAACTCTGCAAAAATGAGTTCTTGTGACCTACAAAAGTCATATATATGTACACATAATACAATATCTTAACGATTGTATTTACAAAAACCTATTCACAGAAACAGACTGCAAATTTCTGATTCAGACTGCAGTACCCGGCCTTGGGTTTTCTGAAGTTGATTTTCAAAAAGGATTATTGCTCTACCATACAGGCAAAGTGTGACATTATCCAGTCCTTTCAAGTGAATTTACAGTTCTTGCCCGATGGATTAGCTCGGACGGAGAACATGATACAGCTCGCCATAAGACCTCAAAAAATATTGCATTACTCCATTACTTTCTAGATAAAGTGCACTTGGCTGCACATTAGCATGTAAATATTAGCCACTATTGCAATTAAATACTGTAATTTCCATTTTCCCTTCTGCAAAGCCACTTGCAATCAGACATAATCTGGAATATTGGATGCTAGTGGTAATCCTAAAAGAATTAGAGGGCATAACCATCGATGGTGGTGGGAAGTCCAAAGCCCATATCAAGTTGAGACATGACCTCAAGCATTCTGATTCACTGGGGATAAGAGGTTAAGAGAGGACTGTTCACCAATGAAAAAAGGCCTCAAGGCTGGGAACTACATTCTGTGTCAGACATTGCTACTAGAGAAACCAGACTTTTCTATCCCACAACTCTCCACTTTCTTTGGCCTGCCTGCATTTAAAGGGCTTTGGATAGCAAGGCAGAAAGAAATAACACACAGGGAGTCTACCATATTTACTAAAATGCCATTGCCAGATTCACATCTCTAGAGGCAGAATGCCGAAAATATTTATGTCCATTGTTTAATATACCACAATATACAGAAAAACAGGTAGACAATATTTTAGCTCATGACCCAGATCTGTTTGATGAAGTTATTTGGGATACCTTAATGAAGATTTGGGGGAATTAGGTCCTTTTCATAAGTGAGATGTCACTAACAACATGTAACCCCTTATTTTACCTCCTGAAGATACTAGTGCAGAGACTTTTGTACAGTGATTTTCGGTGAGAGGTTCTAGACTTCCTGTGTCAGCAGTATTTCTGCAAATAACCACAGGGAAAAGGAGTTAAAACATCCATTTTGCAAAATTCAAAACACCCATGGTTTTACTTGTTAATAGTAATACATCCATTTATATTCAATTTGTCCACATATGGTTCTTTGCTTTTACTAAATTCAGTTCACTGGTACAAATCAACAAATGGACGCCTCATAAAAAAAAAAAAAAGAATATGCCCTCTAATACAAATCATCACCATGTTGCACAGATGTTTGAAGATGAAACTGACTTAACAACCTAGGCACTAAGAGTAGGGAGGTTCCAAAGACACCAAGTCCAACCCTCTTATGTTACAAGGAAAAATAATGCCCAAAGAGAGGAAGTGTCACAAACTCATTAGGGACAAAGCCAAGATGCTACTACACAGATGTCTGTAGCAGCATTTTAAAACAAATCAACGTTGCCAGAAAGTGACTAAAGAAAAAGGATTATGATTTCTGTACCTGATCAGGACCCATGGGCATCCCAGACATGGGCATAGAATTCATGTTCATTTGTCCGATGTGGCCACTATTACCATTCATGTGCATCATACTGTAGGAAGCGGGGCTACCCTGGGGGGGAAACTGCTGCTGTGGAAATGAACTGAAAAGCAAAAAGGAACATTACCTTCTACGTCCTTTTATTTAGTTGCAAATGATGCACAGAAAAGAAAATGCAAAGAAAGTCTGGGCAGTGGAGTCGCTATCTCTGCACTTACAAAGAGAACATTTAAAGACAGATATCCAGAAAACCTATTGAATCTTCACCTCCAGAAGAGCACTAACTTATTTACCATGTCTATTAACCACATTTGCTTTCAAAACAAATATAGGAAATAGATCCAAACACATTACTATGGCATTCTCTGAGGTAAAAACTGAAGGTCTCACATTTAAAGCTGTATTGCTGAGGGCAAAAATCCTTAAGTGGGAAATACAAAGAGAGTATTTTACTGGGATTCAGAGCCCAAATGTGAAAGATTTTTAAAGTTGCCTCATATTACTGACAAAATACAACTTAACAAAACCAATGGTAGCTAGGATATGGGAAGTTCACTACTACACATCCAAATATGGCGTTTACCTGTTCCTGGACAAGGTTCCTGATGGCCAGCCCTTCATTTCTGGGGACTGATACATTGGTGTGGTCTGAGGGTGCTGCATCATGGGATTCTGGGAGGCACCAATTCTTGATGACATCATTGCACTGGGAGGACTAGCTACTCTGCTAAAGGCAGGATCTGATTGCTGGCTTATTCCTTATTAAGAAAAATAAAATAAATTACTGGTTTGGCTTGTTAATGTCTTTTTTAAAAGACCAGTTATTCAAATACTAATCCATAAGACTGCTGCACTAATTTCTCTAAAGAATAGTGTGGGCAAAGTTAGATTATGCTACAGTTCAGCCAGGCCTACATTGTGTATAGATACTCTTGAGTCCCACAAGAACTATAAGTAACATACTTACAACAGGAAGATAGTCACATTCCTTAAACCAAAATCAGCTTGCTTTCCCTTCTAAACATTTAATATTAATGAACACACTTACATATGTAAAAAGACAATTTTACTGCTTGAGAAAGGTGGATATTTGTCCTATTAAGTGAACATCATTTCAAAATTTTTCCCTTTTTTACCTCCACCCCCTCCAACAGAAAACTGAGCCTCCACACAACCAAAAGTTGATAAGTAAATAATGTTCAAAAAGCACTCATTTACTGCCAGCAGTCAGGATTTAGTAACAGTTTATATCCTCTAACAGGTCTTACTAAAAGCTAAGCCTACAGCTGTATGGAACTAATTCTGTCCCTAAGGGTACAAAGAAAACAATTTTATACTTTTTCCTCAAAACTTAAGTTGAGGAAAGAAGAGATATGTAGTGAAAATATGCCAGGTAAACATAATAACAAATCTGCCTATAGCCAATGGTGAAATGTACTGGTGTAGTTTTTGCTTATTTGAATAAAGTGAACATGTTTAAGCAATCTATAGCATTCTTTTAAGGATACCCAGAAAGGAAGACAAGCTTTCTTCTGTGGAATTTACCATAATTTGGTGGGTATGAAAACTGTTGTGGAGGAGCTTGTGGCATTGAGGTCCCGGTCAAAGCTCCATCCATGCTGGCTGAAGCAGTCACATTAGGGGGAGGGCTGAAGGTCTGTGTCTGCTGCTGCTGCTGCTGCTGCTGCTGCTGTTGCTGCTGCTGCTGCATCATCATTGCCATCCGGTGCTGTCTGATGTGGTGGCTAATCAGTTCTCTACTGCGCTGGGCTACCATCTGGGCATTAAGAAAACCTTGCTGCTAACCAGGAGAAAAATTAAAGACTATATGAAGAACAAACTAATTTCATCCTGATCAAGAACCTAAAAGGCATTACAGATACAAATTATGTGGAAGGCAGAAATCCTGAGAGAGTTTTCGGTGGAATTATATATGACAGTAAGCTTAAGCAGAGAAAATCTGACCAAGTTCTTCAGGTTTTTTATGAACACTCTGAAATAGGCCATGGGAAACTGTTAACTGTTTAAAGCAACAGGAAAGTATTTCCAAAGCAAAGGACCTAAAAGCTAATTCAGTGACATCAGAATCTCACATAGCCCGTAGGCTGTCTCAGCAGGGTCTTCCTTTATAGCGTGCCAGACAAGCGTTCATCCAGCCTTCACCTGAAGATCTCTCTACCTTCTAGGGCAGCCTATTCTACTACTATAAGAGCAGAATTTTGAAGTAATGGATTATTTTGAATTAATGTTCATCTTTGGTAATCATATCTTTATTGTCAGTTTGCTCTAAGTCCTGCCACACTTTATATAAAGTATACAACAGGAAAATTTAAGTTCCAATACCTCCAAGCAACCATATAACGACAAGAAGTTGAGTAGTTTGGGGACACCAATCTCATTCCTTAAAAATATAGCATGACATTTTCTTGCCAACCACCTTTAAAGACAGGAAGAAATAACATTCTCTGTCACTGCTGTCACTATTACTAGTAAATGAGACTCAGTAGAAGAGTAATCAGAGGACATGAACAAACAGATTTTCAAAAGAATTAGAAATTACTGACAACCACATAAAAGAATGTTGCAAATTAGAAAAGTGCAACTCAAATAATTTTAAGGTTTTGCCTAACCACAACAAATTGGCAAAGCTTACAAAAGGTGGAAATAGTGTTAGAGGGATAATAGAAAAACAAGCACACTAAAACATTGTGGATGATGCTACAAACTGGTCCAATCACTCTGGAAAGCAACCTGCAATTACATAAAGCGACTGGCTGATTTCTTAGCATAACCTTTGACCAAGACACATCACTTACAAGCAGTTAAGAACATCAATGACAAATTAAAAGCATCAAATATTTATACCAAGATATTCGTAGCAATTTTTTTCTTGTAACAAAGAACTATAAACCAAGTAGCTGCTTATTCATTGGGGAATGGCTAAACAGATCATGATACATACATGATCCAAAAGGAATATTACTATGATGTAAGAAACTGTGAATGGGTACCAGTATGGAAAGACATGTGAATTGATGGAAAATAATGTAAGCAAATGAGAAAATCTATGTACACTGACAGGAAAGTAAATGTAAAGAAAGCAAGTGCTACTGAATGTTGCAAAATTATAATGACCCAGTTAGGCCCCAAATAAGATACCTAGCCCCACTTTCTCTGCAGAAACAAGGGACTGTACATGTCAAACACTGTGTACAGCAACAAGCTAGTTAAAAGATGACCTTGTGGAAAGGATAGTGGAGGGAAACCATGGGAAACATAGATGACATAAAAACAAAAGCTATCAAAAATATTTTTTCAAAAAAATTAGATTAATATTTCACTCAAAAGTAACACTGGATCATAAAAAACCCATGTTCAATTATGCAAAACCAGGATTAATAATAATACAGGAGAAAAGAAACAGCCCCAGAAAGCAGAACTGGGAACAATGAGTAAAATCTGCAAAGCGAATTATTTAGGTATGAGATAAGAAAACAGCTAAAACTATCTTCAAGGAAAACAGGCTGGCTCAGAAAGTACTGAGTTTTCCCTGTGCTGTAAATCTGCAAAGTCTATAAAGACCATCATAGACAGGATCCTAAAAGTCTTGGTACAGTTTATAAGCACTAACAGCTTTAAACTGCACTAAGACTTTTGGGACATTCTGTCTGTAATGTGACATTACGTTATATAGGGGATTCTTGTTTACTTTTACACTGGACGGCCTCCAAGGTTCCTTCCAACTCTGATGTTCCATAATAAAAGGATATAATGCATTTATTCAATAATTATTCACATGTGCTCCCTGAACTAAAGAGATCAGGATTCTTCTCACCTGAGAGTTAACTTGGGCCTGCATTACAGGCCTCATCACTGTAGCCCCACTCGCTGGAGGGGTTTCCATTTTCATTTCAAGGGCCTGACGACTCTGGTTCAGAAACTGGAGAGAAAGAGAATAGTCGGTTAGAGTGTACATGGTGTCTACTGATAGATGAAAGGGAACATGCCTTCCAAACAGAAGCATTGAACAATGGAACATGCTGAGGTCTTCTCCACTGAACTGGTTAAACCGTCAACTTGAATGTTATAAACAAAATTTGCCAGATACTTCAGGCTCAATTTATTTAATATTGAAAAGTTCTTGGTCAGCAGAAATGAAGCTTAAAATAAGATAACCTTAGAAAAACAAATAAACAATGTACGTGAAATTGTATCTTAAAGGGCATCATCAAAAGTATCAGAAAAGATTTATTGAGGCAGATTATCTCTACAATTGTGATTTTGTAAATTAGGCACTTAGAGAAGCTGCATTAACTTTCTCAGGTTAACCTTTAATGCACTACTGTTAAAGGGACATTCTTCCAGGTAACATTTAATAACAAGTTTTAAATGACACCCTACACAAGTGAACAGGTTCCCAAAAGGTTGACTATTGTCTGCCTGGGAGCATTCAAAGGAAGATAATAGCATTCTCTGGATTATAAAATTATAGGCAAACTTAATTCAATTCAATTCAACTAATACAGAACATTCTTCAAGGTAACCTTTAGTAACATTCGTTTACAATGTATTTAAAATATAATCTTCATGAGTGAACACAACTTTTCAAAATGCCTGATTGTCTGTGTGAAAGCAGTTAATGCATAGGAATGTACAGCTCTTTAGAATATATATTTGCAAATCAAGTCCATTCGATTCAGTTCGATTCAAGCACCTAGTAATCACCTGAATGCATGAAACTCTGGTAGACGCTGGGAACAAAAAGACAAAATCCAAAGTTACTGCCCCAAAGGAGCATCATATTCTCCTGGGAGCATAGAACATGCACATAAATACACTAGGAGAAAATCTGAGAAAGAGAAAAATAAAATAAAACACTACTAGGAGGGGACCATCAGGGAAAGCTTCACAGACAAGGTGATACCTGAGTTAAACCTTGAAGGAAGACAAGTTTGTTGGAAGGAAAGAAGGTTGAGAAGCAAAGATGTAAGTACATTCTAGGCATGGAAGACAGTTTGTATGAATGGAGATTAAGAAAAATGGCATATCAAACTTAACTGTGATAACAAAAAAGAAGAAACCTATCTTTGAGATCTATGGATAGAAAAAGTTAATGGATAATTTTTGTTATATAAAATTTAAGCATTTTTGTACAAAAAAACAACAGCGTAGCTAAGATTAAAAGAGAAATGAGTATAACAGAGGAAATATATATATATGTATGAAATATACATATATATATATATGTATGAAACTAATTCAAATACAGAAAACTAAGAGCCATTCCCCAATAGATAAAGGTTCAAAGGCAATTTTCAAAATGAAGAAATTCAAGCTATCAACAACAATGTGGAAAAATGCTCCAAATCACTAACAATTACAGAAATACAAACAGAAGTAACTTTGTAGTTACATCTCATAACCATCAGATTGTCAAATATGACAAATGCTGGAAAAGCTGCAAAAAACAAAACAGGTCTACACTAGTACACTATTGATGGAACTCTGAATTGACCCAGTCATTTGGAAACCAATTAGGAACTATGCCCCCAAAACTGTGAAATGGAATACCCAACAATACCATTACTACACACTAAAGAGATCAAATGAAGAAAAAAAAAACAAAACACCAATATGATGAGTCCCTGGGAACAAGGAGACTTCAGGCTTGACTGAAAAGTAATGAACTAGTCTAAGTCAGAAATAGAGAGTATCAAAATTTCCATGCCTACCATGAGTGGCTGCTACATGGGAGAACTAGCCTCAAGAAAGGAGGAAGGGCAGTGGTGGGAGCTGGGAAGAGAGGGAGCAGTAGTCAGTCCAGTTAGGCTATAATGTGGCATTCAGAGAGATAACTAGTATAAAATGAGGCTAGAAAGATTAGGGAGAGCCTTATTATGGAAAACTTTAAATACTTGGCTATAGATCCTGTATTTTATTCTACAAGCAATGGAACAGTCATGGAAGGCTTTTGAGCAAGACAGAAGATGATCAAATCTACCCTTTATTATTATTAAGATTATTTTGACAGCTGTATAGAACGGATTAGAGGGAAGATATAAGAAGCAGTGAGACCATTTTGGAGGCTCTTAAAATAATTCAAGTAGAGAGCAAAGAATATCTAGGAGATCAATGTATCAAATGCAGAGATATCAAGAAGGATGAAGATTAAGGAAAACCTATGAAATTTGCCAATTAAGAAATTATTGGTGTTTAATATGATTGTATATGTATAATCTATATCAGATTACTTGCTGTCTTGAGGAGGTAGAGGGGAAGGAGGAAAGGAGAAAAATTTGAAACTCAAAATTTTACAAAAATGAATGCTGAAAACTGTCTTTAAAAATATAATTTAAAAAACACTTTAAGGAAAAAAAATTAGATTATTGGTAACTCTGAAGAGATCAATTTCTGCTGAATAGGTCTGATTCTAAACAGTAAGGAGATTGAAAAAAGAGTGAGGAGTCATTGAATGTAGGAAGCTTCTTTCCTAGCACTTTAACGGTGAAGAGAAGAGAAATCATAGGATAATATCTTAAGGCAATGGAAGATTTAAGCAAGGATTTTTATAGATGAATAGATTTCCCTGAGTTTGTAAACAGCAAGAAAGCACCATTAAATAAGGAGGAGATTGCAGATAAGAAAGACAGAGAATGACATGGTTAATCCTTGTAGGATACAGGAGGGTATGGGATCCAGGACACGGAGGTGGCCATAGGAGGGAAGACCACCCCCTTCCTTATACACAGGAGTAAAGGAAGAAAGGATGGGTGAAGATGTGGAGGGGTTTTGAGATATACAGAAAGAAGGGGATGGGTAGCAAATGATTTATGCTCTCAGTAAAGTAAAAGGCAAAAACCTTTTGACAAGAGATAGGAAAATGAGGACGTAGCTGAGTGCTTAAGGGAAAGGGTCATTGGCGTCTGCACTTGAAGAGAAACAAAATGACATCATATGTCAGAGTAAATGTGCGTGTGACTGACTACAGCTGGTCAAACCCACACAAGCTCAGAAGGCTCTGCAACAGGTCAGGGACAATAAGCCTGTGTGAACATCTGGGATTTGTTCATCTCGTGTTTCTTTTGAGCTACTGCAAAAAATGGTTAAGATGAAAAATGAAAAATATGAGAAAACATTTTTTAAGGGAAAAGAAAACCTGGAACAATGTGCCTGAGAGAGGAGTGAAATAATCAAGTAATAAGAAAAGGTTTAGTGTATAACAGCAGGGGCCAACTTGAGATTACATTAAATAAATCTGTAATGGGTCCAGGTGTCAAGTTACATAAGCAAACAGCTAACACAGAAGGTAGATTAACAGACAAGTCAGACGGAGATAATAATGTCAGATTGAGAACTACATGGGGTGAATGATGGTGATCAGGGGTTCAGAGGATGCAAAGATGAAGGAAAGTATAAACCTGAATTGATGAATTATTAGATTATGCTTGCAAGAAGAAAATAAAAGCAGGTTAGTAGTGGTAGAGCTGAAGAACAAAGAGAGATAGCTGGGACTGGATGCTTCAGAAAAGATGAAGTATTCTTAGGAATAAGTGACTTACAAAGAGTGAAGCAAAGAAATAGATGGAAAGACAGGAGACTATAATCAGCAAGAAGTAGTTCAGAGTTCAAGATCATAAGAAATAATAGGTATTAGTCAAGTAAGAGCTAAGGTATGGATATCCTGATCTGCAACTGAAGAAGAGTGAAACTACTGTTTTTAGAAGTAGAGGGGGTTGATGAACTGTGAAGTCAGGGAGTCAGAATGATCACCAATGTGTACACTAGAACCCCTTAAAATATGAACAAAATCTGGATTAGAAAGTACAATGAACCTACCATCGTACTCCATAAGAAATCTAAGCCCAAAGCCTGTATTAAAATGTAACCATTAACTAAGAAAAAATGATCTAGAGCCCAACAGAACACAGTAGCCAGGAATTGGATCAGACAATATTCAAAAAACCAAGAATACTGGAGTGAAAGAAGCACAGGACTTAATGTCAAAAGACCCAAGTTGAAATATCAACTCTGCCTCTTAATGCTTGTGACAAAGTCTTTGAAACACTCTGGGCCCAAGATCATTTATCTATAAAAAGTTAAATAGTGAGGTTTCTAATGACCCGTACAGTTCTAAATCCTAGGATCTAACTAATTAATCTACTTACATAAACACCTATTAAACAGACACATGAATAGTTCATTAAAATTGCCATCAGGGGTTTGTCTTCCTTGGTGATCAGTCATTTAGCCGTGTATATCAGGGTCAACTTTAGAGCAGGAAGGAACCTTAAGGAATAGCTAATCCAATTCTCTCATTTTGTAAGGGAGAAAACTGAGTGATTCAGAGCTAAAGCAACTTGACTCTTGGGTAAAAGTAGCAAACATAAAATAGGTACCCAGGACCCCCAACTTACGGGTTCTTCCCACTGTAGTACAAAGCCTTACAGAATAGGAAATGATGGGGATAAAGTAAATGTTTAATTTTGGAGTATTAAAATTAAACTAAGATGTTACAATAGAATGGATTTATAAAATGGGGAGATCATCTGGTCTGACATCAAAGAAAACACTGGACTTGAAGCTAAGAGTTCATTTAAGTCTCAGTTTCAGATCTCTCATCTATAAAACAGGAATCACTCTTTTCCTACTTATTTTACAAATAGAAGTATTTATTTCAATACTACAAAATGCTTAAAAATAAAGAACTCTGAATAATTTTCTATTCAGAGTATCACCACTACATTGTACCCTTTGGTAACCTGGACTCCATTCTTGGGGTCCTCATCTTAGCAGGCCTCCACAGCCTGCATTGCATGCATTCCCCACCACCTCCTGACTGGTGTTGTCCTCACTCAACACAAGGTAAACATTCCTTTAGGGCAAGGAATGTACACTGTTCCTGGCACGTGGTTAGCACTTAATAAATTATCATTTACTTACATCCCATTCAGACTATATGCAAGAATCACAATATTGATTTCTTATTGCCATGAAGATAAGGTTCTCTCTTCCCACCCTTCACCCCTACCTCTGCGACGTCAGCCACCACCAACGCATCCACTTACCTGCTGGCCCTGGAGTCTCTGTTGGAGTTGCATTCTAAGCTGTTTGGGTGTATTTGTTCGAGGTCTCATCACGTTAGCTCGGGGATGCATTCCCTGAAGTGGAAAGTTGCCCTGCTGGCTCATGTGAGTCATCAGGGGATTATATGGCGGCTGCTGTCCCTGCAGGCTGCTGAAACCCCCCTGTATTACTGCAGGCTGGGCTTGATAGGACTGTCCATAGAGAGCAGACTTCTGGTCAATCATTACCGCGGGTTCTTGGCTTTGGAAAGACTCCTGTTTGGCTTCCAAAGCTTGTCCCTTTAACAACACAGAAACAAATGAGTACCAGTACGTACCGTACAGCTTAAAGAAATCAGGCATTCATCTCGAAATGCCAGCACGAAATTCCAAAAACAAAGTAATACTTCTCACCACACTGCCTGAAAAAGAATGACTAAATGTCCTCTTTTGCAAAACTAAGAATTCATCCAAAATGCAGAACAGCCATTAATAATTTCTCTGTTATGCAAATCCGGAGCTTTGTGTAACTGCTTAAAGAAAAGGAACGAAAAGTAATGGGGAGTTGGGGAGATGTGAATGGACAGTCATGGCAGATATACCTTATCAGTTTCATTTTGTTGAAGCTAATAAAAAAATTAACTTGTATTCTAGCTGAGGCAGGTGGCAGTATACTAGATCACTACACATCTGGGATCAAAAACTCCCTGACGGCAAATTAATGCAAACGTAAACAACATGGCTGAGAATTTTCATGTAATTTAAATCACGCAATACGGTGAGGTATTCAGTTATACTGCTAAGATTATGAATATTAATGACTGGGGTAAACTAAAGAAAATATAGAATCAAAAGATGTGACCTTGAGTTTTGTCATTTGTAAAATGAGATTATCCTATTAAGTCTTGAACAAGTCAAATATTCTTGAAAACTAGTTTTACTGAGTCATAATTATTACATTATAAATAATTTTTTGTTATCTATTAGGATTCTAAGAGCAATATTGTAGTTTTACAAATTATTTTTCCATGTGCAAAATGCTGAAATATGAAAATAGATGTATATCTATTAATCAGGTTAATATTTCTTACTTGATTTACAAGATCAGGGATTCCCAAAGCTTTATCAATTTCTTCAAGTCCAGTGACATCTGTGTTACTCAACAGAGTATGTAACTGATCCAACAGAGCTCTTTCATCACTCTGACCTTCTATATTAGATGGAGGACACAAGAGATCATCTAGGGAATTCCTAACAAGGGCTCTAAAAAAAGATAAAATACAAAACATCTGACATTATAGTGATAATTTCAGATACTTCTAAATAAAGTACAATGTTCACTGAATGAAGTCTACCCACACTATTCACAAAACTATTTGATAGTTATCTAAACAGCACTGTCATACAAGAATAATTCTACTGGATGAAGTCAGAAGACCTCAGTTCTAATCCTAACTCTGATACCTCGTAACCACTTGATTTTGGTCAAGGCATGTAACCCTTTCCTGTAAAATGGGACTCATATCTCCTGGACCACTTCAGGTGCTTCTGACATTATCACTCTATGATATGGTCACTACAATGATCACATATACATATGAAAACTGCTTTGCTTTCATGCTCAATTTGATTCAATAGATATGCTAAGTGCACCCTAATCACTGTGGTAGATCCTTGGGACAAAAAGGAAAAACCAAAGTGTTTTTGCACTTACAATCTATTAGTGGCATACAATATTTACAGAAATAATTACAGTCCATGGAAAATTATGGCAGTGGTAGCAGGAAGTTGGGGGTGATCAGAGACAGTTTCATGGAGAAAATGGCATACACTGAATGGGCAGGAACTTACTGCCTTTTGAAAGACAGTGCTTGTGCATACCTGGCACAGAGAAAGCAGATAGAGTTCAATTCAGGAAACAGTTGACGAACCAGTTTAGCTAGAACATGAAGTTCATGAAGGGGAGTAGAAGAAAATAAGGTTGGAAAGGTAGATGGGAGCCAGATTGTGGAAGGTTTTAAAAGCCGGGGTAAGATGTCTATATTTATCATACAGGCAAAGATAGCCACTGAAGGTTATTGAAAATGTCCACAGTCAGACCTGCTGTGTCTTAGGAAGATTGTTTTGATAACAAGATGAAAGATGCATTGATTAAGATTAGATGGGACTGAATGGAACAAAGAAACAAATTAGGAGGATTACAGTAGTCCAGATAAGAAGTGGTGAGGGAATATATTGTTGGTAGCATACCAACTGGTCCAATGATTTTTTAGAAAGCAATTTGGAGAGTGTGTGTGTGTGTGTGTGTGTGAGAGAGAGAGAGAGAGAGAGAGAGAGAGAGAGAAAGTGTGTATGTACACACACACGTATAAAATATGTGTGTATACACACACACACACACACACACACATATTTTAAAGTGATTGAAGACTTTGCCCAGGAACTTCTAACCAAAATGGCCACTTCAATGTAGGACAGGCTGCACAATTCCCATATATCTATAATCCAACAAACCCTGAAGTTTGCAATATGGAAAAGTCAATAGAATTGGCTTCAAAGCCAGGAAGATTTAGGTTCAAGACCAGCTTCTGACATACACTGGCTCTCTGACCCTCGACCAATAACAGATAAATAACAATTAAAACCCTAGGCAATTAACAATGTAACTTGCAGAAAAGATGCCAAATTGCATGGGTAGAGCAAGTTCAATACCAGAATAAATGAAAACATGATATTGGTCTCAATCCACAATCATTCTGGACCTGAGAGAGGATAATAACACCATGTTCAACAACATCCAAAAAGTTGTTTTCAAGTACAAACTTTGTTTATAGAAACCAGAGTAATCTCTCACCTAGAATAAAAAAATAAGCTACTTTAAATAAATAGGTTTCACAGATAATTTTATAGATAGAAAGCTATCACACAATCTTCTTAAGCATAGTAAACTATTAGGCATCAATTATAGTAATATCCTTAAGGAACATTTAAAATATATGTCTATTTGCCCTTATATAAAGTGATGCCAAAATGCTTTGGCTTTAAAATTTTTTCTCTTCTATCTACTCCCTTCACTGTGAACATTACTTTTTAGTGCTGCCAAGGTATCCTCCAAGTTTCTAATCTGCTTTCTTATTCTTTCCACACAATGGACTGAGTAACAACTTAAAAATATTTGAATTCTCCTACCCAAGTATTTCTTGGGACCTATAACACAGAGGACTGTTCTTCCTTTATTTCAGGTTCTATGTTCCTAATGGCTGAGGATACTGATAGTCTTGTGTACAGATAGCTGTGGTTACTACATTTGTACATATAATCTAACTATAACTACTTCCTTACAAATTTAGTGATGACTCTTTTCTTGAAAATAATAATAATAAGTAAACACACTGACATCATCTATTTCAATCCCTACCTATTTTGCGTCCCACGAGGGCCCTGATCCATGGATAACATATTATCAGGCCAAGACCCAGGTGGATTAGAGGGTCCTGTCTGGCCATAGGCATTTACTCCCATACCCATAGGAATCTCACCAGGTCCTAGGAAATAAAAATCAGGATATATTTAGAAATATACAAAAGAATACCTGAAAAATGTTAGGCAACAATTACAAATATGTGTTCTACTTTTTTTTCCGGAAAGAAGAAAACTTACTCATATGAATCATCTGTTGCTGAAGCATTGGCCTTGTACCAGGTATACTATTGGACCTAACAGGAAGGCCAGGCAAAGGACCACCCATTGCAGGTCTGGGTAAGGAATTACTATAGTCAGTTCCTGGTCTCACCAGTGAACTCGTGTTTTGTTCCATTCTGCTAACTTTAGAATTTGGCAAACCCCACTCTCCTGAGGGATGATGGTTCATAGTCATATTTCTATTTGGTCCACCTAGTGAAAAAGAAAGAATTAGTTCTTTACCATTTTATAATACTGGGTTTTTTTTTTCAAATAAATAACCTCAATTACATAAAATAATGACCCAAAAGAAAATCCCCAAATAGTAAGCTGCTAATGATGACACAACAGCATTCTGCCTTACCACTTCTGAGGGCCAAAATCAAGTAATAAAACTTAAAATCATTTGGTCACCATTAATATGCCAAATAAATGTATAAATATATCCTGTAGGCTGTTATTCCAGTCTGCTGATTAAGGAAAATTATTAATAAAAACTCTGAACTAAAAGAGTTAGAACACATTAAGTGAAATCTTGATGCAGATAAATTGTGAGACTTGGATGGATCCAATATCATAATAATTTTTACTTAAGACAAAAATTTAACTTTATGCCAACACTGAAGAGTGGTGGAGTTGCGAGTCAGAAATGTTCCAATCTTGCCTCAGATTTATTACCAGCTGTATGACCCTGGGAAGATGATTTGACCTCTATCAACCTCAGTCTACTCATCTGTAAAATGAGAGAAGTGGGCTTCATGTTCTCCAAGGTCCCTTCTCATTCTAAATTGATGATCCTATAATCTTCTTTACAAAACATGATTAAATGGAGAGGGGGAGGAGGGTGAAGGAGAGAACAATCCCCTCCACCCCAGAGGAAAGTATGGAGGGGAGGAGTGGAAAGAAGAAAAAAAACTACTGTCTCATAGGAATATTTCATTTAGGTCCTTAAAAAGACTGTTTTCCAAAATGCATTATGGTAACTCCCAAGTAAAGCAACATACCCATGTTAGAGCCAAAACTCTCCTGTGTATCCATCATCCTTGTATTCCCGCTTACCACAGGCTGCTTTGGTAACATGGGAAATGCATTAATATTTCTCACTGGAGGGCTTGAACCAACAGGAAGAGGGCTATCCAAGGATACAGCTCTATTAAAAGGAGGACGAGCAGATGGCAGAGACTGCGGGCTTCTCAAACCTAAAAACAAACCCAAATGTGTTTTATAAATAACATTGTATCTACCTCAAAATAGAAAGAAATGAAATTGACAGCTCCTGTATCTCTGCCAATATACCTACACCCTGCCCCTCAAATGCTAAAGTACAGTTTTTCCTTTACATAATAAACATCAGAAGGAGACACAATCCATACTGAAAGTAAACTTAGCAGTGCTATCCCAGATGAAGAATTTCAACAGTGGAACACGGGTGAGTGCTGCCCCACAAGGAGAAATTTTATATAAGGGCCTGTTTCACATGGTTCCTTGTTCTAATCACCAGACTGAGTCAATTTTCCTCAAGCCCCATGATATTTTTTCCCTCTACATGTAGTTATACAAAGTGGCTCATGAATCAAAATAGAGAGATCCTTTTTATAACTTAGGGCTGAAATGTAAAATGTGCACTAAATGTTTTATTTTGCTTTTACTATTCTAAGTGCTCATTTTGTCAAAGTTATTTAAAATACATACTGTATCATTCCTAATAATCCTCATTATAGACAAAGGAATTAATGGAAGTAACAAGACTGGGAACTGTGAAACATCCAACACAACAGCAAAAGAAAGTAACATAACAAATTAGATTTATACATTTCCAAAACGAAGCTGTGAAGACACCAGATATTTCTGACAGTCCTAACTGAAAATGAAAAGAATGGGAACAAAATGTAATTTTTAAAATTTGTTTTATATTTTTAAATTCTGATTTAATATTATTTTTAACCTAACACTCTAGATTTTATATGTCCAAATAGGTATTATTCTTCAAAGTCATTTACATTAAGCATTAATTTTAGCATAGTTCAAATGTTTAAATTATCTAAATATTCAACTTATGGACTAAGAAGACAAGTGAGGGTTATGTTATGTCACATCTCCTTAAACTTAAACTGCTACAGCCTACCATGATAATCTATTTTTAAAATCATACTTAGCTATTTGAAAATTGTATTAGAATCAGTAAATTTTTCAGGGTACCTTTATTGCAAAGTAGGTCATTTTCAATCAAAAAGAAAAATCTGACTGAGAGTCAAATTCAAGCTGCAGCAGTAAATTCATCAAATTCTAATCACTAGAGAAGATTACACTGGATCTGAAATCGATTTCTCCAAATACACTATTTTAAAATAGCATGTTAAGACTCAAAAGCTTCTGGAACTGAATGTTGCAAACTAAAAATAGTTTTTTAAAAAAAGGCATAGATACTCATTCACACGAATCAGTTGACACTCTGTCACTTCTAACCTCTGTAATACCTCTCATATGCTCCCTCTTCACTCTCCTGTCACTGCCTCTACTGTAGTGCAGACCTCATTACCTTATCCTTAGACTATTATCTGCTGGTTGCTCTCCCTGCCAAGAGTTTCTCTCCACTATAATTTAAAGTTCCATTCAGTTGTCAAATTGATCTTCCTAAAGTGTAGGTCTGACCATAACACACACACACACACACACACACACACACACACCGCCCCCCCCCCCATTCAATCAATTTCAGTGGCTCTCCCTGTTACCTAAAGGATCAAATAGAAAATCCTCTGTTTGCCTCTTTAAAGCCCTTCATAACCTAACCCTGTCCGTTATTTCCAGTTCTCTTATATTTCCCTTCCACATGCAATCTAGAGACACTGACTTCCTTACTGGTTATTCCTCAAAAATGACTGGGCATTTTCACAGGCTTCCCATGTATCTGCCTCTTTCTCCTTTGTCATTTCTGGCCCCTAACTTACCTGGCTTCTTTAAAATCTCAGCTAAAGGCCCACCATATGCAAGAAGCCTCCACAATCTTAATGCCGTCTCTATGAGATTACTCACAATTTTTCCTGTATTTATCTTGTTTGTACAGTTTTTTTGCATGTCTCCCCTTTAAGTTCCTTGACAGCAGGGACTAATTTTTAGGCCTTTCTTTATATCTCCAGTTCTTAGCACAGTATTGGGCACATAGTGGGAGCTTTAAAAATGTTAGTTTAATTTGACTTGACTTGAAAGCTGACTGTAATTTATGATCTTCCAGCTTAACAATCAATCTAAAAATGCACTGCAGACCCTTAGAAAATGACATTAAAAGGTATGATTTAATAAATTGGCACCAGAAACAACTGAAATAGTCAAAAGACATAAATAAAATTGTCTGCCATTAATTTCTCCAGCAAGTCATTGTTACTCATTCATTTTGTTGTTGTTCAGTGGTTTTCAGTTGTGTCTCATTTTTTAATGACCCTAGCTGGGATATGGAAAAGATACTGAAATGGTTTCCTATTCCTTCTCCAGCTCACTTTACAATTGAGGAAACGGAGGCAAATAGGATTAAGTGGCTTGCCCAGGGTCACAAAGTCAGTGTCTGAGGTCACATTTGAACTCAGGTCTTCCTTGACTCCAAGGCCTGTGTTCTATCCACTATAACACTTAGCTGCCCCACTCATTTATAGACCCTCCAAAATGTAACAATGAAATGCCATCTGTAACATCTTGTTCTCAGTTGAGGGGGAGAGGTGGGAAGGGTGGTTTAAGTTCAGAAAGAAAAAGGTGCTGAGGTTACCACAAGACATATGTGTTACATCATTAAGTTTTCATCTAATTTTCTAGCAAAACTAACTGCTAAAGGCTAGCAGGACCCAATGGTCAGAGAGTGGCTCTTAGAATTAGGAAGACACTTTCTTGGCTACATGGCCCTGGACAAGTCATTTTAACTTCTCTGTTTAGTCTCCTATCTGCATCAGTAGGGAGGAATATCTAATTTTTTTTTAAAAAACCTACTAATGAATTTTTGTTTCTGAATTTTATCACACTCCATGACATAGAAAACAAAATTTACTTTTTTCTTTATCGTATCAAGTCAATTAACAAGCATTTATTAAGTGCCTAATACATACCAGGCACTGTGCTATGTGCAACTGATACAACTGTAAAGAATAAAATAATCCTTACCAAGAAGGAGCTTACAGTCAAGAAGAATTGAACTGTAATTGAATATGTACCCAGGAGGAAAGAATGGTGTAAGTGATTGTGCTAGAACAAAAATTACTAATAAGGTACATCTTTAAGCAGCTCCATTCTAACATGAATAAAGTGCCATTGAATACGTATTTTTCATACATAAAATACATATTTTCATATTCATAATTCACATTCATAAAATACATTTTTCATACATAAAAAATAATAAAGATAAGTAAAAATTAGGGATGAGATGGAAGGAAAACATTTTACAAACTATTCCCATGGGTGACGGATGGACAGAAATGAGTATACACATGGTTTAAATAAAAGATAATCACATTTAACAATACAATTGGGGGTAAAAAAGAAAAGTTCAACACCTATTAGAATCTAAAGATAAATAGATTCCAAATCTCTCATAGTGGATATCTGTTTTGCCATGGTGCATTTTGCTCTCTGCACTATCACACAAGAGAAAATCCAGGTTTCAACAGCAGTATGAATCAAATGAATTTTAAAAGGTACATAATTAGGGAAAACTGGTAGATAGAAAAATAAAAACGCTAAAATCTTAAACTACAAAACAGAAACATCTGCATATGATGTCTAAAGGTCTGCTTTGTCTTAAAATGCACTCTAAAATAAGAACCTCTTGGGCATAGTCTAAGTCATATTTATTGTTTTACTGCCCTCTTCATGAAGCAGATGCATTACACAAAGGCCTTTTAACAAGTATCTGTCACTGAAGTATGAGTACCTGGAGGTATGAGTTTACCCCATGAACCTACAAACCCAAATACCCCAGCACCCCATAAATATAGCAGATGTAATCTGTCCATATATTCCTAGTCACTATTTCATGATGCTAAGATTTAAAAGACCAAAGTTTTATTTTTTTTAAAATTAAAACTTACCTAGAGGGGTATTTCCTTGAAACATCTGTTGCTTACTTGCCAGGCTGTTACCATTTGTGGACATGGCATTGTTATAGAAGTCAGAACTTGTCAGGTCACCAAGAATAGCATCTAAATTATCCAAGTCTCCACTCACCTAAAAATCAATTTTCACAAACAGATTGAATGTATGTCTGTATATTTGTACCCATACACAGGTATATGTGTAAGTAAGGAAAAAATTCAATGATGAAGAATAAAATGGAACAAATGTCTGAAAATAATGGTAAGGGGAAGTGTGTGAGGCCTATAGGAAGTAAAGTAAGTGATGATGAATATTTCTGAAAATACTTTTATCTAAATGAGGGCTGTTCTTCACAAATATAAGATAGATAGATATGTAAACTCTCACTCTCTCTCTCTCTCTCTCTCTAGATATATATACGTAAACTCAAGCTTAGTACTTATATTATGGTAAATGTTCAGTAGCTACTATTTTTCTTTCCTAGAAGGGTTATCTAATTTAATGTCCAAAGAAAACCAAAAGAAAATCTTTCCCTTCAAAATGAGATCAATTTACCCTGCCGTGACAATCACAGAACCAAAAATGTGCTCCCATCTGAAAGGTCTTTATTTGGCCCTGGTATTAGCACTCATATTTGACAACTGAGAGACTCTCCCAGCAATGCTATGATGATCATCACCACCAGATAAAGCATAAGCACATACTATCAAGTTTGCCATAAATAATCACCCAAACTGTTATACACACATAGCAATACATACATAATTTAGCTTCTAAATGGCAATTTATACTTTTGATTTTTGTGTTTCTCTAACTCCCTGTACCATGCCTTCAGTTACCTAGAATTTTCATTTGGAAAATAAGCATGTAGATGAGAATTTCCATTTCTACCTTCAAACCCTGCATATCAACAAACTCAGGTCGTTAGATGAGCATTTACATAATTGTAACAATCACTAAATTCTAAATTTCATCATTAAGTTACAGTTGCAAAGTCATGGAATAAAAAAGTACTGAACTTGAAGTCAAGAAGATCCAGGTTCAAATACACTACTGTGTGAGTAGGACACAAAAACCTTTTTGAGTCTCAGTTTCCTCATCTATAAAATGGGGATAATGATATTATTGACATCATAGAGCCTCTGGCACAGATGTGATTATCTTTCTAAAGCTTTTTACAAATTTTAATGCTTATATGTAAATGTTTACTATTATTACTACTGCTATTGTTGTGTTTGTAGCTGTCATTAATTCGATTTCCCAGTTTTCTACCATGCTTACTATAGAATAGAAACAACAGAAAACAAATGAGTGAAGTTCTTAATCTACCAAGTATGTTACCTCTTCATTTTGTTCAGTCTTAACTTTAATCTCTTTTTCTTGATTTGAAGGAGGAATAGAAGAGGTGCTGCACTGTCCCATTTTATTATCTACACCTTCCACTTTAGGTTTTATGTCTTTAGAAAGTGAATCATTAGGATCATCTCTATCAAGCAGATATCGAAGAAGTGCATTGTTTTCCTTCTTCTTAGGACTTAGCTGCTCCTGCTTAATAATGCCTTCACTAGAAGCTGCACTGCTCGTGTCTTTTCCAGTAGCTTCAGCTGTAATCTTGGCTACTTCAGCAGGAGAATTCCCATTCTGCAGCAATTTGTGCAAAATTCTGTGCTTCTCTTGCAGCAGGGAGCCATGCATATTTGATGTGGAAGTAACTCCTCCTGACGTAGAAGAGGAAACTCCAGAAGGGCTAGTGACACTGGCAGCAGAATCTTTACACCCTGGATCTAATGGAGAATTTGTCAGAGTGGAATGTCCCCGGTCATCTGAAGAGCACGTCAGTAACTGAAGTAGTTTTTTGTGGCTTTTGTTTTCAGGTGGTCCTCTCTGATTCTCTGGCCCTTCGACACCAGTTTCTTTACTGTCTTTATCACTGGGGTGGTCCCTGCTATTGGCCTGGCATATGGAACTTTCCACCTGATTCTGTTCACAATATAAGCCAGCAGGACTCTTGGAATCCTGGCTGCCTATTTTACTTTGTTGGTTCATGTTCATATTTGGAGAATTATCCAACTTGGGGCCTGGTGAAGAAAGTGTAGACAAAAGAGAAGTCCCCACACCCTCACTGATGGCTTGAAGGGCGCTGAGAGAGCTGCTGGAGAAACTGTTGCTGCCAGTGTTGCTAGCAGATCCCATTGGAGAATGCATACCTGCATAAGGAAGGAAGCCAAAAGAATCAGGTGAACAATCAATCAATCGATAAACATTTCTTAAATATTCACTATATATTAGGGATATTAAGTGCTGAGAATACAAAGACTAAAATCAAGCAGTTCTTGATCTCAAAAAGCTTACCTTCTATGGAGGGAGACAGCATACACATATATAAATGTAGACAAAATAAACATGAGGGAATGGGAGGAGAGGACAGCACTAGCAGGAAGAGTTTCATGTAGAAAGTGCTTGTAAAAGTGAAGAGCAAGTAGATTCCTGGCCTGAGAAAGGCCAGGTGTGAGCGAGCACTCAGGAGATGGAAATGCATCATTATGTGCATGGAATTGCAACAAGGCCAGTGTGGCTGGGACATAGAGTGGGGAAGAGAGAGTAACAGGTAAGAAGGCTAACAAGACATCTTCATAGCTATTAGTTGGTGTTGTTCAGTCATTTTCAGTTGTGACCAACTATTAGCAAAGATATTGGAGGGGTTTGTAATTTTCTTCTCCAGTTCATTTTACAGATGAGGAAAGAAAGCTTTAGTCTGAGATCAAGGGGTTTAGATGCCAACAGAGGAGTTTGTGTTTTATCTTACAGGCAAAAATGGAAGTCTGGGAAAAAAAGAAGCCATTGGAATGTACTAAGTAAGGGAGAAAAAAAGGTAATCCCTGCATTTGAGAAAAAGGGAATTGGTAATTATATGAAGGATGAATTGGAGAGAGAGGAAGGCTTGTATCTGGGAGACAAATTAAGAGGCTACTGCAATAGTGCATGCAAGAGATGTGAGGGCCTAAACTAGGTAGATGTGAGTACAGATAAAGGGCCAGATGCAAAAGATGTTGTAGAGACAGGAGTAACAATATATGGCAACTGAATGGATATGGGAGATCCAATGGGAGGAAGCATCTTTTTAGGATTTTAATTTCTCAAAAATAATGGAGCATGAAATAAAATGAACCACATAACAAATCACACACAGGAATATGACCTTTAAAAAAAAGTCTCCAAAAGACTGACAGTTAAGACAATATTGGGTATGAAGGAAACTTTCTAAGGCTATGCCAAAGAAGTGAAGAACCTGGCCAGATCTAATGCCCTGGGACATCTTCTGTAGATGGGTTCAGCAACAAGACCACATGCTTTCTGTCTAAAAATGATACCAGATTGTGCTTTGCCTAGGTTAAGGAGTCATTCTCTGAAAACTGGTTCCGATGTTTAGTTATAAATTTCCAATTACCTTACATTTATAAGCTAATATATTTGTAAGCACATATATTTGTAGGCCTTAGACTAAGAAGTGAAGAGGTTATTATCTACATCAGTAGCAAGACTGCCAACATGAATAAAATACCAGATCTTTGCGGTATTTAAACATTAACAGGAAGAACACTTAAAAATGGACCAAAAAAAAAATACATCAAATAAAATACCTGGAACAGGAGAAAACTGATGTGAAGGCATCTTTGGACTCCCTCTGTTACGAGGAGAAATCATTATGTTCTGTTGATTGGAGCCAAGGCCAGGGCTACCATGCGGGGGGCTATTCATATTTAGCCCATAACTGTTGTTCTGATAGGGAGAAGACTGCATTCCTGATCCAAGGTTTATAGAGCTTATGTTATTAGGGCCTCCATATCTAATGCCACTCATCTGTCCTACTGCATTGGGATCTCCCAAAGAGTAGGGCCTGTTCTGCACTGGCAGGCTTTGATTTGGCGACATATTCATTCCTCCAACAGAACTGGCACATCCAACCGTAGGAGCTCGTATGTTTTGTCCCACTGGGTTGGGATTTGGTCTATATCCATTCTGTTCTCTGAAAATCACACACAGAAAAACTCACAAAATTTTACTCAACAATTGCAAAGTTCATTAACATTTTAGATAAGAGCTACAGGAGGAAAAACTGATATATCAAACCACTTCTTCATGGATACTATGACTATGCCTTCAATAACTGTACCAGCCTAAGTGCTCATCTGTTTCTAATGAGGCTGAATTAATTTCCCTTCCACTAGGTTGCTACAAAAGTTGCCTCAATTGACATCATTGCTACTCTTTACAAAATAAAGACTTCCATTAAAAAAAGGTATAAAACTCTTCAAAATCAGCATTTTCCATGAGGCAGAGAATAGAAGGTTAGAGAAGATTTAAGGATTTCCTATTTAATGCTTTGTATATGCTGACCACTCTCACTGGGATGTCATTTGGTATTTATGAAAAGCATATGTTCCTAATTGAAATATGAATTTAAAAAACTAACCTCAGCATTGTATTATGTTTATGTATATATATATATAATCATATATAACATGTTACATATAATATTATGTTTTTATATTATTAATATCATGGGGGAAAATGGGAGATGGAAAGAAGAGAAGAAACATTTTTCATGCAAGGTAGATATGCCACCTAGTCTATATTTTTTTCATAGTACAGTTATCCTGTTCATCCAGTCTACCACATCATCTTCAGATAGGGCCTTCCTCCTCTCCACCCCTAAAAATAAAATTTTCAAGCAGAAATTGTTTTGTAAATTCTCACATACAAAACACAACCTCTAAAAATGTGCATTCCTACTCTCAACTCCAAACCTTTCAAGATCTAAACTAAAACATCAAAATTAAACTCACCTACCACAGAATACTTTTTCTCTCCTAATTTTGACTTCTTTTACTAAAGTTTTTACACTAACAAAATATTCAGCAGCTTGATTTTTTTTTTAAGTTTGAGAATAATATAATCAAAAAGCACAACAGAAAGGCACTACCTCTGTAGGAAGTGAGTAGAAAGAAAGCCATGGCGATCATTAGTTACTGGATTCCGGAAAAGTTTGCTCTTTGTTTGGGCAGTCACTATAGTCCCATCAGCTAAGGAGAACCGATAAATAGGGGTTTCAGCATGTCCCTGAATATAAGCTGTATGAGAGAAATTAACGTTGTAGACTGTCAGTGAAACACATCTAGCAAAGATTAGAAAGAAAATATATTTAAAAATACAATTCTTCCAAGACTATGTAGCATTAAAGTTTTATGTAAAAATTATAAGCAGACTAAAATAAAAATTCTTAAGATACATTCTTACAAGATACAGCAATTAATGTACACATACCAAAACAAAAAAGCAAAAATGGAGGATTTTAAATAAAACAATTCAATTTTTTTTTAATTCCTTACCTTCCTGATAGTGCCGTTTTTGGGACCATGTCTGTCCATCATTTAGGCTGAAAAATCTCTGGATACACCTTCTGATTATATCTTCAAAGCCAGGTCTCATAGATGACCTCAGTGAATTTGTATCTATAGTGACAACTTTGCCTGTTTTTAAAGTATGAAGGAAATAAAATATTTATGAGGTGTCCACTATGTGAAAACACTATAGATGATAAAGAAAAAGAAATTAAGTTGAATCAACAAAGAACCACAGAACAAGTTCATGTCTTAACCATCTGGTGTCCTGACTATGGATTTCAGATACTATCCATGTCATCTTTCTGTCCAAGGCCCCAACGCAGAAGAATGACAACATATCTAACCATAATATTTTAGAGAACATTTGAAAATATTTTATTACCATTTCCTCTGACTTCTGGATAGCTTCAGTGGTTTAAATGTTGCCTTTATAATTCTCTAAATCTTCATGAAACACTTCATGTATAAACAGTCACCAGTTTTTGTCTAAATTTGGAGGGCCAAGTAACCCTTGGTAAACAATTCATTAAATATTTCACTGAGCACCTGTGATATGCTAGGGATTTCAAAGAAGTTACAGAGATTCAGCTAACCCTACAAAGTATAAGTATAGAAGTTTATCAGAGATTTTTCTAATGTATTACGACCTCTTTCAACTAAACCCTTTAACTTCTGGGATGCAGCAGCAGGTGAAGAATATTCTAATATGGCCAGGGAAAAGTCTCAAGATCCTCTGTAAAGTATGAATATTTTGCCAGTTTTTAAAATATCCACATCAATTCCTGCAGATGATTAAGACTAACACAATCTGACGGAGCACTAATCCATCGTTCCTTATATGTCAGTATATCTCGGGTAGAATTAGGTAGTTGCTCTCCTGAAATCATTAAATAAATCAAGAAAACAACACCATAACTTTCCAAGTGAGATGAATGCAATGACTGGTGGGGTCTACTTCTGACATGAATCTATTCAACACCACTGGAACCAAAAGGGTGAGTCTTTCAGTCCTGGTCCATGTCTGCCCTAACTCGGAACACAAAACCACCAAAGCTCTTCCCAATACTAAGAGGTCATGAAGGGAGGGGGTACAGGTGGTGTTGAAGTTCCTTCCCTAGTCTCTCTCCAGACTTGGGTTCAGACTCTGTCTTGCCACAGAACCTAGTGCCACATATAGCTATAAGCATTCTGCACTGTGTCAACCAAGTCTTCTAAGAAAATAGCATGTCATTTCAATGTAACCATGAAGCACCCACATTTACTGACTTCTAACACTCAAAGCTTCATGCTCTCTCCATACACAAACTCCCCAGAAAATAAGTAGGCTCATGCCACTGCCAATGCAGATGGCCTCCTATTATCATAGTACATCAGAGATGAGGGTCACCCACCTACTGGTGCTTTCCCAATCTAATGGCTAGCAAACTCAGAACTATAGCTTCCCAAAGCCCCCAAATCCCCTTTACCTGAAAATATGCACTACTCTTGTGATCCCTATCCAGCAATACCCATCCCCAGTCTCTGTCCTCCTCAGGCTTCTGGAATGGCTTCATCCAACCTTTTCACTCACATTCTTCTCATCATTTTACCATCACAAAATGTGCCTCCATCCAGAAATACTATATCCATCAAATGAACTCATTCTCTCATGCCTCAAATCTACAACTACAAAGGGCTTAGAAGAAAAACAGGCATACTCTATCATCATCTTTGACCCTTCCAGATGCACCCCTCTGCACTTCATTCGTGTACAACATCTTGTGTAGATTCCTGTGGCTATATATTATTTGTAAAGTGCTTAGCACAGTGTCTAACACTTACTAAATGCTTTTCTCCTTTCCTTCCTTTCTTCCTAGTTTACGCTGTCTCACAAAAACCTGTAATTATGAAATTCCCATTTTCACATCTGTCTCTGACTCACCACTCTCAATTATATCTCTGACTTCATTGCGAAAACCCAATACCTTCACCCTTCCATGTTCTCAAAGTCTTATCATCCTGTTAAGGGTCATTTTTCCTGCCTTCAGAACCTCAACCTATATTTGAGCAGTTGAATTATATAGTTTTCTAACCTGGAATAATGAGAAGTAGTGACTACATGACTGCCACTGTGTGAAGTGCTAGAGATACAAATAGAAGTAAGTAAGAAAGTCCTCTGCCATCAAGGAGCTTAAAATACAAGGGAAGACAATACACAGAGGGGAATGATCTTTCTAGGAATGGTAGTATTAATGTGATTAATGTTCTGAGCAAGGAGGATGGGGAGGTGTTCTATCAACAAAAATGAGGTCAAATCAGAAGAGATCTAATGTAATGTCTTGCTAATAGGAATTCATAAATAGGTAATCCAAAATTATTCTATTTATTAAATCAATGTATAAAACATTCCAAAGAAATTTCTGTCAGCACTTTGGAGGAAAAAATTCTCCTAAAATTGCTAATGCCTTGGCAGTCCTCAGTACAGAGCAACCCCCACATTCTGACTTCCTTGTTACTCCATGCATATTTTCTGAACGTTGCTGGTAGAAGTCATGGGTTGAAATGAACCAATTTTGCCCACTACAAATTCATGTAATATAATCTCAACTAGAATCTCACATTTTTATAGCACATTCCTTTTATGTTTCCATGATCAACTATCATTCTCAAAAATGAAGCTATTCCAAACCCTCTCTTCTCCTCAAACCAACTATGCCATTCCTTCCCACACAACAGAGGCCTTTGCCTCTTACTTTACATAGAAAAATAAAAACCATCAATCTCGACCTATAATTCTTTTCCCCTATTCTACACTTTAAATTTCTGGCAATAATTCTCTTTTCTCTACTACTCTGGTCCAGTCTCTGAGAAACTAGAGGCAATTCTCCCTTTTTACTTTCTAATTCAAAAATTTTATTTAATTTTTTATTCAATTAATACTCTGACAGCAAATATGCATAGCCAAACAAAACAAATTCCTACCATAGCCATTAACAATGTGTGCACGTCTGTGTCTGTGTGTGTGTGCGCCAAGCACATCACTTCTGTCAACAAGTGGGTAAAAGGGTGCACATGAATGATCCTTTGGAATCATGGTGGTGATAACATTGCTCAGAGTTCTTAAGTTCAACGTCAGTTTGACTTTGCAATAATTACGTTATTATTACTTCAGTTGTTCTCCTGCTTTAATTCTTCACTCTGTATCAGTTCATACATTTTTCCAATTTTCTCTAAAAACACCCATATGATCATTTCTTGTATCATATCACAGTAGTACCCCATTACATCCATAAACTATAACTAGTTCGACTATTTGCCAGTTATTGGGCACCAAAGTCATTTCTTGTTTTTTGGCCACAGCTCCTGTAAGTATTTTTGAACATAAGAGTTACGGGAGCAGGGTGAACATAAAGATCATTTACTCTTTATCCTTTTGGCTTATACCACCCTAACAGTGGTATTCACAGTTGGGTATTCACAGTTGAGTAACTTTGGGGACAGAGTTTCAAATTACTTTCCAAAATGGAGAGAACAATTCACAGTTCCATGAACAGGATATTATGTATGTGTTTCATCACAACCCCCACCAACATCTGTCATTTTCCTTTTGTCCAGTGTGTTAGTCTAATCGATGTGAAGGAGAAATTATCTTGCATTTAAGGCTCTTTGTAACTCGCGATATCTCTTCATCCTACTTACACAATGCATCCTGCCATGTACTCAGTGTTCAAGTATTCCTCATACAGGGGCAGCTAGGTGGTGCAGTGGATAGAGCACCAGTGCAAGAGTCAGGAGGATCTGAGTTCAAATCTCACCTCAGACACTTGACACTCACTAGCTGTGTGACCTTGGGCAAGTCACTTAACCCCAACTGCCTCATCCTGGGTCATCTCCAGTTATCCTAAAATCTGGACACTGGATTCAGACGACTCTGGAGGAGAAGTGAGGCTGGTGATCTGCAAAGACCTCCCTCACTCAAAACAAAGTCAAGTGCAAGTCATGTCATTATTTCTTCTCTGATGGCATAGTCTTTTTTGGCAATGAAGGACGCGCGCGCACACACACGCGCACACGCATGCACACACATTCCTCACACAACACCACTTCTGATCTCCACGCCTGTACATGGTGGGACCCTATGCCTAGTATGCTATCATTCCCTCCTTCTAGCTTCCTTTTAGACTCAGATTTAATGTCACTCTTTGCATAAGGCTATTCTTGCTCCCTCAACCGCTAACATCTTCCCTTGTAAGATTACCTTCCATCTACTTTCTATCTTTTATTTAGCTATTTCCACATAGAAGGAATATACCTTCAACTAAACCATACAAAATATTTGCATGGATTCAATTACAAAGTATTCCTGAAAGAAATAAACAACAATTTTAATATCTGGAGAAATATTCGAAGCTCACAGCTCAGCCATGCCAATTTAATAAAAGTAAAATGACTATATTGCCAAAGTTAATTTATAGTTTTAATGCTTTATCAATTAAAGTATAAAAAGAAAACATTGTAGAGCTCAGTGGAATAATAAAATTCAACTGGAAAAGAAAAGCATCTAGAACACCAAGGAAAATAATGAAAAGAGATTGGTAATAACACTTATAGACCTCAAACTATACTATGAAGCAGGTCATTAAAACCATGTGGCTTTGGTATTGGTTAAGTTAGATTGGGGTGGAGTCAAGATGGCAGAGTGAGATCAACTACTCACCTAAGCTCTAAGACAGACTCCTTCAGATACCTCTACAGAGAATCTGAACAAATTTTAGACTGGTAAAACTGAGTAGGAGACAGAGTGTGGCAGATTCCCAACTCAGGACAGGCTGGAAGATCAACAGGAAGGATCTGTTGCACAGGGCTGGAGGAGCACACAGCGCACAGGTTGTACCAGCACAGACCCTGCCATAGCAAAGCCAAGCAGGAAGCCCCAGGTAGTCTGAAGAAGCAGCAGCACTGCAAAATCTCAAATATTATCAGCCCAGGACAGGAGTCCAGTGGAATCGAGTAAGAGACAACCTCAGAACCCCAAGTAACTGCAGCAACCGCTACTGAGACTATCAGCCCACAAGATTAAATGTCTGTAAGTCCATCTCCTCAAACTTCCGGGAGCCAATATGGCAGAGTGATCAGTAAATGCTCTACCCCTCCCCTTGCTGACCTTGAAAAACTCAGAGAGTATTTCCCAGGAAAAATCCTAGAACACTGGGATTAGCCGAAGGGGTAAACATTCTCTTAGCCCGTAAGGTTAGGAAAATCACGAAGGGGGTTCCACTTGCTCTGGTTGAAGGGGACCAGTGCAGGACCAGAGCATACCCCAGACAGCTCCCACCTCAGTGAAACAAGAGATCCTGAGCCCCCGGGGGTGGGGGTGGGTGGAGTCCATAATCACCAACACCAGGACCCCAGGCATGCCTCAGCACAGCCAGGGGAATTGGGAAAACACTAGCACAAACAGGATTCACCAACCATTGAGCTTGTCTGTGCTTAGGAAAGAACATCTCCTGTAGCCAGAACACCCCTCACCTACACGTAACACAGCCAGCTCCAAGGTAACTCTGGGGAAACTCAGAAAGACTTCACCTGGCCTCTGCTTTGGCACACTAGCTAGCTGAGCACCAGGTAAGCTGCAGCATTCTAGTTTCTAGCTGAAAGAACCAGGGGGTCACAATACACAATGTCTCAAGTTCTAAGGGCAAAAATGGTAGGAGAGAGACCCCTGTACTCCAGAAGCATAGATCTACTTTAAAAGCCAGGAAGAGGGAGATCATCATGAGCAAAAAGCAAACCAGAAAAGATAAGACCATAGAATCTTTCTATGGGGACAAGGACCAAAATACAAATACCAAAGAGGTCAGCATTGAGACTACTCTCATTTGAAACTTCAGAAGGAAATATGAACTGGTCTTAAGCCCAAAGAGCATTCTTGGAAGAGCTCAAGAAGGATTTTAAAAGCCAAATTAGGGAAGTAGAAGAAAAACTGGCCAATGATTTTCAAAATATGAACAGAGAAATCACGGAAGAATTTAAAAGGAAAATTGGACTAATGGAAAAAGAAGTACAAAACCTAATTGAGAAAATTGGACAAATGTAAAAGGAAGTACAAAAACTAACTAGAGAAAATAACACCTTAAAAGGAACAATTGGACAGATGGAAAAGGAGATTCAAAACTTAACTGAAGAAAACATCAGATAAAAATTAGAATTGGGCAAATAGAATGTAATAGACTCTATGAGACATGAAGAATCAGTCAAATAGGATCTAAAGAATAAAAAGAAGAATTATTGGTCTACCAGAAAGCCATGATGAAAAAAAGAGCCTGGAAAAAATCTTCCAAGAAATCATCAAGGAAAGTTGCCCAGGGGTCCTAGATCCAGAGGGCAAAATAGTCATCAAAATAATCCACCGATCATTTCCTGAAAGGGATCCCAAACTGAAAACACCAAGGAATATCACTGCCAAATTCCAGAACTATTAAGTGAAGGCAAAAATACTACAGGCAACCAGAAAGAAATAATTCAAATATTGAGGAGCTACAGTCAGGATCACACAGGACCTTGCAATTTCTACACTGAAAGATCAGAGGGATTGGAATATGATGTTCTGTAAGATAAAGGAGCTTAGACTACACCCCAGGATCAATTATCCAGCAAAACTGAACATAATATTTCAGGCAAGGAGATGGAAATAAGAGATTTCCAGGTTTTCCTGATGAAAAGGTCAGAGCTCAACAGATAAACTGATCTTCAAGCACAAGTCTCAAGAGAGGCATAAAAAAATAAATGGGAAAAAAACCTGCTTATTCAATATGTTTACATCCCTTTAAGGGAAGATGATACTTGTTAATCTTGAGAACTGTATATTTATTATGGTATATAAAAGGGATATAATATACATAGATAGAGGGAGTGGATATAAATTAAATGACGTGATGATAAAAATGTGATTTAAGGGTGCAAAGGAATTGTAACCAGAGATGTGAAAAGGAGGAGGCAAAATAAGGCAAATTACATCACAGGAAGAGGCACAAAAGCATATCACAGTAGATGGAAAGAGGGGAGGGAGATGAGCATTGTTTGAGATTTACTCTCATCTGATTTGGTTCAAGAAGGGATCAACAAACTCAGTTAAATATAGAAATCTAACTAGCTCTATAGGCAGTAGGAGGGGAAAGAAAAGAGGGAAGGCTAAGAGGGAGGGAAGAAGAAGTAAGGAAAAAGGGGAGTAAAAGGGAGGGGGGAGTTGAAAGAAGGGAGGGAAGACTGAGGGAGGCAGAGGTCAAAAATTAAAACTGTATTGTGGAGGGGAAAGGAGAAGAGAGAACTAAAAGCATAAATCGGGGGGAAAGAGGATGGAGGGAAAGACACAAATAGTAATCATAACTGTGAATGTGAATGGTTTGAACACTCCCATAAAACAGATGGCGGAATGGATTAAAAACCATATCCAACAATATGATGTTCACAAGAAACACATTTGAAATGGGGGGATATGCACAGGGTAAAGGCAAAAGGTTAGAGCAGAATATATTATGCATCAGCTGATGTAGAAAAAAAGCAGGGGTAGCAATCCTAATCTCAGACAAAGCAAAAGCAGAAATAGATTTAATAAAAAGAGATAAGAAAGGAAACTATATCCTGCTAAAAGGCACCATAGACAATGAAGGTAGTATCATTACTAAACCTATATACTCCAAGTGGTATAGCATCCAGATTCTTAGACAATAAGTAAAGAGAGTTACAGGAAGAAACAGACAGCAAAACTGTAGTAATGGAGGACCTCAACCTCCCTGTCTCTGAACTTGATAAATCTAACTTCAAAATAAACAAGAAAGAAGGTAAGGAAGTGAATAAAACTCTGGATAAGTTAGATATAATAGATCTCTGGAGAAAACTGAATGGGGATAGAAAGGAATATATCTTTTTCTCAGCAGTACATGGCACATATACAAAAATTGACCACATAATATGGCATTAAAAACCTCACAATCCAGTGCAGAAAGACAAAGATATTCAATGCGCCCTTCTCAGATCATAATGCAGTAAAAATTCTATGAAATAAAAGGCCATGGAAAAATGAACCAAAAATTAATTAAAAACTAAATAATCCTAAAGAATGAGTGGATTAAACAACAAATCATAACAATCAACAACTTCATTCAAGAGAATGACAATAATGAGACAACCTACCAAAACTTATGGGATACTGCAGTTCTTAGGAGAAGTTTTATATCACTGAATGCCTACATGAATAAAATAGAGAAAGAGATCACTGAAATGGGCATGCAGCTGAAAAAGGTAGAAAAAGAACAAATTGAAAATTCCCAAGTAAATACCAAATTAGAAATACTAAAAACCAAAGGAGAGATTAATATTAATAAAATTGAAATTAAGGAAACTACTGAAACAATAAATAAAACTAAGAGTTGGTTTTATGAAAAAACCAATAAAATTGATAAACCTTTGGTCAATTTGATTTAAAAAAAGAAGAAAACCAAATTGCCAAAATCAAAAATGAAAAAGGTAAACTCACTTCCAATGAGAAAGAAATTAAAACAATAATTAGAAATTACTTTGCCCAACTGTATGACCATAAATTTGACAATCTAAATGAGATGGATGAATATTTTAAAAAAATATAAATTGCCCAGATTAACAAAATACTTAAATAACTCCATCTCAGGAAAAGAAATTGAACAAGCCATCAATGAACTCACTAGGAAAAATCTCCAAGGCCAAATGGATTTACAAGTGAATTCTATCAAACATTTAAAGAACAGTTAATTCCACTACCATATAGACTATTTGGGAAAATTGCTGAAGGAGTCCTACCAAGTTCTTTCTATGATACAAATATGATTTTGATACCTACACCAGGAAAAGCCAAAACAGAGAGAAAATTATAGACCAATTTCTCTAATAAATACAGGTGCAAAAATTTTAAATAAGATATTAGCAAAAAGAATACAGCAACTTATCACGAGAATAATACATTATGATCAGATAGGATTTATACCAGGAATGCAGGGCTGGTTCAATATTAGGAAAACTATCAGCATTTTTGATCATATCAACAACAAAACTAACAGAGACCATATGATTATCTCCATAGATGCAGAAAAAGCCTTTGACAAAATACAACACCGATTCTTACTGAAAACACTGGAGAGCATAGAAATAAATGGAGCCTTCCATAAAATAATAAGCAGTATCTACCTAAAACCATCAGCAAGCATTATGTGTAATGGGGACAAGCTAAATGCATTTTCAATAAGATTAGGGGTTAAACAAGGATGTCCATTATCACTACTGTTTTTCAATATGGTACTAGAAATGTTAGCTGTAGCAATAAGAGAAGAAAAAGAAATTGAAGGAATTAGAATAGGCAAAGAAGAAACTAAATTATCACTCTTTGCAGGTGATATGATGATACACTTAGAGAATCCCAGAGAATCAAGTAAAAAACTACTTGAAATAACAAACAACTTTGGCAAAGTTGCAGGTTACAAAATAAACCAACATAAATCATCTGCATTTCTATATACTATTAACAAAGCCCAACAGCAAGAGACAGAAAGAGAAATCTCATTTAAAGCTACAGTAGACACTATAAAATATCTGGGAGTCTCCCTGCCAAAACAACCCCAGGGACTATATGAACACAATTACAAAACACTTCGCAAAAATAGAGTCAGATCTAAGTAAGTGGAAAAACATCAGTTGCTCATGGGTAGGCCGAGCTAACGTAATAAAAATGACAATCCTACCTAAATTAATTTACCTATTCAGTGCCATATCAATCAAACTACCAGATAATTATTTTCTAGAGCTAGAAAAAATAATTTCAAAATTCATCTGGAAGAACAAAAGATCCAGAATATCAAAGGAACTAATGAAAAAGAAGGGTACAGAAGGTGACTTAGCCCTACCAGATCTCAAATTGTATTATAAAGCAGCAATCATTAAAACCACTTGGTACTGGCTAAGAAATAGAGGGACAGATTAGGGGAATAGGTTAAGTACTCAAGACACAGTAGTCAATGAATATAGCAATCTACTGTTTGAGCCAAGGATCCCAGCTTATGGGATAAGAACTCATTGTCTGACAAAAACTGCTGAGACAACTGGATACAGTGTGGCAGAAACTGGGCACAGACCAATGCCTGAAACCATACACAAGAATAAAGTCCAAATGGATACATGATCTAGGTATAAAGATTGTTTCTATAAACAAATTAGGGGAACAAGGAATAGTTTATTTGTCAGATTTATGGAGAATGAATAAACAAGAGATAGATAACATTATGAAGTGCAATGAATAATTTTGATTTTATTAAATTGAAAAGGTTTTGCACAAACAAATCCAATGCAACCAAGGTTGGGAAGGAAGCAGAAAATTGGTAAAGAATTTTTGCAACTAGTGTCTGTGATAAAGGCTTCATTTCTAAAATACACAGAGACCTGAGTCAAATGTACAAGAATACAAGTCATTCTTCAATTGATAAACGGTCAAAGGATATGAACAGGCAGTTTTCAGAGGAAGAAATTAAAGCTATCTATAGTCTTATGAAAAAATGCTCTAAATCACTATTGATTAGAGAGATGCAAATCAAAACAACTCTGAGGTACCATATTACACCTCTCAGATTGGCTAACATGACAAAACAGGAAAATGATAAATTAGATGGAATACTAATTCACTGGTGGTGGAGCTATGAGCTGATCCAACCATTCTGGAGAGCAATTTGGAACTATGTCCAAAGGGCTACAAAAATGTGCATACCCTTTAACCCAGCAATATTGCTTCTAGGACTATATCCACAAAGAGATCATAAAAAATGGGAAAGGGTCTCACATGTACAGAAATATTTATAGCTATAGCAGCTCTTTTTGGTGGTCAAGAACTGGAAATCAAGGGGATGACCATCAATTTGGGGAATGAAAGTTGCAGTATATGAATGTAATGGAATATTATTGTACTATAAGAAATGATGAACAGAAGACTTTAGAGACACCTGGGAGGACCTATATGAACTGATGCTGAGTGAAAGGAGAAGAACCAGGAGAATTGTGTACACAACAACAATCACAGTGTATGAGGAATTTTTCTGGTAGACTTAGCCCTTTACAGCAATGCAAGGACCTAAAAAATTCCCAGTGGACTCAAGGCAAAATGCCTTCCACATCCAGAGAAAGAACTATGGAACTGGATCACAGAACGAAGCAGACCATTTTCTCTTGTTTTATGTTTTGTTTTGTTTTCATGGTTTCTCCCATTCATGTTAATTTTTCTATGCAATATGACTAGGGTGAAAATGTATTTAATAAAAATATATGTGTAGAACCTATACAAGATTGCATGCTGTCTCAGGGAGGAAGGGGAGAGAGAGGAAGGAAGGTGAGGCGGGGGGAGGGGGAATCTAAGATATATGAAAGTAATTGTAGAAAAGTGAAAAAGTAATGAAAGTATATATGAAAGTAATTGTAGAAAAGTGAAAACAAATTAATTTTAAAAAATTTTAAATAAAATAAAAGTTAGAAAGATTGATCAGTGGGGAAGAGACTAGACAATAGATAATCAGAAACAATGAAACATAATAATTTAGTGTTTCACACTCCAGAAAGCACAAATGAGATGCAAAAAAACTACTCATTTAATAAAACCTGATGGGAAAATTCAAAATCAGTATGGTAGAAACGAATCTCAAACCAACACCTTCTGCCATATTACACAATAAACTCTAAAAGAATGCAATAGAGTAATATTATGATCATACCATAAAAAAGTTAGAAGAGAAACATATAATATACTTTCCACAGGTGATGTATTCTTAACCAAACAAGGGGTAGAGGCAATTAGAAAAGATAAAATTGAGAATTTTGATTACTGAAACTGAAACGTTTCTACACAAACAAAATTAATGCACTAAGGATAAGAAAAAAAGTAGTAGAATGGAGGAAAACAATCTTTGTATCAAATTTCTCAGAAAAGGGTACAGTATCAAAGATTTTTAAAACACAGATATGTATTCATATGAGAAAAGAGAAGGAAGGGAAGGAAGGAGGTGAAAGGGAAAGAGAAAGATATCAAAAGATAAGTGGTTCCTCAATTGATAACTGATGAAAAGATATAAACAAAAAGTTCTCAGAAGAAGAATTTCAAACTAATAACAACAATATAAAAGAATACACTAAATAACTAATAACAAGAAAAATGCAAATCAAAACAACACTGAACATTTACCTCGCACACACTGTAAATGGCAAAGATGATAAAACATGGAACTGTTCAAGTTTGGAGAGGTTCTATGAATATACTGTTGCTGAAGTAGTAAAGCAATACAATCATTTTGGAAAGCAATTTTAATTATGTACACAAAGTGACTAAAAGTCCATAAACTTTGACCTAAATAGTCTAAAATTAAGATTATATCCCAAGGAGGTCAGGAATAAGAAAAAAATCCCCATATGCAGCAAAACAAATATATCAGCGATTTTTGTGATAGCAAAATTTGTTTCTAATGAAACAAAGATAGTCATTTATTGGAGAATGGTTAAACAAACTGTGACACATGAATGTAATAGAATATTACAATAATGTGAGAATTAAGATTTATAAAATATGATACAGAGTGAAGTAAGAAGAGCCAAGAAAACAACATGTAAAATACAATGTAAATAAATAGAAAGAACCACCACAAAAAAATGAAAAGGCAAAATTTTAAGTAGCAATAATGACCTTTAAAAAGAGACATAAAAAGATACCCCCAACCTACTTCTTTTGCAAAAGTGAAGAGGTTCATTAGGTGGGGGAAAAAAATGAGAAGATCCACAGATATGGTACATTGCTCATATTTTCAGACTTTTTCAATGTGTTGATCAGTTTTGCTGTCCATTATTTAAAATATTATGTTATATGGGATGGTTCTCTAGAAGAGGGACAGTCAAGAATACTAGGAAAAAATTTGGCCACATAAAAAAAAGATATAAATTAAAATTTACTTTATAAAAAAAAAAGTATGTATCTTGTGGACAGAGACTGTTTTTGGTATTTGTTTCCTTAGCATTTAGCACATTCTCCAGAACATAGGGAATAAAGGTTTGTTGTTGATTGGATTATTGTTAGCGTTTTACATATATCCCCTCATCAGAATGTAATATCCTTGAAGGAAAGGAGTTCCATTTTGGCTTCATAGTACCAATTTCCAGGATCTACTAACATTAAATAGATATAATAAATTTTTGCTGAATTGAAGAGTACTGACTACAGATCTGTTTTGTATTAAATTGCAAAAAACAAGCAAGAAGTGATTCTGGATTATGCTAGATTATCTTAGAGCCCAGAAAACAAAAGAACTTAAACTTTCAGAGAAGGATTACAAAAGAAAATTGGGGGAGGAGGGGTGTTGCCAGGGGAAAATAATAACAATTAGCATGGACTAAACTGGAGATACGGCTAGACCGTACCAGGGATTCAACTGGGTTAAATGCTAACAATAAACACTCGCCACAAATAAAGGTACAAGAGACAAAAGCAGCCTCTGACTCATTACCATAAAAAGAGAGACACCTCAGATGATAGAAAATTTAACATTTCACTACATAACATTAGCCAAAATATCCAGGATAACTGTCTATCTCTCTCTGGCAATCAGGAGATTTAAAAAGTGGCTCGTTAGTCATAGTTTAAAATACTGACCTGGTAAATGGGTTAGACATAAATGTTTTATTTTTTCTTTCTTTATTTTTGCTAGGCATAAATACAAGTGCAAGACTGTCCTACTAAGGAGAAAATTAAGACCTCCAAATCATAAGATAGAAATAATTAAGTTTTTCTTTGTCCTTCAACCTCAAATTCATGAAAAGATTTGAAGGTGAAATAATAAATAGCATGAGTTAAAGTGCATAAGCACATGGTAATTTAAAAGGTTGAAAAGTTGCACTGTAAAATTATTTTCAAGACAGTGTGGGGCAAAGGGGAATGACTTCAGAAAAACCTGGTAAGATTTTCACAGGCTGATGCAAACTGGAGTGGAACCAGAACACTGCACATAGTACTAACAACACTGTAACAATGATCAACTCTGAAAGACCTAGAACACAATCATCCCAGGCAATTCCAAAAGACTCATGATTAAAAATGCTAATGCTATCAACCTCCAGAAAGAGGATGGAGGAACTGAGAGTGCAGACTGAAATATATTGCTTTTTACTTTAATTTTCTTGGGGTTTTGAGGGGAGGGGAGGGGAAATGATGGCTAATATAGAAATGTTTTATATGACTTCATATGTATAATGAATATCATATTGCTTGCCTTCTCAATGAGTGGGGGAAAGGCTGGAGAAAGGGAAAGAATTTGGAACTCAAAATTTTTAAAAATTAATGTTAAAAATAATAAAGTATGAGTAAAAAAAATTAAAATAAAAATATGGACAGAAACTCTACTCTTGCAAAAAAAATTCTATGTAGTTTTTTTCTTAAATTCACTTTATTGACATCATTTACTAAAAAGATGGAAGATACAGCATTGTGGTAGGTACTTTTTTTTATAATTTGGAAGAGAGAAGATGAAACCAGGAATACTTGTAGCACTGATTAATCTTACCTGAAAGGTCATGTTTAGTAATGAAGCTTTCAGGGTTTGAAGGGAACACTGTGGTGATGCGACGTGCCACGCATATCATACAGGACTGTAGATCTGTAAATAAAAATTTAACCCATTTCAGATTTGCCAACATTTTATGAGGATAATAAGTTCTTAGAAATATGAAGAAACACAGAAACACAACTTCATTTTTTTGTCTTTTCTTTTGTTTTATATATTTGAAATATAACTTACCTTCTCCTTCCTCCATCATAGCTCGTGGCTGAGACAAGGCAAAACACTGCATTGTCTCATACCTCTGGCGCATATCAGGACTGTTACCCACATCATCTAGAATATCATGCACTGTTTTCACCAACATACGGCAATTGAACGTGTGACTTTTTTGTCTAGGTGCCTCATTTGTCCATGGATCTCCATTAACTTTATAAAACAAATCAATCATAGGGGAAAGAAACAGGAAATAAAATGTCACTTCAGTGTACAGGGAATCTAAAGTTCAGCATACTAAGAACATGAAGAACAATATTTTATTTTAACAAGAACAAGATAATATTTTCTATACTTCAGTGAGGAGTTGGAAATACTAAATATTTTACAAATCATCAATGGCATATTATATTCAAAAGTTAACACAAACTCACCAGAAACTAAAGTCATGGGAACTCTCTAAATCATGTGTAGGGAACCTGCAACCTGGAGGCCACATGTGGCCTTCTAGGTTCTTGGATGCAGCTTTCTGACTGAGTTCAAGTCTTATAGAACAAATCCTTTTATTAAGGGAATTGGTTCTGTTAAGTTTGGATTCAGTCAAAGGGCTGCACTTGAAGACCTAGAAGGACCACATGTGACCTCAAGGTCACAGGTTCCCCACCCCTGGTCTAAATAAATAATTAATTACTATCTGAACATTAAAGAAGCCTTATGTATGTGAGAACACAAACACATCACTGCTTCTAAAAGCTCTATTTGGATGATTTTAATCTAACTTTCCAAAACTGAGCTAGAAAGCTAAATAAAAGAATGTTTTGGTTGGTTTTTCTTTTTAAGCAAAAATAGAATTACCTGCTGACTTAGGCAAATTTTTGAGAAAATCCTTCCTGTCATCTTCATGCAAAATACTGTAGACACTGGTGTTAACCAAGTCTTCTTGCTTATACTGCAGGTACTGTGTGACATTTTCTGACACAAATACAATGGTCCCATCGCGATTCACCACAAAGAGAAAACCATCCAACGCCTAAAATGTGATTGTACAATGCAAATATCTGACTTAATTGGGTCTGGCTAAAAAGACATTTTATTTTAGTACCCAATGATTAAAACAGCTGTCCTACATTCCTTCCCCGTCCCTCTCAATCTATTCCTTTAAGGAAGTATACACATTTAAATTAACATTTTTTTCATTAGTGGTGCTGCTCACATACAAAATTTATATTGTCCCCCTTTGTTTTATGAATTTTCAAAACAACATGTAAAAGTCAGGCTCAAATATACAATACAAATGTATAAAATATAAAAACTTCTACAAAAATAATTCCAGCACAACCAAAATGGGAAAGAAATATTGGCATTCCACATTTCTGAAAGAAATGTGAAGTACAAAACCAGCTGTCCCTCAATGCCATGTATAAGCTTTGGTGCTAACACTGCATCAGTATCATCAGCCTGAGTTCCCCAGAATGGAGCAAAAAATTTCTCTGAAAGCCTCCATTTAAAGAGGGCTCTCAATCCAGCCTTTTCCCACCTACTGTCATCATGCCCCTCAAACACACTTTAAACTTCTTTTGGGGTGTTGTCTTTCCTCATTCAACTGTAAGCACCTTTAGGACAAGGACCGTCTGCTCATTTGTATCCCCAGAAATTAGCATAGTGTCTGGCACACTGTAGGTGCTCAATATTTATAGACTATTGAACTGAAAGAATGACAGAAAATTTATATGAAATTGATACATATAAGATTAAATAAATGTGATCAAAATTATATAAAGCTTTCAAATTAAATTGAAACTATCTTAAAAACAACTCAGAATTACTCATTAACACCCATTTTTAAAACTGTAGCATCACCTCACAAAGTTCAAATTAGAAAAAAATGATTATTTATAAGGGATAATTTAACTCTGGAGGGACCATGGGAAGACAGGTATAGTAATTCACAGCTGATGAAAGTCTAAACTTGTCCAACTATTTGGGAAAAATTTTGGAATTATGCAAGTAAAGTTATTAAATTACATATTTTAACCAGAAGATTTTACTGTTGCAATTATAGCCAAAGGAGGTCAGTAGGAAAAGACTCATATGTATACACATATTCAAAACAGCATTGTTTGTGGTGATAAAAAGTTAAAACATGCATCTAATAATTGAGAAATGATCAAACTGTAATATACAAATGTATGGCAAACATTCTATATGAAATTTTGAAAAACGAAGAAAGTAGAAATAAGATGTATATAGTGGTCACAAAAGTATACAAAAAGGTAACACTAAAAAAAAGGAAACAAAAGTAAAGTGAAATACATAGGATAACATCATTCCATACCAGCAAAGATCATAAATCATAACTAACACAGATCTTTTCTGGTAATTCATAAACACAAAAGTAGAAATTAACATCTATGATCATAGTGCAATCATACTGAGGTGGTTTTGCTTAAAAATTTGGGGGAAATATACTTTGCTGAAAGGTAGGGAGGTTTTTTGTTGGGAAATGTCTTGTATTCAAACAATACTTGTAAATTTTAATAAATTCTGCTCTTCAAGGATTTTATCTTTAATCAAAACATTGTAAATTTTGTAAAATCTTGAGGAAGCAGGAAAGGACATGAAATTTAAAAACATTAGAAGTCACCTAGAAGCAAGAGGTCAAAAATGGACTGAGTATATTTGTTTCTATATCTTAAGAATTTGAAATATTTCTCTGATATTTAGAGAATACTTCATTTAAAAGCACTGTAATTTGATGGAAAAGACAGCTAGTATAACAAGGTCTGGTTAGAATCTCAGTTATTCTACTTACATGTGTGAGATAACACAATCTCTCAACCTTTTGGTTTGGTCACTTTCCTCATGTCATGCTAGATAGAAAGTTGGCCTAGAAGCTAGGAAGACCCAGGTTCCAGTCTTGCGTTTCATACATGCTGGCTAAGTGATTCAGAGGGCAAGTTGCTTAACCTCACAAAGGCACAGATAGTTCTCTAAGAACAAGTTGCAGAGAAGGTGCCAACCTATATCGGCAGAGGGAGTTTACTCATATGAGAGTTCCCTATACCAAAGAAATCACAGATTCAGGATTTATATATACATTCCTATCCCTATGCTAACAATTTGGGAAAGTATAACCAAAAATTACACGTGTTTTAATACTTTAAAACACTCTAAATATTGTTTACCTTTACTACCACATTAAAATATTAACATTTTTAACTACCAGTCCTACAAAGAAAAATACTTCTAAAATTCTTTACTACCATTCATAACTGTATTATTTTTACCATTCTAATTCTGACAATTATTTCAAAATATAGGGCACACAAGTGGAAACTAAAGAGTACCTATCAATTCAGGAATGGCTGAAATAATTATGGTATGTGAATATAATGAAATACTCGTGCTATAAGAAATGATGAAGGGAATGATTTCAGAGAAACCTGGGAAGATTTTTATAATCTGATGCAGAATAAAGTAAGCAAAACCTGGAGAACAATTTATACAGTAATATCAATATTGTAAAACAAACAACTTTAAAAGATTTAAAGACTCTCATCAATGCCATGACCAACCATGACTCCAGAGAACCATTGATGACATCATACCCACCTCTAGACAGATAGGTGATGGACTCAAGATATGAAGAATAAGACAGGTTTTTAGATGGTTCCAATACGATAACTTGATTGTTTGAATATACATATTTGTTTAAGGGGGTTTGTTTTGCTTTTTTTTCTTGGAATGGGAAGTGGAAGTAGATAAAATAAAGACTTGTTAACTGAAAAAAGTTAAATTGTAAAAATAAATGTATGGCATAACTGTCATTTGGTTCAACCCTTTTATACTTGCCTGAAGTAAAAGTGGTCCTAAGGAATCTTTATCAATAACTCCCTGCCCTGTAGAAGATACATCAGCTTTCTGAACATCATCATCAATGGAAGCTGCCTTTCCTAAAGAGACAGAAGAAAGTTCTTCAAATGATTCTAGTTATGCTAGTTAATCATTACAAAATGATCCAGAACATATATACAGTATATTCTGTTCCCTTAATGAGGAAATTATTTGATCATGAAAACATGTAACTTGAACAGGAGCTCAAAAAAGATGGTCTCAATTTTGTTAATCAAAAAGGAGGCAAGGTCAAGTGTTGTGTAGGGGCAGGAAGGACATGTGACATAGAGATGGTTAATGAGAAAAAGGACTGGAACAGCCACTGCATGAAGCTTGATAAAGACTTAGGGAAAACTTTTTTTTTTTAATAACTCCATCATGAAGCTATGAAGATACAGAGATTTCAAAAATGTTCTCAGATGTGATCAGGTCTGTGGATAGCTAGCATGGAGAAGAGATACAGGCCACAAGACTGCAAGTGGGTGCTGAAACAGAAGGTCAAGTTCTTTGCTGCACTGTTCTCTTTTTTTTTTATTGTGATTTGTTTAGTAATTTTAAATTTATAATGTAGTTTTTAAAAAAGTTTGGACTTGTCTATAAAAAAAAAGAAAGAAAAGGAAAGATATAGCAATGAGGACAGGAGTTAGAACAGAAAACCTGGTTACTCAGGTACTGAATTCCTTGAAAAAGAAAGTGGAATATCCTAGATTCCAGCAAATAACAGCATAAAGGATATGGATAGGGTGATAGAGATGTTTGAAACAAAGATCAAAAGAAAAGGCTACTGAGTGTTTATGACAGAAGGGAGGCCTGAAAGGTATTGAGGACTTCGCTACAATGTTCTCCCAGCTCAGTGAATGGAGGCCATGACAGAAGGCATAACCCATATAAAAAGAACATGCCCAGGAAAAAAAAATATTCTCTTGGGGGAAAAAAAACAGGTTTCCATTAATACAATAAGATTGTGTGAGGAAGAAAATTAAGAATGAAAAGGAACTTATTTATAACAATGGGTTCCAGAGGGCAGAGAACAGAACAGGGAGAAAAAAATTAATCTGAGAAGTCCATAGTTAACTAAGGAAATGAAACTTAGGTTTCTGGACCATGGCTTACAATATTAAGAGATCACAGATGAATACCTAGCAAAAACTTGTAAGAATGTACTTGACAGGTACCTGGCAAATCTAATCAAAAGGGCTTCCAACTGAAAAAGACAACCCCCAAGTTAGATACTAGACAGCATAGCTAACAAAAAGGAAAAATAACAAGATGAAAAATCTAGAAATCCACACCAGACAAGAACCAAGACAGGAATCAGTATTAAAACCTACAACCTCAACAAATTCCCAAAGTTAAAAAAAACAACTGGAGAACTAATGATCCAAATATAAGGAGGCAAATTTGATTTCATAGGCACCCCCAGAACTCTGTGGGATGAAATCCATCCAGACAATGGTTCTGGATCTGTACTTTATTTAAAAGAATAAGGGCAATATAGCAGGAGAGAGAAGGGTAATATCAGATATTAAGAAGGTTTGCTAACATATACCAATTCTAATGATTTCTGTGGGTTTACTTTGTAGCCTAAAACTTTGTTGGAGGTATTAACAGTATCAATTAGCTTTTTTCAATGATTCCCTATGATTTTCTAAGTAACCATCATGACATTAGCAAACAGAGATAATCTTGTCTCCTCTTTGCTTGTCTATAGATTGTAATTTCTTTCTCATTGCTATTGCTACCATTTCTAGAGCTCTATTAACTAAAATTGGATAAAATGAACATCCATTTTTTTAAGTGGATTTATTAGGAAAGCTTCTGCTGCATTCACATTGCAAATGATTGCCTGCTTTTGGTTTTAGATATACAAGATCTCTCTATGCCTAGACTTTGTATGGATTTTAGCATAAAGAAGAACTGCACTTTATTAAAAAAAAAATAGTTTATTTTAAAAGTTTTTAATCAAAGTTTCCTGCATTATATTGATTTATAATTCTCCTGTGTTTTAATCTCCTGGTTTAGGTCTGTATCTGTTTCCTAAAAGGCATCTATCTGATAAGAGTTTTTTCTCAGTAGTACTGGTATTAATTGCTTTTTAAAAGTTTGATAGTATTCCATAAGGACCAAGAGTATGTTTCAGTAGTACTTCCTTTATGGCTAGTTTTATTTCTTTTTCTGAGATTGGGTTACTAAAGATATCTACTTGATATTACACCAATTTGGCAATTTTATGCTTTTGAAGCTTTTTCTGTGTCCTCAGTTCTGTTGGCATATAATTGTGCATAAACTGATAATTCTTTTTATTTCTGTGAATTTTATTATGATTTGACCTTATTCATTTGGTATTTTGCTGATCTGAATCTCCTGGGTTCCATTTAGAGAGATGGTTTCTAGGAATAGGCGGGAAATGGTCCTGCTGTAACTCACCCTCAGTAGGCCTCACTTGGGATATTATGCTCAGTTTTGGACCCTGCTGTTTATGAAGCACAGTGATCAGTCAGGGAGTGATGAGAGGAGAACACTCAGCACGGTGAATGCCTAAAGTTCATGATATATGAGAATCAGATGAAGGAGCAGGGCATATTTTACCTGAGAACGAGAGGATCCAGAGGAAACATGGGGAAATTTAATTTGTTTTATTCAAATTAAAAGCAAGGAAAGCAGCTGTGCCTTGCCACTCACTGGTTTTGTGATGATGGCACTGGTTTAGTATATGGGTTGGACTAGAGGGCCATTGAGGTTCTTGTCCACTCTCATATTCAGTGATTCTGAGTGGGATACATAGGACTGAGTCAGACAGGAATGAGAGTTATAGGAGAAAAGCAAAAAAACCTCTGAAGGTCAAAGATTAGCCAACTAAAAGGAAGGAGTTTGTTTGAGAGCCATGTCAGGGAAAGAGCCAACTGGTCGCAGCAGGAGACTGTTGAATAAATGGTAATAGTGATCGGGAAGTTCATGTGATAAAGGCAAGAACTAATATTGAGCCCTCTAAAGCTAAGAATGTCATTTTACTCTTCTGTACCCCACAATCACAGGGGACTCCATAGCTATCAGGGATGAAAACAATTAATAGTAGCAGCAACCAGGACACTCATACTGAAAAAAATGGTATGGCCTCAAGAAGCACATGACTACTTCACTCTATCCCTCTTATCACAATCAAAAATTAAAAACCAAGGCAGGGGTGCTGATATAAGTGAAATAAATACTTTCTCAATCCTGAACTGCAGCACTTCTACCAACCTGGGTTCTTAAGAGTAAATAAAGATTGAAGCGGCAGTAATTTCTAGATGGTGATGATGGACAACACACAGTGACAATGGGCAGAAAAGTAGATATTCCTACTGATGCCACTCAAGATGATGAGACAGGATAGGGGCCTAAAATTCAAATCCCTGAGAATTGCCAGGGTCTTCAACACACTCCTAGGTCCTTAATTCACAAGAGGAAAGAAAATTTTGAGATTTAAAACTTGGAATCAGCAGTTCCTTTTTCTATGCTTTCAGTATTCTTTTCCTACTTGGAACACTGGTCATCATGAAAGGTGGGAGAAAAGACTTTACTGATGAGGGCAGGAGAAGTAAGTATCAGGGAAAGATCTATAGAAGAGGTTGCATTTGAGTTGGACTTGGACAAGCTATTCTAAGCTTAAAGGCTCTGTTAGCAAAGGCATATGGATATAAAAGTTTACAAAATGTGGTGGAAATGAATATCAAGTAGATTGGCTAAAGTAGAGAGCAAGAGAAAAATAACAGAATGAGATAAGTTAGAAAGGTGCAGAGATGCCAGAGTTTAGATGGCCTTGCATGCCCACCAGAAAAGCTCTGAACTTTCCTCAGTATGAAGAAGAAAAATACTATCTGTAATCATATCTATCTATAAGAAAGATTAATTTGGTATTAGCATCAACATTAGTTTGGAGAGACTCATTAAAAAACCAATTTAAGGAAGGGAGAAATATTACTAAATTTATACATACAAAAGATTAGTCTGGTGGTAGTATTCAAAATCAATAAATCCTTCAACAAACATTTATTAAGTGTTTATTATGTGCAAATATTGTAAAGAAAAAGATAACCAAACTCCTGCTATGAAAAAACTTATATTTTAATGAGGGAGACAACATGTACATATACAAGTATATAAAAGACACATAAAAAGTGAATACAAAATAATATTGAATAAGAAGAGACCAGAATCAGAGGTAACCAGGAAGCCTCATGTACAAGGTGGCATTTGAGCTGAGTCTCAAAGGAAACCGGGATTACAAGAGACAGGAATATAGAGGAAAAGCATTCTAAGTATAGGAAATAGCCAGCGTAAAAAGCATGGAGATAGGAGATAAAGCATCATGAGTTAACATCAAGAAGGTTATTGTGACTCAACCACAGAAGGATGGGAAAGAAATGATGTAAAAGAAACTGCAGAGGCAGAAAATGACTAGGTTGTGAAGAGCTTTAAATATCAAAGAGAACTTTATATGTAATCCTAAAAGTAACAGGAAGTCATGTAAATCTGTTGAATAGGGAGGATGACTTAGTAAGACCTGTGAATTAGGAAAAATACTTTTGTTTTTAGGTGAAAGGCAATTAGAGTTGGAAGAGACTTGAGGCAAGGAAACAAAACAGGAAGCTACTGCAGTAGTATAGGGAAAAAGTAATGAAGGTACTATCTGTATAAGTGGAAAGAATGGCATATACGTGAGAGAGATTATGAAGAAGGAAATAACAAAATTTGATAACTAATCTGAAATGATTTCTCCCTTTTCTCCCATTTCCCACATACACTCAAATGGAGTATATCAACAGTTCTTAAAATGCAGTCCAGGAATGCCTGGTGATTGCCAAGATCCTTTCAGAAACTGACATGTGTAAAGGAGTGCTGAGACCAAAATGTTTGAGAACTACCATGCTACACATAAGGTGACCTAAAAGTGGACTTATCTCCCCTATCGGAATGTGAGCTCCTTCTGGATTAAGGCCATGTCTTTGACTTTCATTGTATCCCCAGCATATAGCAAAGTGTTTTGCATATATTAAATGCTTCATAAATGCTTATGAATTGTTGACTGACACACTGAGTGTGGAAGCCTACAGGATGCCCTAGTCAAAAACGTACGGATGAGATACTCTAAGAAAAATAGTCATGGTTGAGAAAAGAATAGCAGCAAACAGAGCTACAAGAAAACAAATCAAAGAAAAGCGCCCCAATATTGTGTGCTCTCTCTACCCACCTGTCATCTCATTCTGCTCAATCCAACCCCACATATACCTGGCTACCTGAAGACTCAGAGACTAACAAAAAGAAAGGATAAAACATAGCAAAAATTATATTAAAACTCCAATAGAGCTCCATGCTTGAATTAACAATGGGAATCATCACCAACTGAATAACTTTTGTGACTCAATAACTGCCTTATTTAAAGTTCCGCGTTACCTTGTTCCTTTATCTGTCGGATCTGTCTCACGGTTTCCTTTAAAATTGCACATTTATCTGGTTTGACGTTGAAACTGTCAATGTCACTGAGATTAGCAGATATCAACTCAGCCAACTCCTCCAGGTATTTACTCTCCTGCTCCCGTCGCCACTTCTCCCCACTGCCAGTCAGACTAGGAGAAAGAACAATCATGTGATAAAGACTCTGAATGCACAAGGCCAGGCAGTGGCACCAAGAACTAACCTTGAAGGCAAGACAAATATGGTCCAAAGGACCATTCAGACACTTGCTAGTGACACAACCTTAGTCAAGTCATCTAGCATCTAGATTGTTATTTTTCTATCTGTAAAATGAGGACAATAGCAATAAGCCCTACCTAATAGGGCCACAGAGATATAAAGAGGTTTTCAAACTTTGAAGCTTCTATCATTATTAGCTCTTATACCAACGAATCTGTGGTTTGGTCAATGTGTGGTAACCCTCCAAGGCCCATCCTCCCAAAGCTTACCACAGGGGTTTTATCCAATATGCTAGAGGTCTTCCTCCACTTCTTCCTATGTCATAAGGTGCCAAAAGATCACCCTAGTCACCCATGGCAGATCCTCACTCTCAGAAACTGGCCAACCTATCTCTTCATTCCACGACACAATTCTTTGATGACATATTTTACTCTTCCAATTCCTTCCCTGTTGCAGCTTGCTCATATTAAGTATTTTCCCATGGCCATCTGTGTGAAGTTCATCTGTAATTTTTCAGAGGCATTGGTAACACACAACTCAAAACTGGTAAGATGTTTATATTGAAAATATGGGTCTGTACTGTTATATGAAGTTTAGGGTGAATAAAAGCATTTTACAATCTCCTCAAAGTAATCTAGCACATTCTCTTCCTCTTTTTCAACTCTAGGTCCATCAGTATTGGGGTGTATGTGTCTGTGTGTGTGTGTGTGTGTGTGTGTGTGTGTGTGTGTACACTGTTGGAACTACAGGGCATATTAGATACTGATGAAAGAAAATTAATGGTCAACTGAAAACATGTTTTTCTAGAACTATGAATATATGGAATTGCTGAGAAACTCTTCTTGCCTGGCCATTGCATTTAAGCTTGTACTTTAACGTGAAATCAGAGTATTAAAAAGCAGAGAAAATGTTACTACCAAGATGAAAGTTACCTCTCTATAGAAGTAGAAATATATCTCGTAAATCTTGTTAAGCAAACTATAAACATATTCTTTTTTGATGCTGAAAACTTCATTTGGAACAAAAATAATGTTATGTATATAAATGATACCAAATATCAACTTGTCATTTTATAAAACAATTTCATGAAATCAAGGAATCTCAATGAGAAGAAAACTCACACAGCCAAAGTCCTATTTAATATAGGCACTTGGTCAATAGCATTTTTAAGAGAGTCTTTTCGGCCATGCTTGAATACCCCTAGTGATAGAATTCTTTACTTCATGGGGTAGACTATTCTCATACTAGACTGCTATACTTGTTACAAAGTCATTTCATATCTGAAAGACAATGTCCTAATAACAAGAGCAACCAATCAAAATTTAATGAATAAGCATTAAGAGAAGACATGAAAATGCATTTCTATCTTTTTTGTGAAAGGTAGGGAACTGCAGGCATAGAGTACTGTATATAATAATGTCGGACTTTCTGATTTATTGTTCAGCTTTGTTGACTTTTTTTTCTTTTCTGTTCTTTGCTAAGATGTAATAGGAAATGTGGTAATATTAAAAAAGAATATCAACGCTATAAATATTTTTGTACACGTGGGACCCTTTTCCATTTTTATAATCTCTTGGGGGCCTAGAAGCAGTTGCTGGGTCACAGGGTATGCACATTTTTGTAGCCCTTTAGGCATAGTTCCAAACTGCTCTTCAGAATGGTTGGGTCAGCTCACAGTTCTACCAACAATGAATTAGTGTTCCAACTCTCCCACATCTTCTCCAAGATTTATCATCTTCCTCTTTTGTCATGTTAGCCAATCTGATAGGTGTGATGTGGTACCTCAGAGTTGTTTTGATTTGCAACTCTCTAATCAATAGTGATTTAGAGCATTTTTTCATATGACTATAGATAGCTTTGATTTCTTTCCCTGAAAATTGCCTGTTCATATCCTTTGACTATTTATCAATTGGGAAATGACTTGTACTCTTGTACCTTTGACTCAGTTCTCTATATATTTTAAAAATGAAGCCTTTATCACAGAGTAGTTGCAAAAATTCTTGGTTGCATTGGGTTTGTTTGTGCAAAACCTTTTCAATTTAACATAATCAAAATTATCCACTTTGCATTTCATAATGTTTTCTATCTCTTGTTTAGTGAAAAATTCTTCCCTTCCCCATAAATCTGATAAATATACTATGCCACTAATTTGTTTACAGTATCAGTCTTTATACCTAGATCATGTACCCATTTGGACTTTATTCTTGTGTATGGTGTCAGGCATTGGTCTATGCCTAGTTTCCGCCAGTTTTCCCAGCAATTTTTGTTAAACAGTGAGTTCTTATCCCAGAAGCTGCAGTCCTTGGGTTTATCAAACAATAGACTGCTGTATTCACTGACTACTGTGTCTTGGGTACCTAACCTATTCCACTGGTCTACCCATCTGTTTCTTAGCCAGTACCAAGTGGTTTTGATGATTGTTGCTTTATAATATTATAATATATAATAATTTGAGATCTGGTAGATAGAGCTAAACCACCTTCCCTAGCATTTCTTTTCCTTAGTTCCCTTGATATTCTGGATCTTTTGTTTTTCCAGATGAATTTTGATATTATTTTTTCTAGCTCTACAAAATAATATTTATAGCAGCACTCTTTGTGATGGCCCAAAACTGGAAGTTAAGGGGATGCCCATCAATTGGGGAATGATTGAATAAACTGTGGTATATGAATGTAATGGAATACTATGGTGCTGTAAGAAATGATGAACAGGAAGACTTCAGAGAGGCCTGGAAAGACTTATATAAACTAATGCTGAGTGAAAAGAGCAGAACCAGGAGAACTTTATAGCCAGTAGCTTCCACAGTGTGTGAGGATTTTTTCTGGTAGACTTAGAACTTCTTTGCAATGCAAGGACTTAAAAAATTCCCAATGGTCTCTCAAGGCAAAATGCTTTCCACATCCAGAAAAAGAACTATGGAATTTGATCACAGAATGTAGCAGATCATTTTCTTTTGTATCATGTTTTGGTTTGTTTTACGATTTCTCCCATTCATTTTAATTCTCCTATGCAACATGACTAAGGTGAAAATGAAAATAGGAATGTATGTGTAGAACTGATATAAAATCGTATGCCATCTCAAGGAGGGAGGGGGGAAGAAGGGTACGGGAGGGGGAAAACATCCAAGTTATATGGAAGTGATTGTAGAACACTGAAAACAAAACAAAAAATTTAAGAAAAAGAATTTCAATAAAATTTATTTTAAAATAATTAGATATTGTCCCTAGTTTGGTTAAAGATGCTTCCCCTAGTCTAGAATTGTGATAGGTATCTGATTTTTTTGGTGTAAGTTTTACTATTCAGAATACATATTTACTTTTATATTGGTACAGTATATGGTATAAGATACTCATCTAAACAGACCAAACTGCTTTCCAGTTTTCCTATCCTGTTGGATTTTCTTGGCAAAGATACTAAGTGGTTTGCCATTTTCTTCTCCAGTGGATTCATTTTGTCAGGTAAAGATTAAATGACCTGCCCAGGGTCACACAGCTAGGAAGTATCTTAGACTGGAGTTGAACTAAGGTCTTCTAGACTCCAGGTCTAGTGCTCTATCCATTGAGCCACTGGTGGCTTCAATGTTTTCCCATAAGTCCTCATCAAATAAGGAATTCATCCACAAGTAATTTATATTTGATTTATCAAAACTGGATTGTTAAATTCAACGGTTTCTAATTCCTCTTTAGATGGTCTGATTTAATTTTATAGTTTTTAGCCACTACAAAGCTATTTTTATTATGGTTACTACTTTAAGGCATAGTTTGAGGTCTGGAAATGCTCCCTCCATTTTTACTCTTTTGAAGTTTCACTTCAGGTAATTTTGAACACATAAAATTAAAAAGCTTTTACTTGAAGAAAAAAATCACTGTTAGTGGGATAAGAGGGAAAGCTATCAAATGAGGGAAAAGAAATCCCTGCAACAACTGTCCATTATTAGGTACTAATATCCAAGAAATATTTACAAATATCACAAATACCATTACCCAGCAGATAAGATGTAAAAGGAAATGAACACTTCTTACCAGATGCCCACTGACCGTGGAACAGTTAAATTGTATTACGTGATTATGATGTTTTAAGAAATCATGAATATTTAGACTATAGGAGAAATAAGACTAATGAGGCAACCAATAAAAAGTGAAATAAGAAAAAAGTGGAAAATAATATACAGAATGACAACAATATAAATAAAAAGGCCTGAAGTTGAACGCTATGTAATTATAATGACCAAGGCTGGCCCCACAGAAAAGATAGAGGAATGGATTTCCTCCTGATTCTTTGCAAAGGTAGAAAACTCTGGGTGCATAATAGCAAATATACTATTAGGCTTCATTAATGTTTTCATGAGTTTTACTCAACTGTTTTTCCTCCCTCTTCCTTTTTACTGTTTTTTGTTATATGGAATGGCTCTCTGTATAAAGGAAGGAAAGTACGTATTTGGAAAAAATGGTGGTGTCAAAACAAAAGCTGTCAAAAAGAATTTTAATGAGATAAAATGAAATATATTACCCTGAAATTTTTTAATTCACAGATGTCTGTAAAAAGCTATGTAATATTAAGTTCATATACAAAAAAGATTTTCTTACCCTTGTACTGGAGTATCACATGGCAATTTACGTTTCCGGGAATCAGCAGTCAGTGTATCTAAGGAGTTTTCTCCTAATCCACTCATTTTTACTGTGCATCAGCAACTGAGAAGAGAAAGAAAAATGTCAAGACAAAATATCTATTGCATAAAAGCTATCAGGCAACATCATAGCCACATTTTACAAAGCAGAACTTTCTCATCTAAAGAATAATACAATAAAGAATCTGGCATAGCTAAGGGACACTCTGATACATGAAAGATTTGAACACACTTTTCCTAATTAGATGTCTATGGTGTCTTACCTGACAAAAATTTTCCCAAATCCTCTCAAAACTATATGCATTCTAGTGCTTGCTTACTCTGCCAAAGTATGAGAAGGATGTGTTCAAATGGCAGCTCAACTTGAATGACCAGAACTGAAATCCTCAAATATAGCTGGTAGTTTTAGAAATATCAGTGGACTCTGCAAGGTAAGCACACTCAAAAAAGGCAGAAAATAGTCTGAAGTTCCAGGTCAAGTCTAAGAGCTTAATATATGGTCATAAAGAAGAGTAAAACAGATGCTACCTTGTTTGCTTGCTAAGTTTCCTTAAGAAATGGAAGGGTTTTGTTTTTGGTTTATGTATGAGGGGGAGGGAGATATATATTAAATGTTCAGTAAATTCCTTATACTCTAGACACTAGAATTTTTAAAACAAAACTAATCTTTTTTTTAAGGGGTATTAAGGGATAACATTTGGGGCATGAGAAAAGGAAGAAGTTTAACCACAAGAAATTATATGAGCAAGGTACAGACATGGGAAGATATGGAACATATCTGGGAAATAAATATTCTAGAACACAAGGTTTATGAAGGTGTAAAATAAGGCTGTAGATACAGGTCAAAGCCACACTGTGACTTTGAATGCTGACCAAATCTGGCTTTTATTTGATAGGCAACAGAGAACCACTGTTGTTTTTAACTCAGCAGTGAAATGATCAGAGCTATGGTGGAGATTATTATGACAGAAGTATATAGACACAACTGGAAAGGGAAAGAGATTGGAAGAAAAGCCAGTCAAGTGTCTATCATAATAGTTAACATTTGTGTGGCATTTTAAAATGTTAGCTAAGTACTTTACATATGTTGTCATTTGATTCTTACAACTTTGATCCTTACAGCTAAAAAGCAAACTAATGGGGAAAGGACTTGAAATTTTCAGAACAGTACAAAAATTTAAAGTATTCCTGCAAAGCAGGTGCTGTTTTATTATCTCTATTTTACAAATGAAGGAGATGAGGTCAAGAGAGGCTGAAAGTGACTGGCCAAGCACTTGAGACAAGATGACACTACTGGCCCCTCCAGACACCCACATGCACACTTTATTCACCTAGCTGCCTCATAATAAATAACATGAATGGAAAGGAAAAGATGGATAAGCAAATTATTAAGGGGGTATAACTGACAAGACATGACAACTGAGTAGGAATGGAAAGTGGAGAAGGAAGAGTCAAAGATAACCTCCCCCTCAAAATTTCAACCAGAAGGTATCTAGTAAGAGGCAGTAGAAGGAAGAAAAAGACCAGGAGCAAGACGACAATAGTGGCATAGAAGCCAAAGGGCAAGAGTATAATCTCAACAAGAGCAATCAAAAGAATCAAATCATACAAAACAGTTAAGGGAACACAGACTTGAAAAATACCAATTTTGGCATTTAGGTCGGTGATGACTTTCTGGGATATTATAACTCTTCCTTACCACATACAATTAACTTAAAGATATGAGTATTTAAGTTTGAGGTTATATACATTTCAAAAAGCTGACTTAAACAGGAAAAAACTTCTAAGGGGGAGGCAGGGGGAGAGCCCAGTTACTCAATCTAATTAAAAATACTGAAAATAATTGCCTTACAAAATATTAGTTGATACTTATACCAATTTAGTGTAATACTCTTACTTTACAGATAAGGAAAATGAGGCCCAGAGAAGTCACATGACTGCCTAGCTATAATTTTCTAAATATTTTGGGAGAGAAGAACTAACTCAGGTTATGAAACAAAGGCAGAGTGAAGTATTTGCCTACCAAATCTACTCACAAATCAAAAAATTTATGTCCAAAAATCTTATCCCTCCCATTAGAATTGATTTTTTCTCCTTGGGAACAGGAATTGGTTTTATTTTTTTGTATCCTCAGTATTTACACACAGTGCTATCATAGAATAAACTCTGACCAAATGCATTCTGATTGACCGAAAAGTTGCATCTCCATTAGGTTACAAAGTACATAAAGAATTTTTTCTTGAATAAAATAAAAATCTTTTATTTTACGCATTGCTAAGTCATACTGAACAATGCTCAACTTTCCACTAGGTGGCAGAATTCTACCAAGTAATAATTTGTTAAACTACCCCCAAACTCCATCCCAAAAAGGCTACGACTAAGTCACCTTCACAATTTTTAAGACTGAATAATCATCATTGTAAAAGTATATTAAGTACCCCTGTAAGGGGCTAGTAAGCATGAAGTAAGGACCCTAAAGGATCAGAAATAACTGAACCCATTCTAAAATTTTTACAGTGTAAGTCTCTAGCCATTTTGTGTTAAAGTAATAATTAGAGTGATGAAACAAAGTGTGAGAAAGGACTTAAAATAACACATATGATGAAAAAATAGCTCAAGGCCAGGGTTTAAAAAATGTTTTGTCAAACTGGTGGTGTGATGTTTTGTTTTGTTTTTTTAACTGTCCATGTTTAAAGAGAGATGGGTTTCTTCTATTATACTACTGAATTAATTTTGGCAGACACCAGAACATTTTCTCTTCTCCATACTCTACATATCCCCCCAACAAAAAAAAAAAATTTCCAACTGGATCAAGGAGTTATCTATATAAGTAGTATATTTCACTAATACAGAGAAAATCTCAAATGAGGAAAAAAGCTTAAGCTTTAAACCTATTTCACATTCTAAATGTATTTTTCTACATGAATATTAATCATAGAAAGCTAAGACTGAATGATCCTTTGTTCCCCAGCATGTTGTCTGAAATAAAACTTATCTTGAAATGGTTAAAAATAGTTTTAAAAAAATCAATGCTTTCCAATTAAGCATTAATCATGACAAAGTTAATAACTCTTTACCTAATATTTATAACAATAGATGTCTTAATATATAGTCTTAAATATAGTCTTAATATATAGTCTTAATATAGTCTTAAACATTTGCAAAGCATTTCTATTACAACAATCAAGTTCACAATTTCCTCCATTTAACAGAAAAAACTGAGGCCAGGTCTGAGAAGTCAAAACACCTGCTCATAATCATACAGCTAGCAAATATTTGAGGCAATATTCCAACTCTGGTATTTTGACTAACCAGTTTTTATTTCTAGCCATGAAGCCACAATACTACCTCTCATACACTGGAAATATTAGATTTTTCTCAATACTGTTATTCATATTTCAATGTATTCTTAAAGAAATACCCTGTTTGTAGGAGAAATTTCCTTATCTGAATATTAGACATACAACCTTATAAAAGTATGATGAAGGGAAGGAAATATCAGTTATAATGTAATCTAACCAATCTATAATAATTAACATTAATTATATTAAACACAAGGATATAACATGAGATGGAAGAGATTACTCATAAGGAGACTACTTGGGAAACTACAAGAATATAATAATCCAATGACAGGTGATTAAGAACTGAATTAATGTGATGGTTGTTAATAGGGAAGAGAGACCAATTAAAGGGAAGTGCTTAGCAACTAACTGAATTGGTCAGAGGGAAGAGTCAACAATATTCTGAAGTTATACGCTGTGTGACTAGAAGGATATGGCAGTGTGATCAATAGAAATGGGTTAAGTTGGGAAAAATGTCACATTCTGAGCAGAGAAATTTTGTTTTTGAGAAGTTAAACTCCTTGATGAAAGGAATTGTTTTTGCAATTCCGATTGAGATCCTCAGTATAGCAAGTGGAAATTTAACATTTGTGTTCAGAGAGTTAAGAACTAGATTTGAGTTTGTCCTTCGTTGCCGAAGAAGACCATGCCATCAGGGAAATGATGACATGACTTGCACTTGACTTTGTTTTGGGTGAGCGAGGACTGTGCAGGTCACCAGCCTCACTTCTCCGGAGCCATCTGGAGGAGTCACATAAATAGAATTATAGAGCAAAGGATCATAAGAGCTGGAAAAGGCCATCTAAGCCCAACTCCCTTTTTAGAGATAAGGAAATTGAGGCCAAGAGAGGTAATAAACTACGGAAGTACTGAACTGTCAAAGAAGAGGGTAGAGTGAAAAGAGAGAGAACAGAAATGACCAAAATTAGGGGTCAATAACTAGTAAAGACAGGGAACAAGATTATTAAGGACCAAAAGAGAAGGAGGAAAACCAGGAAGAACAATGTTTCAGAAACCAAAAGATAAGACAGGATCAAGAAGGAAGTAGTCAACAATATCAAAAGTTACAGAAAAGTCAAACTGAGTACTAAAGAAGTCACCGAATTTAGTCATTAGGGTAGGAACTGGTAGTAGCAGATTGTGTGAAGGGGTTGTGATGAAAACCAAATCTGCTGGGGGACTGAGAAGTATGATGGGTGTTATAACAGCAGAGGAAGCAAGTGCAAACTATTCTGTGTACCATTTAATAAGGAAGAGGAGGAAAGAGCTAGAACAAGAGCTTGGAGAGGATAAACAGAATCAAGGAAAAGTTTTGTTAAGTTCTCTTGGTATGTTTTACACGGAAGGTGAATGAGATCCAAGAAACATTAAGAAAAGGAAAACTGGAGGACATGGGAGTGTGATGAAAGGAGAGAAGTCCTCAAGAAAAGTGAAGGTAAGCAGAACATAAGCACAACTAGATCTAGGGTTACATCTGTCAAAGAGGAAGATAATCTCATTATTTAGGAAAAGGCGAAAGGAAAAAGGTTCAAGTGTTCACCAGTCAGAGATATGGGTACTCACACTGCCTAAGAGAGGTGAGAGAGGTGAAACATGGAATTAGAAGCAAAGAAGGTGAAGGTAGAATTGTGGGTTTGAAGAAAAAGGAGCAGGCTTTGAATGGTGGCTACAGGAAAGGTGATAGGAAAGCAAGAAATGAATTAAATAAGAGATACAGGGAAGGCTGATGACCTAGCTCAGGTAAAAGAGTATAAATGATAGTCCTGATAGTTTACACTATTTACTTAACAAGAACAAACTTACACTTTTTCTTGGACCCAATATATGAAATTCTCCAAGAAGAATACCATTTTTCAGGCTACAAAAATTCTTAGCTCCAGAGGTTATTAATACAGTTATTAATGCAAAAATCACTAATTAAAAACAATGGTAATGATGTTTATCCATCAAATATGAAGGTATAATTACTTCAGGGGCTCAATATTTCTCATATAATGAAATAGAGAAATAAATATTAAAGTAGTTTTTTCAATACCAGTAACAGCCTCTTCCTTATCATGAAAAAAATAACATCTACATGAATGAAATCTGCCATATACTAAAAATATCACAGCACAACAGATATGCCTCACAAACTTTTTCAAAATTTGATTACAATTCTTCTAGGTCAAATTATTCAACAAAAGCTGGTTGACTAATGTAGCAATGCCAGACTTTTAACAGAAACAGATTGCTGCTGGACACATATTGACTTAGAAAACCACAAATGAACATTATGTTTTATTGTATTTTATTTATTTTGTTAGACATTTCCCAATTACATTTTAATCTGGTTCTAGCTGCACTTCAGAGTCTTGTACTCAATAGGCAATGAGTTTAACACTCTGGTCTTAGGAATGATAGTTTTAACAGAAAACATCTAGGTTTAAAAAAATCAACTTTACAAATATAGGACGGAGGAAACGTCATTTGACAGTAGTTAGCCTGAAAAAAGATCAGGCAGGCCTTTTGGTAGGCAGTGCTGTTGTTCATCCTTCATCAAAAAGGATAATGACATCACATGAGTTGGATTTCAGTGAGGCAGTCCAGAAAATCATCACCTTCATTCTCTCTTCAAGTGTCATCAATGCTCAATGGCACGACAAAAATCAGGGTGATTGGTGAAGGCCCAAAATGTAGTAGATGACCTTAGCACCTTCAGTGTCTGCCCAAGCTCTAAGTGCTCTATGATACCTGCTTCAGCCACCTTCATGACTAGTGGAACAAATTGTTCTCATCTGTCTTTTCCACTAAGGAAAGTCTTCACATCCTTGGGGCAGATATCATCCTAATTCACTAATGACTTTGAGGCCTACTTAGTTACCCTTAACCTGGCTTAGCCTACCTGTCAAGACAGTTTTACTGGGGTATGACCACTGCTCATGCTACAGCTCCATGGAGCTAGCTCAAAATAAGTGAACAGCCACTCAATCAACAAACATTCATAAAGCTCTAACCCAGGGCTTAACACTATCCTAAGTGAATCAAATACAAGCAGAATGCCCCTGCCCTAAAGGAGTTTACAAGAGGAAGAATTAATCAATCAATAAGCATTTATTAAGACCCTACTACGTGCGAGGTACTGCACTAAGCTTTCAGGATTAAAAAAAAAGACAAAAGATAGTCACCACCCTCAAAAAGCTCACAGGAGTTCTAATGAGAGACACATAAATAAATGTATACAAAGCAAGCCATACACAGGATAAATAGTTATTAGAATTAAGAGGGGTTGGAAAAGACTCCCTACAAAATGTAGGATTTTAGCTGGAACTTAAAGGAGTTGAGGAGGGGGAAGGGAGAAGGGAAAGCGTTCCAAGCATGCAGCACAACCAGAGAAAATGCCTAAAGCCAAGAAATGTAGTGTCTGCTTTGTAGAATAGCCAGGAGGTCAGTATCACTGTTTTCAGGGAATACGGTTTAAGAAGAATGGAAAGGTAGGAGGGGGCTTTGAACATCAGAGCATTTTATATTTCCTCTGGAAAGCAATAGGTAACCCTGGAGTTTACTGAATAGGAGGATGACAAGATCAGATATGCTCTTCAGGAAAATCTCTTAGGTGGCCGAAGGAAGGATTAGTGTAGACATGGCAGGTAGGCCCACCAACTGGTGTGAGGTAAGGAAGGCCAGTAATAGAATGGTGATAATGTCAGGGGAGAAAGGGGGCATATTTGGGAGAAATGTAGCAAAGGAGAAATCAACAGACCTTGTTAACCGATTGGATATGGTTAGTTAGAATGAATTCTAAATTGTGAGCCTGAGGGATTGGGAACATGGTGTTGCCCTCTACAGCAATGGGGAAGGTGGGGAGCCCCGTGCAGAGTAGGAACAGTTTAGGATGGAAGATGATGAGTTCCATTTTGGACACATGGAGTTTAAGATGTCAAACATCCAGTTTGAGAGGTCTGAAAGGCAGGTAGAGATGAGAGGATGGAGGACTGCTGAGAAATGGGGGCAGGAAAGAAGCAAAGGAAGAAAAAAAGGCTCAGAAGTATTTCAAGAAGACATCTTTAAGTATTTGAGGGACAGGAACATGGAAGAGGAATTAGTGTTGCCCCTTTTGGGCAAGCAGTGAGATGCTACAAAGAAAACTATTTAGGGTTGATATGTAAAAATTTCCTAATGATTAGTAGAACAGACCTCCTCAGGAGGTAGGGGATACCCACTCACTAGTGGTCTTCAGTCTCAGAATGAACATATCTTAGATGTTGTTAATAGATTGTTTTTCAGGGATGGACTGAACTAGGGCCTCTGGGGTCCATTCCAATGAAAGTTTCCCAGGCTCTCTGAAGAATGGCATGAAAAATTTGATGTACAAATAAGTCAGAAACAGTAGGAGGCATTACCTCCATTACTTATTAGGTGTATATGTTTATGTATGTATGTACATACACAGGTATAATTATATACATCCATACATATTTACATGTGTGTGTGTGTACATTAAATACTAACAAAATAGTAACAAAACCACCTTGTTCCTGAGGCACTTCGCTAACTTTTCTAGGTATTATTGGATGTTGTTACTATTTCTCAGGTACTGGTAATAAGTACGTACACCTTTTTCCTGGATCTGCTTCTTTCCTCATTCCCTTCTCACCTGAAACTGGGTCTCAGACTAACTTTGGACCACACTACGAACTCAGCAGCTTCTCCCAGGCCAAGCCAATCTCATTGCTAAACAGCAGAGTACCTCAGGCCTGTTGCTGCATTTCAGACCTACAGTGGTTCACCCCTTCTTAAGCATCCTGGCAGGCCCCCGCAACTCCCAAGAGCTCTCCGCATCAGTGCTGAACTTAGCACAGCTTCATCTCAGAACATCCAGTGCTCTGTCAGCCTGTTCCTTTAGGATTACAGGTATGAGCATGGTAGTCACTATGTTCCAATTCTATATCTTCATATATCATTCATCGTGATGGCAATAATATGCAGTCCTTAGTCTTAAAAGTATTATAGTCTACAGGGAAGAAATAACAGCTACACAGACCAATATAAATACATAGTAATTTCAAAAGGGAGAGAGAATTTAACAAGTGTCCATGGAAAGATCTTGGAGAAGAGTCCACCTGAACTATAGTGAACTCATTATCTCTCCCTTAAAAATCTTCTCTTTTTCCTCACTTCTCTATTACTGTCAAGGGTGCCAACATTTTTCTAGTCACCCAGGCTCACAACTCAGGTGTCAATCCCATGTTCACCTCCCAAATCCAATCTGCTGCTTAGTCCTGTTGATTCTACTTTTTGTAACACCCTCTCTTATATGCCCCCTTCTGTCCTCTGACATAGCTGCAACTCTAGTATAAGCCCTCCTCACCTCACACTTCAGGTAACTGCAACAGCCTTCTGGTTGGTGTCCCTATCTCGTCTTTCTCCCTAAACACTAAGCAGTCCAAGGGATCCTCCTAAAGCACAAGTATGACCATGTTGCCCACCACCTTACTCAATCAAGTTCAGTAGCTCCCTATTACCAATAGGATCAAATATTAAATCTTCTCCTTAGCTTATTTTAAAGTCCTTCATAACCTAGCCCCTTCATACTTTTCCAGGCTTCTTGTATCCTATTCCCATCCACGTATTCTACAATCCAGTGGCAATGCCCTTATTACTATTCCTTGCACAAGACACTCCCTCTCCCAATTCTTCTGCATTTTCACTGGCTGTCTCCCATGTCTGGAATGCTCTCCTTCTTCATGTCCTTACTTCCCTGGCTTCCTTCAATCCCTTCTAAAATCTCACCTTCTACAGGAAGCCTTCCCCACCCCTTCATAACCCTAGTACCTTCCCATGGTCAATTATTTCGTATTTATCCTTTATGTAGCTTGTTTGTACATAGCTGTTTGCATGTTGCCTCCCACTAGACTGAGCTCCTGGAGAGAAGGGCTTTCTTTGTATCCCGACCACTTAACAAAGTACCTAATACATAGTAAATGTTTACTAAATGCTTACTGACCTATTCTCCAGTCAGTAGGGACATAGATTGTTTTCAATGTTCTACTATTGCAAATAGTACTACTATGAAAGGGTAGTCACTTTATAAATGGCTACATTTCATTTATAAATAATTCTTTTATCATTGGTGAGTTTGGATACATGTCACTTGGTGTTTAGTTCTGAGCAGTATAGTGAGTCCTTTAAAATAAAGAAAGATGAGTCCTTGACTGAAGTATATTTTCTAACTGTAGAACTCTTTCCTTTAAAAAAAAAAGTTTTAGACTTACACTTAAAAGATTCTAAAATTCAAAAATAGAATACCAAACTTCCAATCCATATATACAATATGAAGGTACAGGGTTTTTTTTTAAAAGCTGAATATATTTGATGTAAAAACATCTATGAAACTGAATCCTGTTCAAACAGGGTGTACTAAAAGCTGCAAAAGCTCTTAAATGCACTAAGACCCTAGGAAAATCTGAAATATACGCTATTATAGATACTAATAAAAACAGACAGCACTTATATATTGCTTTAAGGTTTACAACAGGTTTTGCAAATATTATCTCCTTTGATGCTCATAAACACTCTTTGAGGCAGGTACTATGATTATCCCAATTTTTACGGATAAGAATATTGAGGCTCAGCCACATGTTATGATTTTTCCAGAGTAGCTCAAATGAGTAAGTGTTTGAGGTAGGATTTGAATTCAGGTCTTCTTGAAGTCAAGCCCAGTGCTCTATAAGATTAAGTTTAGCTAAGAACTTAGTGTAGACATTTAAAGAAATACCAATCATCACTGAACAGTGGCTTAGGCAGCCTAAGGTTCTAAGTACAGAAAACATGTTGGGTTACAAGGGTAGAAGAAGGTCTTCACCAAGAGCTCCCTACAGGTGATTGATATAGCAGAAAAGAACAAAATATTGAGGTATATACAAAATAAATGCAATGCGAGATGAAATTGGAAAAATATTGGGGAAGTGTGGGTCACGAAAGGTTTTATGGAAAAGAGCATTTGCGTTAGGTTTTAAAGGACAAATAGGAAGGGATTTAACAGGCAAAGGGGGTACAATTTATATTCAAGGCATGAGGCATAAATGTGAATAACAACAGGAAGAGGGATGGGTTGATTAGAGAGGGGCTCAGTCTAACTGAAGCATAGTATACATGGAAGGAAACAATATGAGATGAGTCAGGAAAGGTGAAACAGCACCATGGCTCAAGGTATTGAATACTATCCAAAGATGTTCGCATTTTACACATTTCCCAATGAAGACCCACTGAAAAACTTTGAGCAGAAGAGCTATATGTCTAGGTAGATGTACAATGTATGAGGACTCTGTACAGAGCATGTTTAAGTTTAACACTGCAATGACTGCAATACTCAGATACACATTCCTGGACTGATTTCAGAGGGATCCATAAGCATGGATGAGGGGAAGGGGAAAAAAACCGTACTATGTCTTTATTTCAACACAAAACAACTGGTTTCCTATGTAATCTTATGTATTGTACTTTATGCATTTAAAAAACTTACTCTGAGCAGGTGTTGACAGGCTTTACCAAATCGCCAACGGTTTTCAAAATGATTAAAAAAAAACAACAACAACTAAGAAAATTACCAATTGGGTATTTTATTTCCAGAAAGCATACAATTCAAATGCCAAAGTATGGGTGATAGGGATTTAATTCAGTAATGAATGGGCTAACTGGGAAGCAAAAGAAGAGACAAAGGTCAATTACATATGAAACTTCTAATATTCTAGCTGACATGTGGGAAGGGCATGAAACCAACATCCACTAGGAAAGTACTGGTCAAACAAGGAGAGGAAATCTGACAGTAAGCCCATCTCAGTTAAGTTATCCTTTCTCATCTCTACAAGGAAATGGAATGCCCTGGAATTACTTCCCTTTTACCCACAGCCACTTCTCAGAGCAAAAATACTCCCTACTGCCTCAGATGCTCCTTCCCTGTACTTCCTTGTTCTGGAATCTTAATCAAAACAATCCTGCTAAACTACTAGAAATTATACTTCCCTAAGGCTCCACCTAACCTTCCAGTAGCTTCCCCAAACAAAACACCCCAATCTTCTCCTACTCCCAAATTGTTTCTCCAATTAAAATATAAACTCCTTGAGGACAAAGAATGCCTTTACTTTTGTATTTTTGTACAAAAAAGTTCAGGGTTTGGCACCCAGAAAGCACTTAACAACTGCTTTTTCAACTGAGTTAGTACAGTATGCCTGGCACATAGTAGGCATTCAATAAATGCTTCTTCCTTCCCTCTGGAATCCCTTTTACAGATTTACTGATTCCCTGAGAACCAAAGCAAGCCTTCTAGAGAGCTTTTTTGTTTTGGAGAAGACAAACAGGGGAAGAGAGAGGGTCAAGGCAGGTACAAGAAAGATGACACATTTCTTTTACCCCAGGTTTGAAGGAGAGGAAGGATAAAAGGGATCTATAAAGCAGTGGTATCAAACTCAAACAGAAATGGGGTTCACAAAATCATATATGAAGATTTCTGAAGGCCACATATTGCCTTAAAAAACACAAATTAACATTATCTATGTTTTATGGGGTTTTTTATTTTGTTAAATATTTCCCAATTACATTTATAATCTGGTTCAGGTCACATTTCAGGGTGTTGTGGGCTTTGACAAGTCTACTGTAGAGCATCAGAATAGAACTTACTCCCAAATCAACATTGGGAAAAGTATTGCTAATAGTACAGTCTGAAGCAAAAGCACAGTGAACCAGTGCCTGCACCAACACTAACCCCTTAAGTTTCTCTTTCTTTAATTCTGTTTAACTATAGTCTTTATCTGTTTAGGAGATGGTTAAACTGTCGTACAAGAATATAATGAAACAGCAAAGTAAAGTAAGCAGAACCAGGAAAACAATACATATGATAACTGCAACACCATAAACAGAAAATACAAAAATCATGAAATTATTAAAGTATTGCCATAAAATTATACTGGTTAAAAATGGCCCCAAAGACAGATACATGGGAAGTATCTCTCCTCCTTACAGATGTTGAGGCCTACCAATATAGAAAGGTTCCTGTGGAAAAGGTGCTATTACTACATATAGTCAAAGCAAAGATGTTTAAAAGAAATTAATTTTTAAAAAATTAATCCTGCCTCAGGAAGAAGGACTAACCATGTTCCTTTATTTTGTTTCTTTGTTTTGTGTAATTACTGAGGTTTTTTTTTCAAGACGGTACTTGGTTTTGTATGACTTTTTCCCTGTTTTTCATTCTTCACAAAAGAAGTTGACCCTAGAATAAGTAAAGATTGGAAAATGTAGGTAACATAAAAACAACATCAATAAAAATAATTTCAAATAATTTAAACATGAAGGTATCCATTTAAAAATGTCTAATATGGCACATACTTCATGGTGTTACAACTAAGTGATAATCAAGTCAAGCTGATCTCTTCCTCCTGACGAAAAAAGGGAGGTCAAAGGAAAAAAAGACTTCAGGATTCATGAGTGAAAGTCCCTGATACCAAAGGAATTATATGACTGTGTGTACCCTTATCAAACTAATTCAAGACTGACACTGGGTTCAGATTGAAGTTCTCAGCATGAATAGTTCTCCTTAAAGTTTTGCCTCTCAGAAAGCAGAAGAGTTAGGGTAGTGTTTTATGTAATATCAATATTTTCAATAAACTTTTAAGAAGTGTCAGGGTGTGGTACCACTGTGACAATAATTTTCCAGCTTTGATTTTCTTTTATTACTTTTTATTATTTGGGGGAAATCAGGGCCATTTCTCCTAGTTAGGAGGTTATTGAACTAACTGAAAACTGTCCCTCAAGATGTGAAAATTTACTTAAGGCTTCAAACATTCCTCAGATTCCTAAATCAAAAAGAGAGACCAGGTAATCTGACTTGAGGAAGGATTCAATCTGATACCTCCTCCATAGGTATGTAAATCTCCCCTCTCAATCAGTCCATTGTGAACTCTCTAAATGTAGTTTAATCTGTAACGTGACTTAGTTTACCTAAAGAGTCTGTTTAACTAGGCTCGTTTCCTTAGGGGACATAAGAGATTACGACTCTAACTAAATTTGTTCAACATTTATGACACTGAAGGAAACATAGGATTATGAATCTGGCTTTTTCAACTTTTATAGCCTGAAAGAATGTACAAGACTGCAACATATAAAATAATTATTTCTTTCATTCTGGTATAATTTTGTCCCTAGGAAGTCCTGTTAGAATCTTAATACTTGTTCAGGTTTTTTTTTTCCTGAAGCCTAAATATGTGCTTAAATATAATAAAACTTAGGATTTTACCTAATTTCTGTACAGTGGTAGATGTATTTCAGCCGCAATTACCTACTGAAAAAGATGTTTTTCCCCATAACACTAACAGTTCTTGAATTTCAGTTCTCTGGCTCTATGAGTGCTGGTGGGTGTCCTTCTACTTTACCTTGTTCCAAGCCAGGTCCAGCCATTTCCAAACCATGCCATATGCATGGTGGTCCTCCTGCCTCTGGGACCCTTGTCTTTGAAGGACCAGTTTCACCTTATCTTGCCTATACTCAGACTTTCATGTAACATGTGGTCATTCATTCCCAAACAATACCACTCCCCTGTACCTTCTGTGTTTTTCCCTATAAAACCCAAGTTCCCTGAAGAGTAGGAATGGTCTTGTTTGTGTATCTCCAGTGCTTAGCACAGTATCTGGCAGACAGTAAGTAATTAAGTTTCTTCATTCATTCCTTCATTCATCCATCCATCCATTCAGATTTAGAATGAGATCAACTCAGTAAACTTTTTTACAAGCTAGTCCAGGAACTAAAACACTTTGCCTGTGGACTGGCTTCTCTGGGAGAACATATTTGCAATTCCTGAAAACTAACTTTTATACACTTTCACAACACAAGCTAGCAATAAATTAGAGATGTACTTGGAGTCAGGAACATCTGAGTCCAGATCTGACCTCAGACACTTTACTAGTTATGTGATTCTGGACCGATCATTTAACCTCTATTTGCCTCACTTTACTCTTCTGTAAAATGGGGATAATGATAGTGCCTATCTCACAGGGTTATTTACAAGGACTAAATAAGATAATATTTGTAAAAGCACTCAGCACATATGTGTAGTAAGAGTCACATAAATCCTCCTCCTCTTCTCTTCCCCACAGGCCTAATAGGAAAAATGAGGGTGAGACAGCACTCCAAAAACTCTCTCTCTCTCTCTCTCTCTCTCTCTCTCTCTCTCTCTCTCTCTCACACACACACACACACACTCTCTCTCTCTCTCTCTCTCTCTCTCTCTCTCTCTCTCTCTCTCTCACACACACACACATCCCCACATGATAGAATCCTAATAAAAAACAAGTGACATAGTTTTATACATGTTAAATGTTTAAGAAATACATAACAATTGCTACTTTACCAACACCTGGTTCCCAAGGGGCCCTAGCTGCAAAGATGACAACAGGTTATAAACTCCAGGACCAGCATAGGGGCTATATCCATGGCAGAAGAGGGTTGGAGTAGAATGCATGGGTGGGGACCAGTCTTTCTTCCACTAAAGCTCCCACTGAGTCAAAGACATATGTGAAATACGGCACTTTATCTAGAAAATGGGGCAACCAGGTGGTGCAGTGGATAGAGCACCGGGCTAGAATCAGGAAGACTCATTCCTGAGTTCAAACCCTGCCTCAGGCATCTATTAGCTGTGTGACCCTGGGCAATTCATTTAATCCTGTTTGCCTCAGTTTCCTCCTTTGGAAAATGAGCTGAAAAATGGCAAACCACTCCAGTATCTTTGCCAAGAAAATCCCAAATGGGGTCACAAAGTGTCAAACAAAACTGAAATGACAGAACAACAACAAATCTTGAAAAAGACCTGAAGTTTGTTTGCATGGATAGGTTATGATGACATAGCAGAAGTAGGATTATCTGAGATCAGACAAATATTTAATATCAGATATGGATAAGTGTGTGACTCACTGTCTTCTTATATTCCTGGGTATAAAGAGGGGGAACTTCAAGTACCTCCTTTGTGTATTCCTAGGTGTTTGGTTGGATGCAGTTTTCTGTGTTGTGACTGTTTCTCCTGTATGAAATCTGTATGAACAAATTCAAAATTCACTCTATATTGCTGGAACAAATTAAGTTTTTAAAATAGAAATTAATGAAAAACTGACTGTACTAAGGGGTGAAAATGCAACATAAGAGAATTTTGCTCTAATAGTCCAAGCTGTGTGTGTGTTCATCCTTTGTTGCCAAAGAAGACTGTGCCATCAGAGAAATGATGGCATGACTTGCACTTGACTTTGTTTTGAGTGAAGGAGGGCTGTGCAGGTCACCAGCCTCTCACTTCTCCTCCAAAGCCATCTGAATTCAGTGACCAGATATTCATCAGAATGACTGGAGATGACCCAGGATGAGGCAATTGGGGTGAAGTGACTTACCCAAGGTCACACAGCTAGTGAGTGTCAAAGTGTCTGAGGTGAGATTTGAACTCAGGTCCTCCTGACTCCTGCACTGGTGCTCTATCCACTGCACTACCTAGCTGCCCCTCCATGCTGTAAACTCCATACAATACTGGGTCAAAGTTAGCATTAAAAACACCTTCCAAGCACCATATCCATCCTTGTAATTCACCATAATAAAGAGTATTCATTTCAAGTTGAAAGACAGATATAACAGTTGACTAATTTACACTAAGATGGAATAGTCTAAATTTAGAGTAAGACTGTCCAACTTTAGGCACCCATATCTTAGGAAGGTACATATAGTATTCATTTGGCATGGGGGTATAAAAGAAACACCAAAGTTGTGGTCAGACAACTAGATTAAAATTCCAAATCATATTAGTTCTGTGATCTTAAGTCCTTTTCCCTCTCTGATCCTCAGTTTCCTCACAAATAAAATGAGAAAATGGAAGTAAATAATCTTCAAACTAAGTCATGGAAACAAAACTGTACACATCCAATCTGCCAAATCTAGGTAAACCTCCAAAGATTATACGTATCTACCTACTGTTATACCTACCTATCTACTGTACTTACCTACCTACTGGCATACCAAGAAACAAGAAAGGTCAGAAACCGGATAAAGAATGGATGAATCCTAAAGAAAGAAGATGGGGATAAAGCTCTGGTTTGTGTGGCTATTCTCATTTCTGTCCATCTCTATCCCACTGCAGCAGAGTGACAAGCTTCTAGACAAAAGATTGAGACACGGGGGGGGGGGGGGGGGGAACCTGTGGCCTCGAGACCACATGTGGCCCTCTAAGTCCTCCACTGTGGCCTTCTGACTGAATCCAAACTTCTGGGAACAAATTCCTTAATAAAAGGATCTGTTTTGTAAGACTTAGATTCAATTAAAAGGCTACATCCAAGGACCTAGAAAGCTACGTGTACTCTTGTGGCCACAGGTTTCCCACACCTGGTTTGGAGGAACTATTAACATCCTTTGTGATTAGGGAGTGGCTAGATAGTGAGCTAGTTGTTTCTACTAGGTACAGAAAAGCATAGGCTACTGGACAGGACAATGAGCAAAGAGATGAATACCTTCTGAGGTAATCCAATGCAATGCTAGTTACACTCAAAAATACTTCCTTCTTCAAAGACAAACCACCCAGCTGGTAAACCTTGTGGAGTTCATGTTTTTCATTTAGCAGCTTCCAAATTCCCCATTATTTCCATCAAACCAATCTTGACATCTGAGAGCATTCTAAGCAAACGCAAAGCTTTACAAGCCTCCAAAAGCTGCCTACTCCTTTTCTGGTCCACTGTGTGCTGACTCAGTTTTCCCTCTAGGTCAGCAAAAGTTACCCTTATAGTCAATTTGCCTTGGGCCCATCACTTTTTTTGAATGTGAATGTTTACCTTGAAGAGGATAAGTCTATGCTCAACCAAGCACTCTGCACCACACATCACCTTCCTCGCTCTCACAGCCCACCTTTCTCTTCTCCTTACAATGACATAATCTTATTAAATGCCAGTGCTTGCTTTGAGGGTGCATCCATGACACCGCATTTAGGTAAATGGAAGATAGTATTGGTGATAAGAAGGTCGTGAGATGCACAAATTTTCAGTGATAAGTAAACCATTGCTGCTACTGTTTCCAACTCCTTTCCTCCCAAGGATTCCCTGACATACTCAATAATCTGTGCCTACTGTGGCATTAAAATCACCTAGAATTGCAAGCTTGCCCTCTTTTAGCACACTGATGATGAGGGTCTCCAGGTCTTCATAAAATTTTACTTTGATCTCATCATGGTTCCTCATTGTGGGAGCATACCCACTGATAATGGTGACATGGCGCCTTCTTGCAAGTAATGTGAGCCTGCTGTGACATCTTTTTGGAGGCATATAAGCTTATTGACTAGATTAGATCTGATAGCAAAACCTGTCTCAGCTTCACAGCACTCCTCATTACAGCGGCCACTCCAGAAAAGCACATATCCAGCTCTGACTTCAGTAAGCTAGCCTTCTTTGCTAGTCTTATTTCGCTCAGGGCTGCTATCTGAATGCAGTACCTACTGAGTTGTCTCTTTCAGATGTACTGGATTTCTTTTGAATGTAGTGGGTAAGTTCATTTACTTTGGCAGTATACTTTCCAAGGATTTACATAGAGATAATGAGACTGACACACATATTACCAGAGCTAGCTCAGTATTTGGGAGTCTCCAAAATAAAGTATGTGAGAAGTATTAGACTGTATACCAAACAAGATCTACAGAGCCACTGTGCTGACTTCATTGTTGTATGTCTGTAAACCTGGACAGTCTACTAGGGTCAGGCCAGAAAACTCAACTGCTTCCATATGAATTGTCTTAGGAAGATTCTGAAGATTACCTGGCAGGTAAGATATGAGATAAGGAGGTCTCCTCTCAAGCTGAACTGCCAAGCATTCAAACTCTACAGCAGAAAGCACAACTCCCAACAGGCTGGTCACAACAGTAAGTTTACCGGAAATACTATTTTACAGAGAGCTAGCAAAAGTAAAGCGTTCACAAAGAGGTCATTAGGAGTTGTACAAGGAAAATCTCAGGGTCTCTCTGAATTACTTCAGTATCAATTGTGAGACATGGGAGATGCAAAAGACCATTCAGCATGGCATGCCTGTCTCAAAGAAGGTGCTGTGCTCTATGAGCAAAGCAGAATCCAGCAGCACAATGGAGACATGATATGTGCAAATTTAGAGAAATCTCCAAACCAGATCTTCAAATAGACTACTTGTGCCTCATCTGCAGTACAGCCTTCCAAGCTGGTATTGGATTAGTCAGCCACAGTTACACACACTATACCTTGACTCCCACATCGTGATGTCATCAGTCATCTTCAAGTACAAAGACAAACAACACTTGCATTTAATCTTTGTAGTCATCGTCAGTGTTTCATGGCATAAAAAAACTGAGTTTTGTGTTTGTTTTTTATTGTTATTGTTTGTTTTTAAATAATAAGAGAAACACAAATGTATCCAGAACTAGAATATCAAATCTCTATTGTAATTAGGTTTTCAGTGGTTATATGCTAGAACCGAGGTCTTTCCACTTCCAGACCAGTGGCTTCTCCAATAGGCCTGATTGCTGTCTTATACAAGGTATTATTAAACAGGCTAATTACTGTTTCTGGGTGTCTCAGGAGAATTACAGTAACTTAAGGGAAAGTTTCAAACAACAGCTGTGCATTTGAACTGAAAACCTCTTGAAGTACTATGTAAAGTAGAGGCTGTTCGAGGTAATTAGAAAAATAAATTACTCTTGGGAAATATTTATGAAGCATTCAAATGTAAAAGTACACAATGAAGTTCTACCTACAAAAATTGAGGGTTCCAAAATTGATACATGTACTCAGACTACTGAGTAGATAATCACTGCTAGATGGTCAAAGAGTTTAATCCTCGAATATTTTCCAAAAATCAACTAAAACTATAGCTTCTGAAGGGTAATCTAAATGATTCTGTTACTTTACCTGTTGTGCTAAAGAAAATTTAAAGTAGAATTGCTGACAGGAACTAAACTCCCTAATCCAACGTAGACTAATGACAATGATAAATGTCTAATATAGGGTTAGCTACTAGAAGTGATACAAGGAAGAATACAGCACAAAAGTAAGAAGAGTTTAGCAGAAATATGGGCGTAGGAAGAGAAATCTTTGAAACCTAGTTAAGTTCTCAAATTTTATCAGTAAAATCCAAGGAAAATGGCTCCTGCCCTTAGGTTTGCATCCAATTCTAAAACTGACAAACAGCAATAAGAAAATACTAAACAAATGCAAGTAGACTATATAATAACTGCATGTGTTCAATCAAGTTTTGTTCACCGCTTAAGTATCTATTAAAAATACTGAAATTATTTCCATTTTAACAAAATAACAAAGAAAGGATGTACACACACACATCCTTTCCTGCACCAAAAGTTCCTATATGATCCTATCCAATAGCACATATTTCTCTGATAAAGAGCCTCAGAAGCTAAAGTAAAGGAAATATACATGATATTTATTAATAGGTCATCAGATCACATATTTAGAGCTAGAATTAACCAGTGAAAGTTTATCTGAAATAATTTTCAGTGTAAAAAACTGCACCTATTTCACTAAAATGACAAAAACATACAGGACCAATCCTAATGTAGTAGGCTGCCACAGATGGCAGGGGTTCCCCCGTCTACTTTTAAGTAGAAAATGGATGATCATTTGTCAGGTATGTTTAGAAAAGATTTTTATTTGGAGATCAGTCGGAGTGTATAAGTCAATCAATAAACTTATATTCAGCCTCTCCTATGTGCCAGGACTGCGCCAAGCACTAGAAATGCAAAAAGAGGCAAAAGACAATCTGAAAAGCCACAAAATCTACTAGGGAAAGACAACAAACAAACAAATACAGACAAAGTATATATAGGATAAATAGGAAATAAATTACAGAGCCAAGGAGCTAGAATTAAGCAAAGTTGGGAAAGGTTTCCTACAGAAGATAGGATTTTTGTTGGGATTTAAAACCTCGGAAACCAGCAGGCAGAGATAAGGAGGAAGAGTATTTGGGGCATGGGAAGAAAATGTCCCAGAGGAAAGAGACTCAGTGTCTTGTTCGATGAACAGAAAGAAGGCCAATGTCATTGGATCCAAGAATATGTGGTAAGATGTAAGGTGTAAGAAAACTGGAAAGATAAGAAGGGGCTGGGTTAAGAAGGGCTTTGAATGTCAAAAGGAGATTTTGTATTAGATTCTGGAGGTAACAGGAAGCCAATGAAGTCTGAATAGGGAGGGTTTGTGACTAGACTTACATTTTAGGTAAGTCATTTTTAGTGGCTAAATGGAGAATAGACTATAATGAGAAAAGACTTGAGGCAGGCCAACTCACAGCAGTTTACTACAAGAGTGCAGACATTAGTTACACAGGGCCTACACCAAGGGCGCAGTTAGGTGACACATGGGATAGAATACTGAGCTTAAAATCAGGAAGACTCATCTTCACAGGTTCAAATCCAGCCTCAGATACTTACTAGTTGTGTGACACTGGGCAAGTCACTTACCCTGTTTGCTTTGGTTCCTCATCTGTAAAATAAGTAGAAGAAGGAAATGGAAAACCATTTCAATAGTTTTGCCTAGAAAACCCCAAAATAGGGTCATATAGAGTTAGACATGACTGAAACAACTGAACAACACCACCAAAACTGGCAGCAGCATCTGAGGAGAGAAGGGAGCTTATAGAAAAAATGCTGAATTGACAGACCTTGTCAACAGACTGGATAGGGGATGAAAGAGTAAAGGGTCCAGGATGACTACTAAGTTGCCAGCCTGAGGGTCTGGGAGAATGGCAATACTCTCTGTTGTAAGAGGGAAGGTCATATGGGGAAAGATAGTGAGTTCAGTTTTGACATAAGAAGTTTAAGATTTCTACTGAACATCCAGTTGGAAATTTAAGTTTGGAGGTTAGTGAGTTAGAAGGCTAGGGAAAGAAAAGTAGATGTGAGAATTGATGGCAAAGAGACTGTAATCAAATTCATGGGGAGGTAGGGTACAAGAAGAGAAGAGGGCCTGTGACAGAGCTCTATGGGACACATACAGTTAGAGGGTACCACCTGGACAAGAATTGACCAAGAGACAGAGAAGGGTTGGACAGATAAGTAGAAGGAGAGCCAGGAAAGATTGGTGTTGGGAAAACCCAGGGAAAAGAGAATGGTTAACAGTGTCAAAGACTGCACAATTCAAGAAGACGAGGATTAAGAAGAGGCCACTGAATTTGGCAACTAAGAAGAAACAACTAGTAACTTTGAAAAGAGCAGTTACTTTGGGATCACAGAACTAGATCCCCGAGGACACTTTAAACTCAGATTCTGGGAAGTAATTTTAACTTTGACCTCCACAACAACAGTTTGCTGATTTTCTTTTTCTAGAACGTTTGAGCATGAATTTTTCATTAAGAAGATTATGATACTAAAAAAGGAGAATGTTTTCCTGTCACCTACTTGAAAGTATTGCTTCAAACATCACTGTCAAGATTACTCAGATCCACAAAGCTCAGGACACCAGATAAACAATGTAAGATCTTTGGGTGAGAGGCTGGGGGGAGTGTGGTAAATTTCTTACCATAAATGGAAAAAATATAAATGAAAATGTATTAATATGGCAAAAGAGACAAAAAGTACATTTAAGCAAAATTAGCTATAAAAATACATTAAGTACTTTCCCCAAAAACCTCTTCCCTCTTCCTAACTTCCTTATTACTGCCAGGTGTGCCACCATCATGATCCTCAGGTTATCCAGGCTCACATCCCAGGTGTTATCCTCAACTCCTTACTCTTACCTCCCATATTCAATCTGCTGCCAAATCCCATCAATTCTTCTTTAAAATATTTCTCCTATACACCTCTTTTTTTTCCCTTCTGATACAGTTGCCATCCTGGTACAAACAAGCCCTCATCACAATAATCATGGATTATTGCAATAGACTTCTAGTTAGTCTCCTCATTTCAAGTCTACCCCACTCCAGTAAATAGCTGTCAAAATTACACTGAGTCTCTCTGTCTTTGTCTTTCTGTCTCTCCCTCTCTTCCTTCCTCCTTTTCTTCCCTCTCCCTCCCCCTTTTAGAGACTTTTATAACATGGCCCCAGACTACCATTCCAGTTTTCTTATACCTAAATCACACTGCACCTCCAAAGTTTTGTGTATGTTCACTGGCTTGGCATCCCCATGTGTCTAGAATTCTCTCCATCATCTCTGACTCCTGGCTTCATCGGCATCCTTCAAGAGTTAGGTAAAACTACATCTTCTGCTTTAAGGAGCCTTTCTCACTCCCCCTTTATGCTTCCCTTTGAGACTGTCTCTAGTGTATCCCATATGTGTCATTTATAAATAGTTGTTTGCCTGTTGTATTAGAATGGATACCCAGAACTTTTGTTTCTTAAGTTGTTGACTTCATTAATATTAATGAAATCAATCCTCATGATTCAGAGATTCCATACTTGCCAATCTGCCTAGTCACTACAATTTGTTACTTCTAAATCAATAAACCTGGTACTTTCACAGACATGCACAGGGTGGTAAAATTTTGAGTCAACCAGTACACTGGGCTCTCTGTCTTTTTTGTTTCAGCTCCTATCCTGTAAACAAGTATCCTTTCTGACATCTATTTAATATCACAGTTTTAGCATTTTTGTGCTTTTTGTTGGTGATTTTGCTATTTAAACACCCTCATGCTTAACGCTAAAATAGTGCCTATTGTTCCTAAGAGCAAGAAGGCTGTGATGTGCCTATTATAGAGAAAATACACGTGCTCAATGTTAATAAATCAACAATACAGTAGACTTAGAAAAAGGAAGAGGAAACTCACAGATTTTTCCATGAAGACTCTCTGCAAAGTGCTAAAGTAAATCCTATGACCAGAGTTTCACAGAAACCTAACCCTGATATTTACCCTAGGAACAATGGTTTAGTATTCACTAATTCAGTGTTCACAGCAACTCTATAGAACCTAACTACCACAAACGATGGGAAGTGACTGTATCTAAAACAAAATTTAAATATTAACTAAATGCTGATTTTCAAATCAAGACTTCTCTATCTTCCTGAATGGAAGTTATCAAAAAAACACATTTAACAAACAATAACTTTAAAATAAAAATTCTAATGAACTATAGTTTCAAGCAAAGAAAAGGTGATGTTGTAAGTCAAAGGCATATGGCAATAAAATAGCAGCATTTTCACATAGCTCTTTGGAGTTTTTTGTTTTGTTTGTTTGTTTTGGAGGGGGGAAGGCAAGGCAATTGGGGTTAAGTGACTCGCTCAAGTGACCTTACACTGCTAGTGTGTCAAGTGTCTGAGGCCGCATTTGAACTCAGGTCCACCTGACTCCACGGTCAGGGCTCTATGTACCACTCCACCTAAATGCCCTGAATGCATTTGTTAATCATGATTTGTTGTGGCGTCTGTGTAGATGAGCTCTCATAAGTTAACATAAGAAGCAGCAGCATGACATAGTGGATAGTGCAAAGGCCTTGGAATCTAGAAGACCCAGGCCCAAAGACTGTCTCAAATGCTTCCATGCTCCCTGGGCAAGTCACTTAACTTCACTGTGCCTCAGTTTCCCACTCTGTATAACATGGAATTTGGACTTGATGGTCTCCAAGGTCCCTTTTCTCTAAGCCTATTATCCAGTGACATGCACAGCTAAAGTATCGGATGGATTCCTAAGTTTGTTTTTGCTTCTTAAAGCAATGCGGAAGCAGCGCAGTAACTGAATTAGTAAGAGTTCTCTGAAAAACAAAAATACATGCCTGAGTCCAAGTCTCTTTTCAATGGAAGAGCATTCAGTTATAACTCTGGCATTACATTTCTACTTACTATATACCCTGTATTTCCAAAATCACGGCACTATAGAAATTTTAGAGCTAAAAAGTTGTACTATAGAAAACATTCAGATCTTGTTTTAAATGAGGCCACTCACCCTGGGACGGTGAAATCCTGATTAGTGAGAGTTGACCATATTCAATCACCTACAGATCACTATGCGGCTCTAGTCCAAACTCACCTAACTCCCACCCCTACCAAAAAGGCATGCCAGTCATTACTCCACTGACGTCCCAGCCTAAATAATCCCTTGGTCACAATTCTTCCCCTAATATAATGTTAGACCTTAAAAGCAAAGAATATCTTGCTTTTTAAAATTTGTATTCCAAGTGATTACATTCCCTCCCAAATTAACTAATCAGAGTCACTTCAAATTCAAAACAGTAAATACTAATATTTCTCTTAACTAATTTTAATGTATGTTATTTATTTTGGAAAAGCAGAAATATAAAATGGCTCACCATCAGAATCATCACGAAATCCTTCTTAACATATATGGACTAAATTAGTCTATTTCCAAAACACACAAACCTATTGACAAGTGTTTGTTCTCAAAGGTCCAAAACTACTTGATAAATCGTAATAGTGCAATTGAACAGTGAATGTTATCAAACCATTACAGACGAATGATGAAAGATTCAGCAAGTAGAATTATAACCTGACCACTAATTACCTATTTTCAAAGAATTTTAATACAACAAAATACTCAATAAGTAAAATTGTAGGAACATAACATGATCTATTTCTGAAGGTTGTAAAGGTGCTCTTAAGATCTTAAAATTGCTTGAGAGTAATTATTTTGATTCCAGAAGTTTTTTGTGTACTTTTTTATGCACACACAAAAGTATCCAATAAATAATAACCAGCACTTATATGGTACTTGCAAAGCTTATTTATCTTATTTTACTATATTATTATTTTATATTATCTTATTTTGGCCTCAGAACAACCCTACTATTATGATACTTAGATAAGGAAACTGGGGCAGAAGGTGACTTGCTCAGGATCACACATCTACCAAGTGACTGCAGTCAATTTTGAATTCGGGTCTTCCCGATAGTTGGTCTAACCACTGAGCAACCAACCTCACTGGAAATGGAAGCACAAAAGATCAGCTCATAAGAGTTTTCTCATGTTTCCCTGAAAACAACCATTTTGTACATTCTTACAGCACAAGAGTATTTCATTATACTCATATACCACAATTTTTTCAGCCAATCGCTATCTGATTAACATCCCTTTAGTTTTCAATCTGTAGTAAATATTTTTATATACATAGCACTTTTCTTCACTTTGAACTTTGGCATATAAGCCAAGTAACGATAACTGTGACTCAAAAGATAGGCATAGTACTTTTGATGACTTTCCAGGAACACACCAAATGAAAATTAAGGACTCTATGAGACAACAAAAAATATTACAATTAAGTTAATAAAATGAAATTGTTGGAAATAAAAAGAAGAAATTTAAGGTCTTGTCTCATAACAAAAACCACTGACCTAGAAAATAGATTGAGGAGAAATGGTCTAAGAATCATTAAGGCTACTTAAAAGCTATAACCAAAAAATAAATAAATAAATAAAAGATAAAAAGACATCTGACAACATATCTCAAAAAACCTTAATAAAAAATTGCCTGGATAGCTGAGATACAGACAGCAAAATAGAAATAAAAAGAATCCACCAGTCACTTCCTGAAAGAAACTAAAATAAAAATTTCCAGAAACATTAGAGTCAAAATCCAGAGTTTCTAGGTTGAAGAAAAAAATTACCACAAGTAGACAGAAAGATCACCTATGATTCAGCAACCAATACTATAAAAGAGCAGTAAGCTAGGAATACAATATTCCAAAAGTGAACAATACAGGATTCAATCTGAAGTGACATATACAGTACAATCCTAGGGGTATGGGGAGGTTGGGAGGAGTGGGGTGGAAGAGGGATGAACCTTTAATGAAATACAGGACATCCAAACATTCCTAATAAAAAAGACCAGAGCTACATAAAAACCTTGAAATGCAAACAAAGAAGTGAAGAGAAACACCAAAAATGTTAATAATAAGAGATAAATATGGATAAACTGGTTATATTCTAATATGGGGAGAAGTTACATGTGTCACCTTAGAGTCAATCAGGAGTCATTTTGTTATTCTCTTTTACCCAGGAACCCTGAGGATCTTCCCCTCCCAGATTGATTTTTTTTTTTTTATTAAAGGGGCCATCCCTTGAGCAACTACTTAAAGAAGCCTATTCATTGAATGGGTGTATTTCACTCAAAGTGAGACTGTGGTAAGACCTTAGCCTGAAAGGGCCAGGGTCCCACATTGCATCCTGGGCCATCTCCAGTCATCCTGATGAATATTAGGCCACTGGACCCAGATGGCTCAGGAGAAGAAAGTGAGGTTGGTGACCTTGCACAGCCCTCCCGCACTCAAAACAAAGTCAACTGCAAGTCATGTCATCATCCTGATGTCATGGTTCTCTTTGAGAAGGAAGGACAAACCCAACAACAGCAACAATTAAAAACTAGAGGGCGGTCGATAAATTGGGAAATGGCCTAACAACTTATAGTATATAAATGATATTAAGTTATAATAATATCATTATTAAGTTATAAGAAATCATGAAGGGAAGTTTCAGAGAAACTTAGGAAAACTTGACCAATGCTGAGTAAACTAAACAGAATCAGGACAATTTATAGAGTAACAATAACAATAAAAGACAAATAACTTTTAAAAACTCAGGAACCCTGATCAAAGTCATAGCCAAATACAATTTCAGAAGACTCTAAACATCTATCACAGGACATCTGACAAATAGAGGATGGAATTAGCACATAGACTGAGGCGTATTTTATTTTTGGACTTGGTCACTGACGGAATTCATTTCATTTAACTATATACTTTTTAACATGGGTTTTGGTTTTTTTGGGGGGAGTGCTTTCTCAAGGGGGGAGGAAAGAAAGCAGAGGTGAATTTTCACTGATTGAAAATGAATTAATTTTTAAATAATTTTTTTTAAAAAGAAAGCAAAATTCATCTGCTTTCAAGTTAGTCTCCATTTTAAAGGTGGTTTGTTTAGAATGACTGAATAAGAAGCAAAGAACTTTGTATAATCTGTCTAAATATAGTATAAATGAGAAAACTAAGCAATAAAAGTTACAACTACATCATATGATTTCATTTTTTATTTCTTAAAATTTAAACAGAAATGGTGGTTATAAAACTGGGCAAAACAGCTCTAATATCAAAAGTATACTTATGTTTAGCATAGTCATCATTACAGTACTGCATGAGAGTCACTAGTTCTTGAAGGGAGTAATTTTCCATTTAAAGACTAATACAAAAGTCATACTTTTTAATGGATTCACTCAGAATAGTTTTTTCTTAACAAGGAAAACAACAATCTTGCAAGTGATTTGGGCCAGTTTTCAGTCTTACTGAGTATCATTTGATTTTATGAAATAATAGCAGAGTATCTGGTATTTTTTTTAAATGAAAACATTCATACTTAAGTAAGAACTCAATTTTTTTTGTGTGTGAAAATAGTAATAACAGCCAAATTCTTCATTTCAGGTCATTTCACTAAATCCATGTGATCACTGCACAGTCAGCAGGAAAGTTCATTTTACTACAGGGAACATTCCTGTCACTGCATATTTTTGTTCTGTAGCTGATTCTCCTGGGAATCAAGGATTTTTTTTAACTGAAAGAATCTGTGATTTCCAAGTGATTTTTAAATAAAAAACAGTTACTCTAAAGAATAGCTCCTAAACTACAGGCCACTGGAGAAATCCAAAGAGAAACTACTTTTTTCCAACCCAAGTCAAACTGAGACAACAAAAGGCCACCAAAGGAGAGCTCTAGCCAAAATAAGGCCAACTCAAAAAACTTCTGGCTAATTACCTGCACTGGGGCTTGTACCAGTATAGCTCAGACACTGAGTCTGCAAAGCTCAGGTCAGGCTGTAAAGACAAACCACTCTCTATCAGATAGCTTAAGGTAATAAAAGTTCTAAAAGTTGTGGCCAGTGCCATCCACTAAGTCCTTGAAGAACTCAGGGCTTGATGCCTAAAACAAGCAGCTGCAGGGCCCCAGATAATATGGATCAGGACCACACAAGGCCCCACTACTTCCCGGAGAAGTAGAGTTAGGCTCTGAAAAGAGTCCCATTTCAAAAAATAAGTCTGGAAAAATGAATTAACAAAAAGAAGCCACTATTACAAAGGCTTGTTTTTCTGTTATACTTTTTTATCTGGGATAGCTCTCAAGAGAGTACTGAGGTAGAGACATACTAGGAAACATGAAGTTAAGAAAACCAATAAACCAAATGTTTTTAAGAAGGGGCTCTTCATATGCAAAGGTTGGAAATCATACCACAAAAACAACAGAAAAGAAGGAAAAGAGCATTTATTAAGTGACAACTACAAGCTTCACAGTGTGCCAAGTGCTTTGGAAATGTTCTCTTATTTGATCCTCACAATAACACTAAGAAGGATTTGGTATTATTGCCATCACATTACAATTGGGGAAACTGAGGCAGTAAAGTTTTTGAAGCCAAAATTGAACTCAGGCCTTCCTGACCGCAGGCTCAACACTCCCTCAGCCAGGATGCTCTTAGGAGAGAAGTATGCACTTTACAAATGAGAAAGTAGGAAGACAAGACCCAGAAGGAAAGGAGTCATTATCTTCTTAAGTATAATTTCTGCTGACAAAGGATAGTTATTTCTGACACTGAACTATTAGCGCCCAGGATTTCCATGACAAGCACTCCCTTTTTTGAATCTGAGATCACTGCAACTCCTTCATAATTAAGTACTACACCTGCCAGGTCAGGTTTCTAGAAGAACTTGACTCCTGGACAACAGTGAAGAGCGCCAGACTCTGACAGTAGGGCTGGCAGCATAAGCACCACAACTGTTTCCAAGGTCCTGGAGGAAAGAGGCCATGGGAAACCTCCAGCATGGTCCTCTGACCTGCCTGGTGAGTGGCTCTTCTTGATTTTTCCCCAGGATGAACTGATATATGGTGGGATTGGCTAGCTACTGATTGCAGTTGGCTTACAGTCAGCTTTGGGGAAACTAGCAGGCCCCACCCTTCACTGGGTGATAAGGATAAGCGATAAGGAGGGTCATACATGGCTCCTGGACTGTGTCTTCTAATCCTGCTCTTCTCTAATTTTACCTACATTGATTTTGCTTATGCAAAAGCATTTAGATTTTATGTAACTGAAATTGTCTGTTTTATCTTCTATGATCCCCTCACAATCCTTTGTTAAGAAATTTTCTCTCTAACCAGAGCTATGAAAGGTATCTAATTCCCTTTTTCTCTAATTTTATCATGCAACTTTATGGTGATATTTAGGGCATATAAAATTTGGAGTTTACTGTGCTATGTACATTGCTGGCATACAAATAATTTCTGCCAGCCCATGTATCATTCATGGTGCAAAGCTTTCCAGTCTTCTCAGTGCTATCTTGCAAGCAGTCTTCACCCCAGTAGTTCTTCATAGATATATTTAATACTATACAACATTTAACTGCTTCTGCAAATTATTAACCTAATCTGTTTCACCGAACAAATTTTCTTTTTTTTAACAGTATCAAATAGATTTGAAAATGATTGTTTTACAGTCATTTGACATCTAGTAATGCAGTACATTACAGTGCAGTAATACAACTCTACCAGCTTTTTTCCATTATTTGGAATCATTTGCCTTCCATTCTTACAGATAAATTGTTTTCTCTAGTTTAAAATTATTTTTAGTAAGCCCTTAGTAGTTTGATTAACATTACATTGAAAGTGTAAATTAAGTAGCATCAACATTATTATACTGGCATAATCTAACCATGAAAAATTAAAATCAAATTGTCTACTCCTTTTTTCTTTAGTAAAGAGTGGTTTATAGCTGTTTTCCTATAAGTACTTATTATTCCTAGGAAGAATAATTCTCAAAAATATTTTGTAGAAGTCAAAACTTATTTTGAATGAAATTTTATCACCTTCTGTAGGATTTGTTAAGTATAAGTCTAATGATTTTTTCATTTTTTAGATTTTTTTCAACATCCTGCTAAGTTAATGAAATTGTTAGAATTTTCACTTGAATGTCTAGTGTTTATTAACTAAATCATACCATCTGTAAAAATAATTAGCTTGAACTCTCTCTGACTACACATATTATTATCTCACTACTGTTACAGACAGCACTTCTAAAACTGTCTCAAATGACAGGTAATAATCTATCACAGGCTCCTAACTCCAGAGATGAAAAAACCTATTTTACCCCTGATTTTAACGGAAAGCTCTCTAGCATTTCTCCATTACAAAAAGTGCTAACTCTTAGCTTTAAACAGGTACTACTCACTATTCTAAGCAATTTACTCCTAGGCTCTTTAATGTTAAAACAAATGAGTGATGTATTTTGCCACAAACTTTTTTGTACTCCTGATATAATCATGATAGTTTTTGTAATTAATACAGTATTAAGCTTAGGTTTTTTAAGGTTGAAAAACTTCATTCAGGAATTAAAACCAACCTGATTTTTAAAAAAACATTTTTTAATATTATAGGACATACTTTCTTAATATTTTACTCAATATTTTCCCATAAATATTCATTTGAGGTAGTGATCTATAGTTTTCTCTGCTTTTTCTCTCTCTGCTTTGTGTATCAGGACCACATTTGTCTCACAGAAGAAGTTAGTAAAATGCTACACTCTATTCTTATAATTAATTCATGTATTTAAAATTAACTTAATTTTTATTTGAATGGTCAAAGAATTCACTTGCTAGTTCATCTGAGTCTGATTTGTTTTGCTTTTTCTCTTTGGTACTTCTCTTATGGCTTTGTGTTCATCAGGAACTTTTCTTTTTCTGCATGTTCACTTGAATAAAAGAATGTCTAACAGTTTCTTTTGTTTCATCTTATCTACTATGAATTTTTTCATTTTTTATATTGGCAATTTGGTTCACCTTTCAAATTAGTGCACTTATCAAATTAATTGGTGGATTTTCAACTTAATGAGTCTTAAAATTAAACAGTTCCTTATTTATAAATTTAATAGGGTTTTTTGTTGTTTCTCTAATTTGATTTTCAAAATTTTTATTTTGAAGTTCATTTGCTTTTTCTGGTTTTTTTTTTACTTTTCTTTAAAATTCCTTATTCAATGATCTCTTTTTCACTTTTGTTCATGAAAATTATTTAAAGATACAATATTTTCCAAATGTTTTGGCTACATTTGAAGAGTTCTGGTATGTTGTTATCTTTTAAAAATTTCTCTTTTTCTACGATTTGTTCTTAGATCCACTAGTTCTTTATGTTTATATTAGTTAATCTAAATGTACACCAGAACACTTTCTCTAATTCTGTGATTCTTTTTAATGACCGTGGCTCCTTAATACTCAACCTCTACTGAGGTGGTTGAAGTCTATTTTCTTTGATGTGGAAATTGTGCAATTTGACTAGCACACTTGCATCTATATGCTAAATTTAGGGTTTCTTTGTATTTTTACTTTCTGTTCTGGACAAGTTTATTTATGTCTAACCCCAGACCAAGTCCTTGACCAGGAAACTGTCATATCTTCTAGCACAGGCCCAAAGAAGAAACTGTGTTGTATTTAGAACCTGTCTCCTGGAACCAGGCCACAAATGGAAAGTCAATCAGTTACAATCCACATCTGATACAGTACTGGAGGGGATGAAGCTCATTTGTGTTTCTTGTTGGATCTGTTAAATCTTTATGTAATTTGCGACTCTTCTTCAATGTTCCTGAAGTGGGTCTCTGGGAAGATGAGCTCATGTAGGATCTTACACAGAATCATCTTGGTCCAAAGTCCCACCTAGTCTTCCTGACAGCTCTTCACTTCTGTGAGCTTATAGGACACCGAAGAAGTCCAAGAGAGGTTGAAGGAAAACCATCATCCTTCCATCATCCTTGTGAGTGGGTCAGCCCAAGCTGCTATTCTGGGTGAATTATTAGATTGAATTGGTTCAGTTATTAACTCTGCAAAATGATGATCAAATCTATATCTATATATAATTTTCATATAGAGAGAGATACATAGACATATAAAAATTATATTACCTACTATTGGAAATCTCTACCTGAATATCTTATAAAGGCATCTCAAACTAAATATATCTAAAAGTGAGCTCATACTCACCAAAATACCGACTACCACTAAACTCTCCATGTCAAAGAAACTCATTCATCCTTCCAGCTGACAAACTTCACAATCTCAGTGTCATCTCTGACTACTCCCCTCACCCTCACATCTCCACATCCAAATCAATTCCCAAGTCTTGTCAATTCTACATATAAACTTCTAACATTTCTCACATTTCTATCTTTCTCTCCACTAATACAACAGTACACTCAAAGGTCCTAATCACTTTCATCTGGATCATATTGTAATAGTCTCCTAACTAGTCACCTTGTCTCTCCTCTCTCCAAAATCTCCCTTCACAAAGTTACTAAACTAATCTTTATCTGACAATTTCACTCCCCTACTACAAAATGTGTGTGTATTAGTAGCTAATTGTCTCTAAGACACAACAAAAAATCTTGAACATGACATTAAAAATGATCAATGACCTGACTCTCACCCTTCTAGACTTAGTTCACATTACTATTTCATGTATTCTCTGTTTCAGTCAAAATGACTGACTTACCTATTCTCTATATATAACATTTCAATACCAACCTACATAACTGATTGGAATTTCTACCTCCATTTCTTAGATATCTTTCATGAAGACTTAGTTCAAGTACAACTTTCTACTTATGGCATTCACAGAGTCCCATTCCCCACTCATTAATATTTGGTCCTTTATAAAATTATTTTCTCTTTACTTTTTTTTTTTTTTTTTACATTTTTAATCCCCTAAGAAGAATGTAAAGAAGCTCCTTGGGGATAGGAAGTGATTTGTTTTTTAATCTAGACTCCCAGTACTTAGCCCAGTATATATAGTAGGTGTTTAATACATTTGATAAAATGAAAAATTATGTACAGCTTCTTGGAATTGATGATAATGACTTGGTCATAGTTCAAAAACTTTTCCCCATGATAAGAACTATGAATAAGAAATACTTGAGCCATTTTATTAATTATCTGAAAGTTATGAGTTACTGAAAAGACCATACTTCAAGAGTTATAGACTATCTTTATAACAATTACCATTCAGATATATAATTGCAGAAATAAATAATTTTTTTTTACCTTTGAGCACTACTTTCCTGCCACTCTGTCTACTAAGAATATACTACCCAATTACTTGTGGTCAAATGGTTTTTTTTCTGAACCTTGTAAAAATTGATTTTTCTAAAACTTGTATTTGACTATACATGCAAAAATGCCATGTATCTTCACACAAACTCAAACCTTCAAATATATACATAAATGTATATATTTTAACTGATGTGTTCTGTTTTTATATTAGAAACAAAAGATTAATACCTTTCCTTGAGGTCTCCTATAACAAAGTAAGCCAGTTGCTCTCAGGGAATCATAAAAGCACTTTGGATTGTTACTATCAGCATAAAACTGAATTTCATCTGCCTTCTTACTGAGCCAGGAATCCTGCATCTCTCTAAGCTTTGCTTGTACTTTGCTTTTGATGGAATTAAATGCTGCCTTTCTTAGAGGTAGATGAACTATCCTGCTGGTACATCCTGTAGAGTTCTTGTTTTTCGTTTAGCAGCTTCTGAATTTCCCCACTATTTCCATCAAACCAGTCTTGGTGTCTGCAAGCATTCTGATCTAGATGAGCAAATGCAGTGCTATATACCAAATCTCTGAAAGCTACCCACTCCTTTTCTGCTTCACTGTTGCCAACTATGCATTGGCTCAATTTTCCTCCAAGGTAGCAGCAAACTGTTAACGCTCAGAGAAGGGTTCTAATTTGTTGACATTAACTCTTCTGGTAGTCATTTTGCCTTGGGGGTGGCACTTTTGATGAATGTGAATATTTGCTTGGAAAGGATAAGTTTATGATCAGTCCAGCACTCTGCACCACACATTGCCTTCATCACTCTCACATCTTGTCTGTCTCTTCTCCTTACAATCGCATGGTCTGTTAGATGCCAATGTTCACTGTAAAGGTGCATCCATGAAGTTTTATTGCATTCAGGTAAACAGAAAACAGTACTGGTGATAACAAAGTCATGCAATGCACAAGTCTTCAGCAGTTAATGACCACTGCTGTTGCTGTTTCCAACTCCATTCTTCCCTAGGACTCCCTGCCAAGTCTGGTAGAAGTGGCAGAGAATTATGAACTTATCCTCTTTTGGCACACTGATGATAATGGCCTCTAGGTGTTCAAAAAATTTTTCTTTTACCGCATCAGGATTTGTTATGATGGGAGCATAGGCAGTGATGATGGTGGCATGGCATTTTCCAGTGAGTGGCAATTGCATTGTCATGGGTCCGTCATTCACTCCTTTTGGCAGGCATTCCAGCTTGCCGACTAGGTGATGCATCACAACTACTCAGTGCTGATAAAACTACATTGATTAGTGATAAGGACATGATCCTAAAGAGATGGGCTGAATACTTCCACAGTGTTCTCAACAGATCATCGTCAATCCATGACCACTGATCATTTACCTCAGGTTGAAGTCAATCCCTCCTCAGTTGAATTTCCCACTGAAGAAGAGGTTTTGAGGGCCATTAGGCTTATTTCATGTGGCAAAGCATCTGGTGCTGATTCTATTCCAGCTGAGATTTAAGAGGTAGGGGGACCATTGCTCATACAAAAGCTGACTGAAATTTTTCAGGTTATATGGCAAGCGAAAGTTATCCCCCAGGAGTTCAAGGATGCCTCCACTGTCCAACTCTATAAAGGTAAAGGGAATAGATTGTCCTGTGACAATCATGAGAAGCTCTCTGTCTTAGTCTTTGCTGGAAAAATTCTTGCTAGAGTCCTCCTTAATAAGCTGATCCTTCACTTGAACATGGTCACATACCTGAGAGTGAGTATGGCTTCGGAAAGGGCCAAGGAACAGTCAATATGGTGTTTGCTGCCCAACAACTCCAGGATAAATGCCAGAAGCATAACAGAGGTCTATACATGACATTTGTAGATCTGCCCAAGGCCTTTGACACTGTCTATCATGAGGGCTTATGGAAAATTATGTCAAAATTTGGCTGCCTGAAGTCAATTTCATGATGGCATGTTTGCCCGGGTTTTGGACAGTGGACAATGCTCTCATGCCGTCCCAGTCACTAATAGAGTTAAACTGAAGGTCTACAGAACCATTGTGCTGACTTCATTGTTGTATGACTGTGAAACATGGACAGTCTATGAGCACCATGCCAGGAAACTGAATCGCTTCCATTTGAACTGTCTTAGAAAGATTCTGAGGATCACCTTGCAGAATAAGGTACCAGACACTTAAGTCCTTGCTCTAGGTGAACTGCCAAGCATTCCAACTATGGTTCAGAGAGCACAGCTCCAAGGCATTGGCCACGTTGTTCCAATGCAAAATGCACGCTTGCCAAAAAGACTATTTTATGGAGAACTCATATGGGGCAGGTGATCACATGGTAGTCAGAACAAGTGATACATGGACACTCTCAAGAACTTTGGATTTGACTGTGCAACATGGGAGATACTGACACAGGACCACTCAGTATGGCATGCCCACATCAGGAAGAGTGCTGTGCTCTATGAGCAAAGCAGAACTAAGACAGCACAAAGTAAAAGTAGCATGCGCAAATTTGGAGTATCCACCCCAAAAATTCATACAGAATATCTGCCCAACCTGTGGTAGAGCATTCCGAGTTCATAGTGATCTGATCAGCCACAGTCTGACACACTCAAACTTCACTTTATCATGGTGATGTCATTTTGGCCCTCTTCGAAAATGAAGGACAACAACCAACCACCAAACCAATTAAGTAAAAAACTAGTAGTACAATGACTTCATCTGAAAAAATAGGCAACATTTCACATACATGGTAAACCTGACAATTATATATTTTTAATTAATAAAAAATTGTTTTAACCCCTCCCATCTTCCATCTTACTTGGGGGCGTGGGGGGAAAGGGAGAAAAAGAAAAATTCCTTATAACAAATGTGAATAGTCAAGCAAAACAAATTCCATCATAGCTGTTTACAAATATATATGTCTCATTTTGTAACCTAAATCTACCACCTCTCTGTCAAAAAGTATGTTTTTATCAGTCCTTTGGATGGTCACAGTTTTTACAACTTTCAAAGTTGTCTTTCTAATGTTTTTATTGTATTCATTTTTCTCCTGGTTCTGCTCATTTCATTCTTCATCAGTTAATAAAAGTCTTCAAAATTACTTGTTTTTATAATATTTGTGATGTGGTATAGGTTATTCTTCTGGGTCTAACTACTTCATTCAGCATCTTTTACAGCATAATAGTATTCAAATTCATATACCTTAATTTATTCAGACATTCCTTAACAGACAGGGTCCTTTTAGTTTACAGCTTGTTACCACCACAAAAATGATAGTATTGGTAGGATTTTCTCCCATTTCGTTCATCTCTTTTGGACATAAGCCAGTCAATTGTATAGCTGGGTCAAAAACCACATAAAGTTTAGTTATTTGTGTACAATTACAAATTGTTTTTGAAAATGGTTTCACCCATTCACAAGCCCATCAACAAGGCATCAATATGCCTATTTTCCTAAAACCACTACAAGGAAGATAAATATAACCTAAGATATAAGAGAACAAACTGAAGTTATATCTCCCCAAGCCTCAATTCCATTCTAATTTGTAGGGTAAAAACTTGGTTGATAAGGTGAATTCATAACTTCTATAAGTCTTCAATTTTAGCAGGATGGACATCGTCTCAAAGAAAGCAGAGGTCAAACTCTTGTTATGCCATCTATGGTCCTTTTTGAGTCATCTGACTAGAAATGATGATCTGGTGAACATTCTGGAAATAATACTTTGCAAAGTTAAGCAGCTAGGGGTATCCCTGGAAAAAAATACAGTCAAACAAAAGACAAACTCAAGGGACCCGACACACAGCTCGTCCTCTGAAATAACAGGAATCATCTCCACATCATGGAATAGGGTTTACTGGAGAACTGTCAGATTAAACCACATAGTTTAATATCCTGAGTTCAAAATTAAACTAATATAAAACACATATGAATTTGTTAGGAGAGGGTTATATGATTGAAAAATGCCATAGACAATAATTTCTTAATCAGTATATCAGAATGCTTTGATGTAAATGGGGAATATATCCTTGGGATTTCCTGGGTTTCCTTCTCTCTTACACCATTTACACCAGTTTTTGACCTGAAGATAAGAAAAGGGTGGAAACCATGGTAAGGTAGAAAGAGAACCATGTGTAATGCCATGTCTAATATGGTTATAAAATCAGCATGAAGCTTATGAGGAGAATAAAATAAAACTAATAAATATTTCAACTAGGAAAAGATAAAGAGAAAGCACATATAGAAATGTATCTTAAAGTTTGATGGTTTCATAAAGATTGAAAAATGTTGAGAACAGAGATGTAGACAAAAAAGCTCATGTAACAAAACGTTACAGATAAATGGTCTAGGAAAAACCTAATTTATGTATAAATGTGTACTATCAATAAATAAGAATGGCTAACAGTGTGTACTACACAATTCTGTTAATGGGATTTGTACTATTTGATAAAAGACTAAGATTTCAACAGCACTATTTGACTAAATAATATGTTTATTATTCAAATGAAAAATTACTTCCTATTCCAATTCCCTCACATATAGACATTAGTCTATATGCTCCTGCAATTTTAAAACTTTAAAAATTGCTACTACAGCAAATATAAGAATATACAAAATGTCTGCTATGATCCAGTGCCATTAATTCTAAGAACTTCTACAAGTGCTTGAGAAACTTGCCAACTGCATTGTGAGAATTAAATTACTAACCCTTAATCTCAAGGAAACAATGATTACTCAAGTTTTGTGGAATTAAATTAAATTAAAACCTTGCAAAAAAAGGTAAGATTCCAATTGTCCGCTGTAATTAGACACAAATGGGAAAAACATGGCAATACCGCAAAAATAAAGGTAGATTGCCTCTGCTATGTAATGGTTTCTTTCCTGCTCCCTTCAAAATATGTTCAAGTCTGCCTCATTTTTAAAAAACAATCACTAGTCCTTAATATCCTCTTAAATTATTGTACTAAGTATCTCTCCTCCCTTTCTAAACCAAATAAAACCTGTCAACTCTGTCTGCTTCTATTGCCTCCTTTCCTCTTGTTCTTTGGTCCTTTATAATCTGGTTTTCAACCTCATGGCTCAAATGAAACTGGTCTCCTCAAAGTTACTTAGCTGCCAGATCTGATGGTCTTTTCTGTCTTCATCATAACAAACCTATATGCTACAACTAATATAGTTAGCTGCCCTTTCCTCTTGCATGGTGCAGTAGATAGAACATCGGGCTTAGAATCAGAAGATTCATTTTCATGACTTCAAATCCAAACTTAGACACTTTCGAGCTGTGTGACCCTGGGCAAGTCATTTAACCCTGCCTGCCTCAGTGTCTCATCCGTAAAATGAACTGAAGAAGAATACAGCAAACCACTCCAGCATTTTTGGCCAAGAAAACCCCAAATGTGGTCATGAAAGGTAGTTACTGATAGCTATGGTCCCCTTTGTGGCTAAGGCAGCTGACATGGTGTACAGTGTTTTGCCTAGAGTCAGGAAGATTCAGCTTCATGAGTTCAAATCCAGCCTCTGACACTTACTAGCTGTGTGACTTTAGCCCTGTTTGCTTCAATTTCTCATCTGTAAAATGAGCTAGAGAAGGAAATAGTAAACTACTCCAGTATCTTTGTCAAAAAAAAAAAACCCAAATGAGGTCACGAAAAGTTGGACATGACTGAAACAAATGAATGACAACAAATTCCTGCATATTCTCACCTCTTTTTTCTTAACAATACTTTCTCGTATCCACTAGACTACTTCTTCTCAGCCTCCTTTGCTGACTAAATCACAGCCTCTAATTGTGGTTGTTCCCCAAAGATCTTATCTAAGTCATTTCTCTTCTCTCTTAACTACCCTGATACAGATGACCCACAGTTCTGAATAGCTAAGTGATCCAATAACACTAGAGTCCAGAAAACTTGAGTTCAAATCCGACCTCAAATTTTACTAGTCATGACCATGGGAAATTCATTTAATCTCTTTCAGTTTCTCATTTCTCATTTGTAAAATGGTGATAACAAAAGCAGAGTTGTTATGAGAATCAAATGAAATAATATCTTGTAAAGCATCTGCAAACCTTAAAGCGCTATGTGAATACTAGTTATTATTATTGTTATATAAATACAGCCCTGGTTTCTCCCTTGAGCTTCAGTCCCTGATTACCTATTGCCTACTGGTCATTTGAAACCGAAAGTCCCAGGGACATCTTAACTCTGTACGTGCAAAACTGAACTCAATATACAATCCAAAGTCTGCCTTCTCAAACTTCCCAAGTTCTACTGAAAGGTACCACCATCCTTCTAGTCACTCTGGTCCAAAATCTAAGGGTATTATGTTGGTCTCTCTTTCATATCATAAATCACTCCAGAAGAGAAGCTGCCTGTCCTTCAAAGAATGAAATCCCGTAGCACATGAGCTAGTAAGGAGCAGAGGACAAAAAGGGTAATGATTTGTCTGCCAGATAACAAAAGTGAAAACTGTTTCCTTCTCCAACAATATATCCATGCTATGACAGAGAATATCCTAAGATACACCAGTGTTTCACTTGGACACAGATGACATTACCAGAAGAAACCTAAAAGGTAATGCAAATAATTATGTAGTCTTAGAGAAGAGATTAAAGACCATGGAAGAAACAGAGAGTACATTTCTCCCTGGTCTCCCTTTGTTCTTCCCTCACAAACCATCAACTGAGTAAGACCTGATCCTGACCAGAAAAGTAAGAAGAACAGTAAGCATGGCAGGGGACCTTTTACCATTGCCTTCATTTTTCCATTCTGTATATGCAAGCTATCCAGACCCAATAAGGCAGAAGTTCTTAACTGTTTCTGTAATCATGGATTCCCCTTAGGTATCCTGGTCATAGCTATGGACCCGTTCTAAGAATAGTGTTTTTAAATATATAAAATACAGAAAATTACACAGCAAAACATTTATATCAAAACACAGTTATCAAAATATTTTCATAAAAATTTCACAAACCTTAGGTTAAAGACCTTAGGGTAAAGTGGGCAAATGGGGGCATATGGCTGCTCAGAACACTTGGATAAGAAACTAGAGTTACCAACAAGAAGCTGTGGAATGGGACTGAGACCCACCAAGTTAGACCACCTGCCCTTCCATAGGATCCAGTGAGTACACCAAATCTTTACTAGTACACTGGGCATGGTCATCCAATTAGCTGATATACTCTAAACATACCTGGTTCTAACCACTCATAATCTCCCACAACCTCACACTTAGAATGTGAGGACTTTCCATTGCTATATAATTAAACTCTTTTCTACATACAGACTTCCACAAGAAGGGATGAAGCCCCTTGAAAAGAGTAATCATCTGCTTTTTCTCTGTGTATCTCCAGCCAATAGCACACTGCCTTCCCACAATAAATATTTAATAAATGTTTTTGGTGATTTATTTATTTTTCTTTTATTCACTGTTGGCCACTGAAGAGAAAAATCAATTTGGAAATGGAATAGCTGGCAAAGAGAGAAGGCAAACTGATCAGTTCTTGTTTGTGTTTTCTCTGCAGAAGGAGAAAGGCCTTTACACTAGAAATGACAGACACATCAATGACTGATGGGGTTGACATTTAAGGTAAGAATATAGTAAGAATGCAAATCACCTCACCCAGTACTGAAAGAACTTGAAAATGTGATTGTTGAGCAACTATCAATGATTCATGAACAAAGGTAGAAAATGACAGAAGCACAAAATCTGAAAAGGAGAAATTATCATTTTTCAAAAAAGGAAAAAAAGTCTACAACCTATGAACTAGTAAGGTCAACTTCAATTTTTGTGGAAATTCTAGATTAGATCACTAAAAATAAAGTTGACAAACTTCTGGAAAACGTCTGAGCATTTCAGCATACTAAGGCCAATGAGTCAGCCATGTGGTATGACAGGAAAAAACTTCAATTCAATCTATTGCTAATGCATTAAGAAGGACACAGTTCTAGGAACAGAGAGGTCACACTGTACCTTGCTCCATTCAGATCTTTTCTGAAGTACTATGCTCAGTTCTAGATATCTAATATTTAAGAAAGACTGTGATAAGCTACAGAGTGTCCAGAGGAAAGCAACCATTAATGCTGATGGCTTTAAGTCCATGATAGGGTGATGATCATTGAAGGAATTGGTCATGTTTAGCTTGGAAAAGAGAAGACTGAAGTCATGAAAACAAATTTAAACTCTCCTGTACATGAGAGTCATTCAGACGCTTGAAAGTCAGTTATAATGTCCCCAGTGAAGACAAAAACTAGGAATCATAGATGGAAGTTGCAAAGAGATTAATTTAGGCTGGATGACAGGAAAAACTTCATGAAAGTGAGAACTGTAAAAACTAAAATGGGCTTCTTCAAGAAATAATGGGTTCACACTCCTTGGAGGTCTTCAGGTAGAGACACTAGATGTCCATCTGTCAGGCATGTTACAGTAGCGATTCTTTTTGAGAATAGGCATGCTAAATTGTTGCTGAGGTTTCTTCCAATGCTCAAATTTGGTGATTCTGTTTTGGCAAGAGTATAAATCAAGTAATACTGCGGGACATGATAAGAAAGATCAGAAAAACAAATAAAATCTACAAGGAAAGTAAAATAATTCAAAAATTTCTTCAGGAAAGACTTTTCCCCCCAGGCAATGTTATTAAAGACAGATATGTATCTCTACCGATGAGAAAGCAATTAATAAAATGGAATGAATTAAAAGAGAAAATACTGGTAAAGATGTCATTCTTTACAAGTTATTTTAAAAGTAATACCATAATTTTTTAATAAAATATCTGAATGATTTTAAAAATTCAAAATATTTCTCCACTCAAATCTTCACCCAATTTCATATCACAACACTAAAGTAAATTCCAAGTTCTGAGAAGCACCTGAGAAGGAGCCTGTCATCATACACCAGGTGTAATGATAATTTAAGGTTAAATGGTGGGTAGGGGGAAAACTTAAAGATCTTCCCTGCCCATTAATAGAACTCAGTATCTTTTGTTGATTTCCATTGAGGCTCTGGGGTTAAAGGGTCCTGCCCTCCAGCTCTGAAAAGTATATAAATACTGTGAGATGAGATATTATTTTGGGGCTTACTCCCTGGAAGCATTTGTTTAGGTAGCTGGAAGAACCTCTTCCCCCTGCCTTGAAAATCTAGATGCTGGTGCTCCTCTCTCTGGTAACTACGTATGTATTTCTTATAGTCAAACAGTTGGAAGCCCTCTATGTTGGTCTTTATTTCTCTGTATTTTCTCTGAAGTTCAGGGTGCTGATTTTTCCCCTGAACTAAATGAATGATACATGTGCTTGATTAAAGTAAATTGGTGACCTCTCAAAAGTTGCTTTACTTTTAGAAAAGCAGATCCAAGAACCAGTACAATAGGACCTCCTGTGTATGCCAGGGTCCTTGCTGTTATACACTGTCACATTCTAACAAACTTCAAAGTCTTCAAATTATAGAGCGGATGACAAGGCAGCATGCGTAATCAAAGAATAACCTGGGTTTAGAGAGGTTCATCATTCCAAGGAGAGTAATTTTTTTTCAGCCCCAGAACTCATGAAATGAGGGGAGAAAAAGAAATAAGAGGAGAAATGAGGGAGAGAAAGAAGACCATAATGCGCACGTGCGCATGCATGGGTGTGTATGTAGCTATTAGGTGGGAAAGGGAGCATATGTATATATAAAATTGGCTGATATTTAAACTGAATTCATTAAGATTAAAATGGACCAAAACTTAATGATTCCATCCAACATAAAAAAAATTAGAACAAAATCCCAAAACTGAAAGATCAAAATAAAAGGAAAAAGGAAGAAAAATGTTAAGTAACAATTACTAAAAACTAAGGTGGAAAGAAGTCAAGGAAGGAGAATTTGAGTATCAGAATCAAGCTGCCTGAAAAATATGACCAAAAGAGGGAAGGGGGCACATACCATATTTCAAAAAAATCACAAATGAAAACAGCCCAGGCTTATTAAAACCAGAATTCAGAATGAAAATAGAATCATCTCCTAAAAGAAAATTCAAAATGAAAATTCCTAGAAATATTACAGCCAAAATCCAGACCTTCTAGTTCAAAGAAAAGAGTCTATATATCAGCAAGAAAGAATTCAAGTACTAAGGAGCCAAAGTCAATATAACACAAGAACTGGCAACAACTACTACAAAGGAGACACTTTCTTGGGACGAGATACTTCAAAGTGCAACACATAGGACATTTATATCAAAAAATACCTTACCCTTCAAGATTTAATATAATACCAAAAAAGGGGAAAAATGGACAATTTCAAGAATAGAGCACTTTCAAGCATTTATCAACACATGTGCTACTCAAATCTTTATCTTCACCTCCTCCATCAATAACTAAGACTCCCTCAGCTCTAATGAGTAAGCTTTGCATCATCTTGCCAAAGCCCAAACTTCTAATATACTCCAACTATTCCATCTATGTAAATGTGTATTTCCAATCCCAGATTTTCAGCTCTGGTTTTTGTGTTGTCTTCCCAAAAAGAATTTAAATTTCTTGAGGACAGGGTAGTTTCTTTGCTTCTGTTTGCACACCAGCCCTTAGCACAGTGCTTGGGATACAGAAAACACTTAATAAAAGCATTGTGTATCTTTCTATGCACAATAAAAATACAAGAGATGAATAAATATACTGAAATGAAAACATGTGCATCAAAAGAAACATAAGGTAAACTAAATTTGAGAACTGGAAGTGGCACCATCAATGCTGATGAAGTACTAACATTCTAAATAGAGGGGAAAAGACTAATATCTCTTCAGAATCCTAATGTCTTCAAGGTTTACAAAGAGAATTGAATTACACAGAAAGGGCCCCAGGCGGTTTGGTTTTGTTACAATGGACATGAGAAAAACCAAGGAATAATAATACTAGAGGGAGGAAATGAAGAAAACTGGAGTGTAATTTATTATTTTTTCATAATTAGATTAGAGAACAAGAAGAGTAGGCAAACATGGAAGAAGGTGGGGGGTAGTGGGCAAGACAGGAACCTCATTTTTATCCAAACCAAGTTACTTACACACACACACACACACACACACACACACACACACACTGGCGTCTTCATTCATTGAACTTAACAAGAAAACAGACAGGAAGGATGACAAAGGACTGTATTCTTTATCTAGTGGTCTTAACCTCAAAAACCTCCCTCAAACAGGAATTACACACAAGAGATAAAGCAATTGCAGCTATTTCCACAGTCTAACCATAAAGCCAATGAAATAATAGCAGAGGCCAATCCCTGACAGTACTCCCTCCTCACTGGTCATCCCATTTTGGAAGAGCTACACAATCTGACCTGTGAGTTGGCAACAGGACTCAGCTCTGTTCCCCACTTCTCACCCTGGCCCAACAAAAAATCCAAAAGTCAGAAGCCTCTTGTGGCTATGAGGTCAGCCAGAGAACTATAGAACAGAAGGAACCGGGGCAGGATGCCAGCATGTGAATAGTGTTTAAAACTTTAGGAAAAGGGACTGACATCCATTTGGGACCAGTTCTGTCCTCTCCAGAAGTTACTTGGGTCAGAGACTAAAGTCAGTAAAAAATGAATTTCCCCAATGTGAAAGGAAACTGAGAGAACTTTGAATCCCAAACCCTGGAAAAACAACCCGCACCCCCACCCCCAAGAAGAAAGACTCAAAAAGTAAGCAATAGGGGAATGGGGGAGGAGGGGAGAGATTTTGAAATTAACATTTTGCTTTTTATCAATTATATGTAAAAAAAACAATTTCAACATTCTTTCTCCATATTTTGAACCTGAAATTCCCTCCCTCCCTCCCTCCCTCTCTCATTAAGAAGGCAAGCAATTTGAATTAAGCTACACATGTAGTCATGCAAGTCATTCCATGAAAGAAAATCACAAATAAAATAAAAGAACCCAGAAAAAGGGTTTTTTAAGTAAAGAAATCTGTAGTCAGGTTCTACCAGTTCTTTCTCTGAAGAAGGATAGCAACTTTCATCATAAATCCTACAGAATTGTCTTGATCACTGTATTGCTGAGAATAGCTAAGTTATTCACAGTAGATAGATTATATAACATTGCTGTTACTGTCCACAACATCTCCTGGTTCTGCTCATTTCATTTTGCCTCAGTTCATGTTAAGACTAAGAGCATAATTCATCATTTCTTAAAACACAATAGGATTTCATCACAATCATATACAATTTGTTGAGACATTCTCCAACTGATAGACATCCCTTCAATTACCAATTCTTTGCCACTACTAAAAGAGCTGCTATTAACAAATTTGTACACATAGATCTTTCCCTTTTTGTTTTTTAACTCTTTGGGATATAGACCTAGTAGTGATATTGCATGGTCAAAGGATATGCACAGTTTTATAGCCCTTTGAGCATAGTTCCAAATTGCTCTACAGAATGATTAGATCAGTAAACAACTTCACCAACAGAACATTAGTGTTTTAGCTTTCCTATATCCCTTCCAAGGCTTGTTATTTTCCTTTTCTGTCATATTAGCCAGTCTGACAGGTGTGAGGTAGTAGCTCAGTTGTTTTAATTGGCATTTCTCTCATCAATAGTAATTTAGAGCATTTTCTTACATGATCACAGATAACTTTGATTCCTCTGGTTGAAAACTCCTTGTTCATACCCTTTGACTATTTGTCAACTGAGGAATGGCTCTTACTTCTATAAATGATTCTGATTTCTATATGTTCAGAAATAAAATCTTTATCAGAGAAACTCCCTGTAGAAAAATTTTTTGACAGTAATGATTACCAATCTGTATTTCTCTCTATCCTATTTTCCCCATGTTTATTCTACTAGCTCTTCTTTTACCCTGTCCATTCATAAAAGAGTTTTGGTTCTGAATTATACCCGTCTCCCCAAACTGCCCTCTCTTCTCTTATCCCTTTCACATCCTACTTTCCTGTATGGTAGGATAGATTTCTACACCCAACTGAATGTGTATATTATTCCCTCTCTGAGCCAGTTCTGATGAAAGAGTTCATGTGGTCCCCTCTCCATTTTCCCCTCCACTGTAAAATTTTCCTCAGTCATCGTTTATATCAGATAATTTATTCCATTCTATCTCTCCCTTTCCCCTTCTCCCAGTGCATTCTTCTTTCTCATCCCTGAATTTTACTTTTTTAGGTAAGTATACTATCACATTCAACTCACACTTCTATTTTCTGCCTATGTATACTCCTTCTAACTGCCCTAATAATGAGACAATTTTAGAAGTTATAAATATCATTTTCCCATGTAACAATGCCAAGTTTAACCTTATCAAATCTCTCTTTCATATTTACTTTTTTATGCTTCTTTTGCATCATATATTTAAAACACAAATTTTCTATTCAACTCAGTCTTTTTCATTAAGAATTCTTGAAAGTCCTCTGTTTCACCGAACGTTCGTTTTTTTTTTTTT
>CM053769.1:272902838-272939899 GCA_028658325.1 Potorous gilbertii | reverse complement strand
TGGATCTCTTTCAGGCGGTGATCGATAGACTCCTTGAATACTTATTTTGCCCTGTGGGTCTAGAATATCAGGGCAATTCTCCTTGACAATTTCATGGAGGATGATGTCTAGGCTCTTTTTTTGATCATGGCTTTCACGTAGTCCCATAATTTTTAAATTGTCTCTCCTGGATCTATTTTCCAGGTCAGTTGTTTTTCCAATGAGATATTTCATATTCTCTTCCATTTTGTCATTCTTTTGGTTTTGTTTTGTGATTTCTTGGTTTCTCAGAAAGTCATTGGCCTCCATCTGTTCCATTCTAATTTTGAGAGAACTATTTTCTTCAGTGAGTTTTTTTTCTTGAAGGACTATGCTCAGTTTTGCTGGGTAGGTGACTCTGTTGTAATCTTGGCTCTTTTGTCTTCCAGAATATCAGAGTCCAAGTAGTCAAAGAATATATAAATCTACTGTTTGATAAACCCAGGGACCCCAGCTTCTGGGATAAGAACCTCATTGTTTGACAAAAATTGCTGGAAAAACTGGGTAACAGTGTGGCAGAAACTGGGCATAGACCAATGCCTGACACCATACACAAGAATAAAATCCAAATGGATACATGATCAAGGTATAAAGATTGATACTACAAACAAATTAGGGGAGCAAGGAATAGTGTATTTGTCAGATTTATGAAGAATGGAGAAACTTTTGACCAAACAAGAGATAGAGAACATTATAAAACAGAAAATGGATAATTTTGATTACATAAAATTGAAACGTTTTTGCACAAACAAACCCAATGCAACCAAGATTAGGAGGGAAGCAGAAAACTGGGTAAGAATTTTTGCATTAGTATCTGTGATAATGGCCTCATTTCTAAAAATATATAGAGAACTGAGTCAACCACAGGCCTCTTTTCTTTCTTTATTTTTAGTTTTCAGCATCCACTTTTATAAGATTTTGAGTTCTGGATTTTTTCTCCCTCCCTCTACTTCCCTCAAGATGGCATGTAATCTGATATAGGCTATACATTCATATTAAACATATTTCCACATTATTCATGTTGTAAAAAAGAATCAAAACAAAAGGGAAAAACCAGAAGAAAGAAAATAATGGAGGAAAAGATAATGGTTCAATCTGCATTCAGACGCCATGGTTCTTTCACTGGGTATGGATACCATTCTCCATCTTTAGTCTTTTGGAGCTGTCTTAAATTATTACATTGCTCAAAAGAGCTAAATCTATCAAAGTTGGTCATGGTATAATATTGTGTTCCTGTGTATAATGTTCTCCTGGTTCTGCTCTCAGTTCATGTAAGACTTTTCAGGTTTTTCTGAAGTCTGCCTGGCTCATCATGTCTTATGGCACAATAGTATTCCGTAACATTCATATACCACAACTTGTTCAGCCATTCCCCAATTGATGGGCATCCCCTCAATTTTTGATTTGTTGCTACCACAAAAAGAACTGCTATAAATATTTTTATACCTGTGGATCCTTTTCCCATTTTTATGATCTCTTTGTGATACAGACCTAGCAAGCACTCTTTTCCACCCTGTAACTGTGACCAAGGTACCTGCTCCCCACAGCCATAAGGACTGGACTAACACCCAAGAGTGCAACCCAAATCCACGTATAGGCAAGTTAAAAGAGTCTTGCCCCTGGTGCCAGCAAAGGAATCCTGTAAATCTTCTGATCCACTGTCCAATTCCCTTATCATTTATGGGCTGAGAGGTCTGCAAACTGAAACTGCCATTGTTGATTCAGTTGCCCCAGAGGCCTGCTCCTGACTTGCTGAGGCCTAATCTGCACTGGTGGAACCCAAGCTAGACTGCACTCCTCTCTCACCCTGGAGCAAAGGGCCTTTCCTACTGACCTTTTAAGTTGTCTTGGGCTAAAAAAGTGTTTCATTACACCTCGGTGTGGGTTCTGCTGTTCTAGACTTTGTTTAGAATCATTAATTAAAGGGGAGGATTTTGGGGTAGAACTCAGGTAAGTCCCTGGCTTTACTCTGCCATCTTGGCTCTGCCCTATACCATTTTTCTTGAGAGAGTGAAATTAACATCTCAGAAGTAAGAAAACTCAGCTAAAGACCTTGAACATAAACAGATAAACCAACAGGGAAGATACTAAGAACAGGGTTATAGTTTCTAGATCAGCTAATATTTTGCAGTGCAAAAGAAAATGAATCAATATATAAATGGTCAAAGGATAGGAATTTAAAACTGCAATTAACAATCACACGAAAGATTGTTCTACTTCACTAATAATAATAGAAATGCAAATCAAAACAAATGAGGTTTCACCTCAGAAAAACCCAATTAGCAAAGATGACAAAATATGAAAGCAATGAATATTAAAAGGATGTAGAAAGGAAGGCATACTTATACACCACTGGTGGAGCTACAAACTGGTCTAACCATATATGTATATGTGTGTGCATGTACACATATGTATCGGTACATGGGCGAGCGTACATATATTACATATACATGTACGTGTGTGCGCACATGCATGTGCGCACACACATATATTGAAGTGACTGAAATGTCCATAACTCTTCAACTCAGAGATTTATTATTAAGTATAAACTCCAAGAAGGCCAAATACAGACAGATTACCATATAAATTAAATTATTCCCTGTAATACTGTTTATTATAATAAGGAACTGGAAACAAACTGTACTCATTAACTGAAAAACAGCTAAATAAACTATAGTATAAAAATATTATACCATAAGAAATGACAGATTCAGAGAAACATGAGATTTATATCAAGTGATATAGAATGAAATAAGCAATATCCGGAGGACAAAATCTACAACTACAAGGTAAGCAGAAATAATAAAACTAAACACAATGTAATTATAATGACTAAATTTGGATAAGGAGAAGAACTGAAAAAAATATACTTCTCTCCATGCACTGGAGAAATGGGGAACTGCAGGTCTGCAATGCTGCATATGCTGAAGGACAAGATCAGTGTGTGATTTATTTTACTAAATTTTTTTTTCCTTTTTAAAACAAATCTTTGTTAAAAGGAAATACTTACTAGGGAGAGGGAAAGAAGGGAATATTCATAAAAAATGTACTATAAAACAAAATACATCAATGAAGAAACACACACATACAAACACAACCAATAAATGATTTTACAGATTATTAAATTTAAAAAATAACTTCCAAATACTAAAGCACTTCTTTTATTTCAATAAAAATATACCTCCAAAATCACTGTTAAAAAAAGAAACAAATGGTCTTGACTCAGACCCTATGTGGCCAGTCTGTTTTTACCACCTCTTACTCAACAAGGACAAGCTTGAGAATCATAGGACTTAAGCTTTCAAAGCTTTGTGAGCCTTCTTTCAGTTGGGCCTGGGACAAGACTTTTAAAAAGTAAGTCCCATTGTAGCTGAATGAGAGAGAAAAGAATTCTGACGAGTATACATATCTGCGACATCTCAATATGGACAGCAACAATGGACCCCTATAAGGATAGTATTTGGGATAGAAGGAAATGGTAACTCTTTTTTGCCAGTTAAAATGAAGGGAGTCTAAAAATGGTCATGAATATAATTAGAAACCATGAAGAAGGGGAATTATAAAACCAGTTTCCTTTATTTGTGTACATGTTAGTGAATACAGAAAGGTTAAATAAATGCAAAACGACACTGGGGAGAAAGTCAAAGGAGAGACAAAAGAAGGTGAAAAAGTAGGAAACACATTTTAAACAGTCGTCTTTGCCTAACCCCTTTCCTAAGGAGGAGGAAACTGAGGCAAATAAATGTCGTGAAGTGACTTACCAAATGTCAAATGGTGCATCTATGGCAAAGTATAATTATACTCATCCCCAAATTCCACTAAATAAATGTTCAATCTCTCCTAACTCAGGAATTGAGGCTGTTCAAAAGGGACAAAGCTTGAAAAGGAATTTGAAAAGTATAAGGAGATGACTAAATTGATCCTACATGTTTATCTCAAAGGCCTAAGCAATTTAAAATAATAGTTTAATACTTACCACTTAAACTCATGCATTCCACTGTTCAGCTTCAGGTATTTTGCTTCAATAAGAGAACATGCCTGGGAGGGAAGAAAAAGGGCAGAAAGATTTTTGTCAATAGGCATCTCTCATTTTCATTCATTACTTTCAAGTTGCAAAATGAAAGCCAAACATTTTTTATAAAGGGAAATACACTATCTTCTTTGTTAGGATCACAGAATCTGACAGTTGCAATGTAGCTTCAGATTCATTCATCTAACCTTCATCTCAATTTTGAATCTATTCTAATATTCCTGAGTTGCAAACCCTTCAGTGATAGAGGACTCATTATAGAACAGTCCCCTTTTAGGATGCTTAAAATCAAATCAAAATCTATTCACAAACAATATTAGGCACTAAGAGGTATAGAGAAGTTTTAAGCTATGGTCTATATCAAGGAGCTTATAATCAAATAAGGCAAATAAAATATATCCATTAGGTCCTATTCTCGGTTCTTCCACTTCTGTCAAGTCTCCTTCCTTTTCTGGACCTCAGTTCCCTTCTCTGTAAAATAATCAGATCATTCCTATGGTATTTCTCACTCAAATATTCTAATCCCAATGTCCATGACAAAAACAGTATATAATTAAACATGACATTGTTTACTATAGATTATATGTGCCATAAGAGTTTAGTGAATAGGAAGACCAATGGGTGCTAGAATTAAATAAGGCCCCAAAAGACATTACCTCTCCATGCCTTTGTAGAGACTGTCCCTCACATCCCTAGAATATACTCTCCCCTCAACTGAGATAGTATTTGTAAAAGACTTTAGCACAGTGTTTGATTGAGGTTAGAGTGAAAGCATTTGGAGAAGAATTAGTAGATACAATTTCTTTGGTGGTCACTCATCAGTTTCTGATTTAAAAAAAAAGCTAACCAAATATATATATATATATGCTTATATCTTAGAAATGTTGATTTTGAGATGCTATACAGGTGTGGGGGGGGAGGAGATGGAGATCTGTATTTCACATCCATGTAACTCTGATCAAGCAATATTCAAACATACCTAAATTCCCAAAGCCTTTATAACAGATTTGTATTTATGCACAAGTCAATGCCAGTGTAACTAAGAGACTGGAGATATTTCTAAACACTTATGAAAGTAACCAGAATTGAAGTTTAAAGAAATATACAGTGGAGAGGGAATTAATCATGTCCCATTCAAATGAAATTACTGTCTCAGGAAACAATATTCACAAGTCATGGAGAAATGGACAGGTACAAGACTGAAGCATATGTGAACACCTGAATTAAGTTTATTCTAAGCTGATCTAATGATAGATGCAAATCTGGCCTTAAAGCCATTCATCCACACTGGATAGATTCCATGCTGCTGCTTCTAAGGGTCTGTCACACATTCCAGAGCAGAGCTCTAGCATATGCTGTTTTCACATGACAACAAAGGCATTCCAGTCACTGCACAACACAGTAATTCCATACTTTACTCAATGCTTATTAATTTGTCATTTTAATGTTAAATGTAAGCTCACATCTACATTTAAGGCAAGTCTTCACTGATGCTCATTTACAACATTACAAAATATAGTTGTAGATAAATATACTTCTCAAAATATGCATATATACAAGAAAAATCTATAAAAACCCCAACTGTTTAAATAAAAATTGCTTGTAATTTTATTGTCCTTCTTCTTCATTGTATTTGTTCCCTTACTTCCTTTTTATCCACTTTTCCAGCTCCATGCTTGTTTTCTTTTCCATTACAGTTTGCTTTTTCATTTAATTTTGTTTTGTTTTCTCCTAGAGCAGAGATCTGTAAACTTGGGACCCAAGATCTAGGAGTTGTTTTTATATTTTTAAATAGTTGGAAAAAAATCAAGAGAAGAACATTTTGTGACATGTGAATATAACATGAAATTTAAATTTCAATGTCAATAAATAAAGTATTATTGAAACACAGTCATGCTCATTCCTTTACATACAGTACATGGTTGCTTCAAAAGGTGCAATATGACATTCTCATCACTTCACCTTGCTTAAGAGCAAGCAATAACTTCACCAAAAATCACAATGATGCCATTATGCAACTTGACACCATAGGTCCACACAAATCACCATACTCTGACATTTTTTTATTACAGTACATACCTATCACGTCAAAACAAGTAGTGAGGGAGGAAAAATAAGTAGTTTTGTGATTATTTTTTGAGCTCAGATCTGAGACTGAAATGTTCTCAATGAGAATATCCTCAACCACTATTGTCAAACACTCAATGGCTTTGGAAATTAGCCTTTTGCTGCAGACTTAATAATGTTTCTCAAATAATTTAATCTAAAATCACAAGGTAAACAAGGACTTTTACAAATAAACTTATATAACAGTAAAGTCAATTTGATGTTTGAATCAGAAGTAATGTGAAGCTGCTCCATGCAATTCCTATGCTGTCAAATTTTAAAACAACAGTGATGTCTCAATTCCCACACAAATTTGCAGTGGGTTTATTTTCTGAGGTCAAACTACAGTTTGAGGATTTTTCAATCTCAATGGCAAAAGATTCTCATACTTCAAAATTCATTTAAGAGTATAATTGAAGAACTCCCACCTGCCATTCAATTAGAAGTGATTGATCTGCAATGGAATGACATGATAAAAGGTAAATATCAAGAGAGGGCTCGAAAAGAATTCTCTAAATGCCTTCCAAAGGATGAATGCGCTCAACTAAAATTCTACGCTCATGAACTGATTTGGTCAAAACAATCTGTATTTTCAAAGAAATATGTAAAATCTCATTACAGATAAGCACTTGTTAAAAGATGAACATTTACAATCTATTTTGATAGAGTGAACACTAATTATAAAACTCAATTAAGGGAAACATGTAAACCCCTCACCAAAAAAAAAAAAAAAAAGAATATACTTCTCTTCAGACCAATGTTGCAATAAATTATACTTCATTATATCTGATGCTTTGTATAACTTAACTCTGTCAAAAAGATCTGTGAAAATTTATTTTCTCCCATTATAGTAAGTAGTTACATAATAGCTTCAATTTTACCTATTGGTCCAAAAAATCTAAGGTATTTTCTATCTGTAGCTCACCTTTTACAAAGGCCCACAAAATCTAAAACATTTTCTGTCTGTATCTGTTACAGTTTACATTCCAGACTTCATAATTTCTATCCTCAGTAATATATATTTTCATTTTTAGTATGTTATTTTTTCACCACCATTGTCACTCCCCTGCACCAAAACAGCATGTCCTAGTTCTCTCATCTAAATTTCTCTGTCCAGAACCCGAGGTCCTTCAGCAACATCCTCTCAACTTCCACGCATCTCCCAAACTTCATTTCTTACTACAACTGTAGGGAGTCTTCACTTCCAAGTTAATAGGTTTGCTCTTCCCATACAAACATGGGATTACACATGGCCTCTGATGGGGAATCGGCTACCCTGTGCTCTCTACCAATTCCTGCCCCTCACCCACCCTCAAAATTTAGCTGAAACTCACATTATCTAGAAAGGAATTTTCTAAGATTGTAACAGACGTTGTTTGTGAGCCTTAGCAGTAGCACCTCAGCCTCCAAGAAAACGGCAGCATGTTGTTTGGGGAGAGAGCATACACACAGACATGCTGTGTGCCCTCTAAGGCCAGCTATCATTGCTTCTTCTCATGTAAATACATACAGTGAACGCTCAAAGCTGCTGACTTACTATTCTAAGTTGCAATTATGTGAAGAGCAAAGCAGCTCTACACATGCCCACAAAAAATCCCATGGAAGATTTATATCACAAATCATCATATCTCCAAAGAAACATATACTATATAAATGATATCTGAATAATAAACATCATATATAAATTTATACATGCACAGTCACTAACTTAAACTATTTTCAGATCAACAGCTATTTGAACTATTCATTCCAGGTACAACCAACATTTATTAAGTACCTGTTGTTTCTGTTTGTCCTTCCTCAGCAAAGAGGACAAAGACATTACAGGGTGACATCTTGCTTCTCCTGTGAATTGAATGTAAGTAAGGCAGAGCTGCACAAAGTTGTAGGTCTCAGTCTCTCTTCCAGAGACATTAAGGTCTAGGATCAGGAGAAAAAGTCAAGATGCCTGGTGATGACTCAGGATGCACTGGATGACCTTGGAATTTTTGATATCTGATCAAGTTCTAGGCACTCCCACATCTGCATCAGCTGCCACTGGCCACTGGAATAAATTGCTCTCATTTGCCCATTCTGCTAGGTAAAGTTCTCCATGCTTGAGGTAGACATTTGAAGTCTGAGCTCTATTGGGTTAACCCATCCACCCAAACAGTTTACCAGCAGGGGGCCACTGCAGGGGTATGAGGTGCTCACATATCTAATCCCTCTGATGTGACAGAGTGCAGTGCCTTTTTCATCCACCTATGGGGTCCACCTGATTCACCCAACTCTCACATGTGACTCTAAGTATATATTAAATGCTAGGCACTGTGCTAAGTTCTGAGGATATATAGATCAAAAACAAAATAGCACCTGCCCCCAAATACCTAACATTCTACAGGTAATTGCATAAAACTTACTCTAATAATATTACTGGATCATTCCAGACTTCCTAAAATGAAAAAAAATCTGATGTAATAATATTAAAATAAAACTAACAGCTTTTTATTCAGTTGGACTATTAGAGCTAGAGGAAAAGCAGCATTAGAAGGAATAGGGAGATGGAGCCTTCTGTGAAAAAGTTTTATTGGGTATTTCAGGGTACTTTCAAGAATTTCAAGATTGCTGCACTGGTCCTTCATTAAATCTAATTCCCCTGAAAAAATCAATAACTTTTTTTTCTTTGGACACAGGAAATCTGGTTTTATTCCTAACTCTTGTGCTTTCTGACAATGAGACCTTGGGCAAAGTCATTCCATCTAGCTGGGTCACAGTTTGCTCATTCATAAAATTAGAAGGCTGGATTAAACAATCTTTAAGTTTCCTTCCAGCTCAAACATTTTTAGAAGCCTAGGCTTATAACTAGCACTCCTCTCAGTTTATTAGTCACTTAAGGGTCTTGTTTGTTTGTGAGGCTCATAATGCAATGAAAAGCAGGGTATGTTGACAAGGTAACTGGGCTCTTAGTCACCTCTCAAATTAAATCAGCTGACAAGTTTTGTGGGCATACCTTCACATCAAATCTGTTTTTGTTTCTCCATTTACAAATGATCATATGCTAGTTTCTCCTCAATCACCCTCCTAGGGGTTAATAGCCACCCATGTTCACAAAAAAGGCAACCAAAATAATCTTTCTAAAAAGAGGGTTTGACCATGTTGGTCCCCTTCTAACAATCTTCAATGACTATGTTGCCTCTAGAATAAAATAAAAACTCCTCCATTTGGCACCTGAAATATGAATCAAGAGAACTGAGAAAAGGTTATGAAACTGGGGAATTAAGAGATGACTGATAACTTTGGGAAGGAGCAGCGCATTTGAGCAATGATGCCAGACTGCAAAGGGCTGGAGGCTGAGAAGTGGGAGTAGAGGAAGTAGAGGCAAGTGTATACATTCTTTGCTAAGCATTTAGCTGTGAAAGGGAGAACAGAGTTAGCAGAACAGCATGAGGGGGTGGCAGTCTAGCAGAATTGTTTTATTTTTTCTTAAGGATGGAGGAGACCTAATGTATTTAGGCAATGGGGAATGGATGAGTAGATAGGAAAAGACTGGTATACTGGAGACTGATTTGTAGAAGAGAAAAGAATGAAGAATGCTATCAAGAGAACGTAAAATATAGAGCATTGAAAAAGCAGGAACTCAAAGTCAATGAGCTACCTTTGTTCAACAAAGTGTAAGAGGGTGGGAGGGTAAAATGGGAGGACAAAAATATGAAGTGTTTAACTCCTTCTGTGTAAGTGAGGACTGTCCTGCGGGGGGTGGGGGGGGGGGGGGGGAACCACCACAACCTGGCAGGGAAATCCCAGGCAAGATTACACAAGTTAGTGCTGGATACAGACAGGAAGGTTGTTGACTTCCTCAAGTACTTTTCAGTTCACAAAGCTGATTAGTAACAAAGATGAATCTAAAAGCCAGCTTTCAAAAGCTCAGAGGCTTTAAGTCCAATCCAAAGGCTACATCTAATTTCCAAGGACAAAACCTAGCTAAGTATGGTGTCTTTTATTTCATTAACAGAACAGAAGACACTTGGTGATGGATTTTTTTGGCAAAGGTAACATAAAGCAAATACAAAATGATCTTCAGCCTCGGGTAGCCCCTTCAACTTCTGCAATAATAGTAGTACAGCAGCAGAAAAGAGTGGAGAAGGTGCTAAGAATCAGTTTTTGAAAACATCTATAAGCACTAATTTAGCTTAGTAGTCTAAAGTTTAATCCTTGTCTGAAGGCTCACTGAAGTGATATATTACTCTTTTAAAAAAGCATAAATTTTAACATTATCTCTTCTCCCTCTATACTACTACACTTGATCCCATCAGTTCCCATGGATTTAATTACCATCTCCTTGCATATGATTCTCAAATCTACCTATCCTGCCCAGTCTCTATGCTTATCTCCAAACTTGCATTTCCAGCTACCTTTCAGACATCTCAAACTAGAGGTCCATTACACATCTTAAACTCATTATGTCCAAAACTGAACTCACCACCTTTCCTCCTAAACCCTCTCCTCTTCAAAATGTCCCATTATTGAAGGGCATCACTAACTTTCCTGTCTCTCAGGCTCAAAAATTCAATGCCTCACTATATCTCACCACCACCAACCCCTACACTTCTACACCCCTACACACACACACACACACACACACACACACACACACACACACACACACATATTTGATGCCAAGGCCTATTTTACCTTTGCAACATCTATCATATATGCTTTCTTCTCTCACCTGACACTGTCACCACTCTGGTGCAGGCACCCCATTCCTTCACACTTGAATATTGAAATAGGTCGCTTGTTGATCTGCCTACCACAAGTCCCTCCAAACTTCAGTCCATCCTGCATTCAGTTGCTTAACTGATTTTCTTGACCATATCATCTCCCCACCTCAAACTCCAGGAACTCCTACTTTCTTTCCAATTCTTTGCTACCATCAAAAATCACTACTGCAAACATTCTGGTATATGTGGGGGCTTTTTTTTTTTTTGGCCACTGACTTCCCTGCCATGAAATGTCTGGGTCAGGTAATACAAACTTTCTTCATCTAATTCAAAATTGTGAGAGTATATTTCTAAACTTTATCTGATGAACTGTTATGAAAGGGTTGTTGCTCACAAAACCTAATAGTGATCATTGTTCCTTCAAGTCAAGAGGTTTGTCACTAAGACCAGCAGACCAATTCTTACCTCACTCCCACTCCCTTCCTAGTAAGACCATTTCTCTACTTTCACCCCAATTGTACATCACCTAGTGGCTACAGCAGGCACCTCTCAAAATTTAAGAAGGGTGAGCTCCATGCTTTGGGGCAAAAACCAATGTTCAAGACTCCCACTGGTCCCTTTTGTTTTGGAAAGTCAGAGTGAGTGGCACAGGATGAGGACAGGAGAGTCTGAGATGACAGGTCTCATTATATTCTCTTTATCCCCAAACTACTCATCTCCCAAAATTCTTGAGAGCATGGCCATCCTTAATCGTACAAATTTACAATCTCACTGTCATCTTCAACACTTCACTCTTCCATACTCACATATTCAATTCATTGCCACAACTTCCACATCCATTCCACTCTTTTCACTCATACAGTCATAACCAATCCAGAATACTACAATGGCTTCCTAACTAGTAATACTATGTCAAGTCTCTTCACAATCCAATCCATCCTCCGCAGAGCTGCTAAAATAATAGCCCTAAAGTGCATATCTGACCATGTCAATCCCCTTACTCCATAAAATCCAGTATCTCTCTATTGACTCTAGGCTCACTTATTTCATCTTTTTCTCATAAGTTTCATGAGTTTTGTTTTTACATTACAAACATTTACAGATTACTCTCATTTCATGAAAGTTCTCTTACAACAAAGTCAAACAGTTAAGTAAAACTAATAGTTACAGTGACTTCATCTGAAATAGTATGCAACACATTCCACATCTGTAGCGAGCACCCTTCTAGTTTTTTTTAATAAAAAAAACTTTATTTTCTCTCCCTCCCACTCCTCATCCCATTGGGGAAAAAAATAAAGAAAACCAATTCCTTGTAATAAATACACAGTCAAGCAAAAAAAAAAAAAATCTCATACCGGCTGTATAGCATATATAGTCCATTCAGCACAAATTCATTACTTCTTTCTAACAGACAGCAGGGCATAGCACCAGTCCTTTGCAATTATGAACGGTTATTGTATTGATCATAAGTGTTATCACTTTCACAATTGTCTTTACAATACTGTAGTTTCTGTACAAATTGTTCTGATTCTGCTCACTTTACTCTGTAGCAATTTATAAAAGTCAAAATTGTCATAATATGGATGGTATCATTTAAATGGCTGGTCTACTTGCTTCACTCGGCATCAGTTTCTACAGGTCTTTCCAGGCCTCTCTAATGTTTATCATTTTCCATTTTTTATCATTTTTTACAACTCTGATATATACCTTAATAAGCTAATATACACAGTCTAGAGGCAAATACTCAAAAAAAAAATTTTTACTGATGGGGTATAGGAACTGAGATCATTTCTCCAGAGGAATTCAGGCACAACTAAATAAATGAAAACTAAAATGAAAATGTTTGTTCTAGGAAATTCTAGATTTAAGAGTTGGAAGTGACATTAGAGATAATATAGACCAAGTTAAATGTGGTTTAAAAACTCCTTGGGATCCCTGAGAGCCTTTCAGAGGGCTCTAGAGTTCCTAACAATTTTATAATGATACTAAGACATTATTTACCTATTAAAATAGTCTTCCCTTTTCCAATTACATATATGTGTGAGGTTGGAATTTCATATATTTAATCAAAATAATAAATCACAACAGATTGAATGCAAAAGTAGCTATGAGAATCCAGTTGTTTTCCATTGAGTAAGACAATACAGATTTTCAAAAACATATAAAATGATGCCACTCTTCCCATTGTTTTTTCAATTCTGGAGAAGTTATTTTTATTAAAATTTAATATTTGTTAATAAAATATTTATATTTCTCAGTGATATTTTTAAATTAAAATTGTAACTTCTGATAAATTAAAAAACAATATATATGACCCACATAAACAAAATCCCTTTGGAGTCCTTAATAATTTTTAAGAGTATAAAGGGGTATTGAAACCAAAAGGCTTGTGAATCACTGACCTAGATCAACAGTTGGGAAAATTAAGGCCACCCAAGGAAGTTAAATGACTTGCACCAATTCACAATTATTAAGTATCAGAAATGAGATTCAAATTCAAATACCCAAACTTTAAATAACCTTACTCTTGTACAGCATATTATACTCCAAGATTTAATAGTCAAAACCTGGAGCAGGAAGATAAACTGGGAACTTAGTAGATGATGTCAAGAACCATTCTATTCCCAAAATGTCTGTAATTGATCTGAAAATAATTAAGCCACAAGGGTTCATGATAGGATATATTTGTATGGCCCAAGAATTCCACTTTCTAGCAGGGTATCTGGCTGGATAGTTGTTTTTGTCCCCATAGCTCACCTTCAATATCAGTCTGGATCAAAGTAGCCAGTTATAAGGGGAGTTGGATATGATTTTCTAAAAATGAAATTAAAAGTTATCCCTGTGACTATTAAAATTCCTAGGTTCTAGAAAGGCCTGTCCTAGAGTAAAATTCTCCTCAAGTTTTAGTCACAAGTGCCTTAAGAAAAGACAATCCCATGCATTAGACACACACACACACACACAAAAACATATACATAGACATACACAACCTACTTATTACAAAAGAATTTTTGAGCGCTGTATACTTAGTAAGTGAAAGACACTCTGGATAATATAAAAATGAACACCTTAAAATTATATGGCAACTTCACTGAGTCTTCACTTACCAGATGTGTGACATAGGCTAACCCTGTTTGCCTCAGTTCCTCATCTGTAAAATGAACTGGAGAAGGAAATGGCAAACCACTCCAGTGTCTGCTTTTTCTTGAAGACCCATAGTAAATAAGAACTCATTCTTGAAGCATTTGAAATCCCACTTGCCACCTTAGTTCCTCATATGGCTCTGCCATACCAACTAGCTTGTTGAAGGATGTGATAATCTGAGCTGCAAGGAACAAGGAATCAAGTCAGAAGATAGCTTTGAGGAGTGAGAAAGGGCCTACCGGAGGGGCTTGCATAACTCAATGAAACTATGAGCTATGACATGCAGGGTTACCCAAGACAGACAGGTCACAGAGGAGAGTTCTGAAAAGAAGTGATCCACTGGAGAAGGAAATAGCAAAGCACTCCAATATCTTTGTCAAGAAAACCCAATGGACACTAATAAAATGAGGAAAGAGATGACATCAAAATATGAGCCCCTCAGGTTGGAAAGTTTCCAAAATGCTACTGTGGCAAAAGTGGAGGACAAGTATAAGTAGCTTCAGTACTAATCAAAGTGACTGGGCCAAAGCTGAAAGGAAGTTCAGCTGTGGATGTGTTTGGTGATGCTGTGAAGATCAACATTGCATAAGAAAGCTGAGATGTAAGATCTGTGAACCAAGGTAGCTGAATGTGGTCAAACAGGAAATGGAAACATCAATATCTTGGGTATCAATGAATTTAAATGGATGGGATCACTACATATAGTATTGTGGGTAAGAATCCCTTAGAAGAAATTAAGTAGTCCTTATAGTCAATTAAAAAATGAGACAGTACTGGGCTATAATTTAAAAAACACCACAACAGTATCTATTCAAATTCAAGGCAAACCATTCAACATCATAGTAATAAGAATCTATGCTTCAACCACTGATGCCTAAAGAGGCTCAAGTTGATCAGTTCTATGAAGACTTAACACATCTTCTAGAAATAACACCCAAAAAAGACATCACATTCATAAAGGATTAGAAAGCTAAAGTAGGAAATCAAAAGGTAATTGCAATAATGGGCAAGTTTGGCTTTGAAATACACAATGAAGCAGGGCAGAGACCAATAGGGTTGTGTCAAAATAATTCACTGTCATAACAAACATTTTTTTTTCAACAACTCAAAAAGTGGCTCTACACATGGACAGCACCAAGCAGTCAGATTGATTATATAATTTGTAGGCAAAAGTGAAGACACTTTATACAGTCAAAACAAGATCTGAAGTTGATTGTGGATCAGATCATGAGCTTCTTATTGCAAAATTCAGATTTAAATTGAAACCATCAGACCATATAGGCATGACCTAAACAATATTCCTTGAGAAGTGGAGGTGATGAATAGACTTAAGGTATTAAATTAAATCTTAAGGTATTAAATTAAAAATTAAATTAGATTACCTGAAGAACGATGGACAGGGGTAAGGAATATATATTGTACAGGAGGCAGAAACAACAACAACAACAAAATATCCAAAAGAAAAAGAGCAAAAACAAGCAAAATGGCTGCCTGGTGGCACTTTACAAATACCTGAAGAAAGAAGGAAAATAAAAGGGAAATGGGAAAGGAAAAGAATTGAATACAGAATTCCAGAGAATATGAAGAAGAAATAAGGTTATCTTAAATGAGCAGTGAAGAGCAATGCAAAGAAATAAAAGAAAACACTAGAATGGGAAAGACAAGAGATCTCTTCAAGAAAACTAAAAAAGAAAATTTCATGGAAAAATAGGCATGATAAAAGACAAAAATGATAGGGATTTAATAGAAGCAAAAGAGATTAAGAAGAGGTGGCAAGAATAAAACAAAAGAATTATGCAAGAAAGATCTTAAAATCACCAATAACCATGGCGGTGTGGTTACTGATCTAGAGTCAGACATCCTGGAGAATGACATCAAATGGTCCTTAGGAAGCGTTGGTTAACAATGAGGCTAGTGGCGATGATGGAATTCCAGCAGAGCTTTTTAAAATCCTGAAAGTTGTTGCTGTTAAAGTGCTGGACTCAACATGCCAGCAAATTTGGAAAACTCAATAGTGGCCACTAGATTAGAAAAGATCAATTTATATTCCACTCCTAGAGAAGGGCAATACAAAGGCAAAGTTCAAATTACCAAACAATTACACTCATTTCACATGCCAGCAAGGTTATGCTTAAGATTCTGCAAAGTAGACTTCAGCAACACATTAACAAAGAATTAACAGAAAAGCAAGCCAGTTTTCAAAGAGGCAGAAGAACTTGAGACCAAATTGCTAACTTTTGCTGGATTCTGAAGAAAGCAAGGGAGTTCCAGAAAAACATCTACCTCTGCTTCACTGACTACACTAAAGTCTTTGACTTTAGTGTCAAAGCAGAAAAAAAAATGTGGCAAGCCCTCAAAGAGATAAGGGTATCAGATCATCTTACTTGTCTCCTAAGGAACCTGTATGCAGGCCAAGAAACAAGTCAGAACCAAACAGAACAAATGATTTGAAAAGAAGCACAATATGGTTGTATATTCATCTTATTTATTTAACTTATATGCAGAGTACATCATATGAAATGCCAGGATGGATAAATCAAAAGATGGAATTATAAGGTTGCCAGGAAAAATATCAATAATTTCAGCCATGCAGAAAATACCACTTTGATGGCAGAAAGTGAAGAGTAATTAAGATGTCTCTTCATAAGGGTGAAAGAGGAGAGTGATATAGCTGGCTTGAAGCTTAACATCAAAAAACTCAGATCTTGACAAATGGTCCCATCACTTCATGGTAAATAAAGGAAGAAGAAACAAAAGCAGTGTTAGACTTTATATTCCTGTGGTTAAAGATCACTAGAGATGGTGACTGAAACTATGAAATTAAAAGACATTTACCCCTTGGAAGGAAAGTTATGGCAAATCTGCATAGCATATTAAAAAGCTAAGACATCACCTTGCCAACAAAGGTGCATATAATCAAAGCTATGATTTTTCCAGTAACTATGTATATGGTTTTAAGAGTTGGACTAAAAATCTGAGAATCACAGAAATTGACACTTTCATATTGTGGTGCTGGAGAAGACTTTTGAGAGTCCATTGTTCAGCAAGGAGGTCAAATCAGTCAATATTTAAAAAAATTAATTCAGGTTCTTTACTGGAAGATCAAATACTGAAATTGAAACTTAAATGTTTTGACCACATAATAAGAAGATAGGACTCTTGATATTAGAACAGATTGAAGGTAAAAGGAAAAGGGGATGGCAAAACATTAGATGAATAGGTAGTATCTTGGAAACAACAAATATGAACTTGGACAAACTTCAAGAGATAGTGAAGGATAGAAGGGCCTAGATTACTATGATTCATGGCATTACAAAGAGTCAGACACCACTGAACTACAAATATATCATCTGATCGTCACAAAACCCTGTGAGAGAGTAAGTTCAAGTTTTCATCTCATTTAGAGAGGAGTAAATGGAGATGTTAAGTAAACTGTCCATGGCTAAAAATAATAGCAGCAAATGGCTCTATGTACACATTCTCTCATTGGAAGCTCACAAAACCCCATGAATTAGGCACCATATAGGCCTATTACTCTAAAAGCAGCAAGTCAGTTTTCTGATTCCAAGTCTGGGGTTCTTTTCCCTGCTTTATCATGTCCTTTTCCTTTAAAGCCAGTTGTAAAAATATAAACCCTTAAGCAACTTAGTCTTCCAGTCAGACTCAGTCATTCATTAACAAGGTTCACCATTCATGTTCTTCCTTTTGTAGATTCAGTATATGCTGCGTAATTAAATCTGACTACAGAAATGCCTGAGTAAATTGTGAAAAAACCTCATGGTTTTATGCAGCTTTTCAAACTGTCAAAACTGATCAAACATGGCTCCACACCAAGTGTTGCTAAACTCTTGGCACTTAATAATCAGAAGTCTAGGGATTACATCAATTACAGAAATGCATTGTGGGAAGGGGTGAATATTTAAAAAGAAGCCATTTTCTACACTGAAAAATTTAGTCAGTAATCATTTTTAAATTATGTTTTCTTATACCCATGAATTTTAATTTACTGTTCAAAAAAAGACAATAAACCAAAAGTAGGTGCTTAATAAATGCCACAATGAATTCCTCATAAAGCAGAAACCATGAAAATTGTGTACTATCACTAGCATGCATATAGCATTTAAGTTTGCAAAGCACTTTATATACATTATTTCATCTGAGAAAAAGGGCACTTATATCACCAATAAACACATAATAATTTCTGAATAAATAATTTTAAAGGTAGAAATAATAGCTAATATTTATATATCTCTTTAAGGTTGGCAAAACATTTTCCATGTACTATCGTATTTGATCTTCACAACAATCCTGTGAAGCAGGTGCTGGTAAAACCCCCATTTTTACAGATGAGAAAAGTGATACAGAGAGGTTCACATAGGAGAACTTCACAGAGGAAACTTCTCAACTCAGGTCATTCCTGACTCCAAGTCATGCACTGTATCTCAAGGTTTGTTTTAAAGAGAGGACATCAGGAATTTGATATTCTGTATTTTGAAATCATTTCCTTACCCAGAGTGTTTGTACATAAACTAAAATAAAAAGAAACCATACCTTTAACTGCCAAAATAAAAACAGCCAAGAAAAATACTGAAATTTCTTCTATTTCAAATGAAAACGTAAGATATTTATATAAACAGTGACAATCTGAACACTACCTTAATACATCCAAATTTATTCAAAGTCAGACTAAGTAAACACTTTTATTTTAAATATGATTGCAAGTGTATACAACCATGCACCCTCTTCCTCCCCATCTAATCCTGTTTCTCCCGTCTCCCTTCCCCCGACACACACACACACACACACACACACACATCTCCTCTCTCAGGACCTAGGAACCAAAGACAAATAATATTGAATCATATAATCATGTCTGTCACTAAAAAGACAATAGGATTACAACACAAGGTCAATTTATCTTCCCAAGTCACTGCATTTCTCCTCTGACCTAGCTGGAAAAATCAGAGTGATCTGCATATTAGTATACTGAGTCACTGGTGTACTAATATTTTGGGGCTAATATTAAATAGGAAAACAAAATATAAAGACAGGTAGACTATTCAAAAGCATTCACTGATAATTCATTGCTTACAGATATAAAAATTAAAAAGATGAGTATATGACATATACACATGCAAATTTTAATAGATTAACCACCAACACAAAGCAAATATTTTTCAGTTATAACTTTGGCAAGCTGTTTTTTTCTGTGACCTGAAGTTAAATACACAAAGGAATAACTACATGGTATCTCGTTTTTGGGGGGTAAAGGAAAGAAAGGGAGAGCAGAAGCTACTTGAAAGCAATTTCTGTGTTTTTCACTCTTAATGCCAACACTGGAAAATAAAACAGAAAAGAAAGATACATGCAAAATAACAAGAGGTGGTTTACAGTATACTATATAGTAGTATACAGACATTCTATTTAACTAGGTGGGAAAGTGAATATCATTATAAATTTTCATTGAAATTAAATGGTTTTTAACTGTTAATCTTGGAGGACTTGGGTTATACTTCAGTTTACATTAAAGTAAGGCAGTACACAAAGTTTGATGTATGAAGCTCATTAAAATTTTATACTTGGACTTCTGTGTTAATGATAGGCAAAACACAACGAGGAAAAATCATTTAAAGCTCAGAAACATATGCTGAGCATGTGTGTAAATGTAAAGCTTTCAAAATTTACTGTAAAATGTGAAAATGAAAAAAGTTCCTGTTATCCTTGATAAATGTCAGCTGTCATGCAACCAAGTCTAATATACCCTATTTTTCACAATGCCACAGGCCCAGAAAAATGGCAATTTTGAATCTACCAGCTGCATAAAATGTATTATACATAGCAATTTCTATTCAAGGTCAGAAGTTTAGAGGTTTTCAAATATTAACTTCTAAATGATGGAGGCTACAATGTTAAATATTACACATGCTCAAAAACATACTCCATTATTAAAGCAGTCCTTGGACACAAAGGTGGAAGGGTAAACAAAGGCCATTCACCATTGTGATAAAAGTGACTACTTATCTGCCCTCTCCTACCCTTAGTCATTTGGTTTGTTGTGTTACTGTTGCTGTTGTTTTATTACTTTTATTTGGAGAAGGGAAGGAGATTGAGACTAAATATACAGTTCAATTGTAACTATCACATCTGTCTCCCCTTTTCCCCCTTCACAATTAATTTTTTTAAAAACCTATTTCATTTTTCTAGAAACTAAGGATAAAAATTATTGAAGTATCTCTGCTAACTTGAAAAAACAGCAGAACAAATGACTACTCCATTTACATCCAATAGGATCATAAGTCTTGATGTTAAAAATACCTTTGTGGTCCTAAGTCCAACACCCTACCCATCCACCAGCAACAACGAAAATGATAGTTTTCACTACAAAGAAGTGATTTGTCCAAGATCACACAGGCAAGCATACAGGAGAGTCAAAATTTGAATCCAAATCTTCTGACTCCAAAATCAATGCTATTTTTCTAACACTTTACTGCTTCTAGGATAGAATACTTCATATAAAAAAGTCATCTTCCTCTTTCAAAGTTTTCTTTATGAACTAATTGAAAGCTCTTCAGTTCATGAATAAAAAGAACAGTTTAAAACTTTTAGAGAGCAGAATTTATCATTAAAGTGCAATTCTCAAAATTCTCAATAAAGGTTAAAACAACACTTTGCCAAGTAACAAAAGGCAAAGATATCTCCCCCTTTTGAGATGACCTGCAGTAAATCTGAACAACTCCAACCAAGAAAAGACTCTAAATGCAAAATCACTCCTCCCCAAAAAAAATTTATTAGGAAAAGCCCCCAAATATCAGGGAAATAACATCAACTGTACACCAAACTGAAAAAATTTTTAATTCATTTAGAAAAACAAAAAGAAAGTAGATCAGCGCAAGAGTCTAAACTGGGAAGCAAATTACTTCAGAAAGAACTCCCCATTTGATAAGAATCACTGGGAAAACTCTGAAAGTAGTCTAGCAGGAATTAGGCTTAAACCATCATGTAATAACCATATTCCACAATAATCTCAAAATAGCTATGTGGGCTGAATATTCAAGACATCACTTTTTTTTAAAATCAGAAGAGAAGCAAATCATATGGAGATTCAGATCCCAAGCCACAGGTGAGAAGAGTCAAATCAAACATTACTCTGAACATAGCATATTCCCTGAGATAAGGCAGCAAAGGGTCAGACAAACATCTGCCCCAAAGTGATCTCTCTCTCCTCTCTCCTCTTTCTCTCTCTCCCTCTCCCTCTCTTCCTCCCCCTCCCCCTCTCTCTCTGTTACACACACAAAGTCTACCACTTCCCTGAGCTACCTGACCTCCAACTTCAGGTAAGAAGAGAAATTAAACTTTTGTCTGATCCACTCAATTTACTCATTAAGAGAAGGTGGCAAGGGGCCTGGCTCAGCAAATTCCATCCGCCCTGAAGCAATAATTTCCATCTGTGCCCAGCACAAATTCCACCTCCTACTACCAGTCCAACTTCCCAACTACTTCCAGCATGTAGAGAACTTCCAGTGCAAAATAGAGCAACCTTCCTTCAGACCATAAACCTTCTATCTCCTGCTAAGCCTGTTCTTAATGTCATATGAAATTGGTGGGGAACAGGATCTTCTTCTGCTGTGCATGTCCCACTTCCATCTCTTGCTGCACTTTTTCCTACGTAATCTACTGCCTTGAATGGGAAGATGAATATAGTAAAGCAGAGTTTCCAGAGTTCCAACCAAATACCACCAGTCCCTTCCATTGTACCCTCTGGAATGTCTGTTCCATAGGAAACAAATCTCCCTCGATCTTAAACTCTTCCTCTCTCATGCTTTCCTCTTGTGAGTTAATTACTGAAATCTAGCTCCCCACTGGTGACAACTTTGCTGGTCACCTTTTCTACTTTTAGCTGCAGCTTCATTCTTTCCCCTCAGTTTACTGGTCAAGGTGAGGGAGTTGAATTACTCTTTACTTTCCATCACCACTTTCAGGTTCTCCCCCTGTCTCCAACACACAACCTATTCTCTTTTGAGGTTCATGTTATTCACATTTACCACCAAATCAAAAACCTGGTAGCTGTTGTCTACAGACCTCCAGGTCACTCCCCTTCCTTCCTCAATAAGTTTGATTACTGCCTCAAAATTTTTCTTACCTCCCCAACACCTGCCCTCATCCTAGGGAATTTCAAAATATATTTCCCATGAGCCTCAGTCACATGAAGCACATCAAGCACAAACCACTTTTACTCCACAACCAAGAATAACAAAATTCCCTTATCTGACCATAATATATTCGCCTTTCACCTGTCCATCTGATTTGCCTCAACAAATCCTCCTCTCAATTCTCTCTCATACATGACTCCTACACTAGCTACTCTCTCCTCTTTTCCCCATCAACTCCATACTGTCCACCTTACTTGAATCCCTAGCCCCTTATCATATTCCAATTTTTGTTTAGTCACATTTTCAGTTGTGTTTGACTTTCCATGTCCACTTTTGGAGTTTTCTTGGCAAAGATATTAGTTTCCCATTTCCTTGTCCTACTCATTTTACAGATGAGGAAACTGAGGCAAACAAGGTTAAGTGACTTGCCCAGGGTCACTCAGCTAGCAAGTGTCTGAGGCCAGATTTGAACTAAAGAAGGTAAGTCTTTCTGACTCCAGCTGTACCACCTAACTGCCCATATAACCAATTATGTACCCTGACAAGTTTCAGCCTTGGATCACTCCTATCATTCATCACATTCACTTCTACACATGTTTTGCTGAACAAAGGTGGAGAAAATCCTACAACCATTCTGATTGGGTCCACCAAAGGTTTATGTTACATAGTGGGCCCTTTGTGCTACTAGACAATCCTGTAATATCGCTCTGGGAGCTACTTTGGCTGCTATGTTCCTGTACCTCCTTGCCCTGAAAGATTCCTTCACATTTGTACTCCTCACCTGGGAAAATATTTATGTCTCCATGGTCCCCTCACTGAATTAGTTGTTTCCTCCTGGAACCTCCATTTCAAGGCTAGTCATGCCGATCCCTTCATTTCTCTCTGGGGCCTATTTATGACCCTCTAGATTTCTGCCTCCATCATATTCCTTCCTTGATACATTCCCCCCCCACTCCATTCCAATTTTCAGCTTTCTTCTATGTGTTGTCTTTGCCCTGTTGAATGTAAGTTTCTCACAGGTAGGGACTGCTTCTTTTTGGCTTCTCCTTGTATCCTCATTGCTTAGCACCAGTGTCACATAGGAACAGTTTAATGAATGTTTGTTGAATTAACTTGACTTGGAAGGAACTACCAATGTCATCACTCCAACATATCCCTGAACAAAGTCCCCTTTACAAAGTACCCTACAAGGAGTCAGCTAGTCTTCGCTTGAAGACCTCCAGCAAAGGGAAAACCATTGCCTCCCTAGGCAGCCCATTACACTTCTAGATAGTTTTAATTGTTGGGAAGTTTTTTCTTTCCACTCTCCACAGTAGCTCCTTCCAAGCTTTTCATCCCTCCTCAAATGTCCCATGGCTCCATTATCCTCATTCTATCACTTATTTTTAATCTCTCCATATATGTTGACTCATTCTCTACTGTCTACAAACATACCCGTGTCTACCCCAGTGTGAAAAAAATTTCACTTGATCATTTCCCACTTTCATCCTGTATTCATTCTGCCCTTCTGTCCTTTGTAGATAAACTTAAAGTGACAGTTTACAATAGGTATCTCCACTCTCTCTCCTCTCACTCTCTTCCAAACTATCACCTTACTATTCCACTGAAACTGCTCTCTCCAAAATTACCTATGATGTCTTAGCTGCTGAATCTAACAGCTTTTTCTTAATCCTCATTCTCCTTGTTACTGCAGCAGCTTAGGGTGTTAATTATTCTTTCCTCCTTTATAGGATTTTTGGAGTACCACTCTCTCATTTTCCTCCTACCTTTCTGACAACTCCTCAGTCACCTTTGCTGGATCTTCTTCCTGGTCATGTCTTCTACCTACAAATGCTTCACAGAGTTCTGTCCTGGACCTTCTTCTCTTCTCTCTCTTAACTACTGTATCTGGTGATCTTATCAACTCCCAAGGATTCCACCACTATCTCTAAACCTCTCGGATGACTGGCTTTCAGATATCTGAAACAGGATATCTAGTAGGCATCTTAAACTCAACATTTCCAAAACAGAACTCATTATCTTCCCACCTCTTTACCTTCCTTATTACTATAAAGGGCAACATCATCCTCCCAATACCTCAAGCTCACAACATAGATATCCCTGACTCTTCTCTATCTCTCGACCCCCCCCAATATCCAATCTGTTGCCAATGCCTGTCAATTTCATCCTTGCAACATCTCTCCTATACATCCCTTTCTCTCTTCTGACACTGCCACCACTCTGGTCCAGGCCTTCACTAGCTCAAATCTGGACTACTACAAATATCCTGATAGTGGGTCTGGATGCCTTATGTTTCTCCCAATCCTCCATCCAATCACCAAAGATTTTTATAAAGAGCAAGTCCAATCATGTCAGCCACCTCACCCCCAATAAACTCCAATGGCTCATTCTATGCTCCAGAATCAAGTATAAAAATGTAACATATTTTAATATATTAATTAGTTAATATTAATGTTAAATATGGCATAATATTCTGAGATGCTTTTGATGATATTCTGAGATAAATTCTGAAAATTGCAATGATCAATCATGATTCAAGAGGAACAATAATGATAAATGTTTTCCACCTAATGGCAGAAAGATATTGGACAAATATGAAGAAAGCAAATCATTTTTGGACATGGGCAATAGAGTAATTGGTTTTTCTTTGACTATACTTATTTTTTGCAAAGATTTTATTTTTCTTTTTTTGTCATACTGAGGAAGGGGGAAAAGAGAAAGGGAGAAAATGCTTCATATTTGAAAAACTAAAATAAAAAAGATGAAATATGTGAAAATTAAATTTAAATAAATTTAAAATTCATATATAGGCTTGGAGAAAAAAAAATAATGCTATACATGCCTACATAAGAAAGCAATCTACTACATTTTTTCCCTCAACAGGTTGTGGGCTAAACTTCTCTATCCATGCCTCTATGCCAGATATCTCTCCAACTTCTCTCATTTCAGCTTCCTTTTATGTATTGTGTTCCCTATGAGAATATCAGTTCCTTGAGAACTAGGACTGTCTTTCTTTTTGCTTTTATTTATATTCTCACACTAGCACAGTGCCTAGGACATATTAAGCCCTTAATAAATGCTTGCTGAGTAACTGTTAAACTTTAAACTACTACAGGTGACATGGTTTGTTTCTAATGCTATCCTGAAATAGATATGTAATTTCAATCAAAACATTTCCATTAATGACCAGTCATATGCGTCCAAGTCTTCCCACATGTTCACCACAGGAAATCCACCCAATTTGCTGTAGTTGTCTTTGCATTCTTCTGATACTAAAAGGATACAAGTGGAGCATATGGGCTTGGTGCATTGGTCATTCCTCACTTTCACTTAACTAACCCATCTTTGTCAAACATATATTTCTTTGACACTACCTTTTACTCCAAATTCCACTTCATAATTCTTCATTTTTACATGGTGCAGCCTACTTAAGGAACTACAGATTTAGAACAGGAAGAGCCCTTGGAGGTCACTAAGTCCAAACCTTAATTTTCCAAATTAAATTGAAGCAAAGAACAGTTAAGTGATTTGCCTAAGATCACAGCTAGCTAAGGTATAGTCTTCCTGACTCAGTTTACATCCATTTATCCAAGTACTTATCCACTGCCAGGTATATCTAGATAGCACTCATTCTGCAACTATTTAGAGACATCCTGAATTTTTAAAATCACACTGATCATTAACAATTCCAGACTAGAATGAAATTAAAGCCAACTTCAGGAGTCATTTTGGTACACGTTAATAATAAGCAATTAAAAGTCTTGGAACAAAAGTTTTTAACTCAGAGATAATATATGACAATTAGACTTGAATTTCTCTTTTGTAAAGTAACTTCTTAATCTACCATCCTATCTCCTCTCTCTCTTCTCCAATCCATCCAACCCATATGTGCTACAGCTAAGCAGAGGTCTAAACCCTCTTCAGGCTACAGAGGATCCCTCTTGCTGCCAGGAAAAATACAAATTTTCCTCACTTTTAAAACCTTTCATCATCTAGCTCCAAACTACCTTTTCAGGGTAACTGGACTTTATTCCCTTCAACTCTGAGCTGCAGCCAAACCCACTGACTTACAATTCAGTTCCTCATGCATGACACTCACCTTTACCTCAGAGAATCCCTAGCCAGCTGCCTTGAAAGCTCAGCTCAAGAGTCACTTCCTAATTGAAACATGCATAATTTGACTATACTCCCATGTTGGTAGCGCTCTCTGCCCTGGAAATGAATCTGTATTTATTTTGTATTTATTTATATTTCTACATTTCCCTCACAAAGGATCCTTGAGAATAGGTTTTGCCTTTATAGACTAGGCACTTAGCACAGTGGTCCACTCTTACTGTTGTTGCTCCAGTGTTTCACTCATGTCCTCTTCTGGACCCCATTGGGGTTTTCTTGGCAAAAGTACTAGAGTGGTTTGCCGTTTCCTCTTCAGTTCATTTTACAAATTGAGAAAATGAAGGCAAACAAGGACAAGTGACTTGCCCAGGGTCACGCAGCTAGTGTCTGAAGCCAGGCTTGAACTAAGGAAGGTCCTGAGACTTCAGGCCCAGCATTCTATCCTTGTTGCCCCATATCTGGCGCTTTAATAAGCACTTGGCCGCTTAACCAAGATACAAAGATGAAGATAAAACCTTGTGTGACTCACCCAGCAGCTTCTGCATCAATCCTACTACTCAAAGTAACTAAATATTGATCGGGCAACATCAATTTTACTATTTTTACAAAATGTGAGTGTTGAAAATCGCCACTTTAAGGTAAAAATCATTATTACCACTGTTATAATCTTATTTATAAGTTTTCAGATGTAAAAGCACATAGACCCCTTTTAATCCAAGAGAAGTTTTACAGGCGTATATGTTAAGATGCAGATCATCATCCATCTGCGTCACAGAAAGAAAAATCTACAATGAGAAAGCTGACCCATGGCAAGTTGATTCATTTCCATTTTGAATTTTTAAAGGTCCAAGAAAATTTACAACCAAATAATTACGCCACATTTTGGTAAGTGATTTTATTTGAAATTATACTATCTGAAAACATTGCTCCTATAGTTAGAAAACATACATAAATTAATTCGGGAGTTCCTAGAGTAACCCAGAGTCCCTGAACTTGTTTTAATTTTTTTATAGCTATTCATTCCAGGATAATTGACTTCCTTTATAAAATTAAGAATTTTAAACGATAAAAAACATTATTCTAGAAGGTTGTCAAAGGTGTCATTGGAAAAAATGGTTTAAGAACTCCTCTAGTAGTTCCTTAAAGATCTGAAATGGTAGCACTATGATCAGATGTCATACAGTTATTTCCCAAAGCCATAATCAGATACACAATCTCTGCATTGCCTTTAAATATTATGTTACCTTGTAAGAAACCAGAAAGAAGCAATTCAAGTATTGTGGAAATACAATCAGGATAACACAAGATCTAGCAGCTTCTACCTTAAGGAATCAAAGGGCCTGGAATATGATATTCCACAGATCAGAGAAGCTAGGATTAAAACCAAGAATCACCTACCCAACAAAACTGAGTATAATCCTTCAGGGAGGAAAATAGACATTCAGTGAAATAGAGGACTTTCAAGCATTCTTGATGAACAGACCAAGCCAAATAGAAAATCTGACTTTCAAATACAAGAATCAAGAGATGCATGAAAAGGTAAACAGGAAAGAGAAATCATAAGAGACTTATTAAAGTTGAACTGTTTGCATTTCTACATGAAAAGATGGCATTTGTAACTCATGAGACCTTTTTTCAGTATTAAGGTAATTGGAGGAGACAGACAGGAGGGACGGAAAGATGGACGGACAGAAGGAAGGAAGGAAGGAAGGGAGGAAGGAAGGGAGGAAGGGAGGGAGGGAGAAAGAAATTCACAAGCTGAGTTGAATATGAAGGAATATCTAAAAAATAAAATTAAGGGGTGAGAGAGGAATATATTGCTAGAAGGAGGAAGGGAGAGATAGAATGGGGTAAATTAACTCACATAAAAGAGGCAAGAGAAAGATTTCACAGTGTAGGAAAAGAGGGAGAAGGTGAGAAGGAACTTTACTCTCATAGGATTTGACTTAAAGAGGGAATAACATATACAGTCAATTAGGTATCTTACCCTACAGGAAAGTAGTGGGGAAGGGGATAAGAGGCAGGAAGATGATAGAAAGAAGGTCAGACTGGAGGGAGGCGAGACAGTCAGAAGCAAACATTTCTGAAAAGGGACAGGGTCAAAGGAGAAAACAGAATAAGTGTGGGCCAGATAGGATGGAGAGAAATATAGTCTTTCATAATGTAACTATTAAGGAAGTGTTATACACATGTATAACCTATATTGAATTGTTTCCCTTCTCAATGAGGGTGAGTGGGGAGGGAAGAAGGAAGAGAATTTAGAATTCAAAGTTTTAAAAACAAATGTTTAAAAAAATTGTTTTTACATACAACTGGGAAATAAGAGCTACAGGTAATGAGGCACAGAAATCTATCTTGCTCTTCAAGAAAGTAAAGGGGAAGGGGATAAGAAGGAGGGATGATAAAAGGGAGGGCAGTCTAGGGGAAAGGATAATCAGAATGCATGCCATCTGGGGTGGGGGGGGAAAGGAGAGTTGGGGAGAAAATATGGAACTCAAAATCTTGTGGAAATGAATGTTGAAAACTAAAAATTAATTAACTAATTAAGTGAAAATAAATGAATACATCACCTACCTCACAGTGCTGTCATAAGCCAAGTTTTTGCAAAGATTAAAATAATATTTAATATAGCAAGTATTTCATTCATGCAATATAAAAGTCAAAGTTTAATTTTATTAGCCATTTTTATAAAGCTAGTCAAGTGATTCAAGAGATTGTATTCAGGGACAACAAATGATATCATGGTCTTGGTATTCTGAAGAGCAAAGCTTCTACCATTTTGGGATTGGTGTTAAATTTTTCTATTGAATTAACATGCACAGTATTTTTATTGTTTTAACACTCACCTAAATTCTCCTAAGACATTAAATAATAACTGAATTGGAAAGATACCACATAAGCAGTGCAACAAATAACCTATTATGTCCCCATTCTCTTGATAAAGAAATTTACACTCACCTAAAGAAAGTAAATACACACATTCCTAAAAAATTGATATTGAGGCTATTCTATGATAGACATTCTCTGAAAGGCATTCCTTCTACAATTTTGTCATGATATGTAGTGGTATATCATATCCTGATGAATATCTGATCACTAAATCCAGATGGCTCAGGAGAAGAAAGTGAAGCTGATGACCTTGCACAGCCCTCCCTCATTCAAAACAAAATCAACTGCAAGTCATGTCATCATTTCTCTGATGTATGGGGCCCCTTGAAAATGAAGGATGAATACAATCTGTGAGTAGACTAAGCTGCCTGAATAGGGACCCAGTTAACTGGGTAAATCAGCTCATCTTCTCTCTCAACCTCTCCTTCTCCTCTTCCTTCTCCTCTCCAAAAGGAAGTAAATTTTGATGGCCAGAAGCTGCCCAACTAACTTGAAGTTTACTGGCTAGATGTCTTTCTTTTTTTCTTTCTTGTCTTCCCTAACCTTAGACCCAGGGCACTCTGAAGCCCATAGATTGAACAACAAGGAATCCCTGCCCAAGCTCCACTCAGTGACTGTTTTTGGACCCTCCTGACTTAGAGTGAATGCCAATAGTAACCCTTTCTGGTCAAAACAACAACTCTGAGGTTCTTGCCCCTCCCAGTTTACTTGCTTGCTTGATTGATTTTTCTGCTTAAAGGGGTCATCCCTTGACTACTTTTTAAAGAAGCCTATTCACTGAATGGGCATTACCTCACTTTAAATGAGTGCCTGAAAAGGCCTTAGCCTAAAAGGCCAAGGTCTCCAGTTATCCTGATGAACATCTGGTCACTGGATCCAGATGGCTCAGGAGGAGAAAGTGAGGCTGGTGACCTTGCACAGCCCTCCCTCACTCAAAACAAAGTCAAGTGCAAGTGATGTCATCATTTCTCTGATGTCATATAGGCCTCTTCAAAAATGAAGGATGAACACAACAACAACAATTATACTTCAGGTATTTAAAAGAACTCTCTTGTTTATAAAATATCCCAAAATTACCTTAGCTCAACCAATTAATCAATCTAGGTCTCTGTTTCCATATTAGTAAAGTTAATGGGATATTACAAAAAAGTCTTCAAAAAAGTCCTCTATAGAGTATTACTGTATTTATAGCTTCTCTTCTCTTCTCTCCAGTTCCTGCTAGTCATCTCCAACTAGATATCCCATAAGCCTCTCAACCTCAATATTGGAAGTATTTCCATTTTTCTTCAGTCTTCAAAATATCTCAATATCCTTTGAGAACACACTCATCCAGTCACTCAAGTTTGAAACTCAGTCACTTTTGATTCTTCCCATCCCCTCAAATCTATCAACAAGTACTCAATTAGGTACCTACTATGTTCCAGGCACTGTAATAGCTACTGGGGAAACATCTACAAGGAATGAATCAATGCCTACTTCCCAAAGAGCTACCATTTTAATAGAAGAGACAAAGAGTACATATAAAAATACCTACAGGACAAATATAAAGTTAATAAATACAAATATATACAAAGTAGTTAAATACAAGGAAGTCTGAGAGGGATAGCACTATTGGGGAAGAGGAAAAAAATCAAGAAAGGCATCAAACATAAAATGGTGCTTAAACTGTATCTTGAGGAAAGGGAAAGGAATGGGTATTGATATAGTGCCCCTAGTGTGTACCAGGCACTCTGCCAAGTATTTTTACAAATATTCTCTCATTTGATCTTCATGACAACTCTATGAGGTAGGTGGTGTTATTTATCCCTATTTTACAGCTGAGGAAATTAAGGCAAACAGAAGTTAAGTGACTCGTCCAGGGCCACACAGCTAAGTACGAGTCCAGATCTAAACTCAGATCTTCCTTACCGGTCCAGTCCTCTATTCACTGGGCCACCAACTGCCTTAAAGGAAGAAAAGGACATTTATAAGGTGAATAAAAGTAAGGAGCAAGTTTACTACAGGCCTGATGAATAGCCATTACAAAGTCGTGGAAGTGAAGTATTATATGTAAGGAGTAAAAGGAGGCTCACTTTGACTGACCACCGAGTATAGTAAAGAGCACTGTCCAATGGAACTGGAAAGACAAGTTGGGAACAAGATTAACTGCAAAGTCTTATTGATCCTCTCTCTCAACAACTTGTATCAGTCCGATTTTCTTTGCTCTCACAGCCATCACATTACAAGTCCTCATTTTCTAACAACTGGATGATCTGAAACCCTACTGGCCAAACAAAACAGCATACTCTCTCTCCAATCCATTCCCAACAGCTACCAAAATAAATGCTCATAAATAACGCACTGATCTATCACTCTCTAATTTCCCTAAGTACTTTCTCATTGAATTATCTAATACTTATTTCTCTGTGTACATGCTGTATGCTTCCACTCACCCTACAAGCCCAAATAAAATATAAATTCCTTAAAAGAGCAAATTTTATTTTATGGAGTACTGCATAATTAGCTAAGTGCCTTACACACAGGGCTGGAAGGTCAAAGTACTAAACTCCTCCCAATGCTTTCCTTTATAAAGGGCAGAAACTGGACTCTGCTCATTCCACTAGACACCAGCTGCTCTACCTAGTATCAAATGCAGGAAACATAGGTAAGAAGTCCCAGAAGCAGGTGTCCCACTCTACCCAGCCTGCTCTGTTGCCTTGCTTTTTTATTTTCATAGTCTCTTCCCCCTCACCCATTTAGACTGCAAATTCCTTGAAGGCAAGGACTGTATCCCTTTTTATCAGTTGTATCCATGGGGCTTAACCCAGTGCCCAGCATGTAGTCATCACTTAATAAACATTTACTGGATTGGATAACAGATACTTAATAAATGTACAGTATGAATGGATGGGTGGACGGATGGATTAGTACATAATACTAAAGGGCTTGGCCCAAAGGTATCTATCAAAGGGTATCATATTATCGTTATCACTTGCTTTAAAAAAAAACCGGGAGTGGAAGTCTGAGTTCAAATCTCCATTTGGGCACTTGAATAAAAAATACTGGATTAGATTCTCCCCAAGAAGATCTTCTAACTCTAAATTCTACATTCTGTTTCCCAGCTCCATGCTAAATACCTATAAAACACACCACATACTATTACGTAAGGGTGGGCACACTTCATTTACCATGCCAGCCACTTAAAATTACCTTTGTTGGCTAAGAAAATTTCTTGATTGAATCAACCCAAAGAGAGTGAAACAGACTTACACCTCTCTGAATCAATCAAAACCCTTATTTTGCAAAAACTTGATCATGCCCTAAGTAATCTTTATAAAAAGTAGGAGCTGTCTCAGATCGAGAGATAGGGCAGCACACACCTGAGGAGCAAAGGAAGAACTGAGCTGTAGCAAAGAATAAAAGTAACAAGGTGAGTAGTGGAGAATTTTCAAGTTTATTGGCATCCCAAAACAGAAGACGACTGGCTGAGAGAAGTCTCAAGAAAAATTTAGCTTCCCAATTTCTTTTCAATGCCCTTTTACTCACGGAAGGCACAATAAAATTTTGTTTCATGAATTGAACATTTAAACTGAATGTCACCTCAGCTACAAAGTGGCTAGGAGTCAACTAAGAAATGATAGAAATTTAAAGTTACTCGGAGAGCCCAACTACAGCCTAAATGTTAACCATTTCCTAACTAGGGGCTTAGAGCCTTTGTGCCTGAACTCATAACTATGTATCTAAAACAAACTTCCCAAAGCTGAAGAGTGAAGCAAGTGAACCATAAGGGCTATTATATTACCACCACCATGACTCCCACCCTCACCCCTACACCTCCAGGCTTAAAATGAGCAGATCGCTGCAATAACTGGTTACAACAATAAGATTTTAAGGAGAGCAAGATGTTGCCAACTGACTCACTTTTGGTCCAGTGTAACTCTGACATTTTTTCTCTTATATTTCTGCCCAGGTAAGTCTTTTTTTCTATGCGGCATTATTTTAATTATTCAGTCTCTCTATTGGGGCAAACAGTTTTGCAGGTGCACTACTTCATTCTGTAAAATATCAAGATTTCCCCAAATATTAATCTCCTCTCTGAAATTCCAATCAGGTTAGTATTACCTCTTAACTTATAAGAAATTCTTATTTAGGACTATCGAGAGTAATGCCAGATAAATGCTTGTTTCCCCAGGTCTGAGCCTTCAATTAGTCAGTACCCAATCTTGCAACAATAAAACAATCATCAAATGTTTTCTATTTCTAGGTGGTCACAAATTTCTTTGATAATTTATTCAAGTATTTTTCAAGGTGTGGAAAATTAAGCTGACAAGTTTATAATTACCAGGTCAGCTGTTTTTGACCCTCTAAAGAGATATGTAATAAATTCAACTTGAGGGTCTTTGGAGACTTCAGCATTCTGTGAATTTTCTTATATCTGCAATAACATCCATCATTCCTTTAAGTACCCTAGGAAGCATACTGTCATAGTAACACATTTTGCCATTCCTTTACTTCTTTTATAACTTTCTACTTCCCCATCAAAAATGAAGCCCTTATTAAATTATTAATTTATCAGAAAGTTATACTGTACTAAATTGCTGCCTTTCCATAATCATACTTTATCATACTTCATCAACATAATCATACTTTATCAAGAGTACTTTCCCTTAATCTTGTCTTTGTCTTAATTTATATTTTCCCATTACTTTTTACTTCTCCTGTAAGATTAATCTCTTCTAGTTCTTGACCTCTCCACATTTCCTCCCTAAATAACTCTATTCTGTCAGTTCTAGTAATTAATTTTTTTGTGTCTTCTCTTCTTTTTCCAGATTCCTCATATAACTTTAGGTTTCACTCATTTGATACTACCTTCCTGTGGAAAAAAAACCTGAAAAATCATTACAAAGCACATTTGTGATTGAGGAAAATTAAACTAATTTGCCAGGAATTTTGATGTCAGTACAAGTCATATATGTAGTCTTACCCTTCCACCGTGCCCCTTCACACACATTACATTCCACTCCAATTCTTCACTCATCTTACAAATTCCCCACCCTTCTGTCTCCACTTCAGTCTTTCCAATTTCTACCCATTTTTTATGGTTTAGTTCCAATATCATCACCTCCTACAAAGCCCCCCTTGATTCAATTACCCTTATCTAAAAGTGATTTCTCTCTTTTCTGGATCAACATAGCACTTTTCCCATCTCTTACTTCGTCCTGAGATTATACCTTACATTTTAAGCTCTCTGTGGACATCACCTTAGCTTTCCTCCCTGTCCAAGAGCAAGCACTTTCATTCATCTTTGTATGGAGAGAAGGGACTATTTTTTTATTCTTCCTAGATTTCTCATATATAATAGGACTCAAATTTGACTGATTATATACCAAATATCTGATGAATTTTTCAAAGCTAAAAAATAAAACTTCTTTGGAAATAACTGTCCCTTTAATAAAAGTCACCTAATAATATTATTAATTGAGTTTCAACGTCAACTTCCCTATATTGCTTATTCTTAACAAAATACCCACGGATAGATTTCAAGGATTCTATAAACTAGAATGGAAAACTAGACTGAAAACTAAAATGGAAAAAATGGAAAACATCTAAATGAAATTTAGCATTTCCTTTGAATATGAATGTAGGCAACAATAATGTTCATATCGTCCTTAAACAATAAAATTTAACTTCTTTATATTTTAAATGTATTGTCATTACTGTATTTTACATATTTATATATGTATATAATTTATATATAACTTTTTTAAATTTCTAATTGTATGTCAATATAATTGGCCTTTTCTGTAATCCTTTAAATTTTATTTTATGCATTTAAAAATATTATTCTAATAAGAGGTTAACAGGCTTCACTAAACTGCCAAAGGAGCCAGTGACAAAAATGGAAGGATAAGAACCCCTGCTCTACAGTACACCATCACTTGTTCTGAACCCCTATTACAATTTAACATACACCTTCCAAAACCATGTACATTCTAATAGCAATAGACAAACCTGGAATGAAGGAAGTGAGAAGGGGAGGGAATAAGGATTTATGTGGCCCTCCTGTGTACAAGGGACAGTGCTAATAATAAGTACTTTTACAAACATTATCTTATTTAAACCTTCACAACAAGTCTGCAAGGTAAGGAATTATTACCATTTTATAGTTGAAGTAACTAAGGCAAATAATGGTTAAGTGACTTGCCCAGGGTCAGGTCTTCCCAACTCCAGGCCCAGTGCTCTATCCACTATACCACTTGCTGCCTCTATGATTATCTATGCAGTTAAATTATTTTAAAATATAATATACTGTTTGTTTTGAACATCTTGAAACAACTAAGCTATTATTTTGTAAGGCTTCCTTAGAACATCTGCCAGGTCCATTATTTCTGCCTTGTAAATGAGCTAAAATAAAACTTCAAGATGGTTAGAAAAATTTTAATAGTCTTCCAGAGTCTGCTTTAGGCTTGACTATAGACATTTCTGCTGCATCCTGTATCACCAGGATAGGAAAAACTAAGTCCCCAGAAGCAGATATTGTTAGGAAAAACTGGGGCTTAGAGGGAGGAGGAAGGCAAGTGATAAGCGCTCATTCTCTCTCTCTCTCTCTCTCTCTCTCTCTCTCTCTCTCTCTCTCTCACACACACACACACACACACACACACACACACACACGTGTGTGTATTTGCACCAAAGGATTTATAAATTTTGCTTTAAGCCTGCTGCCTAATTTTCAAGGCTCTGATTATTCAGGCTTGTGCTAAAGGTAGAGAAAATCGAAGTGATTCCATTTCTTAATAGATTCTATTTCTTTCTTACTAAATTACACTTACTGTTCTTTAATTTCTCTACTAAACTTTACAACACTACATTAGTGTCTCTCAGGTAACAATTTTTAATAAAATATAGTCAAATGGAAAAAGAAAAATGAAGTCACATCCCTTTTAAAAACAAGTTCTTTATGTAGGCTAAAACCTACTCAACCAGATTACAAACAAAACTGCCTTCATTTACTCAAAAAATTTATTTAGTTCCTTGTATGGGTATAGCATTGTCTAATGTCTGAGAATGATATAAAGGAGATACCTCAAGGAGTTAGGAGAAGAGAAAACAATAAAAGCTCTTCTACAGCGCTTTAAGGTTTATAAAGATCTTCTAGGCATCTCTAGGAAGTGAACATCACAAGTAGTATTATTCCCATTACGTAGATGAGGAAACTGAGGCTCACAGAAGAGAACCAAGTACAAACTGTACCTCATCTCAATTTCCTGGACTTCAAAACTAGTGTTCTTTCCAGTATATTCGGGCAGCAGTCATACAGGTAACAAGTGCTACAAGGACTCAGAAGAGGGAACAATTACTGGAGGCCAGAATGGCATCTACAGACTTTTAATAACAACAACAACAAACTGTATTTATACAGCGTTCAAGATTTTCAAAGCACTGTACAAACATCGTTTTGATCTCACTATTTCATTTAATATTTCAAAGCTCCTAGGAGGTAGGTGCTGTTATTATCCCCACTTTACAAAAGAGAAAATGAGGCAGACAAAGGTGAGACGACTTACCTTGAGTCACAAAGTTGTTAACTGTCTGAGTCTGAATACAAACCCAGGTCTTCCTGATGCCAGGTCCTGCACACCCTATTCACTGTACCCAAAGACCTAAGACAGGCATGAGTTAAGCCTTAAAAAGAAGAGGAAAGATTTCTACTGAAAGAACTGTCAGCAAGGAGCATAATATGAGCAGAGACAAGGAAGGAAAAATGAAATGAACAGGGAAAGGTGAAAAGACTGATTTCATCTGACAGAGTCTAGAGGGAACACATAATCAAAATCAAAGTTTAAAAGGTGGGTTAGAATTAGATTATGGAAAGCCTTAAAAGGGACCCAAGAAAAACATCATGTGATCCAAAGCAGTGTCCAGTATATT